>JARYHS010011408.1:245026479-245390738 GCA_031002005.1 Vandiemenella viatica | reverse complement strand
TTCCGATGTTTGATTGCGCACGTTGTTTTACCGATTTTACCCAGAACTAGACTTTGGCCAACAATAGGACGCAGTTTGTTCGTGAAGCCGGGCTTACTCCAGAACACCATGTTTATAAACTTAACTCCGCTTTTAAAGCGTTTGAAACCATTTGCACCATCAAGGATAATTTGTTTGTGGATCTGAACGAAATTATCCTGAAATTAGTTTCGGAAATCTGTCTTTTTATGGCATGTACACAGTACATGAGAACGGGAGAGAACTAGACTCCAGGAATGAGTAGCTTATGGTCGAGTGGGGAAAGAAGTGTTTGAAAAGTTTGAGAACTTTTGTTTTTGTTCTTTAAAAATATCGTTGATTAGTCTCTTTACGTTTGTGAGCATAGGTCACGCTGCTCGTTTTGAACTATCTACTTGAGACTGTCCTTTGTAATTATTGTATAATCTGCAGTTTGTTAATTAGTTAGAAATTGCCTTCTGGTGTATCGGCAGCATCTAAATAGGTTGTATATTTATCAGTGCCATTTCTATGATTTGACAGCCAGATAGGGTTTCAATATATGTGAAATATGTAGCGTATCCTTTGACTTAATTGTGTCTTATACTGAGAAACATTATCTCCTGCGAATGCTGTTACCGGTGAGTTAATATAAATACAAAAAATATAAATAAAGAGCGGTGGTATTAAACGATTAATAGCTGATTTCTGCCCCCTGCAAATAAGTTTTAACCCCATGTCTTGACAAATTTCTATTACTTTTTCTACATTCTTGTCTGCGAATACAAAGGTTCTAAAAGATCTGATATGTAGATGCGTGTGGCGCATGGATCTTTTATTTTTTTGAAATTAGGTTAGATACATTTTTAATGTCTTTCGGTAGAGATGTTCTGTTATTCACTAAATAAGCCTTCGTATAAGACTATTAACTATCAAAACCCTGAGTGACATCATAATTACGTCATACGGAGTTTTAACAGTTTCAGTTTCTGGTTGCGCGGTGCATGTCTATGCTGTCTGGCTAACCTAACCCGTAATCCTACTGGGTAAAGACGACCTTTGGTTTTACGAAGTATACGTATCACCATTCACGTACTAAGGCAACTTTAGCAAAGACGGACAGGGTAATCTCAGCCCGAACCGGGATATTTCAATCCCCATTTACATACCTTATTACCTTACCAACCGAGTCATCAGATTGTGCCAGTATACTGACATGGCAGTGTATCGTTTTGGTTTATTGTGGCCAGATCGCCTGCATATACTCCAAGCATTACCTTGAGGAAGGCCATGGAGTTTCTGATGGAATTCTTGGTTAGGAGAGACGAGAGGTAATAGTGATATTTTTCCAAATTTCAATCGTGGGAATATGCTGTTTGCAGTGAGAAATAATTTATCCAAAGCGCTTAAGGAATTTAAAATTCGTATGTATATCGTAGGTATATGGGTGAGGAATTTGACACTAATAATATATCAGACAATAATAATAAAAAAATACTAAGAAATGTGTAATTAGATGATTAGGGAAATTACGCAATTCAATTCAACATGAAGGTAACTAAACTGAACCATTGTCGTAAATAATTTATCCCAAACGAGAATAACAACTTCCACATTTTGCTCTCGAACAGTTTGCTATTTTTTACATCAGAGTGGTGCTCTGCAGCTCACGTGATACCTGTTCAGAGCTGTTATTAATACTAATGGGCAGGAACGCATTGAAATGGCACAGGTAAAAATCGTGGTTCTTCATGACAATACGGTTGTTTGAGCCCCGTTGATGAAAACATATGTCGCACATCTTTTAACTTCTTTGCCACCAAACTTAAATCAACTTCAACTCCTGGTGTAATTAACGCCTCCTTCACAACCTTCGTTATGAATGACCTATGGTTTCCAGTGAGAGAGTTATTAGTGCTGCTACCCATTATGTTCCAGCGTCATCAGTTTCAGGTTTCCTGGTATATCGTAATCGAACAAATGTTCCATTGTGGCACTTTCCAATCGTCCTTTGTTAGATTTTTCTTCTTAAATTTATGTTTTCAGTTCGGTGTTTCTACGAAGGTAGTAGGTTTCTGTTGCAGCTATGTTGAACACCGAGGCTGAAAGTTTATGAAGGTTTTGTGCATTGAATTATCGTTCGCGTATGAGTTCATTGAACTAGAAATGTTTTTTTGTACAGTGAACTCAATCCACGCTTAAGACATCTGTAGAATAATTTTGCGTAGTAGTTTAATTATTACGACTGCTGTATTACTGATCAGTTTTATGCAAAAGGAGGCCGATTTACCAGTAATGTCTTTTAACTGTCTGCAGCGGACAAGCCCTCCAGTTGAGTGTTAGAAGCTGTTTTGCCTGTGTCTCGTACCGAAATAACTTTATTTCTTGGTCATTTGGCCGCACTCTGAGACAGTGTTCACTTAGAGTATTTAGATCTTTGTGTATATACCAGCTCATGTACTTCTTGGTTTTTAGGTGTTATGTTTCTTGAGCTTTACGTATACCTGTTTAGCACTGTGTATGTGTTTCATTTGTAACGATAGACTTTATTGTCCTTTTTACCATCGTTATAACTCGTATGACTGTTGCAGAGAACAAAAAAATCTCAATTTTTTTCTGCGTTCCGTACCTTCTGAATGAAGTATTCCTGCGAAAGACCACAGAACCAACCAAGGAAATATCATCTTTTGATAACGCAGTTTGGCGATATACCCGTGGCGACTTTATTGTAAACATAAGCCGGCTAAAATATACGCTGAAATTGAAGAATTAATCCAATATGTGAAGGGGGGGAAATCTATAATAATGGGTGATTGGAATGCAATAGTGGGAGAAGGAAAAGTGGGGAATACTGTAGGAAGTTTTGATCTAGGAGAAAGAAATGAGCGAGGAAGCAGGTTGCTAGAATTTTGTGAAAGATATAAGCTAGTAGTGGCAAACACACTGTTTAAGAACCATGCAAGAATAATATACACGTCCTGAGGATACAGGCAGATTTCAGCTAGATAATATCATGGTCAAACAGACATTCAGGCATCAATTTCTAGACTGTAAAGCTACCCAGGAGCAGACAGACTCTGACCATAATTTGATAATGATGAAGTGCAGGCTGAAATTTAAGCGAATAAGGAAGCAGTATTAGCAGAACAGACTGGAAGTGAATAAACTGAAACAATCTAGCACAAGAGAAAAATTTGCAGAAATGGTAAACTTAGGTCTAAGAAGTAACTCTGAAAGGAGCTCAATCGAGGACGAATGAAATACATTAAAGACCGAAATAATGAAAGCTGGTAAAGAAACAGTAGGCTTTAGGGAACAAGCTGCCCGAAAACCTTGGATCACAGAAGAAATTTTGGAGCTGATGGATCAGAGGAAAAGGCGCAGAAATGCTCAGGATGAAACAGGAAGAGAGCAATACAGACAATTCAGAAATCAAATAAACAGGAAATGCAAAGAAGCAAAAGAAAGATGGCTACAAAAAAAGTGTGAAGTAGAAAAGGAAATGGCCGTAGGTAAAGTAGATGTGGCTTATAGAAAGGTCAAGCAGAATTTTTGAGAAATTAATAAAAGGGTATAAGCATTAAAGCTGCCAGTGGGAAACCTCTTCTAAATTTAGAAGATAAAGCTAACAGATAGAAGGAATACGCAGAGGCAGTTGGAATTTATCAGATTCCTGCAGAACTTCTGAAATCCTTAGGAGGAAAAGAAACACAAAAGTTATTCAAACTTATATCAAAAAGTTATGAAACAGGAGAGATTCCCATTGATTTCACACTTCCTAAGAAAGCACAAACTGACAGATGTGAAAAGTATCGCACTATAAGTCTAACATCACGTGCCCCAAAATTACTGACCAAAATTATATACAGAAGAAGTGTAGTAGAAGGGATAGTAGGTGAAGATCAGTTTGGGTTCAGAAAAAAACACGGTACAAGAGAAGCGACTCGGGCGTTAATACTTGAAGGGTTGATAAAAAAAAAAGATACTTTTATGGCGTTTGTTGATTCAGAAAAAGCTTTTGATAATGTTAGGTGGGACAAGATGTTCAAAATTTTAAAGAATTGGGGACTGAAATACCGAGATAGAAGAATACTTTATAATCTTTATAAGAATCCGTTTTCTATAATAAAAGTAGAGAATCATGAGAGACATTCATCACGTAAAAAGGGTGTTAGTCAATGTTGTAGTCTATCTCCATTCAACTTGTATATAGAAGAAGCAATGAAGGAAGTGAAAGAAAGATTTGAATGTGGCATAAATGTTAAAGGAGAAAAAATCAGTATGCTACGATTTGCTGATGACATTGTCTTGTTAGCAGAGGGGGCTGAAGATATTGAGAAATTACTGACTGGCATGAACAAAATACTGAAAGAAGATTTTGTACTGAATATAAATGAAAGCAAGACAAAAGTGATGATACCAATACTAGTAGATTAAATATAAAAATAGGATCGGATGCAATAGGAGAATTAAGTGAATTCTGTTACTTGGGAAGTAAAATTACAACCGATTGCCGAAGCAGGAATGATATTAAAAGTAGAATATCAGCAGCGAAAAGAGCCTTTCTGAAAAAGAGAAATCATTGATCTAGGAATTAGAAGAACCGCGCTTTGTGGTAGCGAAACATGGACCTTAGGAATACCAGAAAGAAGGAAAATTGAAGCATTTGAAATGTAGTGCTGTAAAAGGATTCTGAAAATTAAGTGGACGGAAAAAGTACGAAACGAACGAGTTTCGGAAATGATGGATGAGGAAAGAAGTTTGTGGAAGAGTCGTACAGAAAGAAGAGGCAGGATGGCAGGTCATATTTTGAGACATGCAAGATTGGTTAATTTGTTAGTGGAGGGAACAGTCGAAGGTAAGAACTTTAGAGGAAGACAGAGATTGGAATATATGAAGCAGATAATTGAAGACTTATGTTGTAAGCGGTATATTGAGATGAAAAGGTTAGCACAAGATAGGAAGGGTTGGAGGATTACGTCAAACAATTCGAGAGACTGAAAAAGATATATATTAAGGACAAGCATACATACAATTTGAAAAATCACTTGTTACTGTTTTCTGAAATGCTTTTTACTGTTTTTAGTTAATTTCATTTAACACATGATTTGAGAAGTACGGTAAAGTTAGCGCGAGCTCGCACTTGATGAATATCCCCCCACTCTCCCCTTTCCGCAGGGTTGTCAATCCACATGCAATTTGAAAACAACATTGATGGCTGGATGCATTTTCCTCCAGTATTTCGATTGCTAACTATTAACATATCAGGAAAATGCTAAAACCTACTTACTGTATGCTATAAAGCGCGAATGAAGTACTGGTAAGCCGGTCTTGTTAGCGTAGGGGCGATGGTCGCCGGTTCGAGTCCGGCCGAGGGCATGGGTGTTTAAGTGTTGTGTGTGTTAATGTCGTGTCCGTCCTGTGGTGTCGATACTTAGTAGCAACAATTCATTAGAGATAATGATACACTGGATGAGTCATAATGATTCACATTGTGCTGACTGTATGGCCTCAGTAGCCGAATGCTACTAAGGAGAGAAAAAAAAAAAAGGTACCGGTAACATTCGCTAATGATTTTTGTTACTCTGAATGCGAATTGTGTGGTTTTGTGTTGCGTTGCTTTCTAGAAAACCACAATTCGAATTCTTTTTCTGATATGTGACTATACCTTAAGCGGATTTAAATGACGGGAATTTCAAATCCATCCATCTATTAAACAGATCATTCTTTGATAAAGCGGCTTTCTATTACTACTACAAACAATGGCAATTTTTAACGTAAGTTGGAATGCTTCATACAACTCAGTATATCTCGAGTTGTTCAAGTTGAGTCTGTGGTAAATACATGGAAAGTGAACGCCGTTTCATCTCGCCGTTCATTTCGTGGAAACAGATAAAAAAACATGTACCAGAGGTATTGCATGGCGTCTGTCGTTCATGCTACACGCATGCTCTTACAAATATTGTACTTAGATAAGGTCTTTCAGAGTTGGCGGCGTTAACGTAGAGCGCGTCATTCATTCTCCTGTGCAGTGTTGATTCTACCAAAGTAAGCTGATGTCATTGGCAAACTGCGATATACCACGTTTCATCATCATAACACTAAAAAGATATACTCAGTAAACTCATCATTATAACGTAGTATTTATACTCAAAACCATGCAGTGAAAATAGTTTGTTTCAACATGCAAATAATTTTTATAATAGAACAAAATTTCTTTATTCATCTTTGGTCAACAAATACTTTCTTTGTTTATCATTCTTCCAGTGCCTGATCTAGGAGAGGTCAAATCGAGGCGTTTCCTCCGGGCGGCAACTTCAGGGGGATAGCAAAATCGTGTTTGAAGGGGCGGTAAATGGCACATTCGTATGGCGGCGATACACCGCAAACTACTGCCTCACGGGCAACCATTAGGTGGCGGCAAAATCAAAGAATAGCTCTATACTGCCCCGACCGGCAAATTCGCGTTTGAAGGGGCGGTAAATGGCACATTCGTATCTCAAGTTTTTGCCCCGGCTCGGAAACTTCGTAGATCTGCCACTGCATTCTAATAACAAAACTCTTGATCTATTGTAACTAATAACCAAAGATTTTTAAACGCTTGTTGCTGTTATAAGGTTCCAAACTTCAGCATTGGTCCTTCCCCCATTAACTGACCCGGCGTCGTATTTAAGCATAGGCTGCCAAAAAAAAAAAAGTCGCCCATAAATTGTTACGTGACTGCCGACATGGCCCGCACCACATGTATAGCCTAGGGGCCCACAAAGCCTAAATGCGGCTCTGAACTGACATGACCTGAGATTTCCTTGAAGTATGCTGAACGGGGTGTGAAAGGAGTGAGTGAGCAGAGAGAGAAATACTCGTAAGTGGCAATCAATTGGTTTTCGTCTAGGAACTTCATAATGTTCGAGAATATAACAAGCTTCATAACTCTACTGCAAACTTATGTTAGAGATCTGGGTCTGTCATTTATAAGGTCTGTTCGGTCTCCTTTCTTGAAAATTGGGACTACTTGTGTAGTTTTCCAGTCGGAAGGTACTTTTTTCGTTTTTAAGCGTTTACGATATATATTAGACAGCAATCGTTTGATTTATGTCGCACACAAGTTATCAATATTTTCATCCATGAATAAATTTTTCAATATTGTGGTAAGTACGTTAGCCTTGTCACGGTTTTTGTTAACATCATATCCGTTGCGTATTACTGCAGACATTCCGTTGTCCCTACAACTAACTTTTTTTTACATACTACCAAAATTTCTTCGGTTTTTCTGAGAGACTCTTAGGGGGGCATCCATAAATTACGTGAGGTGAAATAGGGGAGGGGGGGGGGTCCGGCGAAATCTCACCAGATCTCACCAAGGGGGAGGGGGGGGTCTACGGAAATCTCACGTGAGATTTTACGAAAAAATTGGTTACAGTAGAGCAGGAAAAAAAGTCTACAATTTGCGGCGAAGTCGATTCTAGAAGGGTATTTCGTCAAAAAAGCTAGGGTGTGACCTAAAAAAAAGTTTCCAGGGCGATTTCTAAGGGGTTCTCACGGACCAGATCTCACCGGAGGGGGGGGGAGGGGTCCGGCCAGATCTCACGTAATCTCACCAGGGGGGAGGGGGGGGGGGGGTCCAGAAATCCGGAAAAACACCTCACGTAATTTGTGGATGCCCCCTTAGATAGTGAATTGCAACGCAAGTTATTGAAGAATTCTCGCATTGTTTTTTTTTTGGATTGATTATGTTACAAATTTTGGCTTCATCTGTAGCCCTTATTTCGGTTTTGAAATTTTAGCATATTCTCTAGTGTCTGTTACATCCTTTTCAATTCTGCTGATAGTCACAGAACATAAAATTTCAAACATTTTCTGATCATTACTGTGTACAAACAATTTTAAGTTCATTTTTCAATGATCTTCTATAAATTATCACTATCAACACTGTTCGCCTTTTCAGGCAATCCTCATATAATTAATAGATTTTGATAATGGTATTAATTGTCTTAATGATCAGCTAAAATAAATGATACAGTTTTGGTTTATGATAGAATTTGTCAGAGTACATGATATTTTTTATTTAATAGTTTTTCCTCTAATGTTTGCTTTGGAATAAACAGGTTGCTCTCAGGTTTTTTTCTTTGAAATGAACAATGTCTCCTCACGATTTTATTTTGTATCACTTTAAAAGTTTGTAAGTGTATTTGAAGGGGTAAAACATTATTGCATTAATGTCAGATTGATTTATAACATTTTGATTTACAGTTTGGTTACATTAAAAATATGTGAGATGAATGTTCTTTCATTTATTCATTTTATTTTGTCCCATTTATCATATACTTACAATTATATGTATAAATTATTCAGGTTAAATTGAACGTACACATGGTTTCTGTAGTACTACAAAGATTTTGCTTAACAATATAATGCCTAAAGTTCATTCTCCACTCATACATTTTTAATTTATGACAGTCACTTAGTTTCCTACATTACTAATGCAGAATTACTTTTTTAAAACTTACAAAATACATTTTATGCTATAAAATATCTAACATATTTACGCATTGTTGATGCAAACAATTTTTGATTAGTGACATTTTTTTCCTTTGTTCCAAGGATTTAAAAATGGGAGAGATATTGAGTGATTATTTTAATGAGACCACTGGGGGCTATAATCCTGTGATGGGAGGGAATAAATTAGAGGGGGTCTCCCTATAAGTATAAATGAGGAAACTACAAAACTGGAAATTATGAAGGAACTCAGAAAGCTAAGAAAAAATGCAAAGGGACTGGTGTAGATAATATTACTACAGAGTGATAGCCAAAATGATGGAGAGATTAATATGCAACTATATCAGAAATTTCGCCGAGGAAGGAAACTGGTTTGCATATCAACAACATGGTTTTAGGCAAGGATATTCATGTCACTCTCAGATGGTTGGCCATCTGCAAGATATTTCGGATGAATTGGACAAAGAAGGCCAAGTTGATAGTGTAGCACTAGATCTTTCCAAGGCATTTGGCAGAGTGAGCCTTAAAATGGTTTTAAATAAATGGAAAATTATTGGATTGAATGGAAAAGTTACTTGCTGGGTAGAGGAATTCTTAAAAGGTGGAAAGTTAAGTGACACAGTAGGAAATACATTATCAAAAGAGGTGGAAGTAATTATGGGGGTGCCACAAGGTAATGTATTTGGACTATTGCCGTTTATTGTTCTAATGAATGATTGCGTTCATGGTTTAAGGTCAGAAAGTAGGTAGTCTGCAAATGACATAATGGTATACAATAGGATCAGAACAGGAAAAGACTGTGAACAGCTGCACGGTGACCTGGATAGAATATCTAAATGGATTGGTCAGCATGGAATGAAGATAAATGTGAAGAAGAGTCAGCTTATTAGGTATACAAATAAAAAACGAAAAGTTGTTTATGATTATAAGGGTGAGGTCAGAATTGCTAGTTGAAGGCTTGAAGTGTAAATATCTTGGCATAATGTTTGATAATAAACTCAACTGGGCAGAGCTAAGGTGATAGGAAAAAATTACAAAAATTTTCGTTTACTGGAGAGGGAATGCACCAGAGTAGTTAGGGGGCATCCACAAATTACGTGAGGTGTTTTTCCGGATTTCTGGACCCCCCCCTCCCCCTTGGTGAGATTTCGTGAGATCTGGCCGGACCCCCCCCCCCTCTGGTGAGATCAGGTCCGTGAGAACCCCCCCTAGAAATCGCACTCGAAACTTTTGTAGACCTTTTTTTTTATTTTTTTTTTAGGTCACACCCTAACTTTTTCACGAAATACCCTCCTAAAATCGACTTAGGTGCAAATTGTAGACCTTTTTTTTGGCTCTACTATCCCCAAATTTTTCGCAAAATCTCACGTGAGATTTCCGTAGACCCCCCCCTCCCCCCTGGTGAGATTTGGTGAGATTTCGCCGGACCCCCCCCCCCTATTTCACCTCACGTAATTTATGGACGCCCCCTTAGGGAATTGGGTTACAAAACTTTGGTCAGACCATTGGTTGAATATAGTGGTGTAGCTTGGGACTCACATTTTGGGTATCAAATACAGGAGTTGGAGGGTGTCCAAAGAAGAGAAGCTAGATTTGTTTGTGGAAATTATCACTAGACCCAGTCAATAACTGATATGATAAAGGATCTGGATTGGGAGTCATTGGAGGAAGGTGAAGAGTGTGCTGGGACACCCAATTTCTGGGCGACCTTTTTTTTTGCGCTTCATTACTGCCTGCCCTGGGGGGACAATGGGTGGAAGCTATTTAAAGGGGCAGCAGGCCTTCTCCCACGGTTTTTTTTTTATTGTTGTTGCACAGGATCTGCAGATTTTATAACTGCAGTTTCTATCAGCCTATTGGACATTGTTATATTTATAATGAATTTCTTCTTTTTTTAGACCATAATTGATGATATGTAGTCTTTTTTTTTTTTTTTTACCAACTTAAAATTTATAATCATTCCTTTCCATATTCATTCTCCACATTCTTTCCTTTTGATCTTGGGATATGGTTTATATATAGACTGAACAGCAGAGGATTCAGCACTCAACCCCATGGTTCTCCTGATTTCGTAGCAAGTCTTATTTTATAAACTCATAAATTGTTTCCTATTTGATAGATATGATTTGATCTACTAATTTACCTTATTCCCTATTTTTCCAGTTTATTGAGTAACCTTCTCTACTAGACATCACCCAAGTTTTTTGTTGCTGTACAGGATGTATAGATTTTCAAATTGCAGTTTTTGTTGGCCTGTTGGACATTGTTGTATTTATATGGAATTTGTTCTGCTTTTTTAGTCCATTAATTGATGAAATGTAGTCTTTTATTTTTTTGATTACTTAAAACTTTAATATTCCTTTTCTTATTCATTCAGACTACATTTAAGAAGTAAGATCTCTGAAGATTATAGGATCCAGTTTTAACAGTGACTGGTGCAATAGTTACTCCCCCTAAACACACTAACGTTATTAATCGCTCTCTGACATTACACCTTGTCCCCATGACAGCCAATTCTTGTCCCAGAGTAATATTCTATTTTATTTTTTCTTTGGAACCTGTTATGTAACATCTCGTTAGTTCCACAAGACTTTTTTGTTTTCAATTAATTTATAATCATTTCAATTTTTTCGATTGTTGTAAGACTTAGGTATATTTAATCTGAGTTGATGTTAATTCCAGATAAGTCATTGCCGTTTAAATGTAACTGTTAATTAGTTATGTGTTGTCACCCGATAATGCATTGAATATAAAAGCAATATTTAAACAAATAATATATTTTTCCATAAATTCTATTGAGTACTGATAATTCTAGGATTGAATTTATTTATTCTTATACTGTCGGAAGTGCAAATGTTATTGACATCTGACTCTGCCATTACTGTTGCTTGTACAGCCTCTAACTTGTTAATCACCTATTTATTTATTTTATTCTCTAAATTGCAGAGTGCTCTAAGCAACCTGGAGGAAATGAAGGCGGGTCGTGGTGATGGGACATACCAGGAGCGAGGCCGGCGAATGGGTGTAGGCCCAATGAGATCACGACCGGCAGAAAAGCGAATTGATACATCACCGTACAGCAGCGGAGCTTATCTATCACCACCACCTGATACCAGCTGGCGTCGCACAAACTCGGACTCAGCATTACATCAAAGTGCCATGTCTAACACTGCAGATACTGGCTTGCATGCCTCTGGTTCACAGAGGAGGGGTGAGCATGTTTAAGTAGTAATAGTTTCCTAATAAGTATGTAGAAAAATGCATCTATATCATGATAGTTGAATGAATTATTAAGTAGGACAATGCTTCTAAATAATTAAATCAAACTGGTACTATATGATGGCGTTTGTATTTCTATCTTATTTAACAAATTAACTTTTTTCATAAAATTTTAAATAGATTTTCAGAAAGGAATTGGTTAAGGGATGAGGGAGGTAGTAGAGTCTTGAAATTTCAAAAGACTCTGATACTATGAATACAACCTGATACTAATGAAAAAGTTATAATTAAAAGGAACAGTTACTACACACACAATTGGTTTTTGCAAGCTTAAAAAACTAGAAATTTTGCTAAGTGTAAGTCTCAGAAAAACTGTGGACAAAATTGAATCAAAGGAGGATTCAGTGCGTTGATAATCAAAACAGGAATCTTGGCAATATGGATAAAAATCACCTGAATCGCTTTGATAACAGAAGAAATATTTAAGTCCTTGATAAAAAGAGAATGCACAAAAAATTTATCAAGACAAATCTGGCTGTACAAATAAGATAAATTGGAAATTCAAGAAAATCAAAGATTAAAGGCAGTAAGAGAAGTGTGAAGTATTAGGAAAGGAAATAGTTGTACGTAAGTTGGATACAGCATAAAGGAAAATCTAATAGAATTTTGGAGAAATGTAAATATATGTTTTAACAATAAAGTTGCTGACCAGAAACCTATTTTAAACTCGGTAGAGTGTTAACACGTGGGGAGACTTTAGAGAAATGGTGTGCTGAAATTAGCATGATTTACTGAAAAGACGGGTCAATGTTAATACCAATGTAAGAGATCCTGTTCTAAGGGAAAAATTTAATATGGTTTTAAAAGATTAAAATCTCCTCAAAATTGCTAAAATCTATTGGAAGAAGAAGAATTAAAATGGTTATTGAGGCTGAAGTTGCAAAATAGATGAGATTCCAACAGATTAAAATGTGAATATTGTTTTCATTCTTCCAAAGTACAAGCTGATGAAGGTGAAAACTATTGGTCATAAATATGTGAACTATCATTCAACAAATTAAGCATTATATTAAAAACCTAGCTGGTACCTACGACTTCCTTCGTGTTTGTAAAGTATTTGGATTGACAGCTACCGACATCTAACAACCATAGTGCACGATGGGAGACTCAATGCTATTACCACACACAAATGCCAGTCATCTGCGCTACGTAGTTCAGGCAGCAAAGTAAAATTTACGGACACACATGTCTTCGGACGAAATACGAAAAAATCCTTGCTCGACCACTTTCAACCACCATATCTCCCACACTCCTACAGTTACTGAAATTCGGCCAACATTATGATCGAAAGGCGACTCTGTGTTACTGCCACACACAAACGCCAGTGATCTGCGATAGATAGTTTCCGCTGAAAAGTGGTACTCTAAGGCAGTGGTCCGCAACCTTTTCCATCTCGCGGCACACCATAAGGTAATCCATAAATCTCGCGGCACACCTTACCAGACGGATGGTTGAGCAAAAAAAAAAAAAAGTCCCCACAAAGCAAATGTTTTTGCGTATACAGCCTCCTAACACGTAAAATTTATAGCTACAAACAGCGGTTGCATAAAATTAATAATCAGACAGTTTTATATTACTATTAAAGTAAATAATTGTACACATACCTTTGATGTGACACCTTTGCGTGTTTAACTGCACACAGGTGACTGATCCGTGGAGATATTGTTGACAATGCAAGCCTCATTTCTTAATCGACGGATTTGAGTCTTTCCCTCTTAGATGTTTTAATCTCAGTCAACGTTGAGAAGCCCAATTCACATAAATATGTAGTTGAAAATGGCAATGAAACATTAACTACCATGTCGGAGATAGCCGGATATTCAATCCTTATTTCTAGCCAAAACGTTTCTAAAGGAACTTCGAGAAGCCTTAATTTTAAAGTTCTGTCAGTTTTTAAATCTGCGAGTTCCTCATGAATATTTATTGGAAGATGTTCCGAATTTGCAAAGAATGCATCACGAACCCAGTCGAAATCTTCAACACTTCCTCCAAAGTACTTTTTGAATCTCTGAATCTTTGAACGTTCTTTAATTAAGTCCATCACCATTTTATTACCGTCATCAAGTGATCATACAGTACGGAACTTCTTACACGACCCATTTTCAATCCCCTGTAACCACAAATCAAGCTTGTTCTCAAATCCTTTAATCTTATCCATACTAACAAGAATATTTTCGATCCTACCTTGCATTTTGATGATCAGCTAATTCAAGAAGACGAAAATATCGGAAAGATATACGAACTTACATACCCATTCGCCATCTGCAAATAAATCCGCATACTTGTGTCTTTCAACTGTCAAAAATGCCTGGACCTCTTCTCTAAGTTCAAATATTCGCGTTAACACCTTTCCTCGTGACAGCTTTCGTACTTCTGTATGTAGCAGGAGCGTATTGTGTTCCGAACCCATTTCCTGCCATAAAATGGAAAATAGTCTCGAATTTAGGGGCCGCGATTTTATGAAGTTCACAACTTTTACAACTTCGTCCAGCAAATCTTACAGAGTCTTTGCAACAATGCCTTGGCGGTGAAAGAGACAATTATTGCATTGTACCTAGGGATTTACTTCTCGTAAGTAATTTAGCTGCAAATCCTTTCACTGGGCCTGTCATAGCAGCCGCTCCGTCTATACAAACACTAACGCAATTCTTCCATGTTAATTAATTAAGGAGCAAATATTCATCAGTCAAATGTAATATTTCTTCACCTGTAGTATGCTCTGGAAGTTCTTTGTAAAAGAAGAAATTACTTACAATTACATCTCCATCGATGTAGCGAATGTAAGCCAGAATTGTGCATGGCGGCTAATATCTGTGGACTCGTGAATCTGAAGTGAAAACTGACTTGTGTAATCTTGTTGATTTTCTCCTTCATAATGTCTTCAATATCACCAGACATATCAATAACTCGACGGCTGATTGTGTCAGCAGAAAGAGGATTTTTTTAAAAAATTTCACTAGCAGATTCTAAACCCAGAATTATACTCACCATCTCTTTACAAACAGGTTTTAACAGCGTTTCACCTATTATATGTGGTTTCTTGGCCTATACGATAAGTTTGGCTGACTTACAACTAGCTTCCTGTATTTTTTCCAGAACACGTACTGTAGCGGTCATGAAAGTTCTTTGTTTTTTCTTATTTTCCAACAACATAAGAAAATAATTGATGTCTTTATTTGTCAGAGAAGAATGTTTTGTTGACAAATGTCGTTTCAATTTACTGGGAACCATTGCAGCGTTGCTGAGTGTTTCATCACAAACGATACACTCTGGGATTGGGCAAGTTTTTTTCTCCACACCAAGAAAACCCATAGGATAAGTAATTATCACTATATATCCGCTGACTTAACTTTTTTTTCTTTCTTTCTGACTCAATGCTTTCATCAGTTGCACCCATAGACGGAACAATTCGCTCAAAGAATTTGTCCATCTTGAAGAAATAAAAGTCTGCTAATTGTAATAGAAAATATCAAGACGAATTACTAACACAGTTTTCAGACCACTTCAGAGCACAGCTATGATAAAACTGAAGTAATTGTAAGAAGCAGTATTTATACACTTCAAAGAAGTCACATATAGAGTGCCGATTGTTTTTACAGTGATGTCTAACGATGTGCCGGTGCAACGGTACAGGAACAAGGTAGTACTGTTGGAGAAGCACCAACACCGACAACTTAATAAAATAATACTTGGAAAGTTCTGATAATTCCAGCAGTTAAGATTGAAGGAAAAGCATATACACAGAACATGCGGTAAATATAATGAAACCTCAAATCGCAGTGGTAGAGGCGAGGAATAGAAATATTTAAAAAATGAATAAACAAAACTAATACCAAGGGTGAGTAAATAAATAACATTTAATTTCTTAAAATATGACTATACTTAGCAATTCGCAGCACATGAAACTAAAATGTAATTAATAAAAAAAATTGAAAATTAATTCTTTATAACTGGTAAAATTTCGCGGCACACCTTTCACCTTGTCGCGGCACACCGGTTGCGGATCACTGCTCTAAGGGACATGCGTCTTTGGCAGAAATATGAAATTGACGCAGGTCGACCACTTTCAACCCCCATATCTCCCACACCCCCATAGCTACCAACATCTAACAACCACAGTGCTCGACAGGAGACACGATTCTACTACCACACACAGACACCAATGATCTATGCTATGTAGTTGTGGCAGGAAAAATAAGTATGAGGAGACACAAATTTTTGGTCGAAACATGAAAACTCCCTGCATTGACCAAATTTAATCATCATATCTCCCACATCCCCACAGCTATAAACACCAGTGATTTGTGCTAGGTAGTGGTGGCTGAAAAGTGAAATATAGTAAAACACACATCTATTTTTATATATATAAGATTACTGATCATGATAGAATGCAGATGAATAAAATTTAATAAAATGGAAGAAATATTAAATGAAAATTAATTTAAGCTAAGGGGATGGGGGAAATGAGAAAAGCAGACCTGGCATTAAAAGTCTAATATCAGAAATAATAATCAAAGCATTTGACTACACCATTTGGATGTGATGGCCAAAGTTGTATTGATTGATACCTTTGTCGTATTCAGAAAAAAGTTGCATATCATACCACATATAGTGGGAAGCTGCAAAAGAACTAGTCATTGATTTATAATTAATAGTGATTACTATCTGTTGCACATGAGATATCTTTTAGTGACAAGTGGGAAAATAAATATTAATGAATTTATTTATGAATTGGATCTTTTTCAATTAATAAAAAAAAATGAATGTTTTTTTTATTGTATAAAACATAAAAAATAATTGATTCTACTGACTATCAGTACAGAGCACATGAGCATCTCAGGGCCACTATTTAGGGGCAGAATTGTTGCATTCACACAGAATTCAGATTAGTTTTCCATCTGATGTGCCTTACTGCCAGAAACTGATATGGGTAATTGACTATGATATTAGCATTATATCACATCAGACAGCAGCATCTCTTTGGGAATGCTGGCAGCTGTCGTGTCTTGAACTACCCACCTCGGTCTCTTCAAAAACACAGTACCTGGGCTCAATATTTTATTCTGTGTGGTAGGTATCCAGTTCCATTATCCCAGGCATGGTACAAAAAACACTTTACTGTTCTTGCATCAGCAGTCACTTCTTTTCCCTTTGCTTTCCTTGCTGGCAACAAAACTCAGACATTGGGATCGATGCCATTGCTCTCCGATGCCACCAGTCTACAAGGCCATACCATCCTCTCATTTGCAAACTGTATCTGAGATTTCTGCAAAAAGTCTTCATTTGTTAGACATTTTCCTCCTCAGTTTACCCAATACCTTCTGGTTGCAATTGTCTCACTGTTTGTTTCTTCCCCCTTCTTCAGTTTTGCGTTAATGTTTCTTGAGATGACATTGATGTAGGATTGTTCAAGATAAGAGTGATAGAATTTTTCAGCGGCAGCCAAGAATAACGATAAAGTGTGTACTTTCTCCACTGTAATCATATCTTAGTTTGCACCAATGTTGCAGTATTTTATGTTGACACTATTCCTTGTCCCCTCCAAGAGGTGAGTTGACAGCACATTTCATCAATATTCGTTGCTTATGTAGTAGTGTCTCCAAACCTTCTACTGATTGCAATATGTGCTGATCATTCCTAATAATTTCTATTTACAAAGATCTTGAGGTGTTAAAACATATCACCACATGTAGCAAGAGTCACTGAAATTCATTTCATAACATTCCTACTAAATGAATCATTCCTGTTAACAGCAGTCATTTTGGTTATGCTGGTTTGTTCTGACCTACTGATAAATATTTTACATGTTATCAGATATCTATTGTGTCTCAATATGAGATAGGTCTCAACTAACTTCTTTACTGTATACCATTTTTTCTGCAACTAACCTTATTTTTCTACTGTTTGTTTCTTTTGCTCTGCTCTAATTATAACCACTTAATTCAGTCTTTGAAGTAAAATTTGTTTATACACTCCTGTTATCACAAAGATTGGCGAAATTTGATATGCAAAGGATGTGGTGGCTATCAAAGATGTTACAAAACAAAGGGATTTAACAGAAGAGCAGGTGCCACGGAATGTTAACAAACTTGGAATCATGAGTGTTGTATTTCAATTCTATACTTATAGTACAGCAGTGAACATACGGTATGTTAGACAACTTGCCTGTATTGGCGTTTGCTTCAGAACAGCATCTACACTGTGATCATGCCTGGTACCTTAAAGAGTTTTCTTCCCGATTGCCAATCCCTTCTGATAACACCAGGAGATAAAGGTATTGTTCATAAATAAAATGCACTGTAGACTTGGGTTGAAATTTTAAAACTGTTATATTATTCAAAAGTTCGTCATCAGTACCAGTTAATATAAGGTGTCAAACTCTATCTGAAAACAAAGTTGACTGCAGGTTGAACCATTCACACACACCGTAAACAGCTTCCAATGATACCGCAAAAGATAGAAAACTTACACATTCATTGCAAGCTAATCTTCACACCAATGTGGTGTCAAGATTAGGTAACTCCTCGAGATGGCTACATCTCTATTAGCCTGTGTTTACTCCCGACTGCCCGGGCAATGGAGCAGCTTACATTACAACCAACCAGTCACTTCACGTCTGCCAAAATACTGCCCCTGCCAACATGGCGGATCTTATCCTTTTATGGACAATGTATCCTATTGTGAAATTCAGTGGGGCCATGTGCAAAACTCATCCTTATTTTATTTCCAATTGCTCTGAAAATTTTACACTTAGCAGAATGTACTTAAAATATTACTTTTGATTCTGTGGTTCTTCCTCCTAAGTATGATAGTTTCTGAGAACCAAATTCCTGAAGTTGTGAAACCTTAAATCTATGATTGTGATTACAGTTCTTGATTCTGTAAGATGGTTCTGCTATCATAACAGTCTATGAATAATTCCCTGACTTGTGGTGTATGATACAATTCTATTTCACTAGTATCTGATATTGAAAATGAATTTTTGATTACATTGTGTAATCAGCCAATCTTTGACATTTGATATCTTTTAAACTACTGGACCTTTTAAGTTGAGACTTGTTTTAAACTTCTGCAAATTTAATTTCCTACCAGCTGGTGGTGTTTTCTAAGTATCATCTCATCTCTTTCGAATTTCTTATTTTGTGTTGTGCAATCGTTTGGTCGGCATAAATTCTACTGTTGTGATTTTGTGGTGTCAGATAGATGCCTGGCCACCATCTTTCTTATTTCCATTCTTTTTGAGTTTCTGTGTATTATAAATGTTAATGAAAAATGAATGCTTTCACTGTGATTAGAAAAATTTTAGCTTTAAAAGAGTGAGTTTAAATTTTTCCTGAGGTACGTAATTTATGTGGTTCCCATGGTGACGTATTATGTTCAATTGTAAATTTTGTTTTATAAATTAATTCATAAAATAACGCCAATACAACTGTATAATGTAGGTTTATTGCCGTACGCGTTTCGCCTCTCCTCGAGGCATCATCAGCGACGAATCTATTTTAACATTTACATTTTATTTACAAACTTATTTGACATAATGCTAAATTGATATATTTTCTTATTATTTACACTTACTATTTACATTAGTGGATTTCAGGATAGTAACCACCCATCTTTGCTTTCTCTCCAAAGCATGTTTCTGTTACAGCCATTTGTCATTGCTGTTCTGTACACGATATAAACCTTGCGTATTCTACAATTCGCTTGTTTTCGGTGGCCATCTTATTTTCTTACTGTCAAAGGCGGTGATGCGCTGACGGCGCCAGATTTGAAATTGCGTGGGAGATTTTATATCTAATTTTATGTAAGTGTGTGAGTGCATGTATTTATTAGGTTTATTTCTAGGGTTATTGTATGTTTACCAGTTTGAACAGTGTTTGGTTTGTTAAGTTTATGTGGTCATTCAGTATCTGCTTGCCATTTTTTATTGCTTTTTGTATGTGGTAGTTTTCTTGTAGAGTGAGGGTATTGTGTCTGTAATTGTTTATTGTGAGTATTTGCATGTCTTTGTTAATGTCTGTTGGTAAGTGATCGTTTTCTATTAGATGTTCGGCGAATGTGGAGTGGTTGCTATACTTTAGTGCCCTCATGTGTTCTTTGTATCTGGTTTTAAACTGTCTTCTTGTCTGTCCTATGTATATTGCATCACAATTGTGACATGTCAGTTGATATATGCCTGAGTTTTGATAGTTGTCTCTGTCTAAGTGGGTATTTAACTGTTTTTGAATCGAGTTGTCTGTTCGTAGAGCAATGTTTATGCCTTGTTTTTTAAAAATGTTTGTGATTCTGTGGGTGTATTTGTTTGAATATGTCATTGAATACCATTTACTTTTATTTTCAGTGTTTATTGTGGTTTGTGAGTTGTTTTGCATTGTCTGTGTTGTGGGTGTCCTTGTCTGTTGGGTACTGGGTGGCTGAAGTTTGGTTGTGTTAGTTATTTTCTGTTCTTTCCCCATTTTGTTTGTGATTTTTCTGTTTATTGTGTCAACTGTCTGTGATTTATATCCATTTTTTGTTGCTATTTCCTTTATTGTGTTTAGTTCTGTTTGGTAGTTTTTCTTTGTTAGTGGTGTTCTGTTTAATCTGTTTAGCATGAACCGTATTGCAGCTTGTTTGTGGTTTTGTGGGTGGTTTGATGTGGAGTGTATTATTTGATCTGTTGCTGTAGGTTTCCTGTATATCTGAAATGAGTGTGTGTTTGCATCTTTTGTTATGGTGAGATCTAAGAAATTCAATTTTTCTTGGTTTTCCTTTTCTATTGTGAAGGTGATGTTTTTGTGTATATTGTTTATATCTTGGTGCAGTTCAGTTATGCGGTCTTCTGTTTCATTGATGAGGCATATTACATCATCAACAAATCTCCACCAATAGATAATATTGTATCCTTTCTGTGGTAACAGGTTTTTCCATATCTCATTTTCTATATGGTCTATGAAAATGTTGGCCAAAGTTCCTGAAATTGGTGATCCCATAGGAAGACCTTCATGTTGTAGGTAGTATTTGTTGTTGAAAGTGAAATAATTTTGAGAAGTTAGTAACTGAAGTATGCTTTTGATTTCATCTATGTGGCTGTTGGGTAATGCTTTGTATTTTTTAAGATTTGACTGAATTAATTCAATTGTTTCTTTTATTGGGATATTACTATACATGCTTTCAATATCAAATGATACTAATGTAGCTGTGTGTGGGATGTGTGTGTCTTTTATGTTCTGGATGAGTTCTGTTGTGTTCTTTATACTTCTGTTTTCTTGTAATGTGTAGTATTGGTTAAGAAGTGTGTTTGTGTGTTTGGCTAAGAGATATGTTGGGGCTTTTCTAAAATTAATTATGGGTCTTACTGGAATTTGTGGCTTGTGTAACTTTGGTTGACTTCTCAGTGTTGGAGCAGAAGGGTTTGTCTGTGTGATGTGTTGTTTATGTTGTTCTGTGAGAGTGAAACTTGTATTTTTCAGTGATTTCTTTAGTTCTGCCTGATATCGGTTTGTTGGGTCTGATTTTAGTTGTGTGATATTATTTTTTTGTATGAATTCCTCTGTTTTGCTGATATATTCTGTTTTGTCCATTAAGACAACTGCATTACTCTTGTCAGCTTTTGTGATTATTGTGTTTTGAGCACTAAGTTTTTCTTTTATAGCTTTGAGTGTTTTTGTCTCTCTGTTTATATTGTTGTTTTTACTATTTTTGGTGGTGATCTGTTTTAATTCTTTAGCAATCAGTTCTCGTGTTAAGCCTATATTTAATGTGCTTTCAGTTTTTTGTTCTTGAGACAGGATGTATTCGGCTTCAACTACAGTTTTCTCAACAAATTTCCCTATTGAAGTGTTGCATGTGTTGTGTTTGAGTCCTTTCTCTAAAATTTCTTTTTCTTTTTGGTTGATTGTTGTTTGTGATAGGTTTATGAGTTTAGGGTGGAAAGGATGAGATCTATGTGCAGTATTTCCTTTATTAGTGTTTGTTTCACTGTGGTTTTGTCTGTTTATTAACTGATTTAGTTTTTTGTTATGATTTTGTTTTGTTTCATTTAGTGTCTGAGCTGTAAAATTTTCTGCTTTCTCTATTAAATATGCAAGAATTGAAGTGTTGTTCAATGATTTGGCCAGTTCTAAATGCGTTTTGTACAAGATATTGTTTAGATTGTCTTTCTTTGCATACAGGGATTTTATTTCATTATTTAACCACAACTTTTCGGCAACATGCTTTGTGTTAATTGCAGAAGCTGTGGTTAAATAATGAAATAAAATCCCTGTATGCAAAGAAAGACAATCTAAACAATATCTTGTACAAAACGCATTTAGAACTGGCCAAATCATTGAACAACACTTCAATTCTTGCATATTTAATAGAGAAAGCAGAAAATTTTACAGCTCAGACACTAAATGAAACAAAACAAAATCATAACAAAAAACTAAATCAGTTAATAAACAGACAAAACCACAGTGAAACAAACACTAATAAAGGAAATACTGCACATAGATCTCATCCTTTCCACCCTAAACTCATAAACCTATCACAAACAACAATCAACCAAAAAGAAAAAGAAATTTTAGAGAAAGGACTCAAACACAACACATGCAACACTTCAATAGGGAAATTTGTTGAGAAAACTGTAGTTGAAGCCGAATACATCCTGTCTCAAGAACAAAAAACTGAAAGCACATTAAATATAGGCTTAACACGAGAACTGATTGCTAAAGAATTAAAACAGATCACCACCAAAAATAGTAAAAACAACAATATAAACAGAGAGACAAAAACACTCAAAGCTATAAAAGAAAAACTTAGTGCTCAAAACACAATAATCACAAAAGCTGACAAGAGTAATGCAGTTGTCTTAATGGACAAAACAGAATATATCAGCAAAACAGAGGAATTCATACAAAAAAATAATATCACACAACTAAAATCAGACCCAACAAACCGATATCAGGCAGAACTAAAGAAATCACTGAAAAATACAAGTTTCACTCTCACAGAACAACATAAACAACACATCACACAGACAAACCCTTCTGCTCCAACACTGAGAAGTCAACCAAAGTTACACAAGCCACAAATTCCAGTAAGACCCATAATTAATTTTAGAAAAGCCCCAACATATCTCTTAGCCAAACACACAAACACACTTCTTAACCAATACTACACATTACAAGAAAACAGAAGTATAAAGAACACAACAGAACTCATCCAGAACATAAAAGACACACACATCCCACACACAGCTACATTAGTATCATTTGATATTGAAAGCATGTATAGTAATATCCCAATAAAAGAAACAATTGAATTAATTCAGTCAAATCTTAAAAAATACAAAGCATTACCCAACAGCCACATAGATGAAATCAAAAGCATACTTCAGTTACTAACTTCTCAAAATTATTTCACTTTCAACAACAAATACTACCTACAACATGAAGGTCTTCCTATGGGATCACCAATTTCAGGAACTTTGGCCAACATTTTCATAGACCATATAGAAAATGAGATATGGAAAAACCTGTTACCACAGAAAGGATACAATATTATCTATTGGTGGAGATTTGTTGATGATGTAATATGCCTCATCAATGAAACAGAAGACCGCATAACTGAACTGCACCAAGATATAAACAATATACACAAAAACATCACCTTCACAATAGAAAAGGAAAACCAAGAAAAATTGAATTTCTTAGATCTCACCATAACAAAAGATGCAAACACACACACATTTCAGATATACAGGAAACCTACAGCAACAGATCAAATAATACACTCCACATCAAACCACCCACAAAACCACAAACAAGCTGCAATACGGTTCATGCTAAACAGATTAAACAGAACACCACTAACAAAGAAAAACTACCAAACAGAACTAAACACAATAAAGGAAATAGCAACAAAAAATGGATATAAATCACAGACAGTTGACACAATAAACAGAAAAATCACAAACAAAATGGGGAAAGAACAGAAAATAACTAACACAACCAAACTTCAGCCACCCAGTACCCAACAGACAAGGACACCCACAACACAGACAATGCAAAACAACTCACAAACCACAATAAACACTGAAAATAAAAGTAAATGGTATTCAATGACATATTCAAACAAATACACCCACAGAATCACAAACATTTTTAAAAAACAAGGCATAAACATTGCTCTACGAACAGACAACTCGATTCAAAAACAGTTAAATACCCACTTAGACAGAGACAACTATCAAAACTCAGGCATATATCAACTGACATGTCACAATTGTGATGCAATATACATAGGACAGACAAGAAGACAGTTTAAAACCAGATACAAAGAACACATGAGGGCACTAAAGTACAGCAACCACTCCACATTCGCCGAACATCTAATAGAAAACGATCACTTACCAACAGACATTAACAAAGACATGCAAATACTCACAATAAACAATTACAGACACAATACCCTCACTCTACAAGAAAACTACCACATACAAAAAGCAATAAAAAATGGCAAGCAGATACTGAATGACCACATAAACTTAACAAACCAAACACTGTTCAAACTGGTAAACATACAATAACCCTAGAAATAAACCTAATAAATACATGCACTCACACACTTACATAAAATTAGATATAAAATCTCCCACGCAATTTCAAATCTGGCGCCGTCAGCGCATCACCGCCTTTGACAGTAAGAAAATAAGATGGCCACCGAAAACAAGCGA
Organism: Vandiemenella viatica; assembly: GCA_031002005.1. Classification (NCBI taxonomy): domain Eukaryota; kingdom Metazoa; phylum Arthropoda; class Insecta; order Orthoptera; family Morabidae; genus Vandiemenella; species Vandiemenella viatica. The sequence continues at coordinate 245,366,269 of JARYHS010011408.1, read as the reverse complement.
ATTGTAGAATACGCAAGGTTTATATCGTGTACAGAACAGCAATGACAAATGGCTGTAACAGAAACATGCTTTGGAGAGAAAGCAAAGATGGGTGGTTACTATCCTGAAATCCACTAATGTAAATAGTAAGTGTAAATAATAAGAAAATATATCAATTTAGCATTATGTCAAATAAGTTTGTAAATAAAATGTAAATGTTAAAATAGATTCGTCGCTGATGATGCCTCGAGGAGAGGCGAAACGCGTTCGGCAATAAACCTACATTATACAGTTGTATTGGCGTTATTTTATGAATTAATTTACTCAGCAACTGCGGAAAAATGGCCTTCAACAACATTGCATTTGTTTTATAAGTTTCCAAAATTCCGACTTTCTAGTTTATCTACCATCTACCAACTATATTTTCTTAAATAATGTGCAACTCTTTTTTTTCCTGAATGTGTTGAGCTATAACGCTTTGCTGTGAGTTGAAAATTGAAGCTGTTAACTTAAAAAATCTGATGAAATCTTTCCCACATGCTTTTAGATCACTAAATTTTTAATATCTTCTTAATACAATTTTCTCAACCGAAAGTGTTATACCTCATTTTACTCAAAATTTAATTCTGCAGCTGTCTAAATGAAGGGAACAAAATCTTTTTTTTTAAATAGTAAAAACTCCAAATATAGCATGTGTTGATTTTTCATTTCAATAGAACCTTCCTTTTTAATGTGTCTTTTATACCTGAAACAGCTAGAAAACTACTTTAGGAATATTTTGCTGTTGATTTACTATATGCTCACAACTTTTTTAAACTAATTTTGATGATATGTTAGGAAAATTAAGGTTATATTATAGGTATTTGGATTTCTTTATATACAGTGCCATAAACGCTTTGATTACAAGAAGCTACTTACATTTTGTTGACCCTCATTCACACAAAAATCAGGATCAAAATAGGAGAAGACTGTGAACAGCTACCTAAATGGGTAAGTCAGCATGTAAGAAGATAAATGCCAAGAAGAGGCATCTTATTAGATACACAGATAAAAAAACTAAAGGTTGTGTATGATTATAAGGGTGAGGTCAGAATTTCTAGTTGAAGGCTTGAAGTGTAAATATCTTGGCATAATGTTTGATAAGAAAAGGCTCATATTGTGTATGTCTCTTTTATCGGTCTTCTCCTGTTTAGTCTCTATTCCGTTGTATCTGCCATCGTCCTCCATATAGGTCCTGTTTTTTTGTTCCTTCGGTCCTGTGTTTATCATTTCCATTACTGTTCGGATTGCCCCTGTTGTGGTACCGAGTTTCACATCACTCTTCCTGAATCATTCTGCCTTACTTCTTCCCTTCTATCCACCTGACCATTATTGTAATGCACCCATTGGTTATTTTGCCGTCTGTCCTCATATTCCCTTCTTCCATTACCACCAGAGTTACTGTTGAACTGTTCTCTGTTGTATCCAGAAGCACGGCCTCTATCTCTGGCAAAATTCTCCCTTGGTGGCTTCTGATTTGACCTATTATTGTTTCGATACTCGTTTCTTCTTTCATCCCTTGACTCATACTCATTAGTGCTGCTCCACTGATCCAACCTTTCAATAGCTTCAAGAAAACCTTCATTATTATCAGCTTCTCCTGAACTGGCCTGGCAAATTTCTGTAATAAAACATCGATCTTTTCATCATCCTCTATCTCCTGGTCAAGGTAACGAAGCTCTTTAATCACTGCTTCACAGAAATTCTTCATACTCTCATCTTGCCTACTATATTAATGGCGGTTCCAGAAATCTCTCTTTACTCTTCTTTGCTTTCTCAATGACCAATATTTGTTAAGAAATCATAAAAATTCCTCACAATCTTTACACTCTTCAACATTTTCACAATTCCATGCAAATACATGTCCTCACATCATGCTTTTGACATATCTTATCTTGCTAGCATCTGACCATTCACGCGGAAATTCATTTCTATAAACTCTGACAAATTCCACAGCGTGCACACCTTTTTTTGGGCTCAAACTTCACTTCCAGTAATTTAAAATGACTTATTATAATGTTGTCACCCCCCATAGTAGCAACACCTCGCTGTTCTGTTTCCTCAACTCTTTAGCTCATCTGTGCTACCTCTTCTCGCACATCTTCTTTGACACCTTTCATCTGTACATCCATCTGGCTAGCTACTTCTGCAACTTCACGGGTCACTTCTCGACATCCTTATCCATGGCTATTAATCTATCTTCTAGTCTTGAATTTCTTTTGGTAACTGTTTCATTGTTCTCCTTTAGCTCTTCAGTTCTCCTTGCACAATCTTTCTGATTCTTGTAAATAATTTAATTCTCTTCTTTCATGGCCTCCTGCCCTCCCTGTATCACATTGTAATTTCTCTTAACATCGTCTTCAACTCTTCATTGCACTAAGCATGCTATACTCTGCCAATTAATCTTTTCTTGCCTTTCAGTGTGTTCATAGAGAATTGCTACTTCCGTTTCCACACTTGTTTTTACATCCTCTTTCAATATCTACTTTATATCCTCTATCTTCTGGTGGTTTCTATCCTTTACTTGCTGAATATGTTCATCCATTTGCAACATATCATCTTTCTCATTTCCTCTGTAAGTTTTCTCCCCATTTCTTCTGCATTCTATTCACTTGATTTAAAATTTTCTGTTATTTTTCTTCCCATTTCTTCTATTAAGGTAAACATCAAAAATTCGCTCCCTTTCTGTTTGTGAGCTTCATTCTGCCCATTACCCATTTCTTTCTCTCGAATATTACTCTGGCTGACTGGTACTGGTATAGATGTAACATTTGTAGCACAGTTTCCCGTCTTGATGTCATAAATACTGCCGTTCCTACTGTTTGTACCAACATTACTTCTGGCCAGTTGTTTAATTCCATCCCCCCCCCCCATGTTTTCACAGATGCTGTTACTATTGTTTGCAAACCAGCTTCCAACTCCACTTCCCCCCCATGTTTTTATCGAGGCTTGGAATCCCGGAACTTTCATTACTGGAATCGGAATTATTTTCTCCCCAACCAAGGTTCAATTCAGTATTCATCCTAACTAATTCTCCACACTTTCCTTCCATTATGATGACAAATTAAATAAAAAATTCTCATAAGCTGCTGCCTTACAACACAGTTCCGCCAAACCATACGACAATGCAACACTTAAAATTTAAATTCAAAACACACAATGCAGTTTACAAGGCAGCTAAAATATGAAATGGGCTCAGAAACCCATTCAAACATTACTTACTATGCCACACATTAGCTGTAATACTGCAACATACATTTAATAACATTTAATACAGTTGCAATATTGCAAAGCTGAGAATTTACAATACAACTGACATGTACACATGTACAAATTGCTTTTCAAATACTTAATTTGCAATAAACCCCCCTCTTGAATGATATCAGTTATCTTTATTTGCTTATCTAAACCCTTCACAGTACTTATGAGTAATTTAAACAGCTTTTCACAACTTACAAATATTTTTTACAATCACATTTTGACGATACGTTTACCAGCTTTATCATCTACAATTTTGATTTTTACTTTTTAAACTTTTCAAACACTTTCTTTGTTAATTAACTGTATATTGTTCAATATTCTATCACTTTTTCAGTGTTATCGTGAGAAACGTTCCAAGCAAAAGATTTCAGAGTCACTATTTCTGCTGTAGTTATTTCAATGAAACTGCAATTTTGCCCCAAAAATATATTGTTCATGTACATGCCCACATCTGCAACTATCTTCTTTCCACTATAGATACCTGATAATGGGTACCGTCATCTTCTCATGTCTGCTGATCAATTAAAGACTCCAAGATTTGTTCAGTGTTAATTTACACTGCTGAATTCTGGTTTAATGGTCGCCAATCTGCGAAGCCTTTATTTTCAAAAATTAAATAAATCTTGGCAGGGTCACTAATTTGTGAGGCTCTTGTAATTAATTGAACAATGGTAGCCCGCTGAGGACGATATGTAGGCCCCAAAATATCAACTCGCACGGTTTTGCACTACCGCCTCACTTCACTATGTAATAGGATACACAATTATCCGAACTCCGACTGTCTGAATCGCTGAATATCCGAATAGCTTTTTTAAGATGTGCATGGAACAAGTTGAAAGACGTACCAACTGAAGAAGAGAAGGAAAAGGAGGAAAATGAAAAAGATCAATGTAAGGAAAGGAAGAGACAGGAGAAGAAGGAGATGACGTGTCACTTGAGGAATTCAGAAACATTCTTTTGAAAATTCTTGTATGTTCAGAAGTTAGTGCTGAAGATATAGGAGAGTGTGAGGTATGTGTTTATGAAATTCTAACTGATGATGAACTTATTGAAAGTGTGGGAGAAGAAAGTGTCAAAGAAGAAGATGACCTTAATGTCAAAGTCAGTCGAGCATCTGCCGGGCTTGAAACTGCATTGCTGTGGATGGAGCGCCAGCTCGAGTGTGACCACACGTAACTTCTCACTGTCAAACAGATGAATACAGTTAAACAGCTTACTTTGACCGAAATGTACAGCACGCAATAACTTTTATTTACAGTACGGGTCATACATACAGTACTATAATAATGTACAGCACTTGTAACGATGCTTAACATGTAAAAGCGTTGACTTTTCATTTTATTAATTAAAAGCTCACTTTCTTTAAAAATAGTTTATCTCCCATTTTTAACATACATACATACAGTAATTAATTAAAATAGACCCTTTTTTGGAAAAAATCCAACTATCCGAATTTCTGATTATCCGAATGGGGTCCGGTCCCAATTTATTCGGCTAATTGGAGTTCTACTGTATCTTTTATAATTTAAAGTATTCAGATTTTTTCTAGAACAATTATTTATTTACACACAGCTCAATCAATACACTGTTTTTTCACATTCATAAAATCAGAAATACAATACCGTTGATCTACACAAACTTTCCAATACTTCTACTGTCACTGTACTCACTCTCTCCACCATTTCTCCCCCCCCCCCTTTTTTTTTGCTCCTTCTAGTCTAGTTGGCTACTCCGCTTATACAGCCTTACCAATTTCAACAAATAAAATATAGCAAAAAAAAAAAAAAAAAAAAAAACAACAACAACGCATTAAATTACCCCAGGTTCTAAACATCCTACTACACTGTGAGGCATTCTTTAAACAATACATATATATTATTTACAAACTGGCTGGTGAACTGGGACCTTACAGTTTACATGATGTGAATTGCCTGCAATGACAATAGGCAGGAGCGTCGATGGTTTAGGCAAGAGAGTCGACTAGCTTGCTAGTAATAATTTGAAGATGGTCCACTGTTAGGACAGTTCTCTAGTCAAACGTTGTGATCTTCTTGAAAGTACATTCATTTTACAAAAAGGAATTAATATTGTAGCTGATTTGTTTATTATAACATTGAATGATATGAAGAATAATAAAAGAAAATGCTACAAATAAGTAAGAGAGTGGATGTCAAAATGCTTAAAGTGCTGCAGTGATTTTTTTGATTGAAGTTGCAGAAAGTTACAGAAATCATTTAAGACCAACTGTGTTTCAATTTGAAGAGCTGCAGTCAAATAAAAGAAACAAACACGACTCCGTAATGAGGCAATTTTTTAATAGCAGCATCTATAATCCTCTTTCTTATAACTTTTATTCTTAAAATTTCACAGAATTTCTTCACTTTCATGCAGTTCTGATGATTTTAATGCCTCCGTTTCATTCCACTTACTCGACTTGTTGGTTGTCGCCATCTTGTTTGTTGAACTCGCACGCCAAAAGTTGGTCATGAACAGAGTCCACCATCTTCAGTCAACTGACTGTCTTGAGCCTGTAGGCACAAGAAGAGTGACTATCAAGCATTGCGCACGCACCCAAGACAGTACACTCATTAACTAGCATCGTTTAAACAAGGCCTAAGACATACAAATCCTGTTTTCTTATTTATATTTGGTAATTGGTACCATTTTATTTCCCATTAGACTCATATTGTGTCCTAAATACTCCATGAGTAAAATTTTTCCTTCAGCAATCTGATTGGTCTAAGTTCCGGCCTGGTTATAAAGGTTTTTAAGTAATTTGACGAAAACATGATGGTAATTGCTTAACTTTGGAAATAGTTATGCTGTCTTGTTGTAAACTACAACCCCCATTTAATGATGTCATTTCCAGCATGACAGAAACAATTTTGTAATCTGAGAGCAAAGCTTTTCAGGGCATTGTAAATAAATAAACTGCTCTCCAGCTTCCAGCCACATACAAACATCACATTTATGGGATGTTTTGAGGGAGCCAATCTCTGCCTCCATTTTCAACCAACGGTATAACTTTGATAACTACTACTTATTAAAGTTATATTGTTGGTTGAAAATGAGGAAAGAGATGGACTCCTTCAAAAGTCCCATAAATGTCATATTTATACATGGCTGGAAGTGCAAAAGCAGTTTATTTAATTTTGTAATCTTTGATAAATCTTTTATAGTCTTCAGTTCCCCATAAGCACAAAAAATTACAAAAATGTACTTTCAAACTGGTGTGATGACACATGTCAAATGTCAACTAGTTTCATGGTGGTTAAATATGGGGCCAGTGCAAATGAAGAGTTACTATTTTGCACTTAAAAGTTGAACCAAAAGTGCAGATTGATGTATTTATCAGTTTTGTAGTTACTGTGTCATTTTTCAGTGTAAATGTTGTTCCAAAATGAGTGCTTCTGTTATCAGTCAATATTCTCAGACATTGCTATACATGTGGAAGTAGAGGCATTTTGCTAATAAATAATTTTGCAGTGTAGATTTTGGTTCTTTGGGTTAGTTATACCATTCCCAGTTTCAATATTCATAATTATTTTTCATGTTGTAAAACATACTGATAATTTTTAACTATGTTTTTTCCCCAGTTTGTGATGGCCAACTTTTGGGTATAGTAGTTGCGGATCCAAATGATCACAGTCGAAAGACTATGGCTCCTACACTAGATGGTCGTCCCAGATCTAGTTGTGAAGTTCCAAGGGTACCAGGAATAAAGTAAGTAAATATATCATGGTGTAATTATTTTGTCAAGTATAGCTAACAGAAATGACTGAAAAGCCAAAAAAGAATGTCATTAATCTTCTGCCTGATATGTAAGGTATTCTGATGGAGTAAATGATCTGGGAAACAAAACTGATGGAAACAGAAGTTTAGATGAAAATTTTGGTGATACATTTAGATGCCATAGATTGTCTAATTTTCCTCTGAGAACTCAGCTGATTTTCATAGTTTTGGAGAATGTTAATGTTATTAAAATTGTACAGACTCTATATCTTGTTAGATTAGAACTGAGAATTAATTGAACTTATCATAACTCTCATTACATAACTCATCACATTGTTTCTTAACAGTGATAAAGGTTTAATGTAACAGAGGTTCTTTTGCCAACTGCTAATGTGGAAGTGACAGAAGTACTGGATTCCAAGAGGAGGCCTAGCAGTCTTGAAGGTGTCTAGGTGTAATGCAGGCCACAATGGTTGTAAGATTGAATGTTTATAAATTTAAAAACTGCTATGATAATTTTCAGTTCTCTATATCTGGAGTCAGCTAAACACTATTTTTTAAGTGTAAACTTCCCTATTCTCTATTTTTCTTATTCAGTTTGTTTATTTTACTTCACTCTTAATAGAGCTTTTATTGCTGAATATTAGTTTATTGCTGCTAATGCCTAAAGGTAGCATAGCATCATTCGATAACTGTAACAAACAGAAATCTACTTTTTGGCAAGTTTTGGACACCTTAATCTTACAATTCATGTCTATGACATACATTAGTTATTATTTTTTTTTCTTTCATCAGTCTTTTGACTGGTTTGATGCAAACCTCCATCCCTTCCTATCTTGTGCTAACCTCTTCAACTCTACATATCCCTTGCAACCCACGTCCTTAATTATCTGCTTCATATATTCTAATCTCTGTCTTCTACTACAGTTCTTACCTTTGACAGTTCCTTCCACCAGCAAATTAACCAATCCAGCATGTCTCAAAATATAACCTACCACCCTGTCTCTTCTTTCTGTAAGCTTCTTCCACAAACTTCTTTCCTCACCCATCATTTCCAAAACTTGTTCATTTCTTACTTTGTCTGTCCACTTAATTTTCAGCATTCTTCTGTAGCACCACATTTCAAATACTTCAATTTTCCTTCTTTCCAGTATTCCTAAAGTCCATGTTTCGCTACCGTAAAGTGCTAGGGTCCACACATAGAATTTTAAAAATTTCTTTCCAATTCCAAATCAATATTTGAAACTAAAAGATTTCTCTTTTTCATCAAGGCTTTTTTGCTAGTGTTATTCTGCTTTTAACATCATTCCTGCTTCAGCCATCGGTTGTAATTTTGCTTCCCTATTTCCTTTTCCAATTGTATTCGTTCCTATTTTTACATTTAATCTACTGGTATTGGTATCATTTCTGCTACATTTCATTACTTTAGTCTTGCTTTCATTTATATTCAGTACAAAATCTTCCTTTGTTCATGCCAGTCAGTAATTTCTCAATATCTTCAGCCTTTTCTGCTAACAAGACAATGTCGTCAGCAAATCGTAGCATACTGATTTTTTTTCTCCCTGAACACTTATGCCACATGGCAATTTTCCTTTTACTTTCTTTATTGCTTCCTCTACATACAAGTTGAATATTAACTACAACCTTGTCTCGCACCATTTTTTATTGATGCTTGTCTCTCATGATTCTCTTCTTTTATTACAGCCACTTGATTCTTATATAGTTTATAGAGTATTCTTCTATCTCAATACTTTAGACATCTTGTCTCACCTAACATTATCAAAAGATTTTTCTAAATCAACAAATGCCATAAAAGTATCTTTGTTTTTCTTGATCCGGCCTTCAAGTATTAATCTTAAAGCCATAATTGCTTCCCTTGTACCGCGATTTTTCCTAAACCCATACTGATCTTCACCTACTATGTCTTCTATTATCCTTTCCATTCTTCTGTATATTATTCTGGTCAGTAATTTTGATGCATGTGATATTAGACTAATGGTGTGATAATTCTCACATTTGTTGGCTTGTGCTTTCTTTGGAAGTGTGAAGATGATATTTTTATTAAAATCAGTTGGAATTTCTCCTGTTTCATAACTTTTTGATATCAGGTTGAATAATCTTTTGATTCCTTCTTCCCCTAGGGTTTTAAGAAGTTCTGCAGGAATCTCATCAATTCCAACTGCCTTATTTGCTTGCAAGTCATTCAGAGCTCTATTAAATTCTGTCCTCAAAACAGGATCTCCCAAGTCATCAATGTTTACATCGTCTTCCTTTTCCATTATGCTATTGTTCAATCTTTATTTGGAAAACATTTTGTTGCCTGAATCAGAAATTCATTTCTTAAAATCAACTCATATTGGTCCGTCCCCATTGTGCCATTAACAACATACAGAGGCCCATTAACCTTACTGCTGATCACAGATCATTTCATTATGGCCTGAGGATGTTTCACCCTTTCATTGAATTTTTCATTGATGCGGCATCATACAAATGCAGTTTATGGTTGACTCGTCGGAGAAGAAAAGCTGTAAAGTACAGTGTCACAGTAAAAAAAATAAGTCACTAGAAATTCTACTTGATACTTGCTTATGTACTTATTTGTCCAGTGAAGTCTTTTTTTGTCTCATTGCAGCTGTCAGCCTTGGTTTTATGACGGGATGACAACATTTCATTCCAAATTCCTTGAAACATCGCTCAATAGTTCTTTGTGATAATGCAATCCCTGCTTTTTGAAGCACCTTTGAAGGTTTTTTTTTTAAGGATTTCAATGGCATAATTAATTATTATTCTGTCAGTTCTGGGTGAAGGTAAGCGTTTACGTTCACCTCGTCTTTTGTGGCACTAATCAAGAGAAGTGTTTGTTTTCATTTCGTTGCTGATATCTCTCAATGATGACTGTGAAACCTCCACAATTGATGCTTTTTGATGCTGGTTGAACTAAAAGTGATTTAATAATATAGAAATTCTAGCTTTCTTCATTGGGGCTATGTCCACTCCTTTCCCCATCTCAATTTTTAGGTTAGAAACCATTTGAAGATGATGATAATGAGTTTAAACCATTATCAAATATATTTTATTATCACTAAGTAATACAGAATTATTATATTACAATTATATTGGTTTAACCCTTTCACGGCTACGGGCATACATGTATGCCCTGTCGCTAGAAAGACCAGACGGCTACGGGCGTACATGTATGCCCAGCGGACGGGAAGACCAGACGGCTAACGGCATACATGTACCCCCGAGATCGGAAGCAGGTAAACGGCTAATTGCTGTTGACCGCATTTCTGAGAATTTCTGAGAACACTGTTATATTCTGGACTTCCTGTAGGAAAACACTTTAGTTTTCACCTCCCCTGGGCCCTTACTGCTTAAGAGTCTAACATTCGGCCAGTTCTGTCTTTTCTTCTGGTGAGACGACAGCGTTCGCATCTGTAGCCTTTGCCATGTCGGGACGCAGTATATCGGACAAGGAAATCATAGATATCCTCATGAATAGTAGCGACGAAGATTGTAGTGATACTTCAGAGCTTTCTTCCGACGAAGAGTTGGATACGTCTGGATGTAATGCTGAATCCTTGACATCACGAACAGAAGATTCTTCCTCTGAAGACGGAAAAGGAAATGAAGTAAGTGAAACTTCGTCAGGAAAAAGAAAGTATGACTGGTCGGAGAATCATCCTGTGACGAAACGACACCGTTTTGTGAACACATTTAGCGGGTTGAAAGTAGACTTCGAGGAGTCAGCAAGTCATTTAGATTTCTTTTTGTACTTCATGTCCATGGAATTTGTTTCTGCCATCTGTACACAGATCAATAATTATTATAAATTTATTACTGAAAAAATGATGACTGCACCCAGTAGATTAGCATGCTGGAAGCCTATAGAGCCAGCAGAATTTTATTGCTTCCTAGCTCAGAGGGAAAATAGCGAGCATGAAGCAGGAAGACGCTTATTATCGAGCTTTTTATTATGCAGAATCTAGTTTAGGCCTTAACTGCGAACTGACCTATAGGCTTATCACAAAATGAGTTATACTCATATATCGCGTGTTTAATTCTGCGTCAGGCTATATGAGACAATTTGGTTTTAAAGATCAATAATTGTATCTTATAGACGACTATACCAAGAAGTGTCCGAGTTTTATGGCGCCTTTGCTAGGAACTGCTCACTTTAAAACTATGTATCTTGAAATGTGTGTGTCTGATGTTAAAGAACATTTAATAGCTTATATTATATATTAGTAGTGCAAAATGTCAAGGTAAAGAATTTTCCAAATACAATTCAAAAAGGTTCTCATCATATTTCTAAATTACCTTTTTTTCTGTCTCTGTCCAGAATAAACTTACAGCAGGAAACAGGGGTTAACTTTAAAACACTCTTTCTTGGTCATTAGAAACTTCAATCGCTGAGATAGTACAGTGTGACAATGATTTTATAAGGAGTAGTACTGAAGAGTAGTTGTAAGCGCACTATGAACGCGCGATTAGCCCAGAGTGGCCGTAGCCTGCAGCGGTTGTCGGACCACTTAGCCGCCCGCCGGCCAGGCACACGGTGTGTCCGCTCGCCCCAGCCACCGGGGAGGCAGGACGCTCGGCACTCGTTGCCGCGAAAGGGTTAACTTACCTTGTTGCTGAATAAATACACTGTAATAATTGTAAATTAACCAGGAATAAAAGTAACTTAGAATTTGTGCACCAAAACTACTCAAATTTCTGGTTGAAATTGATACAGTTGAATTTCAGGGCTTGCCGACCTATTACAACATAGTTCTAAGAATAAATAATTCAAGAATGGATAAGCTAGGCTGCCAACAATAGAAAATATAGCAGTGTTGGCTTTCAAACAAGCAATTTCTTGTGTTTCTAATAATTTGGCAGACCACTGTAAATAAACAATAGCCATGTACTTGATCCCATACGTCACGCACCATGATGCAGACATTTCCCTACAGCAGTGAACTCTTTACATCTCTGTTCACAGCAAGCTTACAAAATTTACAACTATATCTACAAGTCGGTGATTGCCAACCTTTTCATACCAAACATTCCTTTCCTTACCACCTTGTATTGAGTGCATCTTCTCGCTGAAGAATCACTCAATCAGTCCTCATTTCCTGCTGCTTTCCACGCTACACATTCTCGTTCTGCATCTCTAATAACTGACAATATCCCCATATTTCTCACCCAATTCTTTCATTGTCTTGAGTCTGTTAACTAAATGCTTCACCATGGGCATGACTTTCTGCATTTGTCCTCCCGAATTTACATTATTTACCTCAAAATATTGCCTGCTTCTCTCACACATATATCAGTAGTCCACCCAATTTCAAGATGATCTTAGTCCACAAATACTTGCCTTCTGTCTCTCCCACCACATGCTTCTTACCCATGAAAAATAGACCTTGCTGAAAATCTTACAGCATGCATCCAGCCACCAGTTGTAACATAGGAGTAACTTTTCCTATTACAGTACATGCTATATGCACAACTATACATATCAAATGTTTTCACACGATTTCACACATCATTTACCAATATACCTGCCTCCACTGTAGTTTCTTATTTAGGCCGCGCCACTAACCAACTGTCGATCAGAATGAATGGCTGCAGGAAGTTTACACCAGAGACCAAGCGTGGTGGGTGAGTGGTTGACAGCCTGGCCTCACATTTGGGAGGACACCAGTTCGAATCCTCCTCTGGGCATCCAGATTTGGGTTTTCCATGATTTCCCCAAATCAATCCATGTGAATGCTTCCTTCAAAACACCATGACTGAGTTCCTTCCCATTCCTTGTCCCCCAGTTCCATCCCGCCTCTAGTGACCTCAACATTGACGATGCGTAAAGCCATAAGCACAAAAAAAAGCATAATTACACCAGTACCTAGATTATTGAGAGGCTGTCATTGCTAGTTCGCACAAGTCTAAGAAACTTTAGAGCTGATTCACAATGGAAGTTGTCAGACTTTTTCCTTACACCTGCAATCGGAATAAATTGCCAAGGGAAGTGATGAATAATATACCAAAATGCTAAAGGAAAATTCATAAATGACAAAAATAGATGTGTGGATGAATTAAACACTCAAAGCATTTAAGATGATGATAAAATAATAAGAAGAAAGGGGTAATTAAATGACTAGGGAAATTGTGATTGCAGTATTAAATATTTCTGAACTAGTCTGAAAACATATCCGTGTTACCAGGTATCCTTCTGGCTTTAACCTCTGGCAAGACTGCAACTGTAGTACTATTACTTAGTTTTATTTTTTTGAAAATGTAAATTATGACAAACTTTTCCACTCCGCTGCTAACCATATGCATCTCTGGCTTGAGGTATGTAGCTAGTCTCCTGATCCACTTGCCATGTCTCTCGTCGTCATAAAAGAAATTGTAAAGAGTTTGTCACTGCCAAATTGCATGCATTCATTCATTCATTTGTGATAAGCGATGGGTTTACATTCTCCATATGTCCTTGTTTTCATTGTATAAAAGCATTTCCTTTCTCATTATCATAATTATTTTAATCATAATTTTTTCAAACTTAATTTGAAATATATGTATGTATCCATCATGCTGCCATCTCAATACTACTGAAGAAGGCTATAGGCTCAAAAATTTTGCTCTACGTGTGTACGTGTTTTTTCCATGTCTCGATACCGCAGGAATCCTCTTCTATAGTAAAACCATTACTTACCATAGTATTCCTGTGGCTTCCAGACACAGAAAAAACACGTACACGCATAGAGTACAATTATCAAGCCTTTAGCCCTTATTCAGTAGTATTGTTAGATGGCTGCATACTGGAGGCTGGCAGCCAACTGCTATATTTTTCTTACCTCATATCTTCTCATATTATTTTGAAATTGCTCCCTCTAACATACCCTGCTTTCATAGTAAATTGCCACTTTCCAGTGACCAATTAGATGCACTCGGACTAACCCCTCTACACATTCTCTGCTATACTGTTGAAAATGAGGAAAAAAAAACAAAATTTTGGGAATTTAAGCATGTTCATGTTTTTACTGTCTTTTACCTGCCACAAGTGATGCTTCCTTTCTCTTCACTCTTTCTCTTCAGTTATTTATATATACTACCTCCTGACCTCCTGACTCGAGCATCAATTGTTGATGAAGAATCATATGATAAAATACGGTAAGCACCTATCAAAGAAGAACTAGTGTGACATAGTAGCTCTTCAGAAAACCAGTAAAATTATATATTTATACTGATCAAGGTCAAAATATTGGTAAATTAAAAGTTAAAATGATTTATATAAAAAAAGAATATAAAGTTGAATAAATATTGTTTGCTCAGAGATTGCTTGAATGGATAGGCTCTCTGAAAAAGAAGTGAAGTTAAGATAATTGTTGTTGAGTAGAGGGAACGACCAAGACGATTGATTTAGCAGCAGTGTAAAATTATATTGAGAGATCTTGAGTAGAAAACGAACCTGCAAATCTTCGGATATAGTGACAAACACGGTCGTTATTGGTATCAAGAGGATTTTTAAGCAAACAAACGGAATAAATAAACTGCAAAAGTTCATCATAAAACTTCAGTCTATAAAATTATTTATTGATTTATCTATCAAGATCGCATAAAGATATTTATATGCGACACTAGGCTTCTTACCCACATTAAATGAACTCTGGGAGACTATCAATCAAGTGAAGCACTACAAAGCCACAGGCCTGGACGGCATACCGGCAGAGGCTCTCAAAGTAGAAAGTGTAGAACTTACAAAACACCTGTATAAACTACTGTCAAAATTTGGACCACTGAAGAAGTACCTCCTGAATTTAGCCACAGTCTGGTAGTTCCTATGTTTAAAAAAGGGTCTCAAAACAGACTATAGTAACTATTATGGCATTTCATTATGATGTTGTGTGGGATACTTATTGCTAGAGTCTTGGCAAATTGTGTTCTACCTTTGGTGGAACAAATACTTCCAGAGAGCCAGTGTGGCTTTAGACCATCTAGAAGGACCACTGATCTGATATTTACTGCTCGTCAGCTTCAAGAGGGGAATGCAGGGAATAAAATGTACCACTTTATATTCCTTTCATTGATCTCACCACGGGCTTTGATTCAGTGAATTGTGAAGCACTGGAAAATTTAAGCTGTGTATGGTTTTCCACCAAAAATCATTACCCACTTAAAACTGCTCTTCACTAATATTACATCTGCAGTCATTAATAATGGCTCTGTTGTAGAGCTATTCTGTATTAATACTGGTGACCAGGGTCATGTGATTTGTCCCATGTTGTTCTCTGTTTATGTAGCTACTGTCATGCAGCTTGCCAAAGATGATCTCCCTCCTGGAATACAGATCTGAGCAGACTAAAAGCAAGGGTTCAAACATCTTCTACAGTGGTAATTGAAGTACAGTATGCAGATGATAATGCAGTTGTAGCACAAATAGAGGAAGGACTTGTAACCATTTTAAATGCTCTTGCTAGTAGATATAAAAAGATAGGTCTTAGATTGAACACCAGTAAAACCACGATTATGCACCAACCAACCACTGGGCAAAGAAAGAGCAGTATCACCATCAACGGGTCAAGCCTACAAGTTGTAAACATCTTTCCCTATCTTGGCACTACCCTTTCGTCAAATGCAAACATTGATGCAAAAATTCAACACACAATCAACCGTGAAGGAGCATCCTTTGTCAGGCTAAGATCAAGAATCTATGACAATTATGACATCAATACTCCACTGAAGATCTTTTATTATTCCCACCTTACTTTATGGGTCTGAACACTGAACATGCTACAGACGACATCTTGAGACCCTAGAACAATGCCATCAAAGATGCCTGAGAAGCATCCTTTAAATAATATATAATAATCATCATCTTGTTATTTATAATTTTTTTGTTTTACAAATTTCAATAATATCCTCTTCAACTCTAAACTCCACCCATTATCCCTTACTGTTCAGATTTTGATGCACCCCATTCCCATCCACTCTCTCAACCACCACAAACTATGGGTGTTCATGTTCACTGTTTCGGTGTTTAAGAATTCCTGTGGAGTATTATGGCGATTTGGTTCTACCACCAATTCTCGTAAGCAGTGGTTTCTATTTGTATGAGTATTTTATAACACATATATGCACATCAAAATCATACCTGAATGTAGCTTGGGTGTTTGTCTTTCATGAAATTAATAATTGATTGAAATTCCATACTTTGTAATTTTATTTATTATATAAGGGCAATGTTATTGCAAAAAGTTAAAGATATCTCTCTCACATAATCAATTTTTTCCTTATATGGAGTTTTTAAAAAATTATTTTCAGTATATATCCCTCCCAGCATGAACCTGGGACAGTACAAATACCAATTGGCAACAATACTGGATCGCTGCCAGATCTTACAAGTTTTCATTTTCCCTCACCTCTGAATACACCTCTGGATCAAGAAGATCACAGCAGTTCTCCTTATAGCACAGTAAGTAAGATAAATGTTACAAGAATGAAATGTTTAATTCTTTTACACTTATTTTATGAAATAATTAACTTAAAATATTTAGGAAGTAATGTGCAGTGGTTGGAATAAGAATATTACTTTATCATCAGTGAATCTGATTTCCAAACAGTTCTGCATCACTATAAAATGACAGTCTTAAATGGTGTCAACAGTTGGTCTGTATTTAATGTAAACTTTTGTTTAAAATGCTGTCTCTTTCATTAGGGATGTATTGTTATCTTTAAACTTAAAAATGTGTGAGTTATTTTCATTTATTATTGATTTGCTTTTGCATTGTTGATTTGACTAGAGCATATTAGTTGAAGTTATTTAAACAGTAAAATACTAATCCTTGTATGAAGGCCATCGCTATCTATGATGAATGTGCAGAATATTCTCTGCTTAATAGTAAACTTGAATGTCCCCCTCGTGTCTGTCTACAGTTCCACTCTTCCTCCTATAAAGTTGCTGATAGGCTGAAGATTATTGGTACTAGAGGTTTCCATGTCTTATCACAAATACAAACTGGGTGTTAGCAGCAACTGTGAGAGTTGAAATCAATCAAGCCTGCAGTTTCTCTAATATATAGGATGTGGTGGCAAAATCCAATAAAATTTGAGATTTTTAGTTAAATAAAGTTTTATTGATAAAAAGGTTACAATTACAAAAAATCCTTTTGCATGTCCCTTGAGTGATCTGTCCATAGTGGTATCATTCAATTTAAGCTCAGTAAGCTTCAGTTAACTCCTCTATCCTTGGTGTTAATGATTTATATGTTATCTGTAAAGTACGAATGTCCATATAAGCAAATGCTACTTCAAATACAGTGTGTGTAAATTCCACATTACATTGTCTGGAATCGTTAGCAACTCTTTCAATTAT
Source organism: Vandiemenella viatica (assembly GCA_031002005.1). NCBI lineage: Eukaryota > Metazoa > Arthropoda > Insecta > Orthoptera > Morabidae > Vandiemenella > Vandiemenella viatica. Next base: position 245,348,901 of record JARYHS010011408.1, on the reverse strand, counting down.
GCTTCAAACACGTTATTTGAGGGGGCTATGAGGGGGAGGAGGCAGAACACTTTAAACTATGGCATGTCCATGTTTTCTGACAACTAGTTCTGGTTTAAACAGCTTGTGTGTGCCAATGCACTTTCCTGATGCAACAACTTTCCACCTACGGTTTTGCCACATTTGCTAGAACATGCACATAAGCATCTTTATTGACAGTTTCTTTTCTTAGGCTGCATGGTATCATCCTCATACTTCTCACAAATGACTCTTCCTCAATGGTTTAATGTAACTTTTCCAGACGACATACTCAGTTGGTTTCAGGTACCCAAAGAACTGAATTTTTTCAATTGTTTATTGCCCCATGTGAAGACTTAAAAAATCGTGGCTCTTCAATAGTACTTTTTGGCTACATTTTGAGCTTGACTTGTTCACTAGAAGCTTGTGGCCTTGTACGCCGACAAAGAATTACAGTGGAACTATTATATTGCAGAAAATTCAAAATTAACTTTGTCTGGATTGAAGTACTGCACTAGTGTAATTATAATTTATTGAAATTCAGAAAAAGATGATAAAACAAATTTGCAGGCTGATACAGTTTGTTCATATGGTTTCTAATTTTCATGTTCTATCATCAGTGTCATGTGGTATGCCTGTAATTCAGAAAGAAGACATCACAAAATAATACCCAACCCAATTAGATAACTGAACGGAAGTTGTGTAAGCAAGTGTGGTTTTCAGTAGCCTGTGGATGGGTTTAAATTTAACTGTTATATCAGTAGTCTGCTGTTGAAAGATAAACAGAATGATTCGAGCTTAAAAAGACTGTTCTTTACTGCTTGACCACACTGGCTCTTCATTTTAGTGTACACATTCCAAATAGTTTTCTCAGTTATCCGATACATATATTCTAGACTTTGTCTGACTCTGCATTTATTTCCATTTCCTATTGTAACAAGTTAACAAATATTGCATGTGATAAAATATCTTTTTTCTGTTAAACTCTTCCACAAACTACTTTACTCAACCATCTTTTTGAAAAATGATTCATTTTATATGTTATCTGTCCATTTAGTGTCTACAGAGTCTGTTTCAAACACAACCCCAAGTATCTGGGTGTGATAAAGGTCGAATTCTATCATTCAAAGATCATCTCTTGAATGTAGCCAGCAAACTAGAGGCATGAAATAACATAATAGACACATTCATGAGGAGTTACTGTAACTGTATTGAACAGTTTAAAGAAAATAATTTTTAATTATTTTTTCCCAAGAATAGAAAACAGCGTTATTCAACTTTCAAAGGGTGACCCAACATCTTTTTTCCGTTTTATTATTTTTTTGTTTTAATATTTTTTCCTAAACATTACACATAAATCCAAATAAAACATTAAGGATTTTTTATGTAAACACCCACAGATTGATTCATTACAATTGTTCCGTAGGTGTGATTCTGATTGCATTGTTGCTCTTATATTAAACTAGATAAAAATCATCATCATTTTCATCAGTCTCCAGATTCCCAGGTGTGTTGCGACAGTGTCCTGTCCAGGTAGATTTCCTCTTCTTGGACTCTAGACCATGGTACACTTGTCTTCTGTGGATCCAGTTTTACCAGATTGAACCATATAGGTCTTTTGCCCCTTAGTTCTTTTTCCAGCCATATCCTTGCTACTCTCGTTCAGTCCATCTGTTTGACATGTACCAGCCATGACAATCTTACTTTGCCAATTTTTTCACATAGGGTTTCATTAATTGCAATATCTTTACAGATCAGTTCATTTTTGATCTTGTCTCTTCTGTGCAATTCTTCTCAGGAACTTAATTTCTGCTGCCTGGAGTCTGCTGTCATCTCTACAGGTGAGTGGCCTGGTGGCTCGGTGGTTAACACATCTGACTGGAGACCAAAAGATCCCCGGTTCGAATCCCGTCTTGGCGGGGATTTTCAAAGGCGCTATTCCGACCTTCACCTCTGGTACAGCGTGCACCTCTAGCATAGCGTGCTGTATAATGTGAAGTATGCCACAAAGTTTCCGTGGTTCAGATTCCATGTTAAACTGTATGTCCCCTGTATTTCGTAGGATTGCCAGGTAAAGTTAAGGCAACTATGATGTGCCGAATGCGCAGCTAATAGAACCCTGTCTCCAGGTCATTACGACCACATGGAATTATTATTATTATCTCTACTGGTAGTAGTACATATATCCACACCATGTGTTGTGATGGGTAAGAAGTACATGTTACACAGAGGAACTTTTATTTTGATTAGACATATTTGTACCAAAGAAGCTGCCTTACTGGATGACAGAATTGGGATCCTTTTTGTTCTCTGTTAGTAATTTTATCCTGAAATGACTGTTAGTAGTAACTTTACTGCTTATTATCAACCTGCTTCAGATTTTGTTCATCCAGATAGATATTTAGATTCATATCCTGTTCGCTGACAGCCATTATCACCATTTTTGTGTGGATTATTTTTAGACCACATTCTTTAAATTGCCCATTCTAGATGTTCATCTTGTGCTGTATTACTTCTTCCATATACTCCCAGATCACAAAATATTCGGTAAGTGCAGACAATTTAAAGTTATCAGATTCAAGTTTTTTACCTTACTCATAATTTCGTCAATAACAATGATGAAACACAGTGGCAATAGTACACTACCTTGCTGAACACCTTTGGTATTCTCAAACCAATTTGAATATCAGTCTCAGATTTGGATGCTGCTTTGACAATTCCCATGAAGCATTTTAACTTTGATTATCAAGGTCATTGGTATCCTTCATTTAGTTAGATATTTCAATATCCAAGAGATAAAAATGACATTTATTCTCTTCTCACAACATTTTTTTCCATGGTCTGAAAATGAGATTCATTGTTGATTTGATAGCTCTTCAAGCTGTGGTTCAATGACTGTTTTCAGTCTACCTTCCATATTTTTAACAGACTTCGAAAATGAGGAGGTTATCAATTCGTCTATATTTTTTTAATGTATGTTCAGCAATATCTTTGCCAATTGTGAACTGATTTTAATGAAATTTGTTTGGTGGATAGGGTATACCTTCAAAGTGGCCCCATTATAAATTTCATTGAGAAACCACCCGCTCTACCCCTATACACCCCTTAATTTTTATACAAACCTAAACTTTTTATCCGATTTCGATGGAACTTTGGACATGTATAATTTGAAATAAATAGTAAAATATTGTCAACATTTGGTTTGCGGAAACCTAACCCCTTTCCCCCTATTCACCCCCTTAATTTTTGTCAATGTTCTTTATACAACACCATTTAACTGATCTCCATGAAAGTTGGCATATATGAAGTTTGTTCAAAAAGTTGACTTTTTGAATTTCGCCAGATACATACAGTCGATTTTTGCTTTTCTAATTTTGGTACACTCGTCTTGCATATATCTTCACGGTTTTGACTACATAGCATTCTTTCCATTGTTTGTGAGAGGCATAATTGTTTAAAAGTGTTTTGTGTGCTCGGTGATTTTCTGCTGTCAAAAAAAAAAAAAAAATCAAAGAGTTTGTATCAAATTTTGTACAAAAAATGGAATTAAGTTCACTTGAAATGTTGACAGTATCATATGGTGAATCTACTTAGAGTAAAAAAAAATGTTTATTAGTGGTAAAAGCTCTTCCAAGGTGGCCGAGAAGATGTCAACAAACCTTGCTCTGGATGCCCCAGCATGTCAACAACTGATAAAAACATAGAAGAAGTGAAGAAAATGGTGTTGGAGAATCATCGAATCACCCTTAGAGAAATGGTTGATTAAGTCGGTTTCTCGGTTGGCTGTTGCCATGCAAGATTTTCAGATATTTTGGGCATGAGACGTATGTCACGGAAGTTTGTTCCAAAAGTGCTGAATTTTGACCAGAAGAACTGTCACATGAGCATCACTCAGGAGTTGTTGAATGACATCAAAGATAATACTGGTTTGCTCAAAAGGGTCATAACTGGTGATGAAGCATGGGTATATGGTTATGATGTCGAAACCAAGGCCCAGTCGTCCCAATGGAAGGGCCAAGACCGAAAAAAAGCACGCCAAGTTCAATACTATTTCATGGTTTCGCTCACTGTAACACCTCCCCCCCCTGCAATTACTGCTGCTTAGATCGTACAGTCAATAAGGAGTATTACCTTGAAGTTATGTGCCATTTGCGAGAAGCAATACAAAAAAAGTCCGGATTTGTGGGAAAAGAATTCATAGCTTTTGCATCACGACAATGTACCTGCTCACTCATTGTTGCTTGTGAGTGGTTATTTAGCCAAAAACAACACCACAATCATGCCTCAGCTACCATATTCACCGGATTTGGCCCTCTGCGACTTTTTCCTGTTCCCAAAACTGAAAAGACCAATGATAGGACGAAGATTTGAAACGATTGAGAAGATAAAGTCTGCATTGCTGAAAGAGTTCAAGACTATACCACAAAATAGCTTATCAGAAGTGCTTCAAGGACTGGAAAAAATGTTGACATAAGTGTGTTATATCTGAGGGGGATTACTTTGAAGGGTACAACATAAATATGAATTAATAAATAAATATTTTTTGATAAAGATGAAAAAAGTCACTTTGAACAAATCTCATACAAGTATTTTTTTTCATGGAGAAGGTTTCTGACAAAATAAAAAAACTACCCCCTCTCTCCCTTTAATCCCCTTCATTGTTATACATACCCACATTTTTATCTGATTTCAATAGAACTTTGCAGATGTAAAATGAAGAGAAAAACACGGTCAACATTTGGTCTGCAAAAGCCCAACCCCTCCTCCTCTTTCCACCCCGTTAAGTTTTTTCAATGTTCTTCATACACACTGTCTACACCATTTAACTGATCACCAAGAAACTTGGCACTTATTTGTATTTTTTTATGGAGAAGGTTTCTGATAAACAACCATCCCCTCTCCGCCATTAGACCCCTTAATTTTTATACAAACCCACAGTTTCTATACTGTTTCGATGGAACTTTGGACACTTTTACTTTAAAAGACAGAGAAAAATATTGTCAATTTTTGGTTTGCATAAACTGAACTCCTCTCCCCCTTCCCACCCCATTAATTTTTTTTTCAATTTTCCTTTTAAAAAGCTACAGTCGACACCATTTGACCGATCTCCATGAAAGTTTTCACACATATGTATTTTTTCATGATGAATATTTCTGACCAAAAACAAAAAAAAACAAAAAAAAACCCCTCTCTCTTTAACACCACTTAATTTTTACACAAACCCACTTCTCAAGAGTGTAAAACAGTTTGCAGATAATAAAGATACATTTAAAGAAAAACTGAGAAATTATCTTATTGGCAACTCCTTCTACTCCATCCAAGAATTTGAACAAAAGTAATTAATTGTATTCAATAAGACCTTTTGCAAAACTCAGTTGTAAAAATTAATGTATATTTTCTTTATTTGGCTTTGTAAGAATCGATGATTGTTTTCGCTATGATTATGACTCATATTTTATGTATATGTATTAACCATGACACGTTTCACATCCCAGAGGTCCTTCCTCACCAGAGATCCATGAAACAAAATTGATAAATAAATAAATAAAATATTCAATGAGGATGGAACCTTGCACACGTATATTTTAAAATAAGGAGAGAAATACTGTCAACATTTGTTTCAAAAATCCATTACCTCTCTCCCTTTCCACCCTCTTAATTTTTGTTATTGTTGTTTATAAGAAGCTACAGTTGACACCATTAGATCAAATCACTATAATAGTTCATACATAAATGTATTTTTTGTGGAGAAGATTTCTGACCAAACAAATCCAGAAACCAACCCCTCTCCCCCTTTACAACCCTTAATTTTAGTACAAACCCACATTTTAATCCAATGTCGATGGAACGTTGCATGCGTATACTTTAAATCAAAGAGAAAAATACTGTCCACATTAGTTTTACAAAAGCCCAAACCCTGACCTCATTTAAACCCCCTTAATTACTATCAATGTTTGTACAAAGCTACAGTTTCTATCAGATTCTGAAGGACCTGTGAACACCTATAATTTTTTAAAAAACGGAAAAATACTGTCAATACTATAGCATTTACCCGCTACTTTGCAAGCGCTGATCTTACGTGTGTAGAAATGCGGGTAGTCTGCTTCTTTCTCCACCGATCCGAAACTGGTACTAACCGTTTGAAATTTGGAGTAACTGCCTCCACAAAATGTCCTCTTCCCGTTTTACACTATCCATTTTTTTGAAAAATTGCCACATGTTAAGTTAAAAATGCTGAAGTATGAGACTGTGCAATCGCTTAATGTTGCCAGCACTGTAAAAATGATACAAAAATTAACGGTACAGTGATGATATCAACCTAACAGTCTCGTTTTGTCATGGAGATCATGGTTAGGTTGAAATTCGGCCTAGATCAAGTTATAGAACTTAAGATGTGGTTTTCTTACTTATGTTCAAAAGGTTTTTTTGTAGGATTTAGATTTTAACACAGCATAATATATTAAATATGAGAAACTAAAGCTACATAAAACATTATCGCTAACATTCCAGTAAGGGTGAACGGAGAATTTGTAATCCTTCAGGTCAAAAATTTCCTGAGGACATACATTTTGATATAAAGTGCATGTTATAGCAACCTTAGATATAACACAAAACGGAAGTTACTGTCTGCGATAGTAATGGCGGTTAATTGAAAACTATCTACGCCGCCAACGATAGCATTTGCAGCAATGAATGTACTAAGATCACTCGCAATATTTTTTAATTCCATATAAATACATTCCTAATCCATGAGTAATAACATGTATTTTTTTCTTAATAGCTTTTATACAACTACCCACATTTCGATCCATTTTCCTTCATAGTATTTCAGAACTGTAGAGGTTAGATAGAAATGTAGTGTGGACCGGAAACAAATTTCGCCAAAGCCATCAGGAAACACACACTGGGCACACACAATAGGTGGTAGCTTACTTCGCGATACATGTCAATCATTAACATGGCATTCATTAACAGCTTATTAATTAGAAACAATAATTGAATTCCTCATGACTTATATTTTTTCAAGGTTGCATTTCAAACTAACCACAACTTAAACTGATATTGCCACTACAATATCAAACACATTAAATATTTCACTAACTACAATTTGGTTAGCGCCAACATTGTCAATTTTAGGCTAGCATAAATTATAGCAATTAATTTCTTAATACACCTTTATTTTGAACTGCAACAGGGCTAAAACACGCGCAATAATAAATCTACTGTATCACAATGTAAAGTTAGCAGTTGTGGTTAGGTTGAAATGCGGACTGGATTTCACAATCAAATTGCAATGACAATAATAACCTTTTATATACGTATTAAGCTCTTAGTTGCTTACCATAAATATCACAATTCTTTTATTCTTATTGAAGATTTAATCTAATATATAGTAGTTTAACTAATTACGAAAAGTGAGTAACTACAACCAAAGACAAGGACAATATAAACAATTCAAAGTTTAGTATATTCATCTTTGGTCAAACTCTTCAACACGTAGTTTTTACAGTAAATTAAATATTAGTAATGATCATTAAGTTTGATTCAGGTATTCGATTTATTGACTGCATTCCACAAAACTGAAAAACTAAATATTCGAGGTCCAAATATTAAACAATCATTAGTTAAGCTGTGTGAATTTTTGTCATATTTATGCGGAAGTAGTGGATATCTGAAAGTGCATAAAGATCCATCGCATACAATTTTCCATATAAAAAGGTTTTTACTTGCCTGTTCCTTCCGAAGGTACATATAAGTCATTAGCTATTTCAGCAGATTTTGATTCGGACCATTGGCTCTAAAAACTTGAAAACCATATCCAAATTGCTGCGGTACTTATTGCACGGTACCCGTTCATATCAAGAGATACACACAGCTTCCTCACAGATATATAATAGTAAAGATTTGGTTTAGAGAAACCAAAGCCCTCTCCCTCTTTCCTTCCCCTTTAATCTTTATCATGTTCTATGTGATTCTGAAGAAACTTTGCACACTTATACTTCAAAACATTCAGAACAATTATGTTTAAGTTTGGGTTAGAGAAGCCCAACCCCGCTTCCCTTCTACTCCTACCCCTTTTAATTTCCAAGGTGTTTTTTAAATAGGAAACCCATAGTTTTTATCAGATTTTGATGGAACACTGGACACACATACCTAAAAATAAAGAGAAACGTAGTGTAACCGTTTTAGGGGGGCTGGTCGATTGGTTGACGGGATGGCTTGGGCAGAGGCAACTATCTCTATTAAGGCACTTCCTTGGCTGCTTCTGTCTGCTTCAGTTCCCGTCCTGTTAGTCCTCCATTCATGTGCAGCTGTAACTCCAGGTAACTGCATGGGCTAACCAAGTTACGAAATAGGCGAAGTCTTCAAATACTATTACCCATTTATTATGCCAGTGCCATCGGATGGTTACACTTGTTAGATGGTTCCCCTCAGCAAAGGATCCAAAACACATAGTTTACACAAACTGTAGAAGTAGACTTGCAGATAAACTTCGGCATCAAGGAGCAGACTCAGCTGGCTTCTCGGAATCGATGCCTAACCCGACATAGTGGCTGCGTTGGTATACTTCCAAACTGAGAGGTCAAGGTACTCTGCTGCCTCGCTTTTATAGCATAAGTCATATGCCGGTACACATGATCCCTGTCTTTGCATCAAATGTGCTCGAACGTTGGCGTGTGACTTGAGTCGGTGACCTCCAGAATGTTCTAGAAGGATGCTATATGCAGTTAGCCCACTTTCCATTTGGTCACATTTACTTCGTCCAATACCCTTTGTCTCGCGTGTGACCGATGCGCAATTCTGCTGATACAACACTGTCAGCATTCTAACTTTGCTCACTTTGCTGCACTTCCACAGCTGCCATTTAGTACCGTACTTTTAAATAATATTTTTTTGTTCCTTTTCTGTTAAAACCCCCATTACAGTAGTGTCTACATTCCGTTTACAAAGCCCAAACCCTCACTCACTTACCCCATTTAATTTATGCAAATGTTCTTTATACAGCTTTTATCTGGTTTCGATGGAACTTTGCGCACATATAGTCTACTTTAAAGCAGAGAAAAATACTGTCCACACTAGTTTTACAAAAACCAAACTACTATTCACCTCTACACCATCTTAATTGTTTTCTATATGTACGTTCAGTTTTTATCTGATGCCAATAGAAATTTGAACACAAATACTTTAAATTAAACAGAAAAAGACAGTCTACTGTTGGTATACAAAAGCCCAATCCCTCTTCCCCTTTACCCGCACCCTTTGTAATTTCCAGTATTCTTGATAGAAACCCATGCCGTCAAAATCAATTCAGCTATTTTTAAGTTGTGGTAGAATATTGATAAAATAAATGTGTCATAATGTCTCAACATGTATGTCAGATTTTTAACGGTTAGCGTTCTGGCCTCACATTCGGGAGGACGGCGGTTTGAATCCCTGTCCGGGCATCCAGATTTGGGGTTTTCCATGGTTTCCCCAAATCACTCCAGGCAAATGCCGGGATGCTTCTTTCAAAAGGCCATGGCCGAATTTCTTCCCATTCCTTGCCCCCCATCCTTTCCCGTCTCTAAAGACCTCGCTGTTAAGAGACGTTAAGAAGTTAAAAAAAAAAAACAACAGATTTTTAACTTTGATCACAAGCTTTCACGTTATGAAAACCCAAATAAAATCTATACTTTCAGTGCGATGCTCGAAAAGATATATTCCAGACACATATTTGTGTATGTGGTATGTATTCATGCCTGGATGTTTCACGATTCGATTATCGAGCAGCAGCTTTAACAGATGTTGTGATTAGGCTGAAACACAGCCAGGACCAAAATGTAAACCGACAATCCTTATAACAACATCCAATTCACCCTGTTCTGGAAATACCATAGCATGCATAGCCATAACATAAAAAATAAAAATTACAAACAATAAGGAATGACAATACTACATAAAAAAATCGTATTACTACTTACCTATAATTAATTCTAGAAACATGTTTTAACAAAACTGAAATATACGTATTATATGCTGATATTATACTAATTGTAAAGTGTTTACTGCATGATACAGCCTATCAACAAATAATGTAGTGCCAGAGGTATGACTCGACGACCAATGAGGCTGAGATACAGATTAAAAAACTGTTTAAATTGCAAGGAAAGGGAACATGACTCATCATTCACCAAAGTTGAAGGCACCGACGGGAGAAGAACATATTTCACGAACACACAAATATACACAATATTTCAGTTATTAAACCTTATTCATGTTCTAGAAAATGAGTCATGAGGCTAGGGAGGTGTGCTCACGCTGAAGGTTGCTTTCGGCGTGTGTACACCTCCCTAGCCTCATGACTTATGAATAAAGTTTAATAACCGAAATATTGTGTATATTTGTGTGTTCGTGATATATGTTCTTCTCCCGTCACTGCCTTCAACTTTGGTGAGTGGATGAGTCATTTTCCCTTTCCTTGCAATTTATTTTGCCTAAAGCAGTTTCCTTTTTCCTTAGTTTAGATTAAAATACTGTCTAATTTGTTCCCTCAAACTGTCTACCGCAAAAACAATATGTGAATCACTACAAGCAGTAAAATATTGGTATTTCTGTTGTAATTGCCGTCTCGACTCAAAAAGCAAATAAATTTCAGTAATTCATTCTGTGCTATGTGACAGCTGGCACAGACTCCAAAAATAACTGATTAATGTAAAAATTTCAATTATAGTATTATCTTCTAAGCATGGTATAAAGTTATTTTAAATTTTTAGTGTTTTTTTTGAAACAATTACTTTATTTTTCATTAGCTTGTGGCCATTGTTAGGGGATAAGCGGCTTACCTGGGTTAGGTATCGGCTTGTCCACCTAAGCTTGAAGTCATCCAAAAAGTTGTCAAAGTTCGTAAAAAGTTCTATAACCATGTAAAACCTTGTTGAATGCTAACTGTAAAGAACACCACAGTCGCCACTTACAGATTAACCTCCTGTAAGAAAGGTACTAAAGTTGAAATGAAAGTCTGAATCCGGATAATTGAAATATATATTCTCAAAAATTTTCACAGAATTTACAAAAGTCACAGTTAGCAATGGCAATCGAAGAAAATCAATCGCCGAATGAAACAGAATAGACCGCACCACCCCGAATAAAGTTTGAAAGTTGAGATCAACACATGTCGGAAAATTTTTAGAGTTCAGATATTGCTACGCCTGTTTTCAAAATGGCGTCGGTCCGCCATAATGTTCTAAGCTGGTCTGCCCATCAGCCACCGCGCGTTTGAGCCGGTCTTGTTTAAACTCATCTAGCAGAGCTCTACATCTTCACCCGCTTACTGCGTTAAAAATGGCGGGCGGGTCCCTTTTATCAAACTGACCTACTGACCTAGGCAATAGTCTATCTGGAAAAAGATCCTGTTAACTAAGTGCTACCCGAAAATTACAAGATGAAGAGCATAATGAGGAAAGTGTAGTGGTGTGTTAGGTTTTGTTTTTTAGAGCTTCCAGACCGGTGAAAATGAATTTTGAAGTTTAGTTAGTTTAAAAGCATATTTGTTTCCAGTATTGCGATACGTCACCGGCAAAATGTGACACCTCAAAACTTTAAAATCTCCAGTTAATATTATTTTCAAAGTGTTCTCCGGCCTTTGCTGAGTCCAAAGATGTAAAAATCTTTCAAATCTGTTAAGGCTATCAGAAGTTATAGAATTTCTAAATTTTACTCTTTTCTGTTGTGCAACTGAATATTTCGCTTTTTATTTAAAGCCGGTTGTGGCCTGAAACTAAATTTAGATTGAACCTTTATTTAATTTAAGTACTTTAGAAAAGTTTTTAGTTCGCGAAATATGTTAGTTAGTGAGCTATTGAATTTTAAAAGTTCGTTGCTACGGCGCCATTACCAAATTTACTTATATTTTCTTTTTATTAGTTGATGGTTATCGGAAACTTAAAGAATATTAACTGGCCGGTTGTTTTACTTGATTGCATTTACTTTTAAAGCTCTGAAACTGTTTAGATGTGGTGGAATTAAATATTGAAATACACTCCATGTGAAGATGTTTTAAAATTCATATTTGCTGCTTTTAATGGGTCTGGAACTGCGAGTTATTCATGAATTTAGTATAAAATGGTGAAATTCTAATTATTAAAGTGCTTTACATTGTTCAATTTAGTGGAATATTAGTGTTGTGGTAGTGTAAACAAACCTGTGTATTTTGCTTCAGGATTATTATGGATTACGCTCATTTAGGTAAGTTTATGGTTTATATTTTACTAGAAACTTCTTATTTATGGTTGCTATGTGTTGTTTATTTACTTTTCTGAACTTACAGTGTTGTTATTTCGATTTTAACTCTGGTATCGTATACTGATGTCAACCTCAAACTTTGCCGGATTGTGACTGAATATCGGAAATAAAGAGTAAGGTAGCTTACACCATGAGATAAGTGTTATTACTTTGTTGTTGTCATACTTCCTTCTGCTACTCTTTTTAAAGATTACAATTATTATTTCCATTCTCCATTCAAAGGGGTCTTTTTATTCCTTCCAGATGATGATCATTCTAATATCGAGTAAGCCCAGCTGCTTTGATCATATCCGCATTTCCTTCATATAGGTCTGGTAGTTTGCTTTTAGACATGTTTTCCATGGCTTTATAAACTTCTGACCACTTCAGAGGGGACTCTGTATCTCTTTTGGTTTTCTGTTCCTAAACTGTTCGCTTATTTGCTTGCTGTTCCATTCCAATCGTACCAATGGTCAAAATATTTCCTTATCATTTCCCTTACTTCATCTCCTGTCCAGATGATTGTTCAGCCCCTTTATTCCCCAGGGCCTTTTTGGATTCAAATAGTTTTGTATAGCAGCTTCTTACTGCTCTAATTACTGATTTCTTTGTAAATTCTATCCAGCTCTTGTCTTTTTCTTATTTGTTGATTTTCTTGACTTTTAGTTTCAGTTCCCTGTAAGATATTTTATCTTCACATCTTCCCCAATTCTTCAAGAAAATTAAAATATAAGTCTGAAATTTATATTTTTTTTCTGTGTAAGTTTATTTTTAGGGGCTGAAATAACATCCAGAAGATTGGGATGCCAATTAAAAATTTAATTATTTCTTAGGGAAAAAAGATTTAACTAAAAAAAAACAAAAAACAATTTCTAAAATGCTTCTCATGACTTCTCATGAGATAGGTTTAAAAAGATTCTACTGTCCAGATTATGAGGATGCGTTCAGTTCCCTCCTTTAAAAATATCCACCCTGTATTTGTAAAAACCGACAATAATTCAGAAATAAAATATGCTACTAATTAATACAAAAAAAGAGAATGTGCATATTTTTAAAAAATAATTTTAGTGTAACTACCACTAAGACTGGATTCACTTTATTTTAAAAGCACACCGAGCTTGGTGGGTGAGGGGTAATTCGCGGGGCTGGCATTTTGGGAGGTTGCGGAGTGAAATTTGTGTCTGGCTTGTTTTTGGTTTTCCCAGGTTTCCCAAAATAACCTCAGGTGAATACTGAAATGATTCCTTAGAAACCCATGGGGAATTCATTCTCATTCCTTCCCTCCCCCCCCCCCCCCCCCCACACACACTCTCTCTCTTCCCTTTCTCTTATTACCTTAACTAGGTCTAAAGCCATAGCCAAAAAATTTATATTAGAGGCATCTTTGGCCATTCCTGTTTCTATAATTTTGGGATATTCCAAACTAAAAATCTTTTTTTTTTTTTTTAAATCTGAGGAAAAAGTTGTTTGGAGTTACAGCAGTTCTCTGAAATTGGAGGTGGCAAATGAAAACTTCATTGTTATTTGTGTGGAAGAAGGTAATTAGTCTTGATGAAACAAATTGGAAAATGTTTATCCCAAGTAGAAATTTTTTGAAAAGAGAGAGAGGGAGTGAGATGGAGAGAACACTATTTCCTCAATCAGATTACTCAGTTTCCTCTTTATGCTCTGCCTTGCTTCCAAAATGATAAATGCAACCAGAAAAATTGGGGGGGGGGATATATGTGTTTATTGCTCATCAAGTACATGGTTGGTGAAATTGTGTTTTTCCTTTTCCATGATACATATTTTCCAGTTTGCTTCATCAGAATTTACCCTTTCTTTCAAGCAAAACAACAAATTTTCAGTTGTTGCACCAAATGAAATTTAAGAAAATCAGATCTGCATTTTAATCTTTAAAATATTTCTGAATAATTGAAGGTTGTGGAATATCTGTACTTTAATAGCTGAACTGATTTATCAAGGTAATTGTCCTAAAATTTTGGTCTCTTTTCTGGTTTTTCATTTCCCAGTTTTTTTTTTTCAATTTGTTTTATAAAATTGAAATTTTTTCCTATACAAAATGATGAAATTTTTCTTCAGAACAGGAATCTCTCATTAAAACAGTTTTCCACAGATAAAAATGATTCCAGACCTTTTTTTTAAGGGTAGCTACTCTCCAGTTTCTTATTTTTTGAAGAATTGCAAAAACAATTACTCTTTATTTTGACTGAAGTATTACATATTCTTTTCAGGTTTTTCTTTTAGTAAGTGTGAATTTTTAAAACTTACTTTCCGAATATGTAGTGCCTGGGTTGAGATAATTGCAATTTGTTTTGTTGAAATCGAGTGCATTCTATACATAAAATGACATAATTTTGACTTGCTGTCCTAACTGTAAAGTTGTATTTTGATACTAAAATATGTTTTCACACAGTTAAATATATATGTTTGTATTAGAATTTAGTTGCTATATCACATCACAAAATAATTAAAATCTGAGGCAGGCACACTTGAGCAACTTTCATTGTTAGGTCTGCCCACATGATTCCAAGAACCTGCATACATCAGCAAAATCGATTTTCACATTTTTAAACCATATCAGCAGTTGCTACAACTATTACAACATTTCTATTTGAACATCCATTTGTGATTAATTGTATTCCTTAACTGAAATTCAGTGCTCTAAACCAGTATTAATGGAACTGTGCAAACTATGTCAAATAACCAGTCATTGTATATGGTATGATATGCTAAAAGAAAAATGGATAAATCTAGAATTATACTTATTAAATATGAAGGTTGTTTGGCAACATGTAAGACATAAAGTTGTAATTTGACACCCTCAACCAAACTTGGCCTTTCTTAAAATACCATTTCCAACATTCTATTTGGTTAAACTGAATCGCTTTCCACAGTATGCATTGCATGGTTTGTCCCAGTTCAAAACCTTGCACTGCAGTCACAATCTTTTAAAGATCCTTAAGAGCATGTTTCGTGATCACCAAATTCAACTGAATTAATCTTTGTTATCACAGCCTGGCTGTCTTCTGATTTTGTAAATGTTTGGAGTACTCTTTGTTCAATGTGATAATTAAGTATTGTTACTCTGCTACCTATCTTTGGCTACACATCATTGCTTCCAAGCAGAAGTAGCTGGGTACAAATAATACAGTATTTGCTGTTACCCTAATCTTGCCAGTATCTCTTTAATCTAACAGGTAAAATGGGAGATAAAGATGGCCGACATGAGTTACTGATTTGTGACATACCAAATTACTTACCAATTATTGGAATTTCTTATATCACTAGCATATTTTTTTCATGTTATTACAGTTAGTTGAATAACATGTATTCAGTGCTAACTAATTGCTTGTTAATCTAGAAGCTGAGAGTAAAATACTGTGAGGAAATGCAATCTAAGCAGTCCACATGAGACATGTTGCATTACTTTTAGTCAAAGGACCCAAATGTCTGTCATGCAGTTCTTCCAGCAAGTTTACACTATTTGTCACTTGGATTATAAAGTATTCATTCCCAGTCTTTTATAAATATCTGGGGCATTTCAATCTTCCTCAGATAACATGGTTTCAGAATTGCTTGAGCAAGATGGGTGCTACAGGTGACTGTGTGTATGGTACAGAAGAACTTAAAATTATACATTACTGCACACTTAAATAAAGATTTATAGTAACTGTTGAATGATATTTACAGAGCCCTCAGGGTGCCAGCCCGTCAACACTGTCCCCGACAAGTATGGCATCACGTCCTTCAGGGAGGTTCTCGTTTGCAGGATCTCCCCAAGACTCACAGGGCCCTAGTCCAGGTCACTCGCCTAGTGCACGGCGCAGGCATTACCACCAGCCACATTTGCAGAACCTTGTGATAGGTGGGCCACAAAGCCCCGGTGCTCTTCAACAACCTGTGGTAAGTTTCTTGGCTAAACCTGGAAAAATAGTATGGAAAAAGTATTTGCAGGTTTTAAATATGTCATATTGATATTTTACTTCTCCTTTTTTAAGTAGTATTATTATAAACCAGTTCTTTTAGAAAGTTTATCCTCAAATATCAGTTTAACATTTTGCCACAGAGATGCAGCGCTTTGATTTATGTAATAAGGGAGGAGAGTATAGTGTTGTACTCTAATGTCTATAATAATTAACGAAGTTTCAATCCAAATACTTTTTGTCTTAATAATAAGTTTTCACATTATTTTTTAATTTTATTTAGTTATAAATATTAAGTTTTTCATATGGTCTGCCTCTTTGGTGTCTGTGCAAATGTGTCTCTACAGGCAGCATCAAAGTTAATGCTTATAAAATACCATAAAATTTTATGCTGTTTGGGTAGTAGGCATTGCATCTTTACGTACCAATCACATAACACAAAGTAGATCTACCAAGACAACAGGGCTGAAAAAATTAGTTTTTAGTAGCAATTTTGAAAATTTGCTTCATAATAATCCAGATTTGTTTTAGAAGTATACTTCAAAGATTTTGAAACTCAGGGCGTTCAGTATGACAATCTTGAATAGAATGAAACCTCATATTTAAATATTCTATGGGAGACTGGTATGAGATAGAGTGATTTTGTTAAGTTGATAAATTTAGATGAATCTCTTTGCTGTATCACATTTACAATGACAGTAATAATTTTGCCTGGTGATTTATGTACACAATATTGACTTCACTCAGTAATTTAGGCTAGAAATTCGTTTCCTTTCATAGCAAACTTATAAATTTATTTCTGCTGCTTGCAAGGAACTATTTTCTGCTCCCATGTCATTAAAAAATGAGGTACATAAGATTTTCACTCATAAATGCTGATTCAGTTGAATTGTAGTAAGGCTGTCAGCTGAAAAAAGATTAGTTTTATGCTTGACCAGTGAAATACTACCAGGTAATATTAGCCCTTTTATCTCTTCTTTTGTTTAGCTATTTTCGTAGTAATATATTATTATTCAAAAGGGAACTATCTCAAAGGAATGTTGTATTTTAAAACTGTCTCAGTATCAACCTTATCATTTTAATGATTTCTACATTAAGATATATGTGTTTATAATGAAAAAATTGTAAGCTTTTCTTTTTAAGTTTTCAGAATTTCCTGGAATTGGAAAAATTGTTAAATGCTGAGTATTTATGCTCATCCATGCTTCCTTGCAAATTGCATATTCATCAGCTTTATGACTCATCTCAACCGATATGACCATCATTAATATTTGAGTGGAGTTATTACTGTGCTTTACAGATTTAATAGTACAGAAATATTCTCAACATTAAAAACTGTGGTGCCTATTGCATTCAATTTCAGCGATGACGATTTTTACACAATAGGTGTTTGGCTGCATTAAAAAATGTTTGAGTTTGTTAACTGATACAATCTCTCCTCTCTAGTTGTTAAACAGTAGTTCCAAAAAATGTCAGATTTTATGGCACAATATGGTTGACCACATGTAAGAGATTTTATATATTGAAGCATTTGAGGAAGGTAAAAAGATTCTATTGCTCATAATTCTGCTTAAAATTTTTTTTAACCTTTTTTTCTATATCTTCGTATGGGATCTATTGTAATTTAACTTGTTAAAAAGTAATTTAGCTGTGATATGTATTTATAGATTTGAACATCAGCTCCACATTTAATTGCTGTGAACACTTGGTCAAAGTGAAGTTACAAGGAAATTGGTCAGTTGACTCATTAGTTCAGTCATATTACCAAGAGATTTTGTAGGTTCTTAAGGAAGGATACAGTGGATTTTAGTTGCCACATGAGAGGAGGGGGATAAGTCTGAACACGAAAACAAGTATACACTTTACATAATTTCAGTACAAAACTGTAGCCATGTTAAAGGTGAGTCATGTGGCAAGGGGAATGATGTGTACACATCCAGATCTGCCACATTACTGAGCCAGAAATGAACCAATTGAGAAGGGTGGGGAAAGTTGAGCAATGATATCTGTGGAAAAGTTTTCTGTCTGTAATGACCAGTTGTAGTGAAAAGAAATGAATAAATTCTCCAAAAATATATATATTTTATATATTTTAAAGGAATAAAAATAAATACAAAAATTACTAAAACATAAATTCTATGAATGCAACATGAGAAACGGGTTTACAAGTTGGTTCATAATGCAAGTTGAGGCCAAGGGAAGCATTATGTCTAGGAAGTTTAAAATTCTTCTTCTTTATTAACCTGCAAGTTGCCTTGATTGCTTATAGATTGTGTTGTAGTTAAATGAGTACTAAGTGTTATACAGTTGGTGGTTGCATTCAATAGATTTCAGGCAACTCCAGTTTCCCAAATCTCAAAAAATCCAACAGAAACAGAAAGAATTCCAAAACTGTTGAAATAATCTAAACAAATGTTCACTGTACTGTAATTCTTATATTTAAAACGGGCCTTTCTTTTTTAAATAGGCGCACTGACTGACTTAAATTGAAATAAATTTTCAGAAAATGCACCACACACAGTAGGACCATTAACACAAACGGTTTTTCTGACAATTTTGGAATGCACATAAATCCTTTAAATGTAAATATAGGATTGTTAGAGAGTCTGTGCGCACACTGAATGTGCTCATTTGGCATGTGGGTCTGAAGGTACCTAGTGTGCATTGTAGGTTTGATGCGTCAGTATTGTTCATTTTTTCTCTGAGATTGTTGGTGAGTTCACCAAGTTTAAGGCTGTGCTAACCTATACAAATATAGAACTTGAAAATGTGGTCATGAAATAATTTTGAAGAATTTCTGGAAGGTTAATTTACATACTTTGGCATTAACCGGACCTCACTGATTATTTCTAAGTTTTAAATGTAACTTAAAACAGTTATGTTTCAGGGAAAATGTTTTTTTTTAATGTACAAACAATGACAACTCACGTGTGAACCCCGAGCACGGTGGGTGAGCGGTTAACGTTCTGGCCTCGCATTCGGGAGGACTGGTTTGAATCCCCGTCCAGGCATCCAGATTTGGGTTTTCCATGTTTTACCCAAATTAGTCCAGGCAAATGCCAGGATGATTTCTTTCCACTTCCTTGCCCCCAGTCCCATCTCGCCTCTAATGAATTCGACGTAGATGAGTTGTAAAGCCATAAGTAATAAATGTTTAAAAAAATAGATGTTGGCAATATAATGTAACTTTCATTAGGCCTAAACTGTTAAAAGCTATTCCGTTCGTTGTTAGGTTAAAAGGTGCCCTTGACCAGAAGAAAAAATAACATAAAAAGTAGGTGAGTTCCAGATAATACCAAAGTACTAGATATTGTTCATATGACAAATTGTCGAATTCTGTAAGGTAAATGATTGTGTAAGTGAAAAAAAGATTTTGCCACTAAACAATTCTAAGAATACAGGAACACTTTGGGGGGGGGGGAAAAAGGGGAAAGATTTTACATATAACATGGCTGGTTCTGCAAAAGAAGAGAAAATTAGCCTTTAATATTTACCAGATATCAGGAAGAACCAGAAGAAATAAACCAGTATTTTATAAAATGCTGAATAAAATTAATATGCTGGAGTATTATGGGGTCTGAAGTCTTGGTGGAAGTTTGTGGTCTAGTAACGGAATCATCATAAATCGCCAGGCATATTTTGTATATCATTGTAAAGAGACTGTGTAGAAACACTGATTGAAATTTTCAGATCTTTTGGGGATTGTGCAGTTGCCAAAAAGTCAAGAGTATCGACCAAATATTTGTTTATATTTATTTTGATTTCTCATATTTCTCAATTTTTTGCACATTTTTCCATTACTTAATAGGAAATACAGGACCATCATCTGACGTGTACCGCACTTCCGAGATGGGTCCAGATGGACAGGTTTACTATCTATTTATTAGTATTTTCTAGCTTATGCCTTTCTATTCCCACCCTCACTTCCTGCCATGTTGTCTTTTTTCCCCCACCATGAACCATGGGCCCTACTGGCTTACTCAGTTGGCTGACGGCCTCCAACATGCAGCCATCTCACTAATACTGAAGAAGGGCCATAGGCTCGAAAATTTTATACTATATGTATGTATGAGTTTTTTTTCGTGTATCGACGCCGTGGGAATCCTTTTCTGTGGTAAGCGGTGGTTTTTCTCCTACCCAAATGTTTAATATATTTGTGTCTCTGAACTATGTAGATAAGAACTAGCCTATCAGAATATCCTTGAAACCAGACGTCCTCCAGGCCTCAATCTCCAATAAATTCTTCCTACCAGACCCAGCACTTATTATCTTTAATATTTATATAGTTTATTTTTCACGTATAGTTTTTCAAAATTTGGTATATATATATGTCCCTCAGTTATCTTGGTATACCACTTTCAGTGATATTATACCATCAATTATCGATCCAATATATGAGCTTCTCCCCCCCCCCCCCCCTATACTATGATCTTCGCCAGTAACGTCATTCATCAGACGGCGGTCGCTGTGTACACATCTGACTCCACCTGGTGTCTAACTTCTTACTTCCACACAAATAAAGATATTGCCGAAATATTGCACTTTTTGTGTTTTTTATGTTTTTTATGTTTTTTTTGTTTTTCGTTGTTTTTTGTGTTTGTCGTCACAGCTGCCCTCATCTTTGTTAAGTGTTGGATCATATTTCCCTATCCATCCTTAGTTTTATGGCCTTAATAGCATTTTCCTGCTTATTGTTATATATATATATCTCAAGACGCTAAGTAGTGGAAAGGAATCAAATTAGGATAGGGAAATGAGCCACCACTTACCTTTAGATCAGGGGTGGCCAACCCAAATGATCTTGCGGGCCACTTTTGAAATGCACCATTACTCTGTAGGCCACACATAAAATTTTATATCCCCATATTAGATTTAGACCAACTATAAACATTTTTTGGAGTCAAAAATTGAAACATAATAAGTTGTTATTATTGTGTTTCCTATTATTCTTACATTTAAACATATATAATATAATAATAATGATACTAAACACACATTGTAAAGAAATATACAACACTAAAAATGAAATATAAACAATACACAAATATAAATGAAATAAAAAAATTATATCATTAAAAATTATTTATTTTACTAGTGCAAAATTTGTTTCTCTGCTCTTTCACTTAGCATTTGCAAATCGATCTCAATGTGGGTATTTGCACATCGTAATTGGTGTTGCAGGTTAGCATCCATTATGTTTGTGCGTGTTTGGTGTTTGGTCAATTTCATTTTCGAAAAAAATAAATAAAAACTATTCGCACATGTAAGTTGAACCAAAAGCGCTAACAACTCGCGGGCCGGAAAACTGTTAAAGGTGGGCCGCGGGTTGGCCACCCCTGCTTTAGATGATGGATGTGGGACGCGAACACACAGAAAAGACAAAAACACAACAGATAAAGAAATTTTCGGGACAAGTTCTTTATCAACAGGAGAACATTATGGGAGTTGTAACCCACCTGCAAAATCTGTAGCATGATTCCACCCACCACTACATACTCCACTCCCACCACAGGGGAAACTTTACCAATCATTGGACATGCCATCTGTTCAACAACTCACATTATATACTAACTAACTTGCTGCCATTGCACTAGTTCCTACATAGGCCTCACCACACAGCAATTGTCAGTTAGAATGAATGGCCACCGACAAACAGTCCACACCTGCAACTTCTACCTTCCAATACCAGAACATGCCAGTAGCCACGATTCCAACAATCTCAACGACTGTTTTACTTTGAGAGCAGTCAGAGTTCTCCCTGACAGCACCACTGCAGCAGAACTCCGGACTCCCCTATCCTTCCCCCACTACCCAGTTAGTCATTGGGTGACGTTCATTGTGTACACACATACGGGGACTAATGACCCGTCTACCTACCACTGAAGAAGGCAAATGCTGAAATATTGTGTATTTGTTTGTCAGCATAAGTGTTCCCTCCCATCGCAGCCGTCCACTGTGGTATGTGGTGGGTTAATTTCCCTGTCCTTCATTATTTAGTTTGTTTATAGTTCTTATTGTTGTTAAGTGTTCTTAATGATTTTTACAATTGATAAAAATATCGAACAAAGAATTTGTC
This sequence comes from Vandiemenella viatica, assembly GCA_031002005.1. NCBI lineage: Eukaryota > Metazoa > Arthropoda > Insecta > Orthoptera > Morabidae > Vandiemenella > Vandiemenella viatica. Next base: position 245,326,641 of record JARYHS010011408.1, on the reverse strand, counting down.
TTAACTTTTACATTGCAAATTTCATGTGCTGAATCGCTGAAAATGTTACAGAAGGCTTACAGTGAATCAACTTTCTCAAAAACATGTGCATATGAGTGGTACAGTGAATTCAAAAGTGGTTGACATATGATGGAAGATTTGCCTCGCTCTGGTCGGCCATCAACCTCTTCAACTGAGGTTAACATCACTAAAGTGAAGGAAATGGTGACTGAAAATCGTCATTTAAATTTGAGAGAGATAGCCACTGCACTTTCTCTGTCCCACAAATCAGTTTGTGCCATTCTAAATCATTTTTTGGGTATGAAATGTGTTGCTGCTCGACTAGTTCTGTAAGATCGGAATTTTCTTCAAAAACTCAATCGCTTAAAGCTATCTGAAAGCATGCTAGAATGGGTCAGTTCCAACCCCCATTCATAAATACAAACTGGTGATGAGACAGGGGTTTACGAGTTTCATATGCAAATTGGTCAACAAGATTCGGAATGGGATCTTCCAACTGAGCTGAAACAAGTCAATCAAAAGTCATGGTGATGTTGACTGTTTTCTTTGATTATCACTGTGTTTTGCACTCTGAATTCTTGTCAGAGGGTCAGATGGTAAATAAAGAATATTACCCGAGTGTTATGCAGCTGTGATGAGACAGTAATTTGGTACTAAAAGAGTAGAGTGGAAAGGCTAGTGCATAAGAATTAATTGGTCATCAAACTGCCAGAGCGTAATTGTAACAATAAGGCTTAGTCTAGCGACAATGAGAGGGTTCGGTAGAAGAAGGCCCGGCAGTGAGCATATAGAGTCAGTGGAGACCGATCGGCGCATGAAGTAGTAAGCATGTGAATTTGTGTATGTAGTGTAATGCACATGGGACGGCAATTTAAGCTCCTGAAAGACAATTAGAGTAACTTTACTGTTATAGTTGATGAGTAGTGAAGGTTTTAAGCAATTTGGAGAACTATACATGAAGTTGAACTGTTTAAGTGAAGCGCTGACTTAGATCGGGAAAACATATTTCTCAAGCCTGGGTCTATGTTATCGTAGTCGGATCTGTATCTTTGGCGACCAGTCTGTATTAGCCTTATCCACGGTCAAATTAAGTGATGTGTTTACTTTAGTAAGCGGTCATATCAGTTGAAGTTGGTGGGTGATTATGTACAATCAGCAGAAATAAACTTATGCAATCCAGTTTAACAAGAAACTACACCTTTCATTAAACTAAATCCCAGCTCGCTTTTCCCGATACAGCATTTGAAAGAGCAAGAAAGAAAACTCATGGATTTTGCACCACGATAACACACCGTCTCGCAAGGCTATCATTGTGAACCAATTTCTGGCCAAAAACCCAACAAATACCATTGATCAACCACTGTATTCACCTAATAGGATTACAGCTGATTTTTTTCTTTCTTTCCAAAACTCAAATTACCACTTTGAGGCATCCATTTTTAGGCGATACAAGACATAAAACAGAATTCGTTTCGATAATTGAAGTTTATTCCAGAAAAAGTGTTGAAATAATGTTTTGAAGATTGGATTATCCATGGCATAAGTGTATTATTTTGAAAGGGGCCTACTTTGAAGGAGATAGAATAAATTTGGATGAATGATAAATATTTTTTATTGACATATGCCTGGTACTTTTTTGATAGATTGTAGATACTGCAGATAATTTCTTTTATTGGGAAGTGTGGATGGACGATATTTATGTCCTGGTTTTGTATTGGAATTAATCGTAAGGATACTTGTGAGCATGCAGGTCAGGTTTTGAGTGTGATATTTGGCCATTGGATCACTTTTTGATCATCACTGCTTCACATGAGAAGAGGAAATGTGGGGGATGCTGAAACATTATGGTGTTAAGAGATTTGTCTGAGTCATGAACTTGTGTGGTGCTTAGGTACCTAGTGTTGAGTCTTAATGCTTGTCAACATATTTTTGCAGCACTATTCTGTTGAATGATTTATTGCTGATTGGTCATTGGTCTTTGTATCACTTTTGCTTGTCGAACTGAAGGGCAAGAGTTCAAGCCTGGAATTTTATATACATGCATCCTCACTCATTCTGAGGAATGTTTATTCATATTCAGTTGGACTTCGGCATAGGGGAGACCACTAATCCATCTGATTATGGCATTGCCTCTTATCTTTCTGTTTTCACATGTCTCAGAATGACAGTGACCTGACAGGGGAATTACTTAGGAACTATTGAAAAAAAGATGGAATGTTTCCCTCTTAATCCTTTTTTGGCTTTGCAGAAATGAGACATTTGTCTTTAAAAATGACAGCTTAAGCACATCTAAGTGTATAGCTGGTAATATATGTGCCAGACTCCTTAAGATCATGTGGACAGTCAGATCAACCACACAAAAATTGAAGAGTTATGGTAGACAAATCAAATCATTAAAAACAATTTGAAAACTGCTCATAACAACGAAAAAAATTAAGGCTCAGTCAAGAAAGTATCTTTTTTCCCCCTTTCTTTAATTCTTCAAGCTTTGCAACTTGTTGAGATATTAGAGCTGGCAAAGAAGAGGAGGCAAGAAATGGTATCTGTTTGAAGGAACCATCTCGGTATTTGCCTGGAATTATTATCGGGGGGTGGGGGGGGATCAAAATTTGAATCGCAGGACGGGGATTTGAGCCCAAGTCTTCCTCCTGAATGCCAGTTTAGAGCATTACTACCTGTCAGGTTTGGTAGAACATTTTTCCCTTTATCATTAATAAGTAGCTTCAAGGCCTAATTGCCAACTTATAAACAGCAATAAGGCTACAGAAAAAGACTACGTTGCCAATAATAATATAATAAAATTGGCAGAACAGAGACTTCTGGCTTAGTGCAATATGACAGGTCATGAAATAATCACTGCTCCATCACAGCAGAGTCACTTCCATGAGCAGAGTTTTCATATATAGAAACAATGCTTAGTTACAGCAGAAATTGGAAACAAATGAAATTATTTAAGATTTAACAGATAAAATGTAGAGTACATGCTAGAACTTTTTAGAGAGACTGAAGCTAGATGGTTGAAATTGCCTGTAGGTCTGTGTGTGCTTAAGCATTTGTTTTTTCGCTATCAAAAAGTTGACAATATGGTTATGGTTATGGTTTTTCATGGGTGACCTTCCTGTAGGTAAACTGCAGTGTGAAAGCAGAGGAAATGGAAATTAGTGAGGGATTTAAAGAAAGACTTCTTCTTCTTAGCAGAGGACATCATTCTTTACTTTCCTCAGAAATTACAACTCTTGATGGTTCATCCACCTTTAGGGGTAATTTCTTACCTCAAAGACAGTAGAGTGCCCTGCTCGAAGACAAGGATGGAGTTGGTAGCTTATTCCGGCTTGCTGCACTAAGCATGGAGCTATTGTCTCACTCGTGGAGGTGCTAGGTAGACTATAGGGCAGTTCTCAAATTCTCAGGTACTTTGGGAAGTACTGATAATGAAAGGAAAATATTTTGGCATGGTTTCAGATATCCATAATGCTTAGGTCAAATATTCATCTACTTGTATATTTATAGTCATCACTCAAGGGGTAAAATTTATAAAACTAGTATAGTCAGTGTAGTGTTAACATATTTATAAGTTACTTTACGCAAGCATACTTATATATAGATTCCTTGAAGTTTTGTTTTGTTCGGTTTTTATTTGTTGTGTTGGTTGCTAGGAGAGGTATGACTGGGTTGTGATTAGGGTTGCAAATTAAAAAAAAAAAAAGTTAAAAATCAGATTTGTGAAAAAAAAATGAAAAAAACCCTAGCACCCTTGGGTTTTTTTTTCTAAATTTGTTTCTTTTTTTTCTTCAGAAAACAATATATTTGATAAATTATCATTTTATTTATGGAAATTACATTTTATATGTGTGTTTTAAATCTTACTAAATCATATAATGTCTTACATAATGGTTCATAAATGTATCTATATAGGTAACATAATTTTTTATTCATCCTCTGTCAGTACCACATTCACACTAGTTCAGTTGGCGTCGGAAATTTCTGTTTCTTCTTCTGTATCCTCTAGATCCATAACTTCAGAAATAGTTACATTTTCTTTTACTGGTTGAATTGTACTTAAAGCTTTTTGGATTACAATTTTAATTTGTGAGCAAAATACACACTGTGCATAAAGACTGCGCCAATAGTTCTATATTACGGTCTTTTAAGTTTGAATTTAAATCTATTACCATACAAAATAGGAGCTTTATTTCTTTTCAATCGTTGGTGTATGCCAACAGTTGCAAGGAAATGATTCATAATTACTGACAATTTAATGACTCAGTATCACTATTCGCTGTGAGTTTAACACGTATATGAATATAAGGAAATCACAATAAGTAAAAGGCAAAAACCAGTTGATAAATTTAAAATTCCAAATTTTTTGAAAAGATCCATAGGTCTACAGATAAATTTGTAGGCCTGGCAGCATTAGTTCAAATAGCTAGTATCATTCCAAACAACGGGGAACAGAGATTCTTTCTCACACAACCTAGCCCTTTCAAGAAGTCCCCGTTTGTAAAAGAAAACTATAGTCAATGTTGCCAGTATTTTTGTAATTTTTTTTCTGCCAGAAAAATATAGTAGATTTAAAAATTAAGATAAGTACTTAGTATAAACTCTAAAACAGTCATATTAAAGAATTAAATGCCTTAAAAATTCGAAATTTAGTAGTTATGAAAAGAAACATGTCCCAGAAAAAAAACATGTTTTTTTCAGTTTTTTCATGTCCCCCCCCCCAAGTTAGAAAAATAACCGTTTTTTACAACACTAGTCGTGATATTGAACTAAATAATCGCAATAGGAGTGAATGGAAGGGAAGAGATGACAATTACCATAAGATGGCACTTGATTTCAGGCATGAGCGAACGTTAAATTTTTTTTTTTGTTGTAACAGAATAGTTGACTGGAAGAAATTGCCAAGGGAAATGCTAATCAGTATACCAGAAATAATTAAGGGATTGAAAATTAAAATTTGTGAAGTGCGTGGGTAGGTTGATGTTGAAATTGCACTGAAATTTCAGATTAAAAAGGGGGGGGGGAAATGAGAAAGTAGGTGTGTAGGGAAATCACCATCAGGCCATATGCTTCATTTAAAATAAAAGCACTGTAATCCAGAAGAGCTGGGTATACCACAGAAATCTCAATGTAAACAGTATGAAGCATTAATAGATTCTTTAAATCGTGAAAATTGTTTTAGGCGGTACTCTTCCAAATGTTTTACTAAAAAGTTAGTTTCATTTCTAATATATTTTTCTAACACCATTTTTTTATACATAAAAAAACATCTGACAATGTAATTTGAAAGTTGACGTTATGCATTTTTCTAAAATGCTAAGAAATGTAATTGGGAAGGCCGAGAACATGTCTGTATCAGAGAAAATGAGGAATCCTTTTAATGATATGAAAACTGTTTGAAATATTTTAAATGATAAAACAGGAAAGATACACAAATTACTTTGATTGTATATAAAAGTAGAATGACTGATTTCTGCAGAGTGAAATAGGCAACATTTTAAAAACCTTTAACAGACATTTTACTTCAGGTTTAGGGAAATTAGAAATAGGAAAAGTATCTTTGATTTTTGCCTGAAGGTTTTCCCCTGAATAGTGTGTAAGATGTAGTTGACACAATAAAAGTTTCGGAATTAAATAAACTTATGGAACAATTGAAACTTAAAATATTCCTGTAGCTCTGGTAATAATTCAATCAAATTACTGAAAACGTGTTCTAATTACATATTGTATACTTATCCACATTTTTTAATGAATCCTTCATGTGTGGTATTTTTTCACGTATACCAAAACATCCAGTTTTAAAACCGTTAAAAAAAGGATTGATGTGTATATATAACCACAGACTCATTTCTTTACTTCCAGTATTGTCAGAGATTTTTTAAACAAGTTATTTCATGCTATTTAGTTTTTGGTTGTATTTTCTTTCTTTTCATAACACAGTTGAGGAACTGAATAATAAAATGAACCTTGCAAGGCTTTTTTTATTTTTAATTTGACTGTGTTAATTAAGAATTATTATCTCCAAAATTGGATACATGGAACCAGATGTAAAACATTTAATTTGTACATGAAAAAATGAATAAAAAATCTTATTTTTAACATGCTTTTATTATCTTGATTTTTATATATGTATTTATGAATGTAACAGAATATTTCAATTCAGTTTTCACCCACTTCCAGATGTCTAAATTATTTGAAGTTTTGCACAGTGTAAAGTTTAAACCCTTGGTGTCTTCGTATCTTCTTTCCATTCAAGTTAGACAACATTTGCTGAGCCATTTGCAAGCTACTCAACATATCACCGCAAGGGCGGGCATCTCGGAAGATTTTGATAAACCATTTTGCCATGGTATCTTTGACAAAAGCCCACGTTACACAAAATTTAATAGTTAAACATGAAACTTCAATTACTGATCGGAACAGTTTGAAATTAATGATCTAATGAAAATCCACTTTCGGTATTATTCACGATATATATTTCATTCAATTTTCTCTCAAGCTTTTACAATATAAACATTATTTCAAAATTACAAGAACAAATATATAACTACATTTTGTTAATCGCCTCTCGAGGGCATTAATTCTAACAATCCTCGTGTCTTACGACCATTATAACTTCACACACATTTTCCGCCTTATTGTGACTGCTACAGAGGCCGCGTTACCAACTGCCAACATCAAATCTTATACTATCAACTTAAATTATTCAGTAGCTAATTTCCCCGTGGAACTTCGCTTTACAGGACATAGAGGAAATACAGAGATATAACGATTATATTGTTAAAACAGGTATTAAAAACTGATGGCAATACAGTAATTTCATAGCTATGTTCTTATATTCTAATTACTTTGGTAGTAGAAAAAGATACCCCAATGCAGTAAGTAGATGCCTGTGTGCTATGCATTATGTAGACACCGGTGTTGTATGGGTTGCAAACACACAGGCACCCGCCTCGGCACATTTTTACAAAAGCAGTTCTCCAATGAATGGAAACATGAAATTGAAAATAGCTTCCCTTGTTGAAGTCCACTGAGATGCTGATCAATTAGTCTCTTTACTGCTGGACAGGTGCTTTATAAGCAACCAAAAACGATAAGGAGAGAACAATTTGTATTTGGGAAAGATTTCTAAAGCAATATTGCCCCTAAAAGATAACACTATCAGGATTAGAAGAGAAGTTAACAATGTCTCAAAACCGTATGAATTTTCTAAAGGGAATTATGTAAAATCATTGAATCAATATATAGAGGCATCGAAGCTTCATGTAACGCAACAAACAAATGAAATTAGAGGCACGAAAGAAACATATTTAATGAATTCAGATATATGGATAAAAGTAATGAATCTTTGTTTAGAAATCTAAAAGACAGTTATAAATTGAATTTAAAGTAAATATGACTAGTTTCAAGGTAGATTTTCATTAAAGAAATAATGGCAAATTCTAAATAAAATGGATACATAAAGGAAAACTACATGAAAGAGCTTCTTTGTAAATAAGATAACAGTAGTTTGAGCATACCAGGGCAGAATGCTTCACAATATGAAGTGAAACGCTAACAGTATAAAGACGTGAAAAGTCAAATCTAAACTAAGCAGATTTGAATGAAAGTGCAATTTTAAAAACAAGTAAACTTCATATAAGTTTCCATTAAAAGAATCCACTGCTAATCCTCTTATATAAAATGCATGATCTGGAGACTGTGCACGTAGTTGATAGCTATTGGCTACAGAACGTTCACGTGCCAGCCGTCACTCGTGAATCAACAGCCACCATGAAGTTGCAGCCATTCCTTCATGTTGCTTTATGTTTATTTATGACAACTAGATGCAGAAATTCATGTAAGGAGAAGGGTACTCAAAGTTTACAATATAATCTGTATCAGTTATAAGAACTAGGTTAAACATAAGAATTTTTTTGGGCAGAAGATAAGAATCAATGAAGCCTATTAAAGACTGAGAGAAAGTTTACACAAAATGTACGTAATTGCGAAATGTATCAGTCAAATAAATAACAGATATCCATTTTCGAAATTATAGTCTCCGTCATTTGAAGTAAAATGCATTAATTTAAATAACATTCTAACCACACACTCTGATAATCTAACCATAAGGTACTCATATCATGAAATATAACATTAAAAATGATTCTTATTCATTTTTCCTTACAAGCTTTTCCAGAATAAATTCCTACTATCATCATAGATGAAACTCTTGGTTTTGGATGTATGTGTTAGCTATTAAATGAGATTTAAGTTTACCTTTATATGTAGATTTAAATCATCAAGGATATGACTATGTATAAGCAATGTGAACCGCAATTAATTAATCGCAATTCAACAACAATATTCTTGCCTGCACAACAGCAGCGAGCAGAGAAATTAGAAATTATTTACACAGTTTAATACAACTGCTATGAAATTGTCATAATACAGGCATTAAGTTTCGTTTGGTAGCATTTTATTCTTTTTAAAAAAATGTGGAAAAAATATTATGGCTGAAAAAACGTGGAACTACGTCTACTTTTCAGTAACATATCGCTAATGAAATGAACATTTAAGAAACTTAAGTTTCTCATGGTTTTCTGCTTTTGGTAACCATGAATGCCAAATCTCATTCCGGCCTATGCTAAATTTTGATTTAATTAAAACTGTCACTAATTTTGCTGCCTGATCAAAGTTTATTTGCCTTTTACATGTTTTACTAACCAGTTCTGTTAATGGCCTTTGTTCATGTTCGCTGTACATGAGTTATTAGGTTACTTAAAGTGGATATCAGGCCAAAAATGTTGCCAAATAGAGTATTGTGACACATTTCTTCTTGTTCAGCTATTTAATAATCTGGAATCTGTATAATTTCTCTGGCTGTTACAGAAACTATGACCAAGATTACATTATGAATGTTTTACCAGATTCAATAAAAACAACACAATGCTCATTTAAAGATACAAGATTTTTTAGTTAATGACTGTGGCACACCTTATCACTTCTGAACAAAACCTCTACATTTAAAGATTATTTTTAACTTTCTAGCTCACATTTGCTGCGAAAGTGTATTTTTTTAGTTGTTTTTAAGCTATAATTTTTTTATTTTAAAATCTGTAAGATAATGCAACTGTTCGGGGGGGAAAATATAACATTTAATTCTACTAGACTCTTCGCTGCGGCTCTTTATATTAATACATGGAAAAGAAAGGGAAAATACACCCAACACTCACCAAAGTTGAAGGGAGGAGGGCAGCAGCAACACAAAAAAACATATAAACGAAGAAAAAACAATATTTCGGGTGAAAATCCCTTTTTCAAATTAACAGAGAGGTGGCTGGTCTTGCGCAAGACTTGAGTTGGTGGCTGCGTCCAACTGTATGAGGTAGCCACATGGTGGAGAGTGGTGACAAACTGGCATGCTCAGAGACTGTTGTTTGTCACTGCCTTCCAGCCTTTATAACCGCCTAGTTGATTGCTAGGGCTATTCCCAATCTCTGTATCGTAGGTCACATGTTTCACAAACTAAATATAGGTTTAGAATACAGGTTACAACTTTCACAAATAGCTGCCATCAATTCATTTCCTCCACTAGTATAGTGCTGATGGCAGAGGAGGAAAGGAGGGCAGTCAAAACTCTGCCACCAAGTGGACATCCAACCCACAAGGAGAAGTCTCCCACCCCATTCCCCCATAAATAAATAAATAAATAAAATAATAATTATAATTAGCTTAGAAACTTTTAAAAACCATAACATGGAATGTGTAAAGACATTTATTCAGTTTCTGTTTGAGTTGCTTCAGGATTCCTCATTAATCTGTGGACATCAACACTAAACAGTCATCATTGCACATCACTGGGATACTAGATATATTCTGTTGGAAATGAAGAATCTTAACACTTGTGACAAAAATTTTAAAAAATTTCAAAGTCGTCTCTAAATTCATTTTTCTCTTTCCTTTAATAATATTTTATGGGAACATATGAAGTTATAAAATTTACATTTGAAAAAGGTAATTCCCATAAACATTAGATCAGTAGTTTGAGTTTGACTTTATGTGCCTAAATATTTGGTTATATAGAACTTAGTTCTTTAGATGTGCAATGGATTAGTGTTGCACTGTGTGCATCTTGACTACTTAACAGACTTTTAGGTATCCAGTTGTATCTTGTGGCTTATGTTGTACATCATCTGTAATGTAATATTTTTGAAGTATCTATTTAGATGTTGTCAGAGTAGCTGTCTTAAATTTGTTTTCTGATGTCACACACGTAACAATCCTATTAAAATGCTTGTTTAATCTTTTAAGTTTATTGCTACTTATTGTGCTTTATATTTTCTGGTGCACTTCCTCCCCCCTATGTAGCATTGTTGCATGCATAGTGATTTGTGTAGATCAAGTTTTTCTTTAGTTAAGTATTTCCTACTTTGCTTTTAAATGTGTTTCAGAATCATCTTTCTGTGCCATCCCTTGTGAATTCAAGGTACCTACACACGTGTAAGGTTAGTAAATCCATATCGTTTATAAATCGATTTGATCCTCTCCTGAACAGTTTTCTTCTTGCACAGTATTAATTAATAAAAAGCATGTTACTAACTGAATGATCATTATTGTCTGCATGTTGCAGTGTCACTACTCTTTTCATGTCTGGTAACAGAAAATTTGATTATCAATAATAATCTAGAATATAAGATTTTGTAAGTTTGACTGCTTGGAATCCAGAATTAGTTGTATTTCACAGAGTTTGGTTGTGTATAGCTTACAGTTGGGTATACTATATGTAACTTTCATTACAGTCATAACTGTGACCAGTGAAACTGCCAGACTAGCTTTGGAAATGACATCATAGTTTAGATTAGATAATGGGTTCAGGCAGGAAAGTGCTTTCTTCCACTTCTGTTATGGATGAAATAATAAAGAAGGCAACTAGCAAGATCAGGAGACTAGCATAAAAGCCATGGTGTTTACAGATATTGCAATCATGATGGATTGAGAAACTGTAAGTCAGATTTGCGAAGACAGTTGTATGAATGGTAGAAATGAAATCTTACAGGATGCCAATATGTGCTAGAAGGATTGAAGTGGTAAATAAAACTCGAAAGAAGGATAAAGTTAACTGTGATGTCATATACTGAGGTGAGAAACAGAAGGATGTAGAAGAGTTTGGGAATAGTGATAGAATAGAATGCAATAAACAGAAAGGAAATAAATTAAAGACGTGAAGAGCACAAGAACTCTTCAGATGTTTCAGAGGTCTTATTTGGAGCAGAGAGGCGTCACAGAAGTACACGAGGATAGGTACAAGACTCTTAGATTTTGTTTAACTGTTTTCCTTTTGTTGTGGGTGGCCATGTAGCTTGGGCGGTAGAGCATCTGACTACGGACTGGATGATCGGTGTTCGATCCCCGATGAAGCCGACGATTTTTCCTCGAAGCCGGAACGATCCCCAGCCCCACTCAGTCTGCTATCAGGTGAGCAGTACCATAGGGGAAACTCAGTGGGGAGTAAAAGAAAAAGGGCTGGACCATGTCGCTGACCATGGCATGTCCACTTTAGTGCCTAGGGTCAAGAAATAGGAATGCGGAGCTCTACCTCCACTAATCCTATCGGAATTTGGCTTGAAAGCTGTGAAAACCCACTGCCTATACCTCTATTTTCCTTTTTTTTGTATTTTAGAATCATGAATCTGGAGACCATGTTGGAAAAGTTGTAAATTCTGTAATTTGAGCTTGTTGTATATTCGATTAATCAAGCCCTTTTTTTCCAATCATGTGGTATTCTGTTTTCTTTCCAGATGGCTCTTGTTACTGTGTATATCCAGCACGTTGCACCTGGTTCTAGTTGCTTGATAATATCCATGTTAATATTGTCAAAACCTGCTGAGCTACTACATTTCATCTTCTTTATAGCTCTCTACTTCTGAGCAGGATATCTTCAAAAATCCTACTACACAGACATTTTGAGACCCTATTTCTTGTCTTTGTTGTAGTTTTCGTCTTTGTCAAACCAATCATCAAAATATGATTGAATTTTTTCTTGTTATCTCGAAAACATCATGCACTACCTCCCAATCGTCACATTTGGTAGTTGTTATTTCCTCAGAGGCTTTCCTTTAATTTCTTGTTATGCTGTACAGAAGTTTCTTATTTTTATCAGATTTTAACTTGATTACTAGTTAATTGTTTAACCATTTATTTTTCTGCCCTTATCAATCTCTTAACTTCCAACTTTTTTTGTTGGTAGAATTGTAATTTCTCACCATTTCTTGGATGTCTCCAATATTTCTCCTATAAATTGGAGTGACTTTTCCAGTTTTGTCTTGTGTGTGTGTGTGTGTGTGTGTGTGTGTGTGTGTGTGTGTGTGTGTGTGTGTAAAAGGGGGGGGGGATTCTTTTGTTTTATCCTACATGAGTGCCTATAGGTTTTATTTTGTGGGCCACATTTTGCAACTTTTGTAGTTTCAATAGACATTTTTATTATTTCCTATTTTTCATTGCTTGATGATAATGCTTTCTTTTGTTGTAGTTTCTTTTACCTCCTCAATGTATTACTGCCTTTAACCACATTCTGATAATTTGCACAATTCAGTTTGTGTGTTCTGTCGATTTTAATTTTCTTTGATTTCTTCTCCTTTATATCAGTAATAAATAGGTTATTAACTCCATCCAGGTACACATTAAGGATGACCTTTACATATTGGATTAGATTGCAGACTGGTTTTTCAGTCAGAATCATTGTAGCAACTGTTTCATTCCAGCTACTGGATTCTCTCTTCTAAAACAAACCGGTGATAGTAAATTATTTATAATGCAGAAATGAAGGAGGTATTCTCCTTCAACATTCGCATTTTCAAAACTATGAACATCTAATATTATATAATATCCATTTCAGTTTTTTCCAACTTCAGCAGTGAAGTTCACTCACTACCACAATAAAATTTTATTTCATAATCTAACTCCCTCTTCCATTCCTACTGTCTCCATGTGTAGGGTCATTTTATCAAATCTCTCCCCCCATGCACTTGATCCCCCTTTACCATGGTGCAGTTATCATTCATATCATTTCTGTACTTCTGCTGAGAGTCTAGACCCTACAGAAAGTTTCCAGCTTTCATATGGATGGCCACTGCAGGTTTCTCTTTGACTGCCACCTGCACAATCTGCCTCTATTGTATCTGCCTTAACCTATCCTAGTAATCATATTGAGTATAAGAGACCTATAGTTTAAAGCAAATGACAAGGAAAGGGAAAATGACTCATCACTCAACAAAACTTATGTGATGTACACTAAAATAAATAATAATCCGTTTTCCATTTTATTCATGTGGTAGAGAACGAGTCATGTGGTTCGGGAGGTGTGCAGTTGATGAAGTTAACACATGACTGAGTGAATTATCGAAATGTTGGAAGACTGAGATGTTATTATATAAATATATATATTGCAGGTGGTGATAGAATTAATAATATAACCAAAGGGTACAGAATGTTAAAATAAAAATAAGTTTTGAAGAAATTTGGAATTAGTTAAATAATAATAATAATAATAATAATAATAATAATGATACTTCTAATAATAATGAGTGATGTGTCATTAAATGGAATTTTATCAGTGGTTGAGGCCAGGTGGGTGTCTGATATCCGGGATATTTTGGTATGGAAGGCCCCATCTCCGATGTTCTGAAGCAAGGTGGTTTTGGCGAAAATTGTAATTGCTCTCATGGTGAAACAGTCATTGAGGTTGTTAGATTTGTGGTAGTTTTAGCATGTTCTGGTATTGGAGATATAAATTGCTGGTGTGAACTGTTTGTTTGTGGCCAAACATTCTGACCGAAAGTTGTGTTGTCAGGTCTACATAGGAATTAGTCCAGTGGCGGCAAGTTAGCTGGTATACGATGTGTTGTGGAGCATGTGGCATGTCCAATCATGGGGAAGGTTTTCCCCTTTAGTAGGGTTGCAATATGTTGTAGTGGGAGGAAGCATGCTGCAGGTTTTGCAGCAAGGTATATTGCGAGGAAAAGATCCATATGGTGTTTTTGGAGAGTCTGATGGAGGGCATTTGTGAATCAAGATGTATGGGGGACAGTTTGCAGATTTTTTGGTAGAAGATTGTGCGTTTCTGGAAAGTAACAAAGGAAGTCGTGCCCGTTGTAAGATTTTATTGATAGATTTGAGGCCAGGAGAGAAATTGGTGAGAAAGGCAGGGCTATGGTTGGATTTTAGAGGTGCCATGTGGGAGTGGTTACATATAGAGTGGGTTCTTGCATGGGAGATTTATTTATGTACAAGATCTGCTGGGTAAGAGTAGGAAGTAATGGCCTGTGATAGGTTCTGGGAGTTCTGGAAGAGGGACTCAGCATCAGAGCAGATACGTCTGCAATGGATAGCAAGGCTATAAGGGATGGAATGGGTGGGAACTGTCAAGAGGTAGATTTTGCTGCAGATTAATAGTTTTGATGTGGACAGAGGTGTGAAGGGCACTGGGCCTGAGTGTGATGTCCACATCGAGAAATGTGATGTGTGTGCGGGACTAGGTCCAGGTGAAATTAATGGAGTGGCTATTGTTAAGGGAATGGAAAGATTCTAGGAGTTTATTTCCACTGTGGATTCAGATCATAAATATATTATCTGTGTATCTGAACTACACAGTGGGTTTGGATGGGGCGTGGTTAAGGAAACGTTCCTCCAGATAACCAAGAAACAGGTTGACATAAGATGGGGTCATGCAGGTGCCCATAGCAGTGCCACAGATCTGACGATATACTCTGGAATTGAAGGTGGGGGAATTTCTGCATAGAATCAGATGAGCCAAGGATGAAATGAACATGTACTTGGATGAGACCCTGACTGTGTGGAATGTCAGTATAGAAGGAAGCTACATCAATGGAGAGTAGGAATGAGTCTGGAGGTAAAGGTGTGTGGATGGTGGATAGACATTTAAGAAAGTGTGGGGTATCTTTGACTTAGGAGGGAGGACTCTGTACAAAGGGTTGGAGATACTGATCCACAAAGGTTAAAATCCGTTCACTGGGTGACCCAAATACCGCAGTTATAGCTCACCTGGATTGCAAAACTTTTGGTACAGGATGAGTGCACGGGGATTCTGGGGAGAATTGCCTGATTCTATCCAAAATCTTCTTCACCTTCAATTCCAGAGTATTTCACCAGATCGTGACACTGCTATGGGCACCCACATGGACCATTCTATGCCAGTCTGTTCCTTGGTTGTCTGGAGGAATGTTTCCTTAACCACACTCCCTACAAACCCAGTGTTTGGCTTAGGTACATATATAATATATTTATGATCTGGACCCACAGTGAAAATCAACTACTAGAATTTCTCCATTCCCTTTACAATAGCCACTCCATTAATTTCTCCTGGACTTAACTCCCGCACATACATCACATTCCTCGATGTGGACATCACACCGAGCATGGTGGTGTAACGGATAGTGTTCTCGCCTCGCATTCGGGAGGACGGCGGTTCGAATCCCCGTCCGGGCATCCAGATTTGGGTTTTCCATGGTTTCCCCAATCACTCCAGGTGAATGCTGGGATGCTTCCTTCAAAAGGCCATGGCCGAATTCCTTCCCATTCCTTGCCCCCATCCTTTCCCGTCTCTAAAGACCACGTTGTTAAAAAGGGACGTTAAACTGTTAAAAAAAAAAAAAAGTGGACATCACGCACAGGCAGGGTGACCTTCACACCTCTGTTCACATCAAATCCACTAATCTGTCGCAATATCTACATTTTTACAGTTGTCACCCATTTCATACCAAACGTTCCATCCCTTATAGCCTTGCTATTCTTGGCAGGCTTATCTGTTCTGATGCTGTATCCATCTCCCAGAATCTAGCCCAAGCCCTTAATCCCTGTTCTTACCCAGTACATCTTGTACATAAATAAATATCCCATGCAATAATCCACCCTCTACATAACCACTCTCACCCGGCGCCTCTAAAATCCAACCATAGCCCTGCCTTTGTTACTCAGTTCTCTCCTGGCCTTGATTCCATCAATCAAATCATACCACAGAGGCATGACTTCCTGCACTCCTTTCCAGAAATAAGCACTATTCTACCAAGATTTCTGCTAACTGTCCCCCGTACATGTTTCAACAGACCACCTAATCTCAAAAACATCTTGGTTCGCAAATACACTCCATCAGACCCTCCAAAAACACCATATGGATCTTTTCCTTGCAGTAGACCTTGCTGCAAAATCTGCAACATGCATCCTCCCACTACAACATATTGCAATCCTTCGACAGGGGAAACCTTCCCCATCATTGAATATGCCACGTGCTCCACAACACATCAAATACGAGCTATCTTGCTGCCAGTGCACTAGTTCCTATGTAGGCCCGACTACACAACAACTCTCGGTCAGAATGAATGGCCACAGACAAACAGTTCACACTAGAGGAGGGCGCCACACCGCTGTGACGCCGCCGGGTCTCAGTGGCGCGCTGCTGCCGACAATTGTTTCGTGGCGCGTCCTTGAGCAACAAGTCCCAATAAAACAGTACTATTTTTTAAAAAAATTCGTTAAATTGAATGAATAAAAAGGTACTAAGAAGACTGAGCTAGCTAAAACTAAAATTAAAAAATCCTCTGAATCTGTGTTATATGACTCTCAAAACCGAACTACTTTTTGTTGGATATATCTCACAAGTTTAGTGATGCTGTAATAAACGTGCGACGGGCACTTTTGTTAGCTAATACTGTACATCATCTGTGTCTTGGTCGTGGGTTTCGTAATTTTGTGACAGTGGACGGCATAAATAAAGTTCCAGAAGTTGAAACGCACGTTAAACAAAAAAAAAAAAAAAACAAAAAAAAAAAAAAAATGCAAGAAGATAGTCAATACGGCAAGATACAACTTGCCAGAGCTAGAAGCAGAGGTAGCACAAGAGTCTTGGGATATCTTTGATAATGTCGTTCAATCCTGAAAAGGGATCCCATTTTAGAAAATGATTTGACGGAACCAGTGCAATCGGAAAGATTGGATGAAGTAGTTGAAGAGAGTTCACCATCTGTATCAGGAAGTCTTTTATATATATACGAGGGTTGGGGCATAAGTCATGGCAACTATTTTTTTTTTCTTGGAGAAATGTGGACTGGTCACAAACGTATATGTGTCGTGTGGAAGTTCTGCAGGCATAGTGTGTATGCAAAACAACAGATGGCTCTGTGATAGCGGGTAGTAACGCAGTGAGGGCTGTGAAATCATTCAGTTGGTGAGTGACGTGCAAGATGGGGATGGGAAGAGGTGGAGCACCCACAATACTCTCCCGACATTTCGCCCTGTGACTTTGATCTCATTCGCAAGATTAAGAAACCACTACATGATAGGTGGTTTGCAACACGAGAGGACATTGCTAATCCTGTGCGCCAACAGGTGGCCTGATTCACACATGGTGCGGCACATGCTGAGGCTGATGGTATTAAGCGCCTCCCATATTGTTGGCAGTGTGTGGTGACAGTAGCAGGGGACTAATTTGATGGTCTTTAGGCCCAGGTTTGTCATGCCAACTTTATGTGTACTGTGTTGTCATTATTTTGCACCGTGAAGGTCATATTGCCCTGTATGCTACCGTAATAAATTATTGTGTTATGATATTTCAGTGCTATTCATTGTCCACACATGTAGTTAACACCTTGTCCTTTCATCTGTGTATGTCACACTTTCCAACCAGGCTGGTATCTTCCAGAAAAAAAAAATAGTTGCCATGACTTATGCCCCAACCCTCGTAAATAGACATGGGTGTCCCTATATTTCAATTTTCAACCACACTACGTAGCGTAGACCACTGTTCTTTGTCTGTGGTAGTAGCCTCTATCAATCTTCTGTCATACAATATGGTGGTTGCTTGTCGATAGCTGTGGGGGTATGGGAGGTATGGTGGTTGTAATTGGTCATATTTCGACCAAAGAGTTCTAAAATTTTGTTTGTAATCTTCTAGAATATACTAAAATGTTCTAGAATATGGTACATTTTCAGCTGTTAATAAGTATGAATAATTTTAATACAACTTATTTGGTGTGTGAACCGATTTTGACGGACTTTGACTGGAGGGTTGCTGATCTGGCAGGGAGTAACAGAGGCTACGTTTTTTCCTGGAAATATTTAAGATTCCATAGATAAACATAAAAAGCTTCAAAATTCTTGACAAACATGAAAGAAGTCGTAGGCACCAGCTAGTATTAAATATATTCCTTCTATCAAAACTGTAATACCAAGTCAGCGTTTTAGAGATGCCGGAAAGTTTACAACTGTGACCCATCAAACAACATGTTGAAAAATATTGGACAAGATGAGCTAAAGATTAATCAAAGTGAATAGAATCTCTTAGAGGAACTACTAAAAAAATTTAAAAGGTTCCGCTCAGCAGAAGAGGCAATGTTGTCTCAAAAGACATGTTGTATTAATGTAGCTCTTCTGTTTCGTTCTGAAATAATTAATATAAAAAATTCAGCCTTAGATGACGAATTGTTGATTATGTTTCAATTTAAGCTCAAAATTAACAAATGATTCCCTGTCACAAGATCATTCATAGAAGCATCACTTTTGTATTACTGCTTTATGGGTCTCAAAGACGTAGATACATATTTAGAGTCAATAAAAAAGGCCAGAACTTCATTTTTTGCCTTAATATCAAGGAAGACATCACTTTGACGTGCCAGAACAAATGAAGGTGTGGACCTTAATTCTTCTTGAAGCTCTGCCAGTGATGCATCATTTCTGCAAAAACTTTTGATGAAAAACATTGTGTTTATGCTAGGCTAGATGGTACTTAGAGTGATGATCCGATCGATAAGGTATTTAGCTTCATCCGAGCCAACAAAACATAAAGATGTGAATCTTTTAAATTATTAGAACAACAGAAAAATTGCCTTTAAACGTCCTTCTCTTCTTTGCCAATGCTTTGCTTTCTGTGCCTGCCACAAGCACGCCGAGTGAAAGAGCATTTTTTGTGTCTGGATTAGTCTTTTCTGCGAAAAGATTTAGATTATAGACTAAACTTAAATCACGTAAATAAAATAATCTTTATTCACAATAACTACAAACAGTGCAAAATTATATAAATTTTGAATGAATCATTGAAACACTATTTATTATTAAAATTAAATATTATATATATTTTAAAATCTATACATAAAATACACACACTGTCACGCCACCGGCGTTTCGCCGCAGCCAACTGAAAAGTCTGTGTGCGCCACCGCCAAAATTTTTCCAGGCGGTGCTCACCTCTAATTCACACCAGCAATTTATACCTTCCTATACCAGAACATGCTAACTACCACAGTTCTAACAACCTCAAAAACTGTCTCACCATGAGAGGAATTAGAGTTTTCCCAGAAACAACCACCACTTCAGAACTCCGGAGATAGGAACTTGTATACCAAAATATCCTGGTTACCAGACACCCACCTGTCTTCAACCACCAATAAAATTACATTTTTTGACCCATCACTCAGTATTATTAGTATTATAATTGTTATCATTTAACTTATTACAAATTTCTTCAAAATTTATTTGTTTGTTATTTATTTTTATTTTTTGTTTTAACATTCCGTACCCTTTGGTTATATTATTAATTCTATCACCACCTGCGATATATATATTTATATATTACATCTCAGTCTCTCCCGACCTATCGATAATTCACTCAATCGTGTGCTAAATTTCGGCATGTGCACACGTCCTGAACCACATGACTCACAACAAGAATAAGGTGTAAAACCGAAATTTTGTGTATTTTAATGTATGTTATATATTTTTTTCACTCATCACTGCTTTCAACATTGGTGAGTGATGAGTTATTTTCCCTTTCCTTGTCACCGAGTGTGGTGGGTTAGCAGTAAATGTTCTGGCCTTGCATTTGGGAGGATGCCAGTTTGAATCCCCATCCAGGCATCCAGATTTGGGTTTTCCATGGTTTCCCAAAATTACTCCAGGTGAATGCTTGGATGCTTCCTTCAAAAGGCCATGGGCGAATTCCTTCCCGTTCCTTGTCCCCAATCCCATCTCACCTCTAATGACCATAACGTCGATGAGGTGTAAAGCCATAAGTAAAAATAGCCTTTACTTGCCATTTATATTGCCTAAAGCCTTTTCCTTAGTTTCATTACAGTTTAAAGTAGAACAGGAGCCACAGAAGTGTTTTGGTGTACTTCACATTACACTGCAAGCAGTGTCATAGGTGAAGGTCTGGTTAAAGGCCTTTGAAAATCCCAGTCGATAGGGAGCTGGGAAGAGAGTACCTGTGATTAGTAACAAGCATGAGGATAAACAATCATAGAACGAAAAAGAAAATTAAAGAAGACTTAACATGCACACAATGAAGTTCTAAGAAGGGAGAAAATGTAAAGAAAAATGAGGTGAACTCACGATGAAAGTAATAAATCAACAATAGATTATTATTGTGAACATAGCCAATCGGAATATCAAAACAAGGTCAGATTAAATTAGTCAGAAAACAAATTATTGTTAGAGATGCACCATTGAATATCAAGAAGTTTTGTTAAAATTGGGGAATAAAATATTATAAATGATAATTGGTAAACCGTTTAAAACAAGTGTTGAGATTATGGAAATACATAGCCAGAACTAAGTTATATGATTACAACAGCAGTTAGTGCAGAATGATTCTCATTAATTAAAGTGTTAATAAGAATAGGAACACATAACAAGAATGTGAAAAGATATTTTTTTAAAAAAAATCAAGATATCCACAAAAAGTCTAGTAACTAAAGATAAAACACAATTATGGCCAAATAGCAACACTGGATATTAAAGGAAAAAAAGGAGCTGATTAGTAAATAGTAATTAAAGACAGAGGTGCCATAAGTAGTGGCTATTTTGTACCATGTTTTTGCGAGTTTTTGGAAAATGATCTTTTTCAGGCTGTTAAGGTTGATAAAAAGATACCGATTTTAGTCTGTGATTTCAATAAATTTTTAAAGAGTAGGATGTGACCACTAGAGTACATTTTTGGGATTTAAGCATAGAGTGTGCAGCAGACTTTTCTTTCCATTAAAATGCATTGCCAGTGCATTGTAACCAGGTCCAGGGTGAAAGTAGTCCAAGAAAAATGTATAAAACTCATTAAAAATTTGTCCAAAAAACTATATGATTAAACAAAAAAAATTACTCGCTGTATCATCCAACTACAAACTTATTTAATTTTTCCACTAAATTTTCCAAATGAAACTTATTTTCAAATCAAAAATTAAGTAAGCAATTAAGGTTTTAAAGAAAAATAAATAAATGTCGTCATTGTAAGCCATCCAGTTCTTGAACTCTTCTGGTTTTGGACAAGAGAGTAGGCTCGCCATTTTTTGGTAAATTACTTGTCACTGCCCTTGGAAATTTATTCCAATCTCAGACAACCACGAAATTGCCTAAAATTGAGTGCCAGCATGTGTCTTTTTTCGTTTATACACTACTCACACTTGATGGAAGAATTAGGAATAGTGCATGGAAAGGAAACGATGACCATGGGCAAAACCTAAACCTGGCATTTAATTTCATTCATAAGTGAATTAGAAAATTTTCTTAAGTGGGTAAGGGATTGGAATGAATCACCAATGGAAGTGATGAATAAGTTACCAAAAACACAGAATTAATTTAAAATTAAAATTTGTTAATTACAAAAGTAAACGGGGGGGAGGAATTTGAAATTTTAACACTCAAAGCATATAAGATAGTTACGAAAAAATACTTAGAAAGGGGCAATTAAATGACTACTGAAATTGCCAGTGAAGTGTGCGCTCCATTGGTAGTTAATCATTCAATTCAGTACAAATTCCTCAAATCATGTTCTTACACATATAATCAAGAGTAGAATGTGATAACTAGAGTTTATTTTTTTGATTTTGGTAGGTTTAGGACACTTTCACGGTTTTTTACACTTTATCATCATTAAAACTTTAGCTGTCTCATCGTCACACTTTCAGATGACACCTGGGTACAGGACATTGTTTTACTTCACTTGGTGTTTTATCAATTGGTTTTATCAGAAAATGTTAAAAAAAACATGTTATATACTTGAAATTTAAATACCTTGATATAACATTTGATAATGAAGTCAACTGGTCAGTACAAATTGGACAGGTGGTAGGAAAAGATTTCAAAATCCTTCATTTATTGGAGAGGGTGATGAGATGATGTACTACAGAAGTTGGGGAATTTGGTTGAACAACTTGGGTCAGTCCATTGCTCCAATCAGGGCCGCCGTAAGCGGGCGTGCACAGCTAGCGGCGGGCCTAGCTCCAATACGGCAGTGTAGTATGGGGTCCACATTTTTGGTATTAAATACAGGAGTTTGATGGGGTGCAAAGAAGGGCTGTTAGATTTGCGTCTTGAATTTACTGCAAGACACAATCAGTAACTTATATTGTAAAACAGCTGTAGTAGGATTTATTAGAAGACAGGAGCACGGTGAAGAGAGTTGTAGGATTGCGCAATGTGTATATTAATGATGATGTGTGGAATTAGGAGAGGTGCATGGAAGGGAAAGGATGACCATGACCACAAGTTGGCACTCGATTTCAATCAAAAGGGCATGGAAAAAATTTATTTCATACTGGTACGTAAGGGAATGAGGCATTGGCATAAGTTAACAAAGAAATAATTAATAATTTACCAAAAATGATTAAAGAATTTAAAATTAACATTACATAGGGCAAAAGTAGGTGGTTGCAAGAAAGGGAGAAAGTTGATGTGTAGGGAAATTGCCACTGGGGCACGCACTCCATCACAATTAAACTAAATGTGTAGGTTAACTCTTCCCACAACACTGAGCAAAATCATCACAACCCCCCCCCCCCCCCTTTTTTTTTTAAAAAAATAATCTGGTTTCAGAAAAACATTTAAATTCAAATTATTGAAACAATGAAGTCTCATTGAGTAAGAGTTTAGAAACTAAATATACCAGTGCAAATGTGATTCACAATATTAGTACAACAGTAACCTAAATAAAATCTTGCACCAACAATTGGCAGTTGGAAGTGGAAGATACAATCTTGCTCTCTGCCAGAAACCAAGCAGAACTTATTTTTTGCTATGAAGTTCCTGTGATGATATGGTAAAAGATTTTCACATTTTGGAGAAAAGTCGGCCTAATAGGGGCAAAGTGGCCACTACTGATGGAATTTTTTTCTTAACACAGGTGTCGGCAGTACAGCATAGAAACAATATAAACACAGATTGTCCAAAATTTTTCTTGATTAAATCCTTCAACATTATATGCTTGAACTTAAGTGAAGAGTGAATGGTTACCATGTGAGGTAGAAATACTATCTTTCTTTCCTTGAAGGACGTAGCACCAGTGTTGGTAGTGGAAATATACCATCATTGGAAAAGGTGATGCAAAATAATAAAATAAAATGATAAAAAAATTTAGAAGTCAGTTTGTGTTTATTTCAGTGTTCTTGATCAGATTTCTATAGTTGTTTCTTGCCTCGATGGTTTGAAAGCTTATGATTGGTTTAAAATTGACCATTTGAGGCAACATGACTTGGTATCAGACCAGAAAATTAAAATCTCTTCTTAACCTCAAATTTTTTGTTGCTTATTTCCATAAGTTCACATAGAGAGGTGTTCAGAGGAGATAAGGAAAAGGAATGACACCTCAGGTAATCCATTTTCTCTCTGTGGGACTTTGCTCACAACAAATTAAAAATTAAGAGTTGAAAATTTCTTCAATACTAATTATGTACCAGTGTAAAAGATACTTTATTGGCCGTGGCTAAATAGTTTAGTAGATTTAGGCATCTTGTTCCTGTGTTAAGGATTGTAGATTCAGTTTCCACTTGGAACTTTTTTGCATGCTTTATTTTATGGTGTTTGTAGCATTATATTTAGTACCTGGGTGACCGATCTTTGCTTGGCATCTTTTGATTTTTGTTCAGTATGCAAGATTTCATCAAAATCCTTAGAGACGTTTGTGAGAAATTAATTTTATTGGGGATTCCACCACCTTAGGAACCAACGCGAAATTGTTGAAATTTGTTTTAATTGCTTCATCATTATGACCTCTTTACGTTTTGTGCTCTTGCTATGTGGAAAACTTGCCAGGAATTTAAAATTCCAAAATATGACAGCGACGCACAGCCATTGGATGCCGTCAGCGTTGAAAAATCAGTGATAGTCTCTTAAAATGTTGATTTAATCTTTTATTGTAATATTTTCTTACCATTTCATCTTTTCTCTGTTGGAAAAAGTCGCATTTAATTGACAAATAGACTATTTTTTATCAGAGTTGTAATACGGTGATGCCCGCCATTTTATATACAAACGAGCAGTCAGAGATTGCTTCCATTGTAAACAAATACACCATTTCCCATGGACGCCGCAGAACACAAAATTGCGTAAAATTTTTCTCTTGGTCCAGGCTATATTTCAACCTTACCACGAAATCTATGACGAAACGAAACTGTTTAGTTTGATATGATCTCTGTACCGATAATTTTTTTGTTATTTTTGCATTGCTGATAGTATTTCACAGTTGCTCGGCCTCATATTTCGGCATTTTTAAATTTTCTAGCTACTTTTCCGCTAGCAGGAGTGCAAAATGTGAAGAGAACATGTTGACGAAGCAATTGAACCAAATTTCAACAGGTTACTGTTCCGAAAGTGGTGCAGCCCCCATTTTACATATTTTAAGTGGTGCAGCCCCCATTTTACATATTTTCAAGAGTTGCTCATATAATAGTATTAGATTGGATAGAAGGAAGCATATTAAGCAATTCTATCAGAGGTAGGGCGGCCAGTTCCTTTTCTCTGGGACCTACAATTTATCGTAGAATCCCAACCACAGAACGCCCCACCGTATTTTGTCAAATAAATTATCACTTCTGACAAAGCCAAATTTTAGATATCTTCTTTTTAGATGTTTTACAATACAGCTGGTAGTAATTAATGATAACCACTTTTTAAATATCTTCTTTTGAAATGTTTTACAATTTTAAACATTCAGCGCTAGTATTCCCTCGAGTCAGCTAGCATACAAGAAATATTCATTTAAATATATAAGTTCCTTGAAACCAAAGAGAAATATATTAATGAGCTTCCTGGTACCTGAATAATCTGCGAGATGGCATTAGAGCCATTTTCGAGATACCAAGAGCAAAAATTGATTGTATTTCTTTTTTTTTTTTTTTTTTTTTTTTTTTTTTTTTTTTAGTAGGAACACTATTTAGATAATTTTAAAATTCAAAACGTTATCTAAATATGAAATTTTATCCAAATCGTTAGCGCCATTCCCGAGATCCAAATTATACATATACATACACAAGAATTGCTCGTTTATATATAATTTTTAAAATTCTCCTACCTACTAATTTATTTTTCTTTAAAGCATTCACAAATTTTTGCATGACACAGATTGTTTCCAGATCAGAAACATTTGGGGAAAAAAAAGCAAATTTTATTTAAATTTTGGAGTATCATTCATTAATATTTCAAATTCATCTAAACATCTAGGTTGACACAGATGAAGTTTCAGTAGAAGTTAATATTTAAATATATAAAAGTCAATGTCTTGGTTCCAGTTTCATGTCAAAGCTGCTGTGGCAATTTTTGATGACGCTTGATACATGTTTCTAATTGGGAAACTGAAAATACTATAGGGTGAGTGAACCTCATCCAACCCTCTTTTGGACAGGGGTAATGGAGTCAAAAAATATACATTGTCATGAATTGATTTGCTAGAAATGTGATTCATGTTGTTCAATGTTTCAAACTAAAATTTGGTGGTAAGCCACGTTTAATCAATTCCCTAATATGATAACTACCCTCAGGGTTTTTTAGGTATCTCTCTCGATCACACTCCATTTTGAGTAAGATGGTAGTGTGTCAACATTTTGTGAAATTCCACAAATGGCTGAGGTGATTTCATCTAAACTTGGTACACACATTTCTCACTGGGAGACTAAAAATACTGTAGGAATAAATCAACTCCCACACTTCACTTCTTAGGGGTGGAGATGAGTGAACATTTTGTTATGTTCTGAATATGATTGCGGTGATTTTGTTGATACTTGGTGCACATGTTTCTAAATGGGCAACTAAAAATAGTAAAGGAGTAAATGAATCTCAGCCTACCCCTTCCTGGGTACAATGTGGGAGAATTTTTTACACACATGTAACAAGATGGACCAGCTGGCATAAAATTTGATTCAAACTGAAATATTTATTTATTTATTTATTTATATGCCTGTTAGTTTTGTACATAAAGAAATAATTCTTAACATCAACATATAAGGTATGTATATGGTTATATAATCAGGTATGAATATTATTGTATAATAAGGTATGTATATGGTTATATAACTCATAAGTCTTTTTTAATGTTAGAGATCAGTCCAGCATGAGATCCTCCAAAGAAGTTGATGTTGGTGGCATCTAAGTTAGCCAGAATTTCTATTCTATGGTATGGTCCAAAAGCAATATAGTTTTTGTTGGGATTTAAAGCATCCAGCAGTCTTCTTGTTCGAAGATCTACCCTAGAGCAGTTAAATCAGAATTGCTCGAGTATTTCTGGTGAATCAATAAGGCCATGGACAACTTTGTAGAAGAAGCATAGGTCTGACAATTGTTGCCGACTTTGTAGGCTGTTAATGTTATAATAGTGATACACATCCATACGTCTGTAAAGTTTTCATCATGAGGATAGTGTACATAAACTTACAGAACTTATGCTGAACTTTTGTTGACACAGCTAACTTGTTGATCTGTAAATGGTGACCAGACAATACTAACATATTCCAGTAATGGTTTGACAAGGACAGAGAAAAGTTGACACTGTGTATTAACGTTTTTGAAATCTTTTCCTGATCTACATATGAATCTCAGGATACGAAAGTTTTATGTATTTAATATGATCAGAGAAAGTAAGCCTGTCATCTATTATCACTCCCAAGTCTTTTATTGAGTTAACTATTTCCACATTTTGACCACATAATGAGTATTTAACAAACAGCAGGTTGTGACATCGGGAAAACACCATAATAGCACTTTTTTATGTTGAGGTTCAACTTATTTACCTGACACCACACCTCTAACTCACAAATGTCTCATTGTAGAATATCAATGTCATGATCACTGTATATTGCTCTGAAGATCTTCATATCATCAGCACATAGCAGATACTCAGACTTAAATTTTTCACCTATGTCATTTATGAATATGCTAAATAGAATAGGTCCTAATGGGGACCTTGTGGTTCACCAGAGGTAACAGTGTACTCATTCAACAAATGACCATTCACTCGTACTTGTAAACGCATCAGATAAATATGAGTGAACCCTGAGCGTGGTGGGTGAACGGTTAACGTTCTGGCCTCGCATTCGGGAGGATGCGGGTTCGAATCCCCGTCCAGGCATCCAGATTTGGGTTTTTCATGGTTTTTCCAAATCACTCCAGGCGAATGCCAGGATGCTTCCTTCAAAAGGGCCATGGTCGAATTCCTTCCTGTTCGTTGTCCCAGTCCCATCCCGCCTCTAATGACCTTAGCCGTCGACGAGGCGCAAAGAAAAAAAAAAAAAAAAAAAAAAAAAAAAACACCTGAATGAGGCCAGTCAAGGCTTTGGATCATATCCAATAATGACTTAATTTATTAACTAGAATTCCATGGTCAAACCGTGTCAAAGGCCTTGCTGAAATCAGTATATAGGGAGTGCACATCCTTACCTTTATTCAGTGCATTAAGTATGAAGTTAATGTAGAGATAGAGATTAGTCGATGTACGTAGATCTTCCGCCAAAAATCCATGCTGTTTTGATGTTATGATATTTTTGAATGCAAGAGTAAGCTGTGGCAGGACGATTTTCTCCAAAAGCTTAGCAAGTGATGATTGAATGCATATTGGACTATATTCTCTTACATCAGATTTATCACCTGATTTAGGTATGGGTCTAATGTAAGACAGTTTCCATTGAGAAGGAAAATTTCCTGTTTCAGAGAATTATTGAAGATGTGAGTGATAGGCTCACAAAGTCCATTAGCACAATTCCTCAATAGAATGTTGGGTATCAGGTCAGGTCCGGCCCCCTTTATTACATCTACATCTACATTCATACTCTGCAAATCACAAAACATTGTGGGTGGCAGAGGGTGCTAAGCACCAATCCTAAACCCGCCCATTCCAATCCCGAATAGTGCGAGGAAAGAAGGAATACATATAAGTATCAGTACGGCATCTTATTTTCTCTAATCTTATCCCTCCGGTCATTGCGACCTAACTAGCTTGGCGGAAGAAGTATTTCATTGCAGTCGAAATTTAAATTTTTTCGCATATTCTCCAATAAATTCGAACGCAAGCTACGTCGTCTGTCTTCCAAACTATCCCAGCCCAATCTATGTATCAATTCTGTGACGCTTTCATAAGGGCTGTAACAACAAGTCACGAATCTAGCGGCTCTCCTCTGCACCCTCTCAACTGAGTCAATCAGAACCTTCGGATACGGATCCCAAACCCCACAACAGTAATCCAGATGCGGACGCACTAGTGTTTTATACGCTATCTCCTTTGTTTGAGCATTACAATTCCTCAAAATACGAACTATGAATCGTAATTTAGAATTGCCTTGCCTACGACGGAAGTTATGTGCATGTCCCATTTCATGTTGCTTTGTACTATCACCCCCAGATACTTCACGGAATCAACCGTGTCAACAGTGAATTGTTTATTTTGTACTCGTGAACAAACTGATTCTTCTTGTTACTTATCCGCATTGCCTTGCACTTTTTGCAATTAAGTGTAAGCTGCCATTTACGGCACCAATCGAAAATAGCATCCAAATCACGCTGAATTTCTAAGCAATCGTCGGAGCACCTTATTTCCCTATAGATAACCGCATCGTCGGCAAACAATCGCAACCAGCATTTGACGTTGTCACCTAGATCGTTTATAAATATTAAGAAAAGAAGTGGACCTATTACACTTCCTTGAGGAACGCCCGAAGTAACATTTATCTTAGAAGAGGCTTCCCCGTCAACAACGACATACTGTGATCGACCAGTTAGAAAATCACGTATCCACTCGCAAATCTGAGCCGAAATACCGTAAGCTCGAATCTTCGCTAAAAGTCGGTTGTGTGGCACAGAATCAAAAGCTTTCTGAAAAAAAAAAAAAAAACCTGCATCGATAACTTTCATTATGTCGTGGGAAAATAGGGCCAATTGTGTTTCACACGATCTCTTCTTCCGAAATCCGTGTTGACATGGTGTAAGTAACTCGTTCTCATCTAGAAACTTCATTATGTTCGAGCATATGACATGTTCCAGAATTCTGCTGCAGACCGATGTTAGAGATATGGGTCGATAATTCCTAGGATCACTCCGATCTCCTTTCTTAAAAACGGGAATTACCTGGGCTATTTTCCAGCTAGAAGGTACTTTTCTCTCTTCTAGTGATTTACGGAATATATCTGACAGAAATGGTTCAATATCCTCCGCGTATTCAGAAAATACTCTTACCGGTATACCATCGGGACCCGGCGCTTTACCCCACTTCAGGAGTTTTAATTGCTTTACAATTCCTACGCTATCAATTTCTATCGGATCCATCTCTAATTCCACACGATGTGGTAAAGTGGGGATGTTTTCCATGTTTTCTTGCGTGAATGAATTTTTGAATTCGGTGTTAAATACGGTAGCCTTGTCGCGGCTGTCTTCAACCTCCCGTCCGTCTTTTATTAGAACTGGCTTATTGTTCCCACTACAACTAACTTTTTTTACATACGACCAAAATTTCTTAGGGTTTTCAGTGAGGCTCTTAGAGAGAGAATTTTCACGAAAGTTATTAAATGCCTCACGCATCGCATTCTTAACACGTCCCCTTATCTCCTCTAACTTATCTAAATCAGTCCGATGCATCGTCCTTTTTGATCGTGCATGTATCTTCCTTTGCTTCTTGAGTAACCTTTTAACCTCCCGTGTGTACCATGGGGGATCGTTCTCTTCCCTGATTGTCCGTTTCGGTATATGCAAGTTCATACCTTCCCCGAGTATATGTAGGAATCGATGCCACCTCTCTTCAACGGTGCCTCCTGCTACTAAGAAGGTGTGGTAATTATGCCTCAAATACGCTCTAAAACACTTTTGAAGCCTTTTCGAATCTGTAAACGATCCTCTCTTTTCTCTTTCTGCGCGTGGTTGTTAGTTTTACTGTAGCAATTACAGCTTTGTGATCACTTATTCCTGCGGTGGTAGAAATATCCGTGAATAGTTCGGGCCTATTTGTAACAACTATATCTAAAATATTTTCGTTACCGTTGAGGCATCGCGTTGGTTCAGTTACGAGCTGTTCAAGATGGTGATCTGAGAAGAGGTCTAGAATGATTTCGCAAGCTGCTTTATCCCTGCCCCCAGTAACGTGAACGTAATTAGTCCAGTCGATATCTGGCAAGTTAAAGTCACCTCCTAGCATTATTGTATGGTCCGGAAATTGCCGTGCTATATTATTTACATTATTTCTCAAGGCCTCGGCAATATTTACGCTTGCATCGGGTGGACGATAGAACGAGCCTATCACAAGTTTTGTCCTAGCTACGTTGAGCTTGATCCATATGATTTCGCAGACAGTATGGACATCTATTTCGCTACATGGGAGGTACTTACTAACAGCTATAAATACACCACCTCCTTGGGAATGCAACCTATCCTTACGGAAAATGTTCATGTTACTATTAAAAATTTCGGCGGAACTTATATCCGGTTTTAACCAACTTTCTGTGCCTATTACGATATCAGCATCTGTACTACGAATAACGTTTTCGAGTTCAGGCTGTTTATTACAAACACTTCTGCAGTTAACTACTAGAACTTTTAATGTTCGGGATTCTTTTAAGCTACCCCTAACACGCGGTGCTGAATTTATCTTGGCTGTCCGCAACTGAATTTCCTCCTCAGGGTCATCCTCCCTCAGCCTAAAAAAAAAAAACCAATGCACTCCACACGGCCCCTGCCACCTGTGTAGCCGATTCCTGGGTGTAGTGCACTCCTGATCTATCCAAGGGATTCCTACAAGACTCAACCCCAGGGTGAAGATCAAGGAATGTTCAGTCTTGCGAGTTCATGAAAAATATCATCAAAATGGACTTCAAATTTAGAGATGTCTGCTTCTGGTTAGTTACTGCTATTGTCATAAGTAGTAGGAGCAGGTGGAAGATATGATGGATCTTTGTACACGCTCTTGAAGTATGATGCGAACAGCTTGCTGACCTCAATAACAGTCATGCCATTCCATGTCATGGTAGAAGGAATGTCAACATCACTGTGTCTGTGTCATTTATTTTTAATGAAACTCCAGAATTTGTTAGTGGCAAATCCTCTTCAATTTTATCAAGATAATTATTGTTACATGATGCACTTTGATTTTTACATCCAGTTCGTAATTTACTAAAGGCAGTATAATTACTGCTGGTTTTTTCTTTTTGTGATTTCTATGCGCACTTTTCTTCTGTTTGATTTACATATCACTTCCTTAGAAAATCAACATCGATAATTAGCATTTTTCTTAAAGCGCAATGGGACAAACTTATTAATACCCCTGTAAACTATCTCATTGAACCATTTTACTTAGTCATCGATATTGTCCAGTTTATATAGATCTATCCAATTGATACCCATAAAGTATTTATTCATTGCAGCAAAGTCGGCATTCTGAAGGCATAAGTAGGTGCATCATTTGGTTTCAGGCTTACTTGAAATTTGAGTAACTCAGGGTGTCCAGATCAATAATAGTGGATGTCTTGTCGATCAAGACATCCACGTTACTAAAGTAACATTTATTGCGAATGTTTTTAAGTTGAAGGCATCCAGAAAGAAGAAACTTCTCGTTCACCAACGTTTCACATTCTACTTGTGGTGAGCTACTAATAATATTATAATCACCAAATATCACGAGTCAACAATTTGGATACTTATTTCTGATGCAGGATATGGTTTCCAGATGAGTATAGTATATATCAGTGTAAGACTTTGGTGGAATGTATACACATCCGATAATAATGTCGCCACTATGACCTTTGATTCAGATAAAAATTTGCTCTAAATGATCATAATTTATTGCAACTGGTTTAACCGGAATGCAGTGCTTTACAGCAATAAAACTCCACCACCCCTTCTAATGAGTGCTAGACATTGAGTCTCTGTCTTCTGCTCAGCATGATAACCACCCATAAGTGCACAAAGTCTCTCAAACTTTTTAAAATGTTATGTTGCATTGCAAAAATGGCTTGGACAAATTCATTGAAACTTGGTACACATTTCTCATTTAGTGATTATTTTTCTCTTATAGTGTATGTATAAAACACAATTTGGATAATATTAGGAAACAGCTAAAATATATTTATAGTGAAAATAAAATAGCGTTACTGGTGAGGTCTTATGGTAAATTGAGACGGGGGGGGGGATGCCTGGTAACAAGAATATGTTAAGAGGTTAGTTATCATCTACAGAGCTCAGGAGGAGCTGCAGCATCAGTAAAGACTTATAGATCTCACTGTAAAAAACAGCTGTTGAGGTAGTTACAGTTATTGGACCTTATATGGGCTGTTACTGGATGGTCTAGTTTACCAGTGTAAACTGTTTGCCTGTGGCCATTTATTCTGATGAAGAGTTTGTTGGTTGTAAAGCATGTACAAGAACTAGTGGAGTGGAGGCAAGTCAGTTGATAAATTAATTGTGTAGTAGTTCAAGCGGTATAACCAATAATAGGAAATGTAGCCCTTGAGGTAAGGTTGGCGTAATTAGTGATGGTGGATCGCTTGCTCCAAATTTTGCAGCAAGGTCTATAGCATGAGAAAGATTTATGTGGTGGTTTGAGAGAGTTGGAAGGTGAGATGTTTTTGAGATTAGGTAGTCTGTTAAAGCAAGTGTGGTCTGCAGAAGGCTGAATTTTGGGTGATAGGGTTGCACATTTTGGGGAAGGAATATAGGAAGTCATTCCCAGTGCAAAGGAATAGATTAATGGACTTGAGACCTGGAGAGAACTGGGTGATGAATACAGGGCTATAGTCAGTTTTTAGAGATGTAGTGTGGGGTTTGTGTTAGCACTAATCGTTCACACAATGAAAGATATGTATTTGTGCTGGATCATGGGAGTAGAAATGAGAATAGATGATGCAGTTTTTAGTTTTTGACAGTACCTGGAAAGTTACTCCTTATTGTAACACATACGTCTACTTTTATAACAAGTCTATAAGACTTAATATTTAATGTGGAAAGAATGACATTTGTTAAAAATTAAGGTTTTGTTGTTAAACTGTAATCTTAATTTGACCAAGGGCATGTTGCTGTAGAGAAATATCTACATTAAGGCTATCAACATGTACAGGGGTATAAGTCTAGCTGAGTTATTGTTAAGGGAGTTTAGGAATTTGTTTTCACTATGGGTCCAGGTAGTAAATGTATCATCTGCATATCTGAACTACACAAGAGTAAGTCAGCATATTATGGGGCCATGTGGGCACCCACAGCAGAGCTGTTGTGTATTTGATTGAATACGTGGTATTTCCAGCTGTTTTGGGAGAGAATGAAATGAGCCAAGGATGTGAGAAATGATGTGTTGGGGGGGGGGGGATATTTCTTGCAAATGCTGAAACCAGAGGGTGGGGGATGTTTTTGGATATAAGCAGGTGACATAGATGGAAGGTAGAGGAGTGGGACTGTGGGGTGCCTTTGTTGACAGGTTCTGTGCAAAAAAAATGTGTATGTTAATTCTCCAGGGCTGAAAGCTGTTCAATGAATGACCGCTATGCTGAACTGTACGCCACTCAGAATTACCAGAGTGTACAGGGATTCTGAGAAGTGGAGAGAGAAATAGATTGTAAGAAGATGCCTTGTAAGCGGTCTTTGAGGCCAGCAAAATCCCTAGTTCCTGGTGAAAAGGAAATGGTAGGATCTATGATGTATTGTGGATTAAATACTGATATGAGAGTTTCCTTGGCCTCAAAGTCAAAGTGGTGACTACAGTGGTTAAGCTCTTGTTAGCTGGGGAAATGATATTCTTGTTTGTGGATGATTCTCACATTGTTCCCATTTTTATAGAGGTGAAGTAGTTGGAGTTGGAAATGGAGTTGAGTAAGATTGTGAGGGTAGGACAGGTGTGAGTAACAGTTGGAATAGTAGAGGATAGTTACTAGGAAAGGAAGGTCATTCTAGTCATTCTGGATGTTTGAACTCCTGTAGGCTTGTTTCAGTCTTATCAGGCTGGTTGTCTGTCTTCAATATGGGAGCAAAGTGATACCATTGGAAGAGTGTGGCACCATGCTAATGAGGTCTGGACCAAAGTAATGTCATCAGTCCATGAGCAGAGGCATGAGACAAAATTGGGATTTTGGAAGAGAAGTGAAAGAAAAATTGTTTTGATTTAGCCATAGGCACGTCAGGGACTTGTGGAGTGGGAGGGGAAGATTGAAAACTCAGTTGATTTATACCTGCAGAATGTTTATGTATGATCCTTCACTTGGTCATTTTATGACTCTTATTAGAAATCTTTTTCGTGTAAAAAAGCTGCTCCTTTCAATTAATTCAGATGTCTTAATGTCATCAATGAAGGTTGTATGGGTACTTATTGTGTCCTATGTTTTACAGTTATTTTATTGAAGCTAAATATGTTATTAGTACAACTCATTTCTTTCGTGAATCCAGCTTGTTCTTATACTCACAGCTTCTATTATTTTCCGATTGTAGTTTAGTGTACACTTTGCTATACTTGATAGTCCTAAACCTTTACAATTTTTACTGTTAAAATGATATTCTTTCTTGAAAATTGGGAGCACTTTTGCATGTTACACTAATTGGACATTAAGAATTTTGTGAATTTATTATTAATTTTATCCTCTTAAGTATTAAGACTAATAATATGGTCTCTTCCACAAGCTTTCTCATTCTTTAAACCTTTCCATGCTCATATAATTTCTCCTTCCTTTTTATTACTGATAATTAGTTTTTAGTCTTTCTTTTTATTTCTTCTTCTTCTATTGATGTCTGCAAATATGTACAGAATTTCAACTGTTGATCGTTGTCCATTAAAGTTGGCTGTCAAGAGGTTTTAGTAATTTGTGTTCCATATTTGGTGGCCATGAAGACAGATTTGTGTAAACAGATATGGCCTGTCTATTGTGTAGATGAGAGTGCAAAAGGAGGGGTTGATTATCAAATATAAATAAGCAAATATATAGGAACCATCACACACAAGAAATGCAGCAAGACATCATAGAAACAGTAAAAATATGAACATTTAACATGTAGAAATTGTTGAGAGTTAAACCCTTCAACAGAAAAACATCCTGCTCATTCCATATTCTGCTGCTGAAGAAGGATTTAACCTCAAAATTTCTAATTTTTCATGTTTTAATGTTTTTACGCCAGTCTGCCATCACATGACTAAAAACATTAAACATCGTGTAGTTAGTCATGGTTCCCCTTACTTTCCTTACATGATTAATCACCAAGAAGGAATGGTGATAATGAAATCACATGTGTTAAATAGCCATGTGCTTATTGTTTCGATTTATAATATGGCCACCTCCTTGAGCCTTGTTACATGTGTTGATACAGTATGGAAGGAGATATTCTTATGTGGCAAATCGGCCTGGAGTTGTTGACACTTCAGGTCAAGCAGATTGGCATTGGGTCAGAGTTGATGTCCGAGCTGATCTCACGCATTTGTTTATGGACAGATTGTAGGAAAAGGCTAGCCAGAGCAGGCCTCCATATGATAAATGTCCATAGGTACAATTGCTGTGTTTGGATGGGTATTTCACTGTTGAAAGACTGGTCCATAAAATATACGAGCTGATTTAGTTGGGTGATTGGGCTGCTACCTGAAGGGCCAAAAACCTACCAGATTGTCTGTCCGGCGAGGGGGGGAGGAGGTAAGTTGCACCCTAGTCAGAATGGCCCAGTTTTAAGATTTCCAATCTTTTACCCTCTCTAATTATCTACACTCTGGATTGCATTGCCCCTTTATAAGTTACTGTTGACTAGAATAATTAATTATTAATACATGGTCATCTCACCACATTCACAGGAGGCCAAAATGGAGCTACATGGTTTATGGACTCTCCTTTACTGGATAGAAATTAAAACAGGATATCTCAGCTTTTATTATTGCTAAGTTTTTATTATTTATTATTAATGAATATCTTCAGTAGAATTCACATGTGAAGGTTATGAAATGTATTGCTTGTTTACCAAATCCTACTAAGGTTTTCTTTAATTATTCAAGTATTGTGCCTTCGTGAATGACAAATGATTGTTTATTCTTCGTACAATTCACTGTTGTATGACAGAAAATGAATTTTATTTAAAAGGTCTACTGGCTTGATTATTGTGTGCTGCAGTTTAAAAGGTGTTTTAGCCAAAGAGATATTTTGAAGTTTATAACTTTATTAATGCAACTGCTCCCACTGGTCATATTGACATAATAGTAAAACATGTAAAAGGATGGAAAATTTCAAAATACGAGTTAGAATTTTATTGCAGTGTGTCAATTTAGGCTGTGTTTTACATACCTTTATTACCATTTTATTGTAATTTTATTCTGATTCCTGTCGAGGAAATTGAGACTTCAGAAGTTCAGAAGCTATTACTCTTTTTGCAGTGGTGAAATATTATAGGACTGTGTCTATTTTATGTGGAAGTTAAATATGTATGGAAACTAAATTGTGGATAGTTATTTACTTTCAGAAAAATGCTCTCTCTATCTCTCTCTCTCTTTAAATGCTTATATTAGAATATTTCCCATTATTTTAATTTACACATTAAAATATCTAAAGCTGTGTGAGATGATATCTTGTTTTGGAATATATTATAAAGTATCCTAAAAAGAATTGCAGCATTACCACCATAAACATTGAGGAGTTTGTAACCTATGATTTTTTTTTTTGGGGGGGGGGGGGGGGGGGGGAGGGAGGCTAATGAGGATATATATACCAAATTTCATAACATTTAATTGCTTAAATTTTCATTGCAACTTTTAACAGGTTAATAGAATTATGTTAGAAATAATGTCATAGATGTGAAACTTTTAATGTTTTCTTGTTATTTTTTGTTTTGAAGTTTTAGTATCTTGCTTATGGATTATTGTGTAAATTTTTTTGTTTTTGTGTGTATTGTAGGGTGTGACCGTAGATAGTGCGACTGTGCAACTAGACAATTTTTCACAACAGCAGAGTCCATACATGTACCAGCCATCTCCACAAGTACAACAAACACAACCACCTTCACCACAACAACATCAACAACATCAACACCAGCAACAGCAAACGCAACAACAGCAGCAGCAACAGTCACCGCAGCAGCAACCATCTCCCTTGGGCAGCCCACATATGATGACAAGTACACCAAGCATACCATCTGTAAGTTACTTTGTTTTACATTCACAGTTTTTTCACAAAATATATAATAATTTGCATGAGCCTGATTGCATAAAAACATTAAAAGTTTTCTCTAAATTTTACAATTTACTTCTTATTTTTAATAGCATAGATGCACAATTTGAAATTGAACATACACAAAATTTACTATTGGTTTGTCTCCAACCTTGCTGCTTCTATGTTGAAACAAGTACTTTAGCCATTTGCATGACATAAAAAAGCTTCTGCCTTTCATACTTTCGGTAATAATCTTTTTGAAGTGCAGTTTTAGTGCAGTGTGCATGTTGGTCATCTTGAAGAATTGTTAACAATATCTGAATACTGCAGCAAATAACTTGATATAAAGTTGACAATCATATTATCTGTACCTAGACAGTATTTTATTTGTAGGGTTTTATTATTATTTATGCAGCAATTGAATTACCTTCAGTGAGAAAGTACAGATTGGGAATTAAGATGGGAAATTAATGAAATATGAATCCAATTCAGAGTTTATTCCTCTCTATAATTGTTCAAACCAAGTGCAACAATAGGTCAGGTATAGGTTAACTTTGTAGGAGTATCACAAAGGTCAATAGAGTAGTAATAGTGGGAGGTACAGGGAATATTATTGATAGAAACATGAGTTATAGTTTAGAGACTAACCTGAGGAATGTGGTGAAGAAGGTGCAGCATACTAGTGTTGAACTTGTGCAGATCCTAATTCACCATGGTTGGCCACAGTTGAACCACGCATTGAGTCGGGTAAACATGGAAATTCAGGTGCTTGGGACGCCATTGGTTATTGATAATTTTAAGAGTTAAAAGTTAGAAAATCTATAAGGTATTGGCCATTGGAATTCAGCATTGTTACTCCACTTGTTATTAACAGATCTTTGACATCTGTTTTTCCAGTTTTTGTGTTAAATTTTTTTAACATTGATTCTATCATTTTAAAAAATTCTATTCACATTATTTTGTAGCTTATCATAAAATACTACACTTCCTTGACTTTGACCGTGTTCTGGAGCATATACTCCTATTATTGTTATAAGAACCCATGTGGATTTGTACCTCAGCATAATGGTTTCTTTTTGACAACTGTGGATTACATTTTCCTTTATTATTATTATTGCGACAACTGGAGATGCTTTTATACTTTGATTCATGCCACAGTAAAAAGTTACAGTACTGTGAACTATCAGGTCCTCAATTTGTCTTCTTTGTCTCTTCATTTGGTATGTCAGTTTGGTATATCCCTAGTTCTTTTACTCATTCTATTTCTATTGTTGTTAGTCCCCTGATATTCCAAGCTCTTATCTTTAATGTACTTGCAATCATAAATCGTTTGATATTTAAATATGCTTTAGTTGAGCCCTTGAAGATTCCAAGTACTGTATATAAAAGAAATCCACTATAGGAGGTTATCAGCTTCTTGCTGAGGTAGTTCGGCGGTAGTACTGCTTGATTTTCTATTCGGGTTTTTCTTCTCTAATTGGAATACCCCAGTTTTAAGGCACCTTTCACTCTGCTTTATTCAGTTGCTGTTTATTTATTTATCCTACAGTATATTTATTTCACTACTGCTTCTTTATCTATTTAATTGTATATACATGGAAAGGACAGGTAAAATACACCCAACACTCACCAAAGTTGAAGGGAGGAAGGCAGCAGCAACATAAAACAACACAAACAAAGAAAATACAATATTTCATGTGTAACCCCTTTTTCAAGTTAACAAAGGTAGGTGGCTGGACTTGTGCAACTCTTGCGTTCAACGCAGCCACTCATAGAACGCAATAGACCGTCCGTCGGAGGTGGTGGGGGGAGCAACGATAATATAACCGCAAGTATAAGAAAGATTAAAATGGTTGAAAAAAATAATAGTAATAAAAAATATAAATAAATAAATAAAAATATAATTGAAAAATATTTGAATCAATTGTGCTGGCCAGTGATGGGTGAATAGGGTGAGGATGGAATATCTTAGCCAAAATTTTTCTCACCCAGTTTTCCCCTGGCTGGAATCACTGAACCAAATTCTTCGTTTGGGCTGTGACTTTCTTAGATCCTTTCCTGAAATGCGCAGCATTCTTCCCACTATCCTTCCCGCCACACCCTGAATCACCTTCAGCAGACCACCTAATCTAAAAAACATTCTTGTACATAAATATCAACCCTTCGACGCTCCTAAACCACTGTTTGGATCCTTCCCTTGTAAGAGACCACGTTGCAAATCTTGCGGTATGCATCCACCTACCACTACCTATATCAACCCTAACTACTGGTGAAACCTACCCCATAATCGGTCATGCCACTTGTACAACCACCCATCTCATTTACCAGCACACTTGCCACCACTGTCCAAGTTCCTACATTGGCCTGACCTCAAACTTACTATCCATCAGAATGAATGGTCACAGACAATCCGTTTACTCTCAAAACCTGGACCTCCCTGTTGCTCACCATGCCAATATTTACAACACCCGCGACCTTAATAACTGCTTCACAGTCAGAGCCATTAGAGTACTTCCAGACACTACCTGCCAGTCTGGAATCCGCAGGTGGGAATTGACATATCCTGCAGACTTGACATCCCCCCCCCCCCCCCCCACGGCCTCAGTTTCTGTTAATATCTTCCATCCTCACCCTATACACCCATCACTGGTCAGCAAAATAGATTCATATATTTTTCAAAATTTTTCAATTATATTTTTATTTATATTGTTTATTACTATTATTTTTTCAACCATTTTAATCTTTTTACTCGTGGTTATATTATCGGTGCTCCCCCCACCACCTCCGACGGTCTATTGTGTTCTATGAGTGGCTGCGTCGAACGCAAGTCTTGCGCAAGCCCAGCCATCTACCTCTGTTAAATTGAAAAAGGGGTTCTCACCCAGAATATTTTTTTTATTTGTTTGTGTGTTGTTCTACATTGCTGCTGCCCTCCTCCCTTCAACTTTGGTGAGTGTTGGGTGTATTTTTCCTGTCCTTTCCATGTAAGTATTGCCTTTCAGCATTTCTTTCCTTTCATTGTTACCTAATTGTATATACGTATGTACATATGTGTACCTCCACTGCTTGGTAGTGATATTACATTTTTCATAGTTACCAATGGTTTACTATGTATCATTCCCTCTTTCTCCCTACCGTTACACTGTTCACTATGGCTAACCGTTGTCATGATTCTCGGTGTGTGCACACCTTCCTTGTCAAATTGTCTATTTTTGTGTGAATAATGTTTCAAACAAAATATTATTATTTGTTCATCTGTTTTTTTTGTTTTTTTTCCTTTTTGCTCATAGAAACTTTTATCTTTACTGAGTGACAGCTCTTATATAAACCTAGTTCTCTTCCTGTCCTTTTGTTTGAATTGTCCCCTACCACATTTGTGGCCAACAATCACTCTTGTGAGGCATACTCATGGATGAGAGTCTTTGGTACTATTGTGTGACCAGGACTGGACTGTGGTTGATTTTGGGAGGTTTAGGGTGGTCAATAGGTTGAGCAGGTTGTAATGTAGCCCATGGAAATTGTTTATGAACCAGTAGTTGTGGGATATAAATGCTTGTGAGATGTTGTTTGAATACTGCACGAGGGATTGTTGGTTGGAGCTTATACAACAGTCTCGAATGCCAAGACTAGGGAAGGGAACATTTGGTATGATAAGATGGCATCTGTCAAAATGGGGATACTGCTGTAGGTTAGTTGATTTGGACCGAGGAGTTGTGGTCATTGGAAAGGGACAGATCAACATCCAAGAATGTAGCTTGTTGTGGGAGTAGGTCCATGTGAAATTCATTGTGTTAAGGTACTGAGATCTTTCAAAAAATTTAGAAGGTTGTTTTCACAATGTATCCAGATTGTAAAAATATCATTTATAAATCTGATCCATGTGAGGGGTTTGAGAGGGACATTTCTCCAAAAATGTCTGTTCCAGGCAGCCCATGAAGAAGTTAACATAAGAGGGGGCAGCACAGGTGTCCGCGACAGTACCACAGATTTAATGGTACATATTGCCTTTGAAGGAGAAGTAGTTTTTGTTAAGTATCAATTCAGCCAAGTTGGTGAGGAAAGATGTGCTGGGGTGGCTGCTCTTTTCACAATATTTTGCAAACTTGGGTATTAGCTCCATATCACTACCCTTCTCCCTGGCATCTAAATTTACCCTCACCACATTCCTGGCTAACAATCATTCTGTGAGGCTGTATCCTACAGTATGCACCATCAATAAAGTTCTCTTGTTGATAAAGGGCTGAACCTGACTGTTAATACGTCATTTGTTTAGCTAGGATTGGAAAACATAACTCATCGTTTACCACAGATGAAAGGAGGAGGGCAAGATGAACTTGTAAAAAACAAGAAAACAAACAAATTGCACAATAGTTTGGTGAGAAACCTTATTCATGCGAGAGGTGAGATATTTTGCGGGTGGAAAGATGTGATCACAACCCAACCCACCACATGAATGAAACAAAGGTGGAACCATGGAGTGGTGGTGGAAGTGCCGGGTGTGGGGGGGGGATAAGGTTGAACGGCGATAGAAGTGGAACAAGATAGTCTCTGTGGTACCTGTTTAAAAATTATTATTGAAAACATTATAATTTTATTTTGATTATATATATAAAATAACTCAACGTCTTAAATTCTCACAGAGTGCAGGCAGTTGCAACAGAAATGAGCGCAAAAACATCGGCACAAGCTGTCTAATTTATTAAAAAGCTATCTTGCTGTAGGCCTGTCCCTTCCCTACCAACACCCCTCACATATGCATCACACACAATCTCTTCCCCTGGTTGCCAAAGCCCCACATTTTTAACATGCCACACCCATCCCCACTACCACCCACCCCTCAGGCCACTGCCCCACCTGTGGATACACCACAACGGTCATTAGTTAACCTATCATCCACTCCTCTGTCTGAACCACAACTCTATATCCTATCCAAGAGACTTTCCTTCTCACCTACTCCTATGTTCGACCACACTGCTCTGGTCCGGGACTCTCTTGCATTCTGCCGCACTCTCCACTCTCATTATCACTTTGCTACCACAACGGAGAGTGACCACCGCCGGTGCGAGATTGATTCCAGCTTAGAGCAGTTCAAACAACCATCTCAATTAGATCCTCCTCCACTTCCCCAAAACCACCCCTGCCTTCTTTTTCAAGACTTTCTCACATCCACCCTATCCTCAATCTTTCCTCAACTCTATTCCCAACTCCAATAACCTCAGCCCTACCAAAATCTGGGCCATGAGAGAACTATCCAGGAACAAAAACATCATCCTTTCAGCAGATAAGGGCTCCACCACTGTGGTCATGGAACACATTGACTACGATGCGGGCCCCTTAAACAACTTTCTGGCACCAATACTTATTGTCCGAATGCCTCAGATCCCACCTCATCCTTTTGACTTAAAATTTG
Organism: Vandiemenella viatica; assembly: GCA_031002005.1. Taxonomy (NCBI): domain Eukaryota; kingdom Metazoa; phylum Arthropoda; class Insecta; order Orthoptera; family Morabidae; genus Vandiemenella; species Vandiemenella viatica. The sequence goes on along the minus strand of JARYHS010011408.1, from coordinate 245,283,852 downwards.
CTCCTTCCTGGACCTCCTGGCCCCCTTGCGAGGCCTCTCTTCACAATCCTTAATTCTTCTCACCCCTTAGAATCCCCGCACACTCACCTTATACCTTCTCCCCAAGATACAAAAGGCTGGCAATCCGGGATGACCTATAGTTGCCCACTGAATGGATTTCAGCTTTGGTGGATCAACACCTACTAACTTCTGTGCAGAACCTTCCTTCCTACATCATAGACACCCCACAGTTTTTGGAGAGTCTGTCTAAAGTCCCCAGTCCCTTACCCCAGATTCCCTGCTTGTCTCCATTGATGTAACTTCCTTGTACACTAATATTCCTCACCTTGAAGGCCTCAGTTCCCTTCAACACTTCCTGGATATGCGCCCTCCAAACACTCTTCCTAGAACATCCTTTCTCATATCCCTAGCCAACTTTATCCTCTCCAAAAACTACTTCTCCTTAAACTTCCATATTTATCACCAGATATGCGGCTTTGCCATGGGTACCTGCATGGCCCTGTCATGCCAACCTCGTCCTGGACCATCTGGGCCCATGGGCAAGACCACCTCCTGGATCTCCCCAACTCACTCAATAACAGACACTCCATCAATTTCTCCTGGTCATATTCCCACACCTGTGTCACCTTCCTTGATGTGGATATCACCCTATGACAGGGTGCCCTCCACACTTCTGTCCACATCAAACCTACTAACTTACAACAATACCTACACTTTGACAGTTGTCACCCTTTCCACACCAAACATTCCCTCCCATACTGCCTTGCAATCCAAGGCAGACCCCTCTGTTCCAATTATGAATCAACCGCAGTAGTGATGAATGATCGGTGACTATGTGGTTGAAGGCCTTCGTCAGTTATCAAATGCTAACACTTACTGCCTCCTCGCTGAAGATTCCACACCAGCTGTCAACAAAAAATTAAGATAATATGTACAGTTCAATGGGCCCCTCCAAGGTCTCACCCCACAGTCAATCTATCTTCTTACTCCTCAAAATCCTCCTTCCCCTTACTTCCTTCCTAAAATCCATAAGCCTGGCAATCCGGGACGCCCCTCTGTTGCTGCTAATAGATCTCCTACAGAACGAATCTCTGCATTGGTGGACCAGTACCTACAACCTATGTCTCTCAGCTCCCCTCCCACATCAAGGACACCCAACAAGTCCTTTTCCATCTGTCCATTATGCCCACACCACTTCCTTCCAACTCTATTGTGGTAACCATTGATGTCACATCACTGTACATACATATCCCACATTGCCTTGGCCTTAGTGCCATGGAACATTTTCTGGATTTGCGTCCTCCGAACAGATGCCCCAGCACATATTTCCTCACCACCTTCGCTGAACTGATACTCGACTCGGAATCCTAGTGGATAGCAACCTAGTACAAGAATCAATTCAGAGCCCTACTTTTATACAAATCTAAACCGGTTACCATCTAGAGTAGGTAAAGCTGGGTTAGGTTGGAGCCCAAGTCTTTCCGAACGCACGGCACTAAAAACACGACAGCAGGTATTATTTAATGAATACAAAAACCGTGAATGTGCAGAAATTGATCCTAGTTACGTGTATCAAGACTTTGAGGAAAATTTCAAACTAACAAGATTAGAAGAAAAACATATTCTCATGATGGCACTATGGCATCTAACGAGAACGCTACATCTGGCTGGAAAAACCATCACGTTTCCCCAGGTGGAGGCGGTAGGCCGCTGAAGTCTAAGAATTTACCCACAGATCCTGCTCAGCTCCTTATCCTTATCAAGAAGGTCTTTGACAGGCGAGGAGAGACCTTTGACCCAGAGGTAATATTCAAACAGTTCACAATAATACATGGCAGCATCGTTTTTGATCCTAAGCAAACCTGGCCGCATTGCAACATACATACAAGGCACCCTTAAGTATGTATCATAAGATTAAATTAGCGCAAATAAATGCAAGGCAAAGTAACTTGGTGTTGCAAGAGGAGAGGAGGCTAGCAGCTGAGGAACAATGGGACATAATTTGTATCCAAGAACCGTACACCAAAAATGGGCAAATTCTGCATATGCCGGTGACTTCTCAAATAATAGTAGAAGGAAATACTCCTCTGGCAGGACTAATAATCCTGAACAAACAAATTACTGTTACTAAAATCACGCAATACTGCGATGAGCACACAGTATGCGCGGAAGTTAGCACCGATTGGTGCAGCATGGTGTTAATCAACGTATACTTTCAGCATAAAGACCTGACTGAAATTTATATCAACAAGATAAGCGAGATATGTACTGGTCTTGGAAAACACAAATTCATCATCACAGCAGATGCAAATGCCAAGTCCGAACTTTGTCATACTGCACATGTGGACGAAGCCGGAGTTATGCTAGAAGAACTGATAAGCGATTTAAACTTGAAAATTAGGAATAAGCCCAATAATCCACCAACGTATAGAAACGAGACAGGTGCAGAGTCTAACATTGATGTTACACTCACTTCGCCAGATGTAGGGAACATTCTTCAAAATTGGAAGGTTGAAGATAACTTAATTAGTAGTGACCATAATGTTATAACGTTTGAATTGGCGAGAGATAGACTCGATGCCAAAGAAGGTGTAGAAAGTGGCAGGTGGCACTATAACATAAAAAACGCTTACTGGTGCAAATTAAGGAGAGTGTTTAGTCTGCCGTCAGGTCTCCTGGAAAGTGATGATGTTGACGCCATAGCAAGAGGTATTAGAAATTCTATTCAAGCAGCAATGAAGGTGGCGATTCCAGTAAAAAGCCTACAAAGTTGGTATACTCTTCTTGCCTTGCGCATTTCTGCGCAAGGCAAGAAGAGTATACCTACGTTGTTTGATTGCGACTGAAAAGCCCACCCTTCTTGACCGGTACAGCGAGAGGAGAAGTGCTTTCCGGGAGCTACTGGTACAAACAAAGCAGCAAAGTTGGGAGGCCTCTGTTAAGACAAACCTTAGGTCGGACCGCTGGGGTGTCTCCTATAAGATAGCAGCTGGTAAGATACGCCTCCAACCATGTTGTCAACAGTGCAGAGGGCTGACGGGACACGAACCAGTGACTGGGGCACGACAGCGGAAGTACTGCTACACGAACTCTTGCGAGACGATGAAACAGATGCAGAAACGAGCAAACAAAAGGAGTTACGTACCAAAGCTGAGGGTATCTATACAACAGAGGTAATAGCAAATGAAATAACCGTAGAAGAAGTGATAAAAGCGATAAATACAATGTCCAAGAACAAGGCCCCAGGGCCAGATGGAATAGCGGCAGAGGTATTCCAGGCTCTAGTTGTTCAGTTAACCCCACTGTTGTGCAATCTGTTTAATAAATGTTTACACCAGGGAAGAATCCCTAATGCATGGAAACAATGCGAAGTGATCATTTTAAAGAAAGGGGATGGCAAGGATCTGACCCAGCCCAAGTCCTATCGGCCTATTTGCCTGCTCAACGTACTTGGTAAAGTTCAAGAGAAAGTTCTTGTCGGGCGCCTACAAGCGCATAGGAATATAATAGGAATGAATGTAAACAAGTACGGATTCAGAGCAGGCAGATCGACAGAGGACGCTATAAACAGAGCAATGCAACTGGTTGGAACATGCACTAGTGATTATTTACTGGCAATATCTGTGGACATTAAAGGGGCTTTTGATAATCTCTGGTGGCCAGGTTAGTTTGCTCGGCTCAGAGAATTAAAATATCCAAGCAATATATACAACTCATTTAGGGATTACTGTAGAAACAGATATACCAAACTGAGATGTTCATGGATGACCATTGAGAAAAATTGTCTAAAGGGTGTCCTCAGGGATCAGTATGTGGCCCGATATTTTTGGATATATGTTTTTAAACTGTATTGTGTAGACTGGAAGGACTAGAAGGGTTGTTAGGCTTGGTGGCCTTTGCTGATGACCTGCTTCTGCTGATACAGGGAGGAACAAGAAGAGAAATTGACCAGAGAAGCAATATCATCCTGGAGCAACTTGAGAAATGGTGCACGGAGGTCAATCTTAAACTCGCACCCAAGAAGACTCAGTATATGACTCTGCGCGAAAATCTGCAGCGGAATCCAATGATCAAGGTTAACGGGAACAGCATAAAAAGGACAACCAAGTGCAAATATCTCGGCATTACCATCGATGAGCATCTAACATTTATGGATCATATAGAAGTGTCCAGCAGGGCGAAGGTCGTTATGCATAAACTCATCAGCGTTGGACAAAGACGATTTCATCTTCCTATCCACGTGATGAGGCTCTATCATGACGCTATTCTGGCATAAATAGTGAGCTATGGAGCATTTGTCTCGGCGAAACATCTGAAGAAAGTTAAGGCAAAAGCAACTCTTAGAAGAGCCCAGAGGGGAGTCCTTTTAAGACTGAGTGGTGCATATAGCACCACCGCAACAGATGCTTTGACGGCAGTTTTAGGTGTCTGGCTCCTAGACATGATTGTAAGAAAACGCGGTGCAATATACTGGCTAAAATCCGGTGATAAGAGAGCAGCTAAAGAAATAGTAGGTCAACCGGTGGCAGCCAAAAAGGAAGTCATGTCGGCCCTCCTACAAGATTGGCAACATCAATGGAGTATTAGCAGTACAGGTCGGAGAACTTACGGCATCCTTCCTGATGTCAAAGAATGGTTGGAACTGCAACATCTAAATCCTTCTGCCGGCTTAATACACTTCATAACCGGACATGGTCCTTATAACAGTTTGCTACACAGCAGGGGCCTCAAAGAATCGAGTCTATGCGAGTGTGGAGCAGAAGCGACACCTGAACCTGTGGTTCTCGAATGCATTCTTCTTGCGGAAGCGAGGGAAATAGAATGTGAAAAACTAATTGGTAAAGAGGTTCGAAGTATCATTAAAAACAGGGCTGTCTGCGAAATTCTGAGTCAAATAGCAGACAGGATTTCTATGCACTAAAAAAAAAAAAAAAAAATACCTTGAGCAGTTTGCAGGCTCGAGAAGGCACCAACAATGGAGAAATTAACTTCAAAGCATGGCACTGAACATCAAAGGATATGTCATAAACAGACACAAGAATGATAGCACCCTCTGGAGACTGACACACCCGGCTATTCCAGAAGATCCTTCTGATGGGCTGAACGCTGTGTTACTGGAGGACACAGTTTTCTGTTGGAGGCCGTTCCTCAAATACTGATCCGACAATTATTACAGTATCCGTAATTAATAGTAGAGTAGTTTATTTTGTAGTAGAGTAGGAAAAAGGAAAGAGAGAGAAGAAAAAGAGAGATTATTTGTTTTGTTGAAGTGCGTGTTATATAATGAAACATAGTAGTAATCGATACTGTAGTTAAAGACTTTTGTTGAAGTTGCGTGTTATACAATGAAACATAATAGTAAATGATACCGTGGTTAAAGACTTCTTTCTCCTTAACATTTCGCTGCATTCAAGTCTTAGTCAGCTTATGGTATGCGGCGGATAGCCTGACAAAGCATTACCACATCAGCAGGAATGTATAATGCCTACTAAGTGGCGCAGGCATTGACTGCCAAGTGTTGCATGCTATGATGAAGAGGAAAAAAGAGACTATTATTATTCATTATTGTTGTTTATTTTTCTCACTTGCAAAAAATTAAAATGATGTGGCAGCAAAATGGAAAGGAGACATTAAGTTCCTTACGTAAGATATAAAAGAAATTATACAAGAGGAAATAAACTGTGACTTGATAGAACAAAGGAGATGTAATACACCTCCTCATCACCGTATTGACCAAAATAGGATTTGGGATTAACAGCTACCGGAAGCCGGTGGCGACCCCTCTGAGTACCCTGGACGGTCTTGGTCATTCCAGAAATCGCATCTGATGGGCCAGACATCCAGGAATTCTGGAGGACGTGGATCCTGCTGAATATCTATCCTAAAAAACTGACTTCTATTCTGTAGTTAGCAGTAGCGTAGTAAACTTTGTAATAAACTAGTGGTGATGGGTTAAATAAGGGGTTATGTTACTAATATTATTTTTTCTTTTATTAAAAATTAACCTACATGTAGTCAAGCACTTAAGTTTTTGTAATAAAATGCCTATACTTACAACAGTACTCTAACTGTAAACAACAACTCACTTGATTTCGCTAGGTAGTGGAAATCTGTGTAACAACTTAATCGTATTGTTATTGTAAATATGGCCTAATTTAGATACTAGATGTTAGGCTGTAAAAAGTTGTAATAAATAAAAATACTCAACAACTACTGCTTCTCCTTTGAAGGCAATATCTACCATCAAACCCGTGGCACTGCCATGGGGACTCGCATGGCCCCCTCTTATGCTAATCTTTTCATGGGCCGCCTGGAACAGATGTTTCTGGAGAATGTCCCCCTAAAACCCCTCCTGTTGCTTAGGTTCATAGATGACATTTTCATGATCTGGACACATGGAGAAAACGCCCTTCTAAATTTTCTGAACAATCTAAATACCTTTAATAACTTGCTGAGTTTCAAATGCACCTTCTCCCACACCCAGGCCACATTCTTGGATATGAACATGTCCCTCTCCTATGGCCACCTCAGCTCCTCAGTCCACACCAAACCCGCCAACTCACAGCAGTACCTCCATATTGACAGTTGCCATCCATATCACACCAAACTTTCCCTCCCCTACAGACTTGGTATTCGAGGCAGTCACCGAGCATGGTGGTGTAACGGATAGCGTTCTGGCCTCGCATTCGGGAGGACGGCGGTTCGAATCCCTGTCTGGGCATCCAGATTTGGGTTTTCCATGGTTTCCCAAATCACACCAGGTAAATGCTGGGATGCTTCCTTCAAAAAGGCCATGGCCGAATTCCTTCCCATTCCTTGCCCCCATCCTTTCCCGTCTCTAAAGACCTCGCTGTTAAGAGACTTAAAGCAGTTAAAAAAAAAAAAAATCAAGGTAGTCGTATATGCTCCAACCAGAAATCCCTATTGGAGTATTCAAACAACATCTCACAAGCATTGGTATCCTCCAGCTTTGGTGCACAACTTTCACGAGACACATTGCAACCTGCCCAACCTATTGACTGCTCCAAACCCCCAGAAACCCACCACAGTCCAGTCCTGGTTACACAATATTTCCCTGGCCTTGAATCCATCAACAAAATCCGTCGGCAGGGTTATGATTTCCTACTAACCTGCCCAGAAATGAGATCCAGTCTTCCAAAAATTCTCCCAGGCCCTCCCAGAACTTGTTTCAGCAGGCCTCCGAACCTCAACCAACTCCTAGTCCACAAACACAGTCTTCCTCATCCATCGGACAGCCCCAAGAATCTTTCCCATGCAATAGACCCCACTGCAAGATGTGCGACATACACCATGCCTCCACCACTTTCACCAAACCTATCACTGGCAAGAACTTTCCTATCATAGGAAATGCCACCTGTGAAACCTCCCATGTAAGAGACCAGCTGACCTGCAAACCCTGCTTGGCTTTCCATATAGGTTTGACTACCAATCCACTAGCCATAAGAATGAATGGTCACCGACAGACAGTTTTCACTCGGAATAAAAAACATCCAGTAGCTATCCATGCCATCTTCCATGACACTAATAATTTCAATTTTTGTTTCACGATCCGTGCTATCGGAGTCCTCCCAAACAACAGCAGCTCCTCTGAACTCAGAAGATGGGAGCTTGCCAACCAATACAAACTAGGCACAAGGCAACCACCTTGTCTCAGTTTGAGATGATACCCAGTCAGTACTCTTCCTTCCCTCTATCCGCTCCTTGCCTCCATGCCCACTGTCTATATTGAACCACCACATAGCGGAGGTGATGTTTATCTGCATAAATTCTTTTTTTTTTATTATTATTTATATTTGTTTATATTTTTTTCGATTAATCTGTTTACTTACTTACTTTTACTTTCTCAAATTTATGTTATGAACATTTTAATGTATTATTCTGCACCTTTTCAACATTTTGCGTTGCTCATGTACTAGATGCAATTCACTGTCCCCCTCTCCCTGTCCTCTGTTTGAATTTTCCCCCACCATGTTCCTTACTAATAGTCATTCTGTGTGACCATATCCTGCACCACCCTACATGTTCTCCTATTGATGAAGGACCAAGTCCTGAAATATTCATCATTTTTTCTGTTCTTGTGCTTTTTTTGTGTGTTCACCCCAAGAAACCATCATCTAAGGTAAGTTGTGGTTCATTTCACTATCATTTTTTGGTAAATCCTTTCACTACTTGGCTCCTATTATTTCTTGGTTATTATATATATATAGTATTAGGTGGCCAAATTATAAGGGAAAGAACACAGATTTTTGTTTTCTCTGATTTAACTGATGTTTTCATTGAATTAATGGTGTTTATTGTATTATATATGTATTTATTTTGAAAGTTTATTTAATTGATGAAATAAAACGATACATTACAAATGTTATAATTAAGTTTTTATTTAAGTAAAAACATTATCTTTGGACTTGAACGTAATGTCAAGATAAAATTAGTATTTGGTTATTCCACCTTTTGCTGCAATTACAGTCTCTAAGCGTCGGGGCATGCCCGCTACACAAGCTTTTGGATGTCGTTGGAGTTCTACGTTATGATGCCATTCTATAATGAGCATATCTATCAGCTGACGCTTAGTGGTGATCACTTCTTTGGCAATTGCTCATGGTTAGCTCCCACAGGTTTTCTATAGGGTTCAAGTCTGGTGAATTATCCAGCCAAGGCAAAACAGCAATGTTTTTCTCAGCCAAAAATACAGCAATACTCCTAGCTTTGTGGCTGGGTGCAGAATCGTGCAGCTTTAGCAGCAGCAGCAGAGTTTCTAATACTCGTTTGTACTGATCCTGCCTCATCATCTCTTCCACGATGTACAGGCGCCCCAAACCTATGACTGAGATTACTAGCTACACCATGACACTGACAGGATGTTTGACCCTCTCCATGAGGCAGGCTGGCTGGAATTGCTCTCCTGGGTGTCGTTCGAAAAATAAAGTTTTTTGGCTGAAATCTGAAATGTCGATTCGCCAGAAAAACACACCTGAAAAATATTTCACTAATCACAAAATATTCGTATTTCATTAATTACGCCACTCCCAAAAGTAGTACTTACTCGGCTCCACTCTGTAACAGTTATATTGTGATGTTGTCTGGCCCATAGCAATCATTTGTTCTTCATGGCTTTGGTGAGACGTGGTTTTTTGGCAGGTCGACATCGGATTAGATTCTCTTCGGCTAATCACCTACCCAATGTCCTTTCGGATTCTTCAATTCCTTCTTCGTTTATCATCGTTGTTAAATGCGCCACAATAATTTTTTTGTTTTTGAGGCAGATGTCCCTTATTTTTTGATCAGATTGAGGAGTGGTAATCCTTTCCCTACCACATTTTTCTTTACGGTTAGCTTCCAATGGCTTTTTATCATGCAATTTGACATGAATCCGATTGGCTACTGACTTTGAAACACCAGCAATAGACGCTCTCTGAGAATGTTAAGAGTGGGATAATGTGTTTTAATTTCTCTACATTTTCTCGGAGATGTGTCAGAAGCCTTGCCCATGCTAAAAACAAGCAATTTTGAGGTTACCGCCAAACGTTATCGATAATCTTTAATTTCAGCAAAAAGTCAATTATTAAGCTACATATACCTGTACTTACCTTATGAATATCAAAGACAGAATAACAAGCAGAAAAGTTATTTAATATTATTTTTTAATTCTCATGAAACAGGTTATTACAACAGCTTGTGATCAAAGGAGAACTAACCGTTATTATTGATAACTGACACGGAATAACAATGTTGCTACTAAAAAAAAAACATAAGAAACAATCAATAATGACACCAGTACGATAATCACACAAACAAATAGTGTAAATGTTCCTTTTATGTCCACAATTGTAACTTAAACTGAAATTTACCAAAATCTGTGTTCTGTCCCTAATAATTTGGCCACCTTCTACAGGATGTTTCAGAAAGGACTTTACAATTTTGAAAATTTTATAAAACAAGGTACAGAGCTGGTTTTGGTGTTGTTTTAAAGGAAAACACTTCAAGTTTTTTTACCTTAAACTAAAGATGTTCTATGTGGCTTCCGTTGGTTATTCTGCAGACATCCCATCGGTAGTCGATTTCTTCTCAGACTCGCACTAGCATTTCAGGTGTAACTTGCTCAGCAGCAGCGTAAATTCTTGCTCTAAGTTCAGGTAGAGTGGCCGGCGAAGGAGGTACGTACACCATATCTTTTATGAAACCACAGAAGAAAAAATCTAGCAATGTCAGGTCTGGGGAATGGGGGGGGCCATACAATTGGCACATCACAGCCAATCCATTGACCTGGAAAGCGGTCATTGAGAAAATCCCGGACGTCAGTCAGATAATGTTATGGTGTGCCATCTTGCATAAAGAAAACATTTCGTTCTCGGTCATCCTCATTGATCTGTGGTATCAAAAATTGTTGCAACATATCAAGGTACACTATCCCGTTGATGGTTCTCTCTTGGAAAAAAAAGGGGCCGTTCATTCTCCTCTTGCTTACAAAAACGTTCACTTTAGGGCTATCACGAACATGTTGCAATGTTTCATGTGGATTTTCACTGCCCCAAATCCTACAGTTAAAGTTTGTTAACCTTGCCACTTAAGTTGACTCGTCAGAAAAGATTATGTTGTCCAAGAAATGTTCATCATCATCCACTCGATTTAACATATCCACACAGAAGTTACTAAGTGCAATCTTATCAGTGTCTTTAACTGCATGTAAAAGCGAATATCTGTATGGTTTCAAATGCAAACATTTTCTCAACACACACCAAACCGTCGTATGTGTGACTTGCATCTCACGAGATGCACGCCGGGTCGTTTTCGTAGGGCTGTTGACAAAACTTTTTCTCACTTTGCTCAACAACCTCGTCAGATGTGCTTGGATGACCTGAGGATTTTTTATGTTTTACTGAGCACCCTGTTTCTACAAAACATCTATGCCACTCATAAATTGTAGGCCTACTAGGAGGATCTTTAGCGTATTTGGTACGAAAATTACGCTGAACTGTTGTCGCAGACTTCGATTCTTCAAACCAAAACACACAGCTAGCACGCTCAGGTCCAGTGAAGGCAGCCATCTTTAACGTAACTGCCGCTAGCGCTTGTGCGGCGCGATTAGGCACTAGCGGACTACTCGAGTCAAAACTTGAAGTGTTTTCCTTTAAAACAACACCAAAACCAGCTCTGTACCTTGTTTTATAAAATTTATATGAATTTTCAAAGTTGTAAAGTCCTTTTTGAAACACCCTGTATATAGCAACTAGGAAATAATAGGAGCTAAGTAACTGAAAAGTACCGCCACTTACCTTAGATGATGGTATAATGGGATGAACACATAAATAAGCACAAAACACAGGAAAAAGAATTAATATTTTGAGACTTGGCTCTTCGTCAACAAGAGAAAATCGAGGAGGGAGGGTACTGTAGGAGACCATTTCACAGAATGACCGTTAATCAGGAACATGGTGGGAGTAAATCCAAACAAAGAACAGGGAGAGGAGGACAGTGAATTGGAGCTAGTACCTGAGAATGCAAAATGTTACAAAAAGTGCAGAAAAATATATTAATATATTAAAATGTTCATAATATAAATTTGATAAAGTAAAAGTGAACTAAGTAAAATTGAAAAAAATATAATGATAATAATAATAAAAGAATCTATGTAGTTATGTAGTATGTGGTGGTTCAATATACTGTAGACAGTGGGCATGGAGGCAAGTAGAGGATAGAGGGAAGGAAAAGTACTAACTGGGTATTATCTCAAATTGAGACCAGGAGGTTGCCTTGTGCCTAGTTTGTATTGGTAGGCAAGTTCCTATCATCTGAGTTCAGAGGAGCTGCTGTTGTTTGGGAGGACTCTGATAGCACGGACCGTGAAACAAAAATTGAAATTATTAGTGTCATGGGAGATGGCATGGATAGCTACTGGATGTTTTGGATTCTGAGTAAAAACAATCTGACAGTGGCCATTAATTCTAATGGCTAACGGATTGGTAGTCAAACCTATATAGGAAGCCAGGCAGTGTTTGCAGGTTAGCTGGTATATTACATGGGAGGTTTCACAGGTGGCGTGTCCTATGTTAGGAAAGCTCTCGTCAGTGATAGTGTTGGTAAAAGTGGTGGAGGCATGGTGAATGTTGCACACCGTACAGCGGGGTAAATAGCGAAAAGGAATTAAATTAGGATGTGAAAATGAGCTACCACTTACCTTTAGAAGATGGATGTGGGTGCGAACACGTAGCAAAGTCAAAAATAGAAATGATGCAGAAATTTTCAGGATGAGCCATTTGTCGGCAAGAGAACATGGTAGTAGATGGGTGTTGTGGGTGACTGCTTCATAGAATGACCCAGGCCCTTCATCGTGGTAAGGGTTGGGTCGTTGTATATTTATAGACTAAACCTTTATATTGGAGAATATCCACAGCTTACAAAGTAGAGGATTTCAAGCGGTGTGGACACCTGGACAAACATGTAGAACAATGAAATTTTTGCACTCCTATCCATTTTTCAAGGATAGAATGAGGTAGTTGCCTGATTGAAGCTGGCATATAACTGAACTGCAAAATATAGGCTGGTGGCTCGTGGTAAGGGAAAGTCAGCATGGCGGGAAGTGTGGTGTGGATTTGAATGCCATATTCTCTCAGTTGTTACTTTCAGTCCATTTCAGAAAATTTCACTAAATTCTCCTTAAACATTAGTCAATTCTCATCAGCATTAACATTACCAATATTAAACATTTGATTATCATTTTTGTTTCTCTTATTTTCTGAGATCAATGACTATTACTCTCGGTTTCACCTTTCCTTACATAATCAATATTTTCTACATCCTTAAAAATCTTAATTATTTCATTACTTAATACATCATTAAAATGAAAATCATTTAATAATTCTTCTGTCATTTTAAGAGATTCAATACTTCTCACAGTAGTATCATAATTGTTGACAATACTAACATTACTTTCTAAATAATAAAGGATAGGTAAAATAATCCATCACTTCCCAAAGTATGAGTGAATAACACGTAGGACAGACACAAAAATACAATATTTCAGTATAAAACCTTATTCATAAACTGGAGGATAATTCTTGGGTAATCTTCGGTGTGTGTACACCTCCGGAATCAAATGGCTCTTTCTCTAGTGCATGTATAAGGTTTTATACCGAAATAATGTATTTTTTGTGGCTGTCTTATGTTTTATTCACTTGTCACTGCCCTCATATTTTGGTAAGTTATGGGTTATTTTCCCTATTTTTGTTATTTATATCAGCTAAAAACTGTTTCCTTTTTCCTTAGTATCATTACTTTCTAAGTCATTTCTACTTCTAATTAAATCATTACTTATTGCATCATCTGTATGAAAATCATTAACTTTTTTCTAGTTTCTCTAAGAGAATTGTTGTTCACTGCAGTAATATTACTTTTAAATTCATGTTCTGTTTGAAGAGTTGCATTATTTAAATTACTGTCATTACTCAGTTCAGAAATATTCATACCATCATATTTGTTAACTGATAAAGTATCACGATTACTGTCATCACTTTTGATTAGTCTACCTACATAAGTAAATGTCTCCTTATCATTAGAAACAATTTCACATTCACTTCTTGCTTTATTACTATCTGTACTTATTAGAGACTCCTTATTAGCTGAAATAATTAGTTCAAGAATACAGAAATCAACAAATTGCTCATTATTAAGAATGAATTTTACCTCTTGAACTTTTTACTGTTTCTTCAGGAACTCCTGCACTTCTTGATATTTGAATCTATATTATTTTTAAAATTGTTACATACCATTTTTTTATTGTTACGAGTTGCGCTTTGCTCAGTAGGTTCTGATATTGAATCTTCAACAAACTTATGAAACACACATAGCTTTGTCCAAATAATTTTCCAATGTAATTACACGCTTTCAATAACTCCTGTGCTTCCCACTGAAATCTTAGTCAAATTTAGACTCTGCTTTATGATTAATAAGTTTTGCAGTCATTTTACAGAACTTTTTCATTACTCTTTTGAATAATTTCACCAACTTTATTAGTTAAATTAATCAATGATTTGGTAAGAAAACCAAATTTACTTCATTTTAAAACCACTTAAAACCATTTAATGATCACTTCTGAAATCTCTTTTGGCTATTTTCTTTGGAGTTAGCACAAATATAACTTTGATTCCATTAAATCTTCGGCTGACTTACATGTTGACTTGCTATGTTTCTTAAAAACCTTAGCACTATGGTTGAGACATGAAATTAGAAAATTCAAACTGGGATTTTCAAAGGCACTTAACCCGATTTTAACTCTGGTACAGCTTACTGTGTAGTGTGAAGTATGCCAGAAGGCTTCCATTGTTTGAGATTCTACACTAAACTGTAGCTGATTTACTCAAAAAATTGTCATCAGAAATTATTATGGTTTTTAATAATCATTTTTCATAAGGTAATAGTTTCTCTGTTCTAAACCAATTATCACTGATTCAAAAAAAAAGAAAGAGAGTTATAATCTTTTTAAAACATTTTAACCAAAACTTTGGTGCGTCTCCATTCTTGCAGCAGTTGAGACTCGCTTGTTTTTGTTGTTTGAAAACTGGCTTTTTCTTTTATTCCTTATTCACTGGTTAACTGCAGTCTTATTGCATTTCATATACGGATTAACTGGCATATTCTTGTGTGCTGTTGTGACATAACCTCTTCTTTTAAATTTTATTCTTCTTTTGCTTGTTTTTTTTTTCCACGCTGTGCTTGGTTTTATGTGAAAAATTCTTTCACTATTAATTCAGTTATCAGAGACTCTGTAAGAGTCACCATGCAGTAGTTACATCAGTGATTTCTCGATGGTGTAAATTAACTGTGTAAGTCCTAGCATTCTTCCTACAAACTTGAATTCTTCTTCGTACATGCTTGAAATTAAACATGGCCAACTTGTTGCAAACTTATTCTTCATTCCTGAAATATTATTCTGCTGTGATGCATTGAAAGACTTGCATTATGCCAAAGATTTTAATTCAGTGTAGAAGATTGTTTCAACATATTTTTAATTCAGTACATGTTGCATCCATAAATGATGGTGATGAAGAGGTTATGTTACTTTTTACACGTTTGAGAAAGTGGCTGCAGCTGACATTTGTAATCTAATAACTGAATTAGCTTGGGCTAACTGATTTCATGCCAAAACTATCGAAAAGGCAATGGAACTTCTGATAAGGTGGCATAAGATTCTCAAAGTGCTTATATCCAAAGCTTAAATGATCCATACATTGTAAATTTTTGACAAAACCATACACTAATGGCAAATACTTAATGAAACTGTATCATATTGATATAAAATTAGTTCAGAAATTATTTAAAAGCTTTTGAAAGAGTTTTAAATGCTAAACAACAGAAACACATGAAAATAAACTTTAATAGGGTGTCATACTTCTGTAATTCTAGAAACACTGTTAATCTTATATCTTTAAACGAGCAATTCTTGTATATATATATATATATTTCGGATCTCGGAAACGGCTGTGATGATTTGGATGAAATTTGGTATTTAGATAACGTTTTGACTTTTAAGATTACCTAAATAGTTGTCTTCCCTACAAAAAAGCGAGTTTACAAAATACGAACAATTTTGTCACTCCGTATATCGAAAACGGCACTAGCGCCATCTCGTAGACAATTCAGGTACCAGAAAGCCTACAAATTGATTTTCTTTGATTTCAAAGAATAATTAAATGAACAGTTCTTGTATACTGGCTGACCCGTGGAAATATTAACACTGCAAGTTTAATTGTAAAACATTTAAAAAGGAAGATAATTAAAAATTTATCAATGGTTTTATCAGAAACTTCTTTATAAAGTAATCATCGTTTACTTTTTGACCATAAAAAGTGGTTGTTAGTTAGTCATTAAATACTACCTCCTTAATTATAAAACATCTTTCGATTTCTGTTCAATGTACAAGATTTTGAGTAGAGTTTGATAATAAAGTAAAAAGCCACGTGCGAGTGCACATACGAAAAAAAGGGTTCTGATAAATAGAATCTTGCCTTTTGAATCGTCTGACCTTGTGCTTTATTAATGTTTATAACGAAGGTTACTTCTTATGGGAATTGTTTTATTAGCATTTTGAAATGCTGATCAGAAGATGTGAGATTACTGCGATGTATGAGCATAGTTTTATCAGAGTGAATAAATTTAGCACAGATGATGTTCTATTAACGTCACAACCCGATGATGAATTCTTATAGAACTCGATGAAACATATCGAAAATAAAGAATAAATGTTCTTGGTTTTCGAGATATAGCATGTCAAAAATCATTTATAGGTATAGTTCCTTGTGCTTTTGGCGACGTTTCTTCTGGTCCAGGCTGTATTTCAACCTAACAACAACCACTAGGTACAAAATAAAACATTGAAATTACATTTCCACCATATAGACTTGGTCATTTTGGTGAATTTTTTTCTGGTCCAGGCTGGAGCTAATCCTAACCTCTTCACTTTTGAGATATAATATCCCGAGAACTAAGCAAGATATCAGAAAAATTCCTTTTTTTTCGATTTGTCCCGACGAGTTTCATACGATTTCACCATCAAACTTGGCTATGGCGAAATATGTCTTCTGGTTCAGGTCGCATTTCAACCAACCGCGAAAATTTTGAGATACGATATCTCGAGAACTAAGCGAGTTATATATATATAAAAAATATTTTTTATTTTCAATTTTTCTCGTCGAGTTACATAAGAATCCATCATCAAGGGTTATCGTAGAATCCTCTGAAATACCACAAATCTCGCACCATTAATTAATAGGGCCTATCAAACTGGCATTAAGATTTCTATTTTACATAATAATAGCATTTTTTTCAAAGTAATATGTGAGGCGGTCTCGCAAATGGATCTAGCGATTTGGATGAAATTTCACATGTAGATAACGTTTTGCTTTTCAAGTTTTTATCACGATTTTTTTTTTTTAAAAAAAGAAAGGAGCACATTTGTATTTGTTTTCTCGAAAACGGCTCTAACCTCATTACGTAGAAGTTTCAGGTACCAGTACGCCTACTGATGTTAGTTAAGCTTCTCTTTGGTGAACTGTGCACCTCAAAACGCCTAGGAAGCCTTCAAGCCTTTTACTTTAATCAAACTTTACCCGAAATCTTGGATATTGAACAGAAATCGAAAGATACCGAGCGTAGATCGGTCACCCAGGTACTTATGCTTAAAATTACTTATGTTACAAGGTCTCACTATCACAGGTATTTTAGTCTGTTCTTAGTTATTTCTTGTTTGCAGCTACTGTCCTTTTTTTTTTCTTTCTTTTTCCTTTTGTGATGACACAGTATTGAAAAATGGAAAAGGCCTATCTTGGGGCATGTTTATTGAAAGCTGAATAACTTCCTACACATAACAAATTACTCCAGGGGATGAGGGAAAATATGTTTTAATTTTGTAGGGAAGTAATTTTCAGTTAAAACAAATATAAGTAATGAAAACACTTTTTGAAGGGATGTATTCATGCAAAACTGACTACCTCAACTTATACATTTGACAAATCTAACACTGATAATAGCAAGTGTAACATACGTTTTGATATGGATAATATATACATACTTAGTGTGAGTACATGTCTGTATCTTTTTCCAAAAAATTGAAATAATGATTGTACATTCTAATAGACTAATTTATTCCTTTTTTTTAGCATAATGGAGGGAACTTTCAACTATCACAACTACGTTTAGTAATTAAAATCAGTAATATTGAAGAGTTTCTGTTTCATACACTTTTGGAGGTTTAGTTTTTTGGCCTATTTTAAAGGATTTTTATAATTAGTTTTTTTTTGGACGACAACCAAATTCCTCCGAATTCCTAAATTTGTTTGGCAGTTATGCATTGAATTCTAGTCAGTTTTCTCACAAACTCCTGCACACTTACTTTCACATATTACTGAAACCTGTATGATAGTACTTTCACTGACAATAGCCACACTTCTCACTCCAAATGGTCTCTTTCTTATGGGCAGTGGCATGGCATTCTGTTGTAGCTATGTTTTTAATGAATCAAAGTATCTACTAATACTTAACACATCCAACCATATTCTTCTAACCTAATGCATAAATTAATTTGGTGTGTACCATCATACTGCTGCTGATCTGACTCCATTACATCAGCATTTAAATTTAACCACAGCATGGTCTTTCTTTTTAGAACATATGTACAGATCATCTTGAGGATGTAACAGAGCAATAAAGGATACACCTGCACTAAACCCAAAATAGATTTTCACCTATTGCCAGCATGGTCAGCTTTGCCTACCTGGCATTTACATCATCACTTACTGACGAGCTTGCAGCAAATGAAGTTGTGTTCCTTCTTCCTCCGTGAAGCAATGCCACAAACAACAAACTTACCTTTGTCTCTATGTTTTCTCACTCATTTGCCTGTTATCTACATCAGACACTCAGTTTATACTCAGTTGTCCCCAGCTGTAGGTGTGCTCAGTATTCTCTGAGAACATAACATGACATTGAATGAGTTTTAGCTATAGAACGCCTGTTGAAAGATAGAGATTTGTATAAATGGCAGTTCTGCGTGAACAAGTTTTCTTTGGTTTTCATCCATTATGGATAAGATTTTAGGTTATTTGCATGCTCCAGCTGCATACCATTTTTATTTGAATTGCTAACAAGGGTCTTTGATTTTTTAAAATTTGTGTGTGTGTGTGTGTTAAACATTTGGATAGAAGAAAAATCACCGCTTACCATAGAAGAGGATTCCTGCGGTGTTGATATACTTCCTCAGTTTTAGTGAGATGGCTGCATGAAGGCCAGCAGCCAATTCAAAATATTATTATTATTGCAGCTATATCGATCCTTTTTTCAGGATGTAGCCTCTTTAAGTCTAATGAGCTTTATATTAGAATTTAATTCTACATAGTTTTGTTGTAGTTCTTTCCAGGCTGATTGATCTATAGCCACCCTCTTCCAGTTCACGCCTGTAACTCGGCGTAACACAATAAATATATATATATATATATATAAAACAATGAGCAGGAAAAAGCTTTAAGGCAATAAAACTAAGGAAGGATAGGGAACTATGACCAACACTTACCACAGATGAAGGCGGCTGGGACGATGAATTCACCAGTCGGCTGTCTGTGTACACATGTGACACCGCCTGGTGCTTCACCTCCTGCATGCTTAAGGCTGCTGTAGGCCGAAATATTGCGCTTCTCTTCTGTTTGTTTTTTTATTCGTCGTCCCAGCCACCTTCAAGGTGGCTGGGAATGATGAACACAAAAAAGAACAAACACAAGAAAAGTGCAGTATTCCGGCATATAGCCTTATTCTTGCAAAAGTGATTCACCAAACAGCCATCATCGTGTACATGTCTGGCTCCGCCTGGTGTCTCATGTCTGCAAGAATAAGGCTATACACCGAAATATTGTGCATTTCTTGTGTTTGTTCTTTCTTGTGTTCGTTCTTTCTTCTGTTCGTTGTTCTCAGCCGCCTTCATCTGTGGGTCTTATTTCCCTATCTTTCCTCAGTTTTATTGTATTAAAGCGTTTTTCTTCTCTTTGTTGCTATATAGGAATTAAATTAGGATAGGGAAATGAGCCACCACTTACCTGTAGATGATGGATGTGGGGTATAAACACACAGAAAACACAAATCGTACATAAATTTTAGAGACAAACCCTTTTTCAACAGAAGAACATTATGGAAGGTAGGTTTTGTGGGAGACTGCTGCACAGAAATACTGTTGGCCAGGAAAATGGTGGGGGTAAATTCAAACAGAGGACAAGTAGAGGGGCAGTGATTTAGAGCTAATACCCAATCATAGATAAATATCAAAACTAATCTTTGGCAGGAAAAGCAAAACATAAAATCTCTAATAAAAATAAAAAAAATCTAAAAAACAAAAAAAAAAAATCTAAAATAATAATAGTAATTTTAATAAAATTAATTCAAACACACTATGAAATAAACATCACCTTAGGTCAGTGGTGGTTCAATATAGGCAGTGGGGATGGAGGAAAAGTGAGGATTAAAAAGGGGGAAATAATAATGACGACCGGGGATTATCTTAAGTTGAGACCAGGTGGTTGCCTTGTGCCCAGTTTGTACTGGTAGGCAATTTCCCACCTTCTGAGTTCAGAGGAGCTTCTGCTATTAGGGAGGATTCTGATTAGCACAGGAGATGAAATTATTCAAGTCATGGCATGGGCAACAACTGGGTGCTTTGGGTTCCATGTGAATACTGTCTGTCGGTGGCCATTTATTCTTATGGAAAGTGGATTTGTGGTCAAACCTATATATGAATCCAGGCAGTGGTTGCATGTTAACTTGTAAATTACATGGGAGGTTTCGCAGATGACGTGTCCTATGATCGGAAGGCTTTCCCCTGTGATTGGGTTGGCGAAAGTGGTGGAGGCATGGTGTGTGTCACACATCTTGCAGTGGGGTCTATTGCATGGGTAAGAGCCTTGGGGCTGACTGTTGGGATGAGGAAGACTATGTTTGTGGACTAGGAGTTAGCTGAGGTCAGGAGGCCTGCTGAGAAAAGTTCTGGGAGGGGCAGGGAGGATTTTGGGTAGCATGGATCTCATTTTTGGGCAAGTTTTCAAGAAATCATAGTCCTGCTGGAGGATTCTTTTAATGGATTCAAGGTCTGGGTAGTATTGTGTGAACAAGACTGGATTGTGGTTGGTTTTTTCAGTTTTTGGATGATTGAAGGGCTAAGCAGGTTGTAATGTTCGCTGTGAAAGCTGTTTGTTCACCAAAGACAGAGGGGAGTTGTGAGATATCAATGCTTCTGAAATTGTTTGAATAATGCATGAGAGACTGTTGGTTGGAGCATATTTGACTACCCCGAATGCCAAGACTGTAGGGGAGGCAACGTTTGGTATGGTACTTCTGGTAACTGCCAAAATGGAGATACTGTTGAAGGTTAGTGGGTTTGATGTGGAGGGACAAATCCACATCCAAGATTGTGGCCTGGGTTTTGGAGTAGGTCTAAGTGAATTTCAGCATGCTAAAGATATTGAGATGGTTCAGGAAATTTAGATCGTTTTCTCAATGCGTCCAAATCATAAAGATACCATCAATGAATTGAAACTGAATATGGGGTTCCTCAAGAAATGTCTGTTCCAGATGGCCCTTGAGCAAATTAGAATAAGAGGGGACCAGGCTAGTACCCAAGACATTGGCACAAGTTTGGTGATAGATGTACATTGCTGCCCCTCCCAGAACTTGTTTCAGCAGGTCTCCTAACCTCAGTGAAGTCCTAGACCACAAAAATAGTTTTACTCATCTTAACAGTCAGCCTCAAGGCTCTTTCCCATCCAATAGACTCTGCTGCAAGATGTGAGATATACACCATGCTTCCACCACTTTCACCAACCCTGCCACAGGGGAAAGCTTTCCGATCATAGGACACGCCACCTACGTAACCTCCTATGTAACTTACCAGTTAACAAGCAAACACTGCCTTGTTACATATATTGGTTGGAGCACTAATACACTCTCCATAAGAATAAATGGCCACCGGCAGACGGTATTCACATTGAACCCAAAGCACCCAGTTGCTGCCCATGCCATCACCCATGACTTGAATAATTTCAACTCCTGTTTCACGGTCTGTGCTATCAGTGTCCTCCTTAATAGCATCCGTTCCTCTGAACCCAGAAGGTGGGAACTTGCGTACCAGTACAAACTGGTCAAAAGACAACCACCTGGTCTCAACTTAAGGTAATCCCCGGTCATTATTATTATTATTATTACTATTTTCTTCCCCTTTTTAATCCTCTTTGCCTCCATCTCCACTACCTATATTGAACCACCACTAACCTGAGGTGATGTTTATTTCATAGAGTCTTTGGTTGTTTTTTAAAATTATTATTTTAATTTTTTGTTATTTTTATATTTTTATTATTTTTATATTTTTTTATTATTTTTTATATTTTTTTATGTTTTTTGTTTTGTTATATTAATTTGATTTTCCTGCCAGAGATTATTTTGATACTTATCTATCCTCGGGTATTAGCTCTGAATCACTGCCCCTCTACTTTTCCTATGTTTGAACTTACCCCCACCATTTTCCTGGCCAACATTCTTCCTATAAGGTAGTCTCCCACAAAACCCACCTCCCATAATGTTCTCTTGTTGAAAAAGGGCTAGTCCCGAAAATTTCTATATAATTTGTGTTTTTGTATTTTCTGTGTGTTCGTGCACCATCTAAATGCAAGTGGTGGCTCGTTTCCCTATCCTAATTCATTTTCACAGGCTACTGGCTTTGATTTAATTGTTTACTTTAGATATATATAATTTGTTTGTGAATTACTAGTTTTGGCTGTTGGGTAAATCTGTCCCATGTTTTAAAATTAACATCCAAAACATTTACATCCAACTCGTAACATAAAAATTAATACCGTGATTGGAAATGCAAATATGACTTCACTGAATTACCATAATCAATTCTGACAAGGGATCAGGAAGGTACATTAGACATAATACTAGATTTGCTTTTAGAAAAATGATTAGTGAATGAAAGACTTCGTATGTTTACTGTGTAAAGAATCAAAATGGGTATAGATAATGAGAACATTTAGATGGCTGTAGTCAGGCACGTTTGTCTGCAACATAGTTAATCCCAGTGATTTATTTATCTAAATGTGGAGAACTCTTAAAATGTGATAGGATCACCAGAAATGGAAGTAAATAGTATAGATGAAGGTTAATTTTGTGACAGTTGCCTTTGACATATAAGATAAATGAACAACCTCTCAAGCTGTAGCATTTTATATTTGCTTTTACTCAGTTGTTCAATTTAGAGTGATTTTACCATGATGGAGAAGTACATAGTACGTTATAATTCATTGTTATCAGACATCAAAAGTAAGTAAAGAAATCATTAAGTAGCTAGTTTGTAATTTGATATATATGAATGATTGATATGAATGGTATGTACAATTGGCTTGCTGCTTGCTTTTTTCTTTTCCTTTTTAATGTGTGGCTGCAATACATATACACATGCACGTTCTCCATGAGTAGCAATGTTTGATGTTTCAGCAATTGAATTCCTTGAACACGTATCGAAGCCCGCAGCCCCTCACTAGGCCGAGTCCCCAGACGTCCCCTGGCCTAACTGTTCAGGTTAGTATGCTAACACAACACTTGTTTTTATTGATTGCCCCTAGAAAATTGTTATTGTTGTGTATTTTTTATAGAATGCTGAGATATTTATTCACTAAATGAATGTGGTGACATTTTATTTATAATTTTGCTTTTAGAATGTGATGTAAATGCAGTTAGTAGGGCACTTAAGAATAACACTCCCCCCCCCCCCCCCCCCCCGAGTGTGAAAAGGAAGTTTAGCAGGCTGACATAATATTGCTGTTAATGTGTCTTTGAATATGTATATATATGTGATAGTTTATCATTATTGTTGTTTAAAACTGTTATCGTCATTGTTTTGCATCAAATTTCTAATTTTTTAATCATTCTAATAATAAATGAGTGCTCAATAATCTATTATTCCCAAGTATTTCAGACTTAACTTAATCTATTCTAGTACTATTTGCCATGGCATTGCAAGAAATTGGGCATTTGCTTAGTTAGCTTCTAATATTGAAAGTGCAAAAATTGTAAACTCTTCCTAAGATTTTATTTTGTAATGGTTATATATTATACTAACCTCAAAGCCCATTAAAATTTACTTGTTGGATAGACTGTTCTGGCAAGTCATTCATTTGCAGTAGCTTCCTTGTTATAAAATAATGCTCAGTGCAGTTCCTTGTGCCTTACACCGTAGCAAAACGTTTCAGGTTTCTTTCTGATCCAGGTTGCATTTCAACTTAATCACAAACTCCACTAATATTGCCATTAGAATTTAATCAAACCGTGACTCACATGCGAAATAATACATTCACTGTATCACATGTTAGTGACATGCATCAGGGTAAAAATTTAACCAAAAACTTTAATAAATTCTTACATCTTTCTTTTTCATCATTCAGATTCATATTACAATGTTTGAATGGCTAAGAGAGTTACAAGCAGCTGAAATATGGCATCAGTGAAAGCAAAGGAAATTACAAAATAAATCTTAACAACTTACATTCTACCTCATGATATTAGTTTTAATTGTGTTTTAGGCCATGTAGCTTGAAATCATTGTGGAAATGTGGCTCTCATGAAAGCAATTTTTTCATGCCGTCTGCTGTAACATCAAATGCCAGTTGTCATTAGAATCCAGGCTAAATTTCAATCTAATCAAAACTTTTGCTAATATTGTTGCCCAAAATTAAAGCATTTTTCTTACGTACATATGAGTTAAGAATTTATTGAAAACATCTACATTGAACAAATATAAATAAACAAAATGAAACTAATGATATTAATGTGTTAATTTAAACAATAAACTTATTTTTCTTTCATTTTTTCGTGGATACGTAACTAAATGGAAATGATATTAAATGACCTCTTATATGTAGTCTCTGGTCGTTGTAAATCCAGCATCAAAGGCAGACTGTGTGCAGTCACAGCATGACGTCACCACGCGACAGACACAGTGACCAAGATTAGCATTTTATTAGTATATATCATCACCCTGGGCAACGGTATAATGCCGGCCAAACCTTTCACACCAGAAACATCAATAAGCGAGCCCTTGTCAGGGCCACAGTTAAAGATTGTCTCCATCAACATTGAAGGCATGTCATCAGCCAAGGAAGAATTGCTACAAGACCTATGCAATCAACACAAATGCCACATTTTATGTGTACAGGAGACACATAGAAGTACTGAAATGCGCCGACCTAAAATAAATGGAATGATCCGCGCGATTGAGAGACCTCACCATAAATACGGAAGGGCCATCTTTGTCCGATCCTGTCCACGGCCTTCACAGAGGAGAACGACATCGAAGTCCTCACCATTGAGCTTAAAAATTGCACAATCTCATATTTATATAAACCACCCAGCAGTAAATTCACTGTCAAACCACCGTTTAATTTCCACAATCAACATCTGCAGATTGTTATCGGAGATTTTAATTCTCATTGTACTGCTTGGGGCTATGACTTCAATGACGAGAATGGCATTGCAGTAGAAGGATGGGCAGATGTAAATCAACTTACTATTGTACATGATCCCAAACTGCCAGCATCTTTCAACAGTGGGAGATGGAGACGAGGCTACAACCCTGATCTAATATTCAGCAGTAATCACATCAGCCAGCAATGTGTGAAGTCTGTCTGTAGCCCAATACCAAACACGCAGCACAGGCCAATAATTTGTGAAGTGTTTGCAACAGTAAGACCCCAGAGAGTTCCATCCCGCAGGAGGTATAACTTCAAGAGAGCTAACTGGTCCATGTTCACAGAAATATTGGATGCGGCTGTGTCTACTATTGAACCAACACCAGAATCATATGACACATTCACTGCAGCTGTGAAAAAATGCTCCAGAAGATTCATTCCCCGTGGTTGCCGATCATCATATATTCCGGGTCTCACCTCAGATCTAGCTGCCCAGTTCATGGTTTATAAAACACTTTTCCAAGATGATCCATTTGGTGAAAAGACAATAGAAGCTGGTAATCAACTTATCTCATCTCTAAGTGCAGCAAAAAGAGACCGCTGGATCAAAACATTAGAAGTGCTGGACCTGAAAAGAGATAGTCACAAGGCATGGAGACTTCTAAAACGCCTCAACAATGATGCATCGAAGATCACTGGACATTCCAATATAAACGCAAACCAAATTGCACATCAGCTACTCATGAACGGGAAGGAGACTCATAAAAGTGGACAATCTAAAAAACAAAGAAAAACGAACAGAAACAGTCAGGAAGATATGAACAACCTCACTGAGCCCTTTAGTATTTCAGAGTTGGAAAAGATTATTCATGAGTGCTAAACAGGAAAGTCGGCAGGCCTCGATACATACGATCAGAACAAATTAAGAACTTCGGATATAAAACCAAAGAATGGGTTCTACAGCTTTTTAACAAATGTATGAGCTCATATCAAATTCCGAAGGTGTGGCGGAAGACGAGAGTCATTGCGCTGCTGAAACCTGGAAAAGAAGGAAACAATCCTAAAGATTTTAGACCTATAGCACTCTTGTGTCATCTCTACAAAATATTTGAACGATTAATTCTGAATCGTATCCAGCCTGTGGTTGATCCAAAACTTATTCCACAACAAGCTGGCTTTCGTCCTGGCAAAAGTTGTACTGGGCAACTACTGAACCTAACACAATTTATAGAGGATGGATTTGAGACCCGTAAAGCCACGGGCGTGGTATTTGTGGACCTGTCAGCAGCATACCATACTGTTAACCACCAACTATTACTTGACAAGGTCTACAGTCTGACAAAGGCCACCGGATTAACCAAACTCATCGCTACTCTTCTTCAGAATCGTAGGTTTTTCGTTGACTTTCAAGGACAGCGCAGTCGATGGAGGGTACAAAAGAATGGCCTACCTCAAGGTAGTGTACTGGCCCCAACACTTTTCAATATTTATACAAACGATCAGCCATTACATCCAGCTACGAGGAGCTTCGTGTACACTAATGACCTAGCTCTAGCCTCACAGAGCACAAAACTTGAAGTTGTAGAAAGAAATTTGTCTGCTGCTCTTGAAGGCCTATCAAGCTATTATAAGGAAAACCACTTAAGACCTAACCCTTTAAAAACTGAAGTGTGTGCCTTTCACCTAAAAAATAGGAAAGCTCAGCGTAAGTTAAAAGTAATGTGGTCAGGTATCGAACTGCAGACATGTAACACCCCAAAATATCTGGGAGTGACACTCGATAGAACCCTCACATATAAGAAGCACTGCATGAATTGCAAAATGAAGATCTCTACAAGAAATAACTTACTGCGCAAATTAGTTGGATCACAGTGGGGCAGTCAACCACAAACTATACGTACATCGGCAATGGCCCTTTGTTATTCTGTTGCAGAATATGCATGCCCAGTTTGCTACTCATCATCTCATACCAAACAGGTGGATGTAGCCCTCAATAACACCTGTAGGCTAGTAACAGGTTGCTTAAAGCCTACCCCAGTTGATAGGCTTTACCAGCTTTCGGGCATTGCACCACCCAGTATCCGGAGAGAAGTGGCTGCGAACAAGGAGAGGACCAAAGTAGAACGGGAAAGCGCTCATCCACTGCACGGCCATATACCACCAGCCCAGAGACTCAAATCCAGGAAAAGCTTCCTCAGAACATCACGGGAACTAATTGGGTCACCTGAAAAGGCAAGATTACAGTTATGGAAAATGTGGGTTCCCAACAGCTCGGGACCACTGACAGTTGCAGAGCGCTTGCCACCTGGTCATGAAGAAGACTGGAACGTCTGGCGGTCTTTAAATCGATTGCGAACAGGAGTGGGCAGGTCCAAGGAAAACCTAATGAGATGGGGTTATACTGATACTACCAGTATTAAATGCGAATGTGGAGAAGACCAAACTATGAATCATATGCTCGAGTGCCCTATGTGCCCATCATCCTGCAACAACGAAGACCTGTTTCAAGCAACACACAATGCGATTGAGGTTGCGAAGTACTGGGCCAAGTGTGTTTAAAGTTGTTGATTTACAAAATGTATTTAACTGTGTATTTTGATGTTTTTGACACGAGAATAATAATAATCATTAAATTAAGGGCTGTCAAAATTAGGAAAATTGTTTTACAAATATATGGTTTAATATCAGCCTTCTTTACTTGAAATAAGATTAATTTGTGAAGTAAATGGAAAAAGAATCTGGACATTGGTATGTAGGTACACAAAAAACATGTTGTGAATAGTGTGTACCTGAAACATTTCAAACCAAAACTTAGTGATGTGCCAGCAAATATGTACTCTTCATGGTAAAAAAATAAAATAAAAACATACCTGCTTTTGAAAAGACAATGCCTAAGAATGTTGAAATTAAAAATATTGAAAATACTATCTTGAAAATTGTAAAACTGCTTTCTAACTTGAATAAACATAGAAAAATTACTTTGAAAATGAAATGCAATAATATTCTATCCATTCTAACCCATGGTTCTGAGAACAAAATTTTGCTACTCATTTACAAAATTTAACAGATAGCTTACAAGCTGTTCATGCATGTGGCTTATGAATTAAACTTGTAGCAATAAACTTGCACGCCCAAAGGTGGCAGTATATTTCGACAAAGAAATGTTCAAGTAGCATCACATATCTACCTCAACAATGTTATTCTAGTTACTTGATACTCAAAACATTGTTAAAATATTTGTAACAAAAACCGTTACAACCCTGTTTAAATGGCTTTAGATGAACTACAAATAAAATAATAAATTTGAGTTCATCGAAGTAAAGATTAATAAATTTAATTACTGAAATATTGATATATCTGATTTAAATTTAATTTAGGTTGGCTAAATGACATGTCTCGGTACATGATGAGTACAGTGTGTGAATTATTTATGCTATGGTAATTTTATTTTTATGCTAGTTGCTTTTGTTTACTTTTCTAAAACCATTCTTTCTTGGATGTTGTAGCTGAGAACAGTAATTTGTATGTGTATTTGCAGGGTGGAGGAGTGTACCGCAGTACCAGTCCAGGCGATACAAGCCACAGTGGACCACAGAGCCCAGTGTCACCGGCGAGTTCACCAGGAATAGGGCCCAGTGCTAGCCCTTTTCTCGATCACAATAATTTTTGCTTCACGCAGGCACAACTACAGCAACACTTTGAGCAGTTTAGCATGGTATGTCCTGTTGTCAATTAACTTGATATATGTGTCTAACAACAATGTTATGCTGTTCTTATTTAAGAATGTTTGGTGGAATTGGGTGCAAGTGAATACTTGTAAACCAATTTTTTGGAATATTCACCTATTCCTCATAGTCAGTTTCTACCATGGAGAATTTTATTAGAAACTAGCTTTGCCAGGTTGCAAAACCTATTTTTCTTCCTAAGGGAATACACATATGTAAAGCATACAATTTTACATCTATGAAATAAATCAAAGAGAGTGATTTTTTTTTTTTGTGCATAAATAAAATTTGAAAATGTTCATTCTAGTGCTTTGTGATATACAATTTTTTTGGTCTTTCTATCTTCTGCAAAACAGAATACCAAACATTGCTCAGGAGGGTATTTATAAAGAACGTTGGAATTTAAAACGGGGTAAAGAGGAAGGGGATGGGCTTTTTGCAGACCAAATGTGGACAGTATTTTTTTCTGTTTGTTCTAAAGTACGCGTGGTACTATAGGTTTCATAAATTGAGAGAGAGATAGAGAAAAAAAAGGGAGGTGGTGGAATAAAGGAGAAATGATTGGGCATTTTTAAACTAAAGTATACGTTATTTTTCTCTTTGTTTCTATGTTCCATCCAAATCTGATGAAAACTGTAGGTATGTATAAAGAACTTTGGAAATTGAGATGGGGGTGTAGGGGGAAGGGATTGGGCATTTGCAAACCAAATGTAGAGAGTATTTTCCTGTTTGTTTCAAAGTATGCATTTTCTAAGTATCGTCAGAATCGGATAAAAACTATGGATTTGTGTAAAGAATATTGTCAAAAATTAAGGTGGTGTATGGGGAGAGGGGTTTGGCATTTTGTAACCAAAATATAGGCAGTATTTTTCTTGTTGTTTTAAAGTATACGTGTTCTAAGTTCCATTAAGATCAGGTAAAAACTGGGTTTGTATAAAGACTATTTGCAAAAAGCAACGGGTGTAGAAGGGGGGGGGGGGGGGAAAGAGGGTAGTTTTTTTTTTATCAGAAGCCTTTGCAGTTACACGTGCAATAAATCATCAAAATTTCAATATAATCGGATAAATTTTATAGAAATGCATGGAAGACAAACAAACATTCATTTTTATATATTATTAGAAGTTTGTTGCATAATAGTACTATTTTTTTAACTGTATAACATGTCTGCCACTTCATTTATTACACACATCGACTAATTCCTTGAATGTTCGTATCTGCCACTGCCAAACTATTTCTGCTTCTTTTGTCACCTCTGTGGCCTCATGTGGCTGTCTCCAGAACCCTAACTGAAAGTGGTATGAATGTCCTACTACACAGTTATGTAAGTCCTATATGAATATCTTCTTTAAGAGCTTCTTAAATAAAGGGGAACCATAGTGAAAAACCATCTTTTTCAGAGGTGCCACATGGTGAATTTCTATAGCAAATTCCGTTTGGTATGTTATGGAAGGTTAACCCTGGTTGAACCAAGCAGTGCCATGATAAAAATGGACAGTAAACTTCTCATCACAAGAGATCTTTGTGTCTCAACACAGCTCAAAATTAAGCATTGAATAATTTATCAAGCAAAGCTAGCTTCAGCAAAAAGTGTTACTTGCGCAAGGTGAAATAATAGTCATCTCGCCTAAACGAGGGAAGGGATTGTTCCCTTACAATGTTTGTATTTAAATCTTCATCACAACACTCTAGTTCACAAAAATGGATTTGAGAAGTTGCTCTACATGGAAAATTATCTCTTGGGGTATTAATTCCGTTAATGGCATAAGTGAAGAGTGAATTCAAATAGGCAACAGTATGGCTCTTATATCCCTATCTCATTTCTTCTGTCATTGTAATCCAAATACACTGTTAAGATGTATTAAATTTAGTATTTGCCAGTAAATTCAAGTCCCACCTTAGCCATTGTATCAAGTGGTGCAATAATTTTGTGAGAGCTGTTGCTAGTGTTTGGATAATTGTGCTTTTTTTAATGTTATTTGTCAGTACTACCAATCAATAATTTGCAATACAGGCCCATACAGCTCAGCAATTTTGTACTTGATGGCATACAGTAGTTTTATATGATACCTTTATTATGTATTTTTTCAATTTTTCATACTTCAACCTATGAACCACAATCTAGAACTGGTTTCATCTATCAGCAAGATTATGAACTTTTCCTGCTCATGTTACTTTGTACTGTTATGCATAAATACTTAAGAGAATTAATCTTGTTTGTAGCTCAACAGCTTAGCTTATCCAATAGCACTGAGATTGTTTATATTTCTCCTTCTTCCTTCGTTATGCCCAACTGAGGAGTGCGAATGAACTTATTTAGCAGATGTGTTTTTTCTTCTGTTCCAATATCTCTTCAGCCTCTTGGCTGAACTTTTTCCTGCGTTCTTCCATCCAGGTGTTCTTCCTTCTAATATACCGGTTGTTAGCAAATTTGTAATTATTGACCATGCTACTAAATTGGCTTCTGTCCTGTATATCATCTGTTATTCCAATTTTCATCGAGATCCTTCGATTTCAATTAGCAATTTATTTTTTGTTTCATTGAAATTGCCAGGTTTAGAATTCTTTTGGTTAGTCTGTTAACTCATTCTGATAATATGGCCGTAGAATTTAATTTGTCTTTCCTCAATGTGTCTGAATTTTTTTCCAAATGCTGATATAGTTCATGCGAATTCCTTTTCATCCAAATTCCTCTGGTACAAACTGAGTCAAAGATTTTCCTTAAAATTTTCCTTTCTTGGTTTTCAATATTTTAAATCAATGATCCTCCGCATTTTCTGATGTGTAAAATGCCCCCGGTTTGATTATAGTGTCTTGATTTGGCATTTCGGGATATTAACTTTTTGTTGTATCTGTTCCCGGTGATTCTGTAGGCTTTTTTTTTAGTTTCTCCTTGTTTGCTTCATGGTTTACACCTACAGGTTGAATAATTTCTCCTAGATATCTGAACTCAGTAACTTGGGAGATATTGCCAAATTAAGTTTTCGAGGGTTATCCATCTTGGTACTGCGAAGATCCTTCCATATAGTGAGTTTTAACATATGAGATTTGGAGATCACATTTAGCTGAAATTTCATGCAGTTTTTCAAGGGTGTAGATTGCCTCTTGTCTGTTATTGGAGAGAATTGCTAGGTCATCTGGAAAGGCCAAACACCACAGGTGAAGTTTATTTCAGAGTAGCCTGCCAATTGTTATTCCTTTTACTTCTTACTCCCAGGCTTTGATTACTTTGTCCAGAACAATATTGAACAAACTGAGTGATAATCCATCTCCTTGTCGAACTCCTGTCCTGATTTTAAAAGGTTCAGATATCTCACGAAGAACCTAACTTTTGAAATGGTATCCGTTAATGTCTGATTAATTCTCTTGTTTTCTTCTAGTATATTAAAAAGTTTTGTCTGTCAATAAAGTCATAAGATTTTTTGAAGTCTACAAAGGTGATTACTGTTTGTCTGGTTTTACGGATTTTCTAGATGGTTTTGAGATTTAAAATTTGTTCTGCCTGCCTTTCTAAATCCTGCATGATACTCGCTAATAACATGATCTATTTGTGTGCAAGTCTTGTGAGAAGTGCCTTGGATAAAATTTTGTAATAATTGGTAACAAGGAAATTCCCTGTAGTTATTAATGTCTGTGGCGGAAACACATCGTTACATTAACAGTTGTCAGCACATTTCCGTCGTTGTCGCGGCGGCTGCTAACGCAATATCAACGATACTCGCTGACCATAACCGGGGCAACGATGAAAACAACCAGAGAGAGACAGAGAGATTACACCGTTGGCAAGGCGTGCTAAACACGGAGACTACATTGCCGCCAAGCTGGAAGTATTATTATCATTCGCATTGATTTGTTATTTTAATGTAATGTGCATATGTGTATGTGTTGTTTATTGGTTGCATTAAAGACATGATAAGAGTTTCGTCTTACAAATCGTAGACTACGATATTGTTTATATGGGTAACGTATCCCCATATGTCTTTTATTCCATTTTTTGTGAAGTGGATGAATTAGTGCACATTTCCAGTCTTCAGGGATTTTTTCCTTGATCTAGATATCTTCAATAATCATATGAATTTAGTGAGCAAGACTCGTATCACCTAATTTCCACATTTCAGCAGTTACACCATCTTCCCCTGGGGCTTTGTTATTTTTAAGTCCATGGATTTCCACTAAAGTGGGAGGTTCTGAATCCGGATTTGGAGTGGATTTTTCAAACGTAAGTTGTCCTTTAGAGTGTTCACAATTTAAAAGGTCTTTGAAGTAATTTGCTAGGAGCTTACAATTTTGATGTCATTTGTTTCTAGAGTCCCATATGGGCGTTTTAAACAGAGGCTAGGTGGTTGGATTTGACAATTCATCTTTGAATGTTCTGTAGAAGTTCCTTGTGTTGTTTTTCTTAAACTCTTGATCAATTTCTGCCAGTCTATCATAAATATGTTTCTCTAATCTAATGGTTTTTAATGTTTGTTTTTGCATTTTAATGAATGCCTGTGTAGTTTTATGGAGATTCCCATTTCTCCAGGCTTTAATTCTAAGTTCTATAGCTTTGTCACAGGTTTCATTCCACCACCTATGTGTGTCTTTAAGTTCTAGCCAATTGGTAGGGTAGATATATTGGCAAGAATTTCAAATTTTTGTTCCAAAAATTCAGGGTTGGTTCACACTTTTGTCGTATTCTGGTTTTGAATCTATTCATTTGAAACTTCACTTTAATTAGAGACAAATGGTGATCAGAGTCAATTACTCCTTTTTTGACCTTCATCATCATCATCCTTAACAGTTTCCAGCCTCTGGCACGGTCTGCTTTATGCACAAGCCTCTCCATTTGCTTCTTTCATCCTACCACCGCTCTGTCACCACTTTGTTCCAGTCCTCTCCTCTCTTCCATACACCCTCCTCCATTCCTTTCAGCCATCCATCTCTTGGTCTTCCTCTGGTTCGTTTACCATGCATCTTAATTTGATGGATTTTTCTTGGGATTCTATGAGCCTCCATTCTCTTTACATGTCCATACCATCTCAGTCTGGTTTTCTCTATCCTTCTTGTAGGGGTTCCTCTTTTATGGTGCATCGAATCACTTCATTCCTTATTCTTTCCATTTTAGTAACTCCAATTCTACCTCTTAAAAACTTAATTTCACTTGCTTGTACTCTGCTGATGACCCGCTTTTTCATTGTCCACGTTTCAGCAGCATAAGTCAAGATAGGCACATAGTATGTATGATAGATTACTCTCCTGCTTCTGTGGCACCTCTTTATTCCATATCAGGCTTCTAATGCTCCTTAGGAATGCCTCCGCTTGTCTTCCTCTTTCACTTATCTCGCCAACATTTCCTCCACATTTTTTAATACTCTCCCCATGTACTTGAACCTATTTAGCTTCTTTAGTTGTTCCCCTGCCATCACAATTCCCTGGGTTAACCTATTTCGGGCCATACTCGTCCACACTGTCTGTCCATACATCCAACTGTCACTGCACTTCCTCTTCATCACTTCCCCAAATCATCAGATCGTCGCAAAAGCCATCACTTTCATGTTTTCCTCTCCCATCCTCACTACCACCTTCTGCATTATTTCATCCATGATTACAATTAAGAGTAGTGGTGATAGAGCACTTACTTGTTTTAGTCCATTCCTTTGTTCCAGTCTATCTGATCTTCCTTCCCCTATTTTCACATACTCATAATGTTTTTCCTGTAGCTGTCTCATAACAAATATCAAATCTACCGTCGATCTCCCTGATCTGAAGCCATACTGCTCTTCCCTTAGCCCTTTTCCACCCTGTCACTTACTTTTTTCAATGATCTTCTCATACACTTTGGCACAGTGGCACATCAGTGTAATACCTCTATAGTTTTTAAACTCCTTCCTTCTTTTTTGAATATAGGTACAATTATTCCTTTTTTCCAGTCTTCAGGAGTTGTGCCCTGATTCCATACCTTTCTCATCACACGGTATAGCCACTGCTTTCCTACTCCTGCTGCCCTTATCATTTCCACGCTCACTTCATCGATGCCTGGTGCCTTTCCACCCTTCATCTTACCCAGAGCTGTTTCCACTTCTTCCCAAGTTAGATCCTTCTCTTTCTCTCCTACATGGCTGTTATTTTCCTTCTTCTCCTGAACAACTGTATCATCCTGTGACCAATTTGGGTTCAGTAAGGCTTCAAAATACTCCTTCCACATCCTTTTTAGTTTTTCTGAGTTGTTTATTTCGTTTCCATCTTATCCAGCATGTTGACATTTTCTATCCTCTCCTTCCTCTTCCTTTTTACCATTCCATATAATACTTTCTTATTTCCTTTGCTATCTTCTTCCATCATGTTGGTCCACTTCTCCAGCCACTTCCTCCTTTCCTCGTTACTATTTTTTTTGGCCTCCTTTTTCTTCATAGTCATCCCTTGTCTCCTGTGTCCTCTGCTTGAACCATTCCCTAAAGGCCCTGTTCTTGAGTTCCACTGCTTGTTTAACTCTATCATTCCACCATGCTGTTTCTTTCCACCTTTTGTGTTACCAGTCCTTCCACACACTGTTTCTGCTGCTTGGACTAACGTTGTTTTAAAATATTCCCACTCCTCTTCCACTGTCCCCATTTCCGCTATTGGTATCTTACTCCTTATTATTCTCTGGTATTCCTCTTCATTGCTCTTATCTTTCAACTTCCATACTCTTAATCTCCTGTCCCGTCTTCCAGATTTTCTCCTCTCTGTTGCAATCCTTAGCTCCATCACTAATAGCCGGTGATCACTATCCAATGCCACTGATGGTATTACGTTCACATCTGCCACACTCTGCTTTAATTCACCATTAAATATTAAGTAGTCCACAACTGACTTCCTCTGCCAATCGCTACTGTACCATGTTACCTTGTGGCTCTCTTGCTTTTTGTACCAGAAATGTCCTATTTTCAATCCATTTCTTTTGCAGAGATCCAACAGCCTTTTTCCCCTTCTTCATTCCTGCCACCCCATCCTTGTGTCCCTATTAATTCCTCATGAGCATTCAGGTCTCTCATAATTATAATATTTTGTCCATTTAACTGCTTTGTAACTCCTGCTCAAAATCCCTCCTTCTCTTGTGGGGTGTATACTTGAAGTACATATAGACTTTTCCCTTTGACTGCTATCTTAACCTTCAACATTCTGTCACTAATCTCTTCCACTTCTTCTTTCAGCCCCTCTCTCACAACTACCCCTACTCCATTTCTTCTCCCTTCCTCATTTCCATTCAATACAGTTGGAAACCATTTCTCAGTTCTCTCCTACCCTTTCCTTTCCACTTTGTCTCACTCAACCCCAAAATATCCAACTTCCTTCTCTCCATCATGTCTACAATTTCCTCCACTTTCCCGGTTAATGTACGTATATTCAAGGATCCAAATCTTAAACCGTTTCCATAGCCATGTCGTTTGTCCATTGCTCCATCCTTTCCGAGGCTTGTTTCTGTTTTGTAAGCAGGTTCTATCCACTACCGGCTTGCTAGGCCTGTCATAGCTTCACCTGCCATTTTTCAGGGTTGCTGTAGGGCCTTCACAGCTACCATATCGGTCCCGGGGAACACTAGGTCCCCACTCTACCTCGCCCCCAGTCAATCCCCTTCTTTATGCCGTGGCCCATTTCCCATCATGTGGAGGAGGGGTTGACCTTAACGTCCATAATTTCCTTCTGATTTTTCTTGGAGATGGCAACATGAAATAGCTGAAATTCTGCTAATGATAGTTTGGGGATCTCCATGTTTTTTTCTTGTGTGGAAATGCCGAAAATGAATTTACATTAATTGTAGATCAAAATTGTCAAAGAAGGCAATTAATCACTCTCCATTTTTATTGGTTCTTTTATGTGCAGGATAGTGTCCTACAGTGGCTCTGAATTTCTTTTCTCTGCCAATCTGCGCATTGAAGTCTCCCATCAGAATTTTGATATGATGAGTGGAACTTTGTTTGTTGTTTCTTCTATTAATTCCCAGAAGTGCTCCACTTTTTGCAGATCGTTTTGATTATAGTTGTTTGTAGGTGCATGTGCATTTTTTATTGAATAGGCTTTATTTCCTGGTTTGATTGACAGTACTAAGATTCTTTCAGAGGGAGATTTAATATTGAGTTTAATATTGAGTTTGTAATATCTCTTCTGACTACAAACCTCAATGGTCTCCATTTACATATTATATTTTTTGTCAATCAATTTTCTGGTAGCCTCTCAAGCTGACCAAAGAATTTCATTTGCCTTTTCTGGATGTTAATTTCGATATTTGAAAACTTTTCTGTTGTTTTGATTGTAACCATCTTAAGTGAGTCTTGCTCCTAGAATTTTCTAATGAATTTCCTCTCTACTTTTTTTTATTTCTTCAACGTCACATTTTCTGTTAAGTTTTAACGTTTCACTTGCATAGAGGACTGTTGGTTTTATGTCTGTGTTGTAAGTGCTGAATTTTGGTCTGTCTTGACATGGATTTTTTGTTGTAGAGATTTTGCACTAATCCTAACGCTTTTTTTTACTTTTTGGAGGTGATTTTACTGCAAGATTTTGTCAAGGCCTGTTGGTTCGGTGAATTCTCCAAGGTATTTAAAGTGTGGGACCCTGTTGATTTTACCGTATTTTGTTCTCAAACTTGCTATTTCTCTCTTTGAACATATGAATTCAGTTTTCTCGAATGAGATTTGTGACCCTACTTTTTCTGCACATTCTTTTAGTGCCTCAAGCTGTTTGAGTCTCTTCATCTTCTGCTAGTATCGCCAAATCATCCGCAAAAGCGATATGTGGTATATAGAGTTTTTTTGGAAAAGCCAAGGGGAATTAGTTTCCAACACTTATATTTCTTGAGTTCTTTCTCCCATTCTTACATAACCTTGTCCAGAACGACGTTGAACAGAAGAGGAGAGAGCCCATCACCTTGTCTCACACCTGTTTGAATGTCAAAAGGTTTTGAAACTTCTCCCATGAATTTTACTTTAGATTTAGTGTCAATTAGTGTTTGTTTTATGATTTCTTGTGTGTGTTTCTTTTTTTATCTAATCCCCCTTCCTTCTAAAATTTGGAATAGTGAAGGCCTGTCCATTGAGTCATATGGCTTTTTGAAATCCACAAATGTGCATACTAGGGGATTTTCTCTCAGGGTTTACATTTTGTTTGTGATTTTGAGGTTGAAAATTTGTTCGGCTACAATTCCATCTTCTCCTGATGTTTTATTATTTTCAAGTTTCTTTATATGTGTATAAATTTCATCTTGTGTTGGTGGTGATGAGTTCTCTGTTGTTATTTCAGATTGTATTTTCGGGAACCTCTTTTTGGGTCGGGCAATTTAAGAGCTGTGAAAAATAAGTTGCTAGCTCTTGAAAGTTTTCTTTATTTATCAGGGCAAGGTTTTTACCATTTTGTTTTCTAAAACATGGGTTCTGTGGTGAGAACTCTTTGATTTGGTTCATGAAGGTCTTGTAGAAATCATGTGTAGTCTAATTTTGTGAAGTTGTCTTTTGGTTTTCTGTGGTTGGTCAGTTGACATATTTACGTTTAAGACAAAACAAAATCTTTGATGTTTGTTTACGAACTTCTAAAAATTTATTGTGTGTTTCTTCAGATTTGTTGCAATTGTAATTCTGAAAAGGCCTTTTTTTCTTTCTTCCAGTGCGGTCTCACATTCTTGATTCCACCAAGGGTGCTTTGGTTTTTGTGAAGAGGAATCAATCCTTTCATGGTTTTGACTATTTTAGTCCAAAATTTTTGCCAGTCTTCCGCAGATTCTTCTTCCCATTTTTCTTTGATTTTGGAGTCTTTGATTTTGCATAGATCGAATTTTGGAATCACTGGTGTTTTTTCTGTCTTTTGGGTATGAATTTAAATTTTATTCTGGATAAATAGTGATAAGAATCTATATTTGCCATTCTGCGTACTTGTACATTGTGAATTTCTGTTTGATAGTCATACAATATTGCAACATGGATCAATCTGAAATTCCCCTAAATGATGGATGGGTGATCGCCATATTTTTTTTGTTTTTTGGGATTTTATCGAAGTGATGTGGACATAATTTTGAGGTTGTTTTGCTGGCATAACTCAATAAGTCGTAACCCATTTTTGTTGGTGAACTTGTGTGCAGGGTAATGTCCCTACCGTCTTCTTGTATTTGCGTTCCATGCCAATCTGTGCGTTGAAGTCGCCAAGCAAAATTTTCACATCTTTCGGAATTTTGACCATCTCAGTTTCAAGCTCTTCCCAGAATCTTTCTGTTTTTTTTTTTTTTTTCACCATTTGCTGGTGCATGTACATTGATGCAAGGGTAATATTTGTTCGTGTGTTTTATTCTCACTGTCATAAGTCTATTGTTAATGGGTTTCATATCTTTCACTGACTCCATAACTATTCTGTCTACAGCAAAGGCCATGCTTAATAGTGCTCCTCCTTGGCCAATTTTCTTGTTAGTTCCACATTTGAAGATTCTGTAATTATTGGTAGTCTATTGTTTCGAAATCTGTAAAGCGTGTTTCTTGCAGGGCAAGGATTTGGATTTTCTGTTTATTGAGTTCTTTATAATAATCATATATATTATTTCTATAAGGTGTTTTTTTGTCACAAGCCCACTACTCAGTTAGTCATTAGATAACGTTCGTTGTGTACACACGTATTGCGCCTAATGGCCCGTCATTCTACTAGTGATCAAGGCAGATGCCGAAATATTGTGTAGTTTGTTTGTCAGCATAATTGTTCCCTCTCATCGCAGCCATCCACTTTGGTATGTGGTGGGATAATTTCCCATTCTTCTCTTATTTATATCGCCTAGAAGCCACTCCAATTTCCTTAGTTTCATCATCGTAATATGTTGTAAGTATTTTATAAGTACGATATGGATCTTTTCCATGCAATATACCTCGCTGCGAAACCTTCAGCATGTGGTCCACCCACAGCAACAATATTCGAACCCTACTACATGGAAAACCTTCGCCATCACTGGGCATGTCACATGCTCCACAACACATATCACATACCAACTAACCTGCACCCACTGCACCAGTTCCTATATACACCCTCACTACACAGTAACTTGGTCAGAATGAATGGCCACAGACAAACAGTTCACACCTACTATTTATACTTCTGATACCAGAACATGTCAATTACCACAATTCTAACAATGTCAATGACTGCTTCGCTGTGAGGAACAATCAGTTTTTCGCAAACCACGGCTGCTTGAGAACTTCAGAGATGGGAACTTGCATACCAAAATATCCTAGATACCAGATACCCACCGATAAATTCTACCTTTTGACCCATCACTCATTATGGCTAGTATTATTATGCAACTAGTAAAAATTTAAACAAAATTCTTACAAATTTATTTATTTATTCTTTGATTTAACACTCTGTATGCTTTTGTTTTATATGTTAATCCATCTCGACAAATTGATAACACGTATGCATTACCAACATTTCGAGTGATTTTACTAATTTTCAAAGCTTACTTATACGGTTTAGTCCAAATTGAATTAAATTAAATATTACCATTTAAGGAACAAATTTACCAAATTTCAGATCAATAGAACAGTTTTGTAGGTTCCGACAAAACTAACGTGTTATCCAGAACGTTTACCTTCTTTCTTTTTTGTGTCACTTTTCCTCCATCTTGTCCAAAATTCTAATTTACTTATTAGAAGAAAGTGGTCTGTTGATACACCACTACTGCTGGAAGCCCTCGTGTCCTGTACCATTGATTTTTTTATTTCGTTCACAGCAACGTAGCCAATCAAGGAACTCCATGTATATTTATGAATATTTTTTTTCAGAAGAGAGTGTTTGTAATTCTGAAATTTTTATAGCAACAAAAATTCCCTCAGTTTTAATCCCATTCTTTCTAAGTTGATCCTCTCAACTATTCCAACCACATTTCAATTTCTTGATTGTCTACTCTGGCATTAATATCGCCTGCTAAAATTAGATAGCCTAGTCAACCTACCACCTCCTAGCTCACCCTGTTTTCCGCTCCCCAGCCAGTCATGTGGGAAACTTTGGCGAGTGCACACCTCCCGAACTATATGGTTCATCCGTTTCACATGACTAAGGGTGCAAAACCTAAAGATTATATAATTTTTGTTCATCATTTATGTTTTCACTCATCTCAGCCTTCAACTTTGGTAAGTGATGAGTCATTTCCCTGTCCTTTACTACCCTATCTTAATTTCCATATTCCTTTATTCATACCCTTAGTTTTTATCAGATTTGGATAAATCTTTGCCCAAACACATATGTAAAAACAAATAGAAAAAATACTTTATATTTTGGTACCCGAAGCCCAACCCCTGTCCACTTTACCCCATGCTCGTAACTACCAACGTTCTTTATATGTGTCCACAGTTTTTATCTGATTTGGATGGAACATTGTGTACATATACATCAAAACAAAGAGAAAATTATTGTCTACATTTAGTTTACAAAAACCCACTCACTCTCCCTCATCACCCTACTTACTAAACTTTTGAGAAGAATAAATTCATGACCCATGTTAGGGATTCATTCACAATACTAAACACATATTACAGAAAAATTAACAAGGACAATAAATTTAAATATCTAGGTGAAGTAATTTACAGTAATGGGCTCATAAGGAAGCAAACATATCAAGAGCAAGAAAACTAGAACTAGCTTACTAACTAAAGATACATACAATAAGAACAAACTCTCAAAGAAAACTAAAACCAAACACTACAACACAGTAATCAAACCAGAAGGTCTGTTCACCTCAGAATGTTTGTTCTCTGTGAAAACTGGAGAAATGGAGAAAAATTTGGGGACCACTAAAAATTTAAAATAGCGAGTTTAGGCACCAGAGGAATAAAAAGCTATACAAAGAAGAAGAAATTGAAAGGATGTTCAGACACGATTAGAAAGAGGAGTATCATTTTTTGGTCACGTAATGAGAATGGATAACAACAGACTTACAAAAATAATTTTCAACCATGTTTACAAGAGTAAGAAGGGCAACTAGTGAGTCCACGGAGTAAAATAAAGACATGATTGAGATCAGAGTAACAGAAGATTTAATACAAGATACCCCGCAGGGGCCTGGTACGCAAGTGCCAGGTACGGGTTTGGCGAACCCGCGGTGCCCGAGCTGGAAACTTGTAAGCGCCGCAAGTTTCCCACACCGTAAACTCCGTACGTGCTTCAACGACCACCGTAGGGCGTGGCGGTGGAACGTTGTGTGCCTAGGAGAATGGGGATCTTGGCTTTATCACCTGGATCGCGAGGACGGTACAAACCTCTATAAAAAAAAAACCTCAATCTCAAGGTCAGCCACGTGCCGAGTAGGTGTATGGGTGATGAGGGAAATCACTCGATAACGTGCAAGCTAATGGGCTCCTGCACACCCCTGTTGTATAAGCACTTCTTTTTTAAATTGGTTATACTCGTCAGACCAAAACGAAGCCTTACATAACCAAAAAACCCTGCAGTTCGCGTGTGTCGCAGTATTATAAAAATACACACAGTTCAAAGAAGCAGGCAAAGGCTGACAGCCCCCCTTCTGAAGTGGAACACAGTAGCGGAAAGGTATATCTAATTGATAATGCCTTTGTAATAATGACAAGAACTGAGGAATCCTTTCAAAAGGTCTCTCTGTTCTATATACAGAAAGGCTTAGAGGGAATAGCTGGAACCCTAAAAAGCGTGAAAAAGCTGAGGAACGGGACACTGCTGTTAGAGACATCTAACTACAAGCAGGCTGTCCTACTCCTTAAGTGTGAGAAGCTCAGGGAGTTCACAGTAAAATGCGAACTCCATAAAACGCTCATCTCAAGCCATGGAGTGATCACATGCCGTGATCTGATTGATATAGCGTCCGAGGAACTCCATAAGGAGTGGGGATCAGAGAATGTGTTCGAGGTTCGTCAGATCTTGCGAATGGTTAACGGCAGTCTTGAGAAGACTGCCACCTTCGTCCTGACGTACGACACTCCGAAGTTGCCGAAGTCCATAAAAGCCGGATATCTTAACCTAAACATTCGCCCGTATGTCCCGGACCCGATGTGCTGCTTTAAGTGCCAGAGGTTCGGGCATACGACGTTGAACTGCAAAGGCAACCCCACCTGTGGGAATAGCAGAAAATCGGCACACGAGCAAGGTGTAACCTGCACCCTCCCACAGGTGTGCATCAACTGCTCCAGGCCACATCCAGCCTGGAGCAGGGAGTGTCAGGTGTACCTTGAAGGAAAGAAGGTACAGGAGTTGAAAGCGAAGGAACGATTATCCTATGGTGAGGCAAAGAAACAGTATAAGGCGCTTGTGCCACCGGTCTTTGCCGCAAGCTTTACCAAAATGCTGTCAACTGCCGTCAGACGTCTGTTGTAGACGCTGGCACGAGCACGATGTGTTCGTGTGAGTGCAAATGTGGCGCAAAACCCATTAAGGTCTTAACACCAAGGACTGCGGGTGTCGGCAGCTTCACTTCTGCAAACTCGACCACACCGACAGCAGGTTCAGCAAGTCCACCAGCAACGGTACAGCCATCCGCTACAGCAATGGGTCCCTCTGCAACAGCAGAAGCGGCCCCTGTAGCAGTAACAGCATCTGCAAGGGAAGCAATAACGGCAACGCCATCTGCCAGTAGCGGATGGCAAACAGTGCAGAAAGTTAGGGGTCCGAAATTTAAGCACACGGACCTCACTATGTTTGTGAAATCCCCTCCGACTTCTCCTCCCAGATCCCCCTCTGGAAAGGAGAAGAAGAGGAACAGGCCTCGGCGGAAGAAAAGTCCGCAAGACTCCGAGGACTTACAACAAAAATCGTCTTCGGACACTGAAGACAATGTTATGCTGGTGGACAAACCTGGTTCCATTCCTCAGCAGTCGCGGGACGGTGACCCACCCGACCCGGGGCGGGTGAGTTCGAATAGGTGAGATGGCTCCCATACTTCAATGGAACATCAACGGCTTTCAGGCTCACAAACGGGAATTCCAACTCTTAGCACGGTCTAATCCATTGTGTCTCTGTTTACAGGAGACACATTTTAGACCATCGCACCAACCAGGATACGACATTTACAGAAAGTACGATACCAAGGGTGATCGAGCTAAGGGAGGAGTGGCTGTTTTGGTCTGAAACACTGTCCACTCAGAA
The DNA here is from genome assembly GCA_031002005.1 of Vandiemenella viatica. Classification (NCBI taxonomy): domain Eukaryota; kingdom Metazoa; phylum Arthropoda; class Insecta; order Orthoptera; family Morabidae; genus Vandiemenella; species Vandiemenella viatica. The sequence goes on along the minus strand of JARYHS010011408.1, from coordinate 245,240,018 downwards.
CCCGTTGCTCTCACCTCCTCATTACAAGCAGTAGCGGTGAAAATACATGGTCCAATCCAACTGACCGTATGCTCTCTCTACCTGCCACCCAGTTTGTCCGTCAACTACGACGACCTGGTTGGCATGATACAACAGCTATCTCAGCCCTTTCTTCTTTTGGGAGATTTCAATGCCCATTTTGCGTTGTGGGATTCAACCTCCGACTGCCCCAGGGGCCGAGTGGTTGGTAGATTGATAGAGCAGAAGGAAATTTGTATCCTGAATACAGGGCAAATGACTCATTTCACCACTGCTTCTGGTACGTCTTCTCCCATTGACCTTTCATTGTGCTCTCCCTCAATTGCGGACTCCATGAATTGGGAGGTGGATCGCGACCTTCATGGAAGCGACGACTTCCCTATATGGATGCACGTAGAGTTCGAGCGTGGAGGAGGCATTAACCGACGTAAATAGAACGTCAGCAAAGCCGATTGGACATTATATCGCCGATCACTATGTCTCCGGCCTTGCCAAAGAATCATGGAGATGGTGAATCACTTCATGGACACAATTCACCACCGGCTGATGTTTTCATGCCTAAATGCTCCGTAACGCTGCGAAGAACTCCCGTTCCCTGGTGGAATGACGAATGCCGTTCGGCTATTCAGGGACACTGGAGGGCGTTGCGACGATTTAAGATGCAAACAACTGCTGACAACTTAGCAGCGTTCCGTATGTCAAGAGCAAAGGTGGGTTGTGTTATTAAGGAGAACAAAAAATGGTCATGGTAGATCTTAGTGAGCACTATTAATCGTTCCACAACATCGTCGAAAGTATGGGATTCCATCCGCAGTTTATCTGGAAGGTACTCGCGCCCACCAGTGTCTGGTTTACTGGGTCACGGACGCATAATCACCGACGAACGAAGCATAGCGCAGCTGATGGCGGAGAACTTCGCTGCCTTCACTTTGTCCGCCAACTTTGACTCTCGGTTTCAACGGCAGAGAGTTGCTGCCGAGAGGCGAGTGCTGTGCTTCGATTACTATTACTATTACAATTACTCCGCGATTCACTAAAAGTGTTTGGCGGAGGGTGCATTGCACCTATCAGGAAAGGTAATGGTTTGGAAGGGATATACGGGATATGGCAGGAGGCGCCCATTGGCTATTGTGAGGAACCATCCCAGCATTCGCCTGGAGTGATCTAGGGAAACCATGGAAAACCCTGATCAGGATGGCCAATACAGAGGCCTACAACTGCCCATTTACATCTTGGGAACTGGAGTCAGCGTTGAACAGCGTAAATGAGACTGCTCCAGGGCCTGATCGGATCCAGTACCAGATGCTGAGGCATCTTACTATAGATGCTAAGGAGTACCTTTTAGATATTTTTAATCAGACATGGACCAGAGGACACTTCCCCGACTTGTGGAAAGAAGCAACGCTTATCCCTATTTTAAAGCCTGGTAAGGACAAATTGTTGCCAGGTAGCTATTGTAGCATCGCCCTTACAAGCAACGTGGGTAAGACACTGAAGAGGATCGCTGCCTCGTCTGGTGTCTTGAATCTCGTAATCTGCTAAGCCGCTTTCAGTGTGGATTCAGGAAGTTCCGTTCTAACTTGGACAACCTGATCCTCCTGGAGGCGGCAATACAGGATGCATTCATCCGCAGCGAACACCTTGTGGGTATCTTTTTCGACCTCAAAAAGGCTTACAATACTACCTCGCGGCATGTTATTTTAAAACAGTTACACGAATGGAGTTTTAGGGGTAACCTGCCCCATTTTTTAAAATAATTTTTATCTGGTCATTACTTCCGGTGCCGAGTCGGTAGTGAAGTGTAAGATCTTTTTATCCAAGAAAACGGTGTTCTTCAGGGATCAGTTTTAAGCGTGACCCTTTTCGCTATTGCGATAAACAGCATATCATACTTAGCTATTTTAAATTATTATCTTGTCTGGATCACTGTCTAATTAAGTATTCAAGAAAATATTTACTTATAGAGTTACTTTCAAAAGCGATGAAGATTCCAAATTAACCTAGATCACAGTCGCCAGTCTGGTTAGCTTCAGTAGTACATATAACAACTTTCAAAGTTTACAGTTACACACAATAAATTAGTGCACTTTTACAACTTTCTTTTTATTTCATCCTCAAAGTTGTTCTTCACTACAGAAGCAAACTTAAACTAATGTTCTTATCCAAAGATTGGCGGTTCCTATATTTTTAAAGGTAGGAGAACATTAAATAACTACCATACATTTAACCTAACAGTTCTTCGTTGTTTGCTGATCAACATCTCAATTCAATCCACATGCCATCACTCGTCAGCGATAATCCTACAATGCCACTACTTCAGAGAGCCTATATTACCGGCTTATCGATAGCTGTAAGTTCTGTGAAATTAAATAAAAATTACACTAAAGGCATTATGCCTGTTCTATTACAATACGTAATGAGGAGTCCCATCCGGTACTCCTTATATGTAGATGATTTTTTAATTTTTATTGCAATGTCCAGCCTGAGAAGCACTGAGCAGCAGCTGCAACTCACGCTGAACAGGCTGAATGAATGGTCAGTGCACACCAGTTTTCGATTTTCGGCGGAGAAAACCCGGTGTGTACTTTTTACTCGTAGCAGAAGTCTTTTAGCCGAGCCTCACCTAACCTTGAGGAACACTGTTTTAAGTTTTACTGATACTGTCCGGTATCTGGGCTTTATTTTAAACAGTAGGCTTACTTGGCTTCCATATCTTAAGGATGTGAAAGCGAGAGCCTTAAAAGCCTTAAATGTTTTGAAATGTCTTTGTGGCAGGTCGTGGGGCGCTGACCGCTCCTGCCTGCTACAATTCTATAGAGCCTTTGTACGGTCGCGACTGGAATACGGCTGCATCGTTTACAGCTCAGCACGGGATACTTATCTTCGGATGCTGGATAGTGTCCACCATGGAGGAATTCGGCTCGCCACGGGTGCCTACCGCATCAGCCCTATTGTCAGTATTTGCGCTGATTCTGGCGAGCTGTCGCTTACCATCCGCCGGCATTTCCTCATGGTGCGACACTACCTGCACATTGTCATAACACCTGGCAGTATTACCATAACACCTGGCAGTCCCGTGCATGATGTGGTTATGCGCCCTGATTTTGAACGGCTGTATATCAATCACTACAGAGTGAATAAACCGTTCAGCTTCCGTACAAGGGCCGTTTTAGAAGAATTTGAGTTTGAGTTACCTTCTTTTTACCATCATGGTTGGAGTAAATCTCCTCCCTGGCTTTTAAGGAGGCCCAGAATAATTTTAGACCTTTGTAGGTATAGCAAATTGTGTACCGCTAATAATGTTTTTATTAGTGTTTTTACCGATATTTTAAAACAGTATCACACATTTACCCTGGTATTCACAGATGGGTCTAAGCAGGCTAATGGAGTAGGATGCTCTATTGTGTTCCCTCGAGCGATTTACACATACAAACTGGATGGAAGATGCAGCATTTACACCCCAAAGTTTTACGCTGTTTTAAAGTCGCTCCAGCATATTAAATTAACCCACGATAAGAGGTTCATAATATGCTGTGATTCCCTTAGCTTTATTCAGGCCTTGGGAAGCATGTACCCAGTGGACCATCTAGTCCAGGACATCCAGGACGCCCTCCTTTCCCTCCAATCTTGTGGAAAGGAGGCTTTATTCTGCTGGGTACCGGGCCATGTGGGAATCGGGGAATGAGACAGCTGATGTAGCTGCCAAGTTAGCCTGTGACAATGTCAGAACCGACTTTGAACCGGTCCCAAAGTCAGACCTTGCCTCGGCGGCGAAGAGAATTGTTTTTGAGGTGTGGGAAAGGCAGTGGCTGGAAGTAGAGCATAATAAGCTCCGGTTGGTCAAACTGACTGTTCAGCCGTGGAGCAGCTCCTTCCAGCGGGCAAGGAGGGATGAGGTTATCCTTACTCACCTCCGTATAGGGCACTGTCCTCAGACGCACAGCTTTCTTCTCCGCCGGGAGGACCCACCGGAATTTGATGCCTTTGACGGTACGCCACATTTTAACTGATTGTATTTTATTCTATGACTTAAGGGCAGATGTTGGCCTAGCCAACGATCTGTCCCTTATTTTAGGTAATGAAGCTAGCAGTGTGGCTAAAGTTTTAAAATTCTGTGTTGTGGGCGGCCTAATCTTTAAGGTGGATGAGTGGCCAATTTACAGCCACTCATCCATGTACATAGCTCTTTTTTGGTTTGTCTCATTTGTTTTTGTTTTACTATTAGATTTAAGTTTTTATGTCTGGTTGGCCTCTTTACAGCCAGCTAGACATGTGCTGTGATGTTCGTATTTTAATGGCCCCTTTACAGCCAACATTTTTGCATTTTACTCGATTTGCCGTCTGTGTGGCCGACCCCTCTACAGTTGGCCATACAGACGGTAAAACTTAGATTTTAAGCCACATTACTAGGCCGGTCATTGTTAGGGTGCTAATGACCCCACCGTCGACACGCCCTTAAACCGCAACAACAACATAATACAAGATAGAGGAACTTTCAGGAGATTGATCCAAAATTTCAAGGGTTTCCAGGGGAAAGAGAAACGTAAATGTAATAACATATGTATGGAAGAAAGGAGGAAACATCAAAGTGAAAGGATGAAGTACAATTGGAAGACAAGTAAAGAAGCATCGAAATGAATGCACAGGATTACTTTTCGTGGTCCTTCTATGGCTGATATTGAAGAGAAGTGGTAGTGACAGTGAAACTGACTTTAGGCAGTGGAAGTATAGGGAAAATAACATGTCACTTGCCACACACAAGGTAGGAGTGCCAGGACAAGCTCAAAAACAATAACACACTTTACAATATTTTAGTAAAAAAATTTACTGTTGTTAAAGGTGGGTCATACGGCAAGGGAGTAACGTGTGCACTTGGAGACCCACCACACACTGAGCCAAAAATTAACCAGATGACCAATGACAACAAATACGCACAGTAAATTAAAATCAATAAATTTTCTTTATTAAAAAACACTTAAACAAATGCCATCCCATCCACACCAAATGTCACCTTACATAAGGCATTGCAATCCATGACAGACTTAAGTATCTAAGATCATATGAGGTGTAATATTCTGTCTTTATATCTGCATTATGAAACCAGTATCTTCAGTTTCATATCATCCATGTTTGTTTTTTGTGAATCAATTGCACTACAATCCTTTACGGCATAGATTCTGTTTTATTAGAAGAAAGTTTTGGTCATCTAGAAGTTGTTTGCATTTAGTGTTAGTTATGTTGATATCTTTGATGTAAATTAAGGCTCTTTTGGTTTTTTCTGAATTTCTACTTTCATATTTTTATAACAAAAAAATCTATTTGAGCTATTCAGGCTAATTTCCACCATCAAGTATCATTAACATGCATATTATTTGACAGTTTTCAAATATCATTTAAACTAATAATAAAATTTCATTATGATTTTCTCTTAAAAGCTGTTAAATAAACGCCTGCTTTTTCTTTTGTCAAATGCTTTCAGGGAGTGGTAAGTACATTATATTCAATTTATGATTTTAGTTATTTATCTACACAGTTTCACTCAAAACAGTATGTAAAAAATTTATGGATTACATATTATAGATATAAAAGTGAACTGATTGTATTGTTTTTACAGTTGTATTGTGTGATTACTCTGAGAGTGGCTATTACAAATACATTATTTTATGTATATTGCTGTTAATAACAATTAAATACTTTCTGAAGATTTGTTCTTCTTGAGTTTGTGCATTTTTGTGTATTCAACCCTAGTAATAAAAGTGGTTTGTTTCCCTGCGACCCCCCCCCCCCACTTTTTCCCAAAATTTTTGCTTCTCATGTATAATTCTCATTTACATGTGTACAGTTAAAGAAATCTTGTCAATATCCTGGAAAAAGTCTTGTGGTCTCTTGAAAATATATTCCTTTTACATACATCACAATTAACTGACTTTGGATTTATTAAAAAATAAAAGATCACCAGAGATTTAATACCTGAAATATTCTCATAATATTCTTGGATTTACAGAACCATTATTGTATGTGTTTCCTATTAACAATACTGGAAGTATCGAGCAAATTTTTAGTCTGACTACTGCACTGTTAAACTAACTTGTTAAAGCTTTCGAAATTGAAGTATTTATACTAAATACAACATTTAATTATACAGTGTCTATTGTTGCATGAATATATATTTTTTATCCCTGTTAGTAAGGTGCAAACTAATGCAAATCAGTGTATCCTGTCAATTTTAATGAGTAAAACTGTAGGAATAGTTGAAACTTAAAAGAGTATCTTTTTTAAAAAAATATATAAAAAAAATAGAGGAATGTATGTGAAACACTATCAAAATTGACGTCAATAATTCCCTTTTGGCAACTTGCAAGGATTGGTGCCAGCTTGTTCACAGCTTAGTGGAGTCTAGTAGCAGCTGGAGTGCAGAACTGCAGGTGACTCATTCTCTGCCGCCAACCTTTTGCATGTTTTTTACTATTCAGCTCTGATTTTATCCAAATCTGTGTATTTAATATGCTGAAATTTTAGTACAGATTTTCTGATTGAATTGTAAATCAAGACCTTTTTTCTCATCAAATTCTCAGTTTTAATATTTAGTTTTGGAATTCGATGTATAATATATAAAATAGAATCGGCGCATTCAAAGAAGAGAATGAAGTCTAGAAGCATGGAGTGTACTCACAAAGTTGAAAAATCTGGAGCTAAGCCTTTTTAGATCAGTACTGTTTTTACATCTTTTAGGAATTTGGAAGGTAAATTAGATTTATGTATTATAATTAATAAATAATATGTGGTTTTACATACCAGCAAATATTAATATAATTTCTATATACTCAAGTGTTGTGCAAATATTATTCTTAAGTATTTAGCATGTTATGTGCAGTTTGTGAACCATAAGTTAATAGCGGAGAACCTTCACATTTTTACTTATTACCATTTTTGTTTAGTGGTTGTTCAAACTAGTATTGTCTTACGGAGTGAATATGTTACACTAATTTAGTTTTAGTCATGTGCAAAAGAAACAATGCACATGAGGATCTAAGATTTGCTGAGGTCCCAAGACTGGTCATGCAGGAAAGAATGGATCATAATGTAATGTCCATATATCCCAAATTTTGTGTAGTCTTCATTGCCTGCATGTAACTTACCGTGGTTTTGAAAGGTACTTTATTGCAGTTGCTTGTTTTTAATTTTCCATCAAGCTTGTCATGTTTGTTGAAAATAAAAGTTTTAGTAGTTAAATTGTTCTGCAAGTTTATAATATTTAGCATGCTATTAGTAATGCATAGATGCTAATTTCCAGTATATGTATTCCTTCATGTCCTTAGTTTTATACTTGTTTACCAAACAGTTTAAATTTTCTCTCACGTCACTTGTTGATCTTTTTTTATATTACACTCTTGTAACTAATGTCCTCTTATTTTACATGGCAGTTTGGTTGAGTTGCTTAAGCCTCCACTTTATTTAGGTAAGGACAAGTTGAAATTGTGCTTCCAGTTACTAGGCATTATTAATATTTTTAGGCATGTTTTTTCATGCAGTTTAGAAATTTCATTATGAGACAGCCAATTTTTCAATGGAATGATAAATTCATCAGCCAAACATACATGGGAAACCAAAACTATTCAGATTCTTTTATTCTTATAGACTGGACCAATTTGAAATAGAAGGAAGAGACTGTGTGCTTGGATAAATGAGTTAAGGAACACAAGTTACTGGTTCAAAGTCAAATAATTCAACTGAGTAAAAAACATAAAGTTAATAGTAGTACATTAGATAAGGTGATTTTTTTGTCTTTTAAATACATATTTTTTCTGTATATAAATGTAAAAGTTAATAATCAAAATACAAGATATAGTTAGTGTAGCCATATATGTGCAGTGTATCCTCATATATCTGCAGTGTATATTCTCAAATGATTAAAAAGATACTTGAAATGTTATGCTACATTCATCTTGTATTTTGTGTTTTCATGGCAATCCTTCCTACTTTAGTAAGTAATGAGTTCACTTTCCTTATCCTTGCTAATATTCACATTGCTTTAAACCATTTTTCTGTGTACTGTTTCTGTCATGAATTATTAAGCTTACACTGAGAATACATCAGGTTGTTTAATTGGTGACTTTTACAGTTTTGTATAGTTTGTAAAACAGTGAAATTTGATTGAGAAATTGGAGGAAATGGGAAGGTGCTATTTAACAACATAATCTCAAGAAAAAATTTGAAACATATTTATCATGGCACCATTGAAATTTTTGATGTAAATAATTCGCACAAAATCAGGTTGGCAGCAGTGAAAGTTTTGTGTGCTGAGGTGGATAATGAATTATCCAACAGGTGTGTAATGAGGCAGTTAAATTAAGAAACAATAAAATAAGAGAAATTTAATAGTGATAGAGTGTGTGTTCTGGTGCCATTTTTCCTAAGCACCTATTTTCTTTTTCTTATTAATTTTTAGCTTAGGTACTTTGAGTGTTACTTTCCCATCCACGTACCTGAAGTAAGATCAAATACCTCTCTTCCTTGTACTATTCCTAATTCTTGTACCAATATCCACCTGAGCCTCATCATTAAAATATGTCTTAAACATGTTCAGCATTCTCTTCATTTGTCTTCCATCTTCCAATGAAACTCATCCGAGCTCCTGTATCGTGTATGTTATCGATTATTGGAATTACCACAAACAAATCTAAGTGCTCTTCATTGCTCCTCATCCAACTCCTGTCTTTTTTACACAAAAATTTAGGTCTCATACTACCATCATCTTCAAGCATTTGTCTCAGCAAGGTTTTGTAGCCCAATTTCCTCACATCTCTAGTACATTACCTCATCACCATCTTCATTAAATGAAGGATTTTGAAACTTCTCCTTACTGACTGTCTAATTGAGTTATTCATCAAAGATTATGCTATTTACACTTCATTCTTCAACAAGAAATTCTTCTTAACACACTAGAATCATAAAGAAAGTTTTTATTAATCTGTGGACCATATAAGCTGAATCTTCTTGGCACTCATTTTTATTCTGTGTTGACCTACCTGACTAGTTACTTTTTTCACTACTCATAATAATAGCCTATAAGTATGGAATGTTATATATATACATGCATTTTGGTGACTATATGTGTATACTGATGACAAGGAAATACTTTGTATCTTTAGGAAGGAAATAGAATACTTTTTTTCCCATATGAATAACAGTTTGTCATGTGACAGGTTTGACGGTAGAATGGTATATCGATGGCGTTCCCGTCATATTATGCTGACTCAGTGTTGTTTGGGACATATCTTAGATAACTTACAGCTTTGTATATCTAATTCTAGCAATCAAATTATAAGTCCACTCGGGTAACAGCTATTATATATATAAGGACTTATGTGGTGTAGCAATAGGACAAACTAGGAAGAAAAAAACTTGTAATTTTTAGAGCTAATGGTTTGAATCAAAATCTGCTTAAAGAGCTAATGACTTAAATGTACCACGGGAAGAAGCAAGCAATTAAAAACCTTCATATGTGGGAAATTGTTGCGCATGGATCATTATGCACTTTCAAACCCTCACTCCTTTCGCAAAAATCTGATAAAACTTATAATTCCGTTTTATTTTTTTACTTCTGTTATTCAGTTTTCTGGACTGCGGTACTTTAAAATAAATGGAATACGTGAATCAAATGTAATAATCATTTACTGGCATTGTAACAAGTCAATTGTGATGCTAAATATGTTAGATTACAAATGTGGTAGACAGTTAAAAAGTTTGTCTCTGGTGCCATATGTCTGCTCACTGACTGTAAGCGAAACCAATATTTCTTCCTTATATATCGTTATGGATACGAAATTCAGTTTTTTTCTTGAATAAAGAGCTACCGTAAATATCAAAAGATAACAATATGTTTTTCTACCTTACTAACTTCTGCAGTACTGCTCATATTTCGATGGACTCAGTCGATTAATACATATTTGGTGGCTCTAATGTGCAAATATTCCTGAATAATATCACCCAAGGAACATGTGTACAACTTTTGGCTGCTTTTCCAACCACGGACAGTAAAATAAACTGTTCTTTCTATAAAATAACTTCTTACCCTTGATTTTTTATTGTTAATCCTCATACGTGTTATATTGAGTTAATGGCGACAGCAACATGTAACCAGTGAAATTAAAAATTAACTAGGCATCATAAAAACTTATGTTATACCACATAAATTACAAAACTATATCCATTATGCTGTATACTGTAGCATCGCGTGTCAATTGTCATTCCGGTCCAGGCTGCATTTCAACTGAATTACAACCTCAGGTAATATTGCCATTCGAAAATCATAGATTCAGTCAAATGCACATTAATACATATACTGTGATCAAATCTTGATATTTTGGAATTACTTATGTTGCTGAAATAATGGCATTAGTAATACGGTGGTTTGAAAGCGAATAAAATTAAAAATAATTCTTATCATGTGATACCATGCAATATTAGTTTTAATCCATGAAATTTCTATTTTAAAGCAGAAATAATTGAACAAACCAAGATATTGTCAAAATAAAACCAATATCCTAACATTAAAAGCAAAAATTTCTATCTCAGATAATTAAATGCTACTGAATTTTTTTTTAATATAATGTTTAAATTTTTATTATTTCATTGAAATACTCGTTACTATTACTGTTATTATCAATAAAGAAATCTCTTGTATTGTAACACTTCAAAGAGCACGAATTTGTGGTAACTGCTGTATCGATATAAATTTGCGGCACCAATGACCCAGTCAGAGAAGCTAGATTGGGAGTCATTGGAGGAAAAGAGGAGGGTGAAGAGAATGCTGGGAATGTACAGGGGATATGTTGGTGATGTGGATATTTGTCAAAGAATTAAGAATAGTGCACGGAAGGGAAAAGACAACCATAATCACAAGCTGGCACTCTATTTCATGCATTAGGGATTGGGAAAAATTTTTGGTAAGGGTGTCTGGGATTGGAACAAATTACCATGTGAAGTGATGGAATAATTTACCAAAAATGATTAAGGACTTTATAATTAAAATTTGTAAATCATAAAAGTAAATGGGTGAGGTATTTAACACTCCAGTTGTAAAAGAAAATGTAAAAAAATAAATTAAAAAGGGGTAATTAGATGACTAGGGGAATTGCCACTGAAGATTAGCTCCGTCAGTTAAATTAATAATCGTGCAGTCCTCCGTATCAGCATTTAAGAATGGCACACAGAGGCATTACAGTGAGCAACTTACTAAGTAATGTAAAGGTAACATCTTATTTCTCTTAAATATTGCTTCACCTACTTAAATCACAAACCCTTTCTAAACTGTTTTTTTTTTTTTTTTTTTTTTTTTTTTTTTACTTCGTACACTAATCATCCTTATGAATTAGTACAATTAATTTTTCAGATAGATTTTTTACTATTTCATGAACTTATTACATTAAAATATGAATGAAACAAAACTCTTGGACATCAGTATGAAAACCAAGAGAACAGAGGAAAGTTATAAGAAGACCTTCAGAATTCATGCCTCTCGATGTTAATATTTTGTAACAGAATAAAATCAATAAAGAATTTTTGCACATACCAAAGCAAACAGCTGCAAAGCAGCTGGCAAATTCTAATTTTGAATATAATTATAAAAGGTGTAGTAGGGAGTAAAAAAAAGTAGTTAATTTTATGGACAAGCTGGCAACACTCTGACTCATAATATTTAAACATTTCTTTTCAATATAATGTGGACAAGTTGTAAGAAAAAACCTCAAAAAATGATATATTTTTTACCTCTGTTTTTAAACCTGAAAGACTTTCAAATTCTTTATGGAGTTTATAATGCCTTCACAAAGTAACTAAATGAGTTATTTTTACAAATCTGATTCTTCAGTAGATAAATATTTTCAGAAAAAATCATATGTATTGTTCCAGTGAGAATTTAATGATTTGGAGTATATCATCATCTTAGACTTTTCCAGATAGTTGATCTAGGAACATTATCGTATGCCTTTTCTAGGTCTATAAACACATTAATTAGGTTTTTCCCTCTTTCCCAATATTTTTCTACCAGTATTCTCAAGGCAAATATTAGATCTGTTGTGCTTCTTCCAGCCCTAAACCCATGTTGTTCCTCTTCTTAGATGGGCTCTAATATTGTTCGTACTCTAGCTTCAACTATCTTTTCCATAATTTTTAGGCCGTGGGATAGGAAGGTAATAACTCTGTAGTTTTCACTTTTCCTTATGTTCCCTTTCTTGAACATAGGAATTATCACCCCTTTTGTTCAGTCTTCCAGTATTTGGTTATCATTCCATATTGCTTTGAGGACTCTATACAGCCATTGAATCCCTGGTGGACCGGCTGTAACTTCGTCGGCTACTGCTGACTTGCCACTTTTCATCTTATGGAGAGTTCACTCGACTTCTAACCAAGTTATTGGGGTGTCTTCATCTATTATCCTCTGACTTGTTTCTTCATCATCTATCCCATTAGGTCCATTTAGTAGAGTGTCAAAATATTGTTTCATGGCTTCCTGATACTTCTTATGTTGCGAACTATATTTCCATCCGCTGTCTCTATTGCTGAAATTGTTTCCTTATTCGATCTTTTGTGTTTACAATTCCATATAACATTTTCATATTCCCTTTACTATCCTCTTCCAGTTTAGATGTAAAATCTTCCCAGCTTTTCTCCTTTTCTTCTTTTGCAATTCTTTTAATTTCCAATTTGCTGCTTCTATATTCTTTTGCCATCTACTCCAATCTTCCATTATCTGCTTGGTCACTGTTGTTTCTTCTATAGGACTTGGCCATATCTAGAGCTTTTTTGGCTTTATTTCTTTTGTCTATTGCCTCTTTTACTCTGTTGTTCCACCATGATGTCCTTTTCTGTTTAACTCTCCTGCTTGTTCTTCCACATCTTTTTTCTGCACTTGCAACAAGACTTGCTCTAAAATAATTCCATTCTTCGTGGCCCTTTTGTATATCTGTTTTTGGTATTTTGGCTCTAATTTCCTCTTGGAACTGCTGTTTCCAGCCCATGTCTTTCAGTTTCCAGTCTTTAATTCTCGATCTTTTCATCCTAGTTACCTTTGCAATAGCCTTAGTAACTCTCATATCCACAACAAGTAGTCTGTGGTCACTGTTGAGACTTTCACTGGATATTATTTTCACATCCTGCATTTTTTCTCCACTTAGCCTACGTGTTACAATGTAGTCTATTACAGATCTATGTTGGCCATCCCATCTGTATCTTGTTACTTTGTGGCTATCTTTTTTTCTGAAACCATGAATTTTTCACCACAAGTTTATTTCTTGTGCATAAATCAAGCAGAAGATGTCCCTCAACATTTGTACTGCCAAATCCGTATGGCCCCATAATTCCTTCATAGCCCGACATATCAGTTCCTATTTGGGCATTGAAGTCTCCCATTATCACTATTTTCTCTTCATTGATGATACTTTCTAGTTCTTCTATAAAGCTTGTTTTTTGGTCCTCACTGCATCCCTGTTGTGGGGCGTAGACCTGGACCACAGTTATGGCTTCTCCTTGTAGGCATACTTTGGCTTTTATTAATTTTTCATTGATAAAAGAGACATCTGTTATACTGTTAATGTATTTGTGGAGTACTAAATCAACTCAATTTTTCGCCACTGTTTTGTCCTCGCACCAGTATAGTTTATATCTGTCATCCAACATTCTTGTGTTGCAACCTTTCCATTTTGTTTCACTTAGTCCTAGAATGTGAATATGTCTACGGTTCATTAAACCCATAATTTCATCGCATTTTCCTGTTAAGGTGATAATGTTCCGGGTTCAGATCCGAAGCTTAGTTCTACAGTTGGTTCTACTTGTGCATCTTAGAAAATCATCAGACATAATATCATCATTAATTCAAAGGTTCTTTTCTACATTGGGTGCAAGTTTCTTTCCGAGGCTCGTTTTAGTTTTGAAAAACACACTTTTTTGTTCTCTATTTGTTGGCTTGCTAGACCTAACAAAGGAATTTCTGACGGAGTTTACTCCCTTAGTCTTTGAAGATCCCTCTTCACCACAAGGCAGTGGTTTCCTTCTCAATTTCCCCTGAGAAGTTGGGGTTTCTTCCTCCGCCGTGTGCCCTATACCGAAGAATTTATTCTCTGCCGTAGATGCCGTTAAGGTCTTCGCCCGTGTCCCTGGGTGCTGCGTTATACCCCGCAGGACTGGGTCCCCACCTAGACTTTGCCATTCTGCCATTTCGAACTACTGAGATGGAGAATGCCCACCCCCGCATCGTGGATGCGCCAGGCAAGAATTACTCAAGTGGAGGATAGGGAAGGTGACCCTATCTCCCTTGAGCCGGGTTAATGGCTGTGTATGGTGCCACAACCAAAGTATTTATATTTATAAATAATGAAGGAAATGGAAATTAACCGACCACATAACAAAGTTGACAGCTGCGATGAGAGAAAACATGAAGGGAGATAAACAAATATTTATAAAAAAAGATTTAAACATTTTCTTCTAAGGCTGATGTTTTTTGTTTACAAAAATTTGATTTTTTTTTTTGCAAACAACAACTAATGAACTCTATTAATCACTTATTACTAACTTTTATTTCTAATTTATTTATTTATTTTTACTCTATATAACAGTATCTGTTTTTTGTAACTCTTGGCTCATGATAGTAAATCTTACTATCATTTCTGTTATTTGTGGAATCAGTGTTATGTGAAACTCCTAATAAATAAATTGTCAAGGAGCTTAGAATGACATTAATTATTTAAAACAGATAGTGAGTGATTAAGGTTTTTATAACAAATCCCAAAACTTCTTGAGCCTTCTTATATATGCAGTTATTCCTGAAGATACAATATCTGTGGAGTAATATATTTAACTAATCAACTACAGCACATATTGTGTGTAGTAATATTTCTGGAAAAAAGTATTGGTTTTTGTATTATTAAGTCCTAGAATGTACATGAATTTTGATATGAGTGGCGGCAAACTTCTGGTAACTCATTACCACAATGGAGCCATTAAATTGATTGTTTAAAGTGGGGGATCATTGAGACTAAGTGTTTCTGCTCTCTTCCTAAAACAGCCAGCCAGAGTGATATATGCAAAAGTAGCTGGCTAATCAGCTTGCTCCTTCAGTAAAACGTTACAATCTTATTTAATTTTAGTGGTGTTTTGTTAGAAAACCTTTACAATGCCCTTCTCTCTTGCAATGACTCCCAACCAACATTGCTTTGATAGTGATTGAGGTGATCACTAGAGAAGTTGAAATACACAATTAGGAAGGTTGGTTTGGGTGTGGCAGGTAGGACCATATATTGTGAAAGCTGGGAAAGTTGTTTTCATTATACATAAGAACGCAGTTTTTCTCGACGTTGAGAATATAAAAATTGTTCTCAAGTGACTAGCCGATTTAAATAAGTGTTGTAATTACACTTACAATTACACAATATTTCGGCAATCTGATTCGCTGTCGCCATCTTCTGGTGAAGTGCAGTCGAGAACGTACGATGTTGTCGAGCAAGCCCAGATTTCTGCTACTATGCTTTGATTGATCAGCAGGGGTTAAGTTTGATCGCCACTTGATTCAATGCCACGATCGAGCCATGGCTTGTTTCGATGCACCTGTTTACATGGCCTGTAGAGACGGGCCAAAAGTCATCACCGGTTCGTAAGAAATATCGGAAGACATAGCCTTGGCCATGCGAACAGGGGCATTGAAACAAGCCAAAGCCACATCTATTGCTACAAAAGATGTAACCAGCTGACAAGACACATGTTTCTTCTGCATGACAATGTTCAACCCCCACACTGCAGTTGTCACTCATGCAAAATGAAAGAAAATGGTCATATCCTGATAATTTTTCCCATAGCCTTGACCTACCATGTGATTTTTGTTTCTTGGGTCCACTGATAGAAGCACTGATGATTTTATGATAATGTGGGATGTTGGCATCATGCAAAATTGACTACTTATTTTATGATGATGACATCTGATACACTAAGAAAAATTTCAAAAGCAGAAAATTATGTTGAGAAATGTTATGTACTTGGTTCATTCGTTATGATAAATATGTATTAAAAATAAGCCATATTTATATTTGATATACCGTAGTAATATTACATTATATATAAGTAAGGTAGGGAAAGTAAGCTCATCACACATGAGGATAGCAGAGCCATTGAGAAATGCACAAAAATGAGCTTACTTTACATGGTTTTGAATAAAACTTTAATCATGCTGATAGGTGACAAGGGAAGTAGATTGAGACTTGCTACATGAATCATTTTCAATTAATTTGTGAGTCTCGGTGTGAATACATTTGATCCCCTTGTCATGTGTCTTACCCCTAATATCACTAAGTTTTTAACTGGAATATTGTAACGTGTCTTCATTTTTGTGTTTGTTGCAGCCCTCCTGTTTCATCTGTGATAAATATTGGGGTTTATTTTTCATGTCTTTTAATTTTCGAGATACACATTATTTTAATTACTTTTTATTTGTTCTCCCCATATTTATCAATCAGTTATCAGTTACTCTGCTAAAAGATTTGGGTTGATTTAGGTCTATGCTGGTTATAATGTAGCATTGTAACGTTGTACATATGTGGGGTAATTGATAGATATCAAGTCTTTTTGTGATATCATATGTCGAACTGCTGGTAAGAGTATATATGACTCCCTTGAATTAACTATGCTGTATAGGAGTTAATGTTTGGTGTGAAATGGATGAAAGCTATAGAATTGGAGGTTTTGTTTAAGTGAACTGAGGTGGCCTTTGAAATGTGTCATATCCACATACAGAAAAGTGGTTTGTTATTTGCTTGTATATGAATATTGTATGTATATGTTTAATAACATTTGACCAAGTTGGCAATTTGCAAAAGAACCAAGCCTCATGAATACATTCTGTTTAGGGCAAAATTAGTTATTTTTAATATACTGTTTGCACCAGGTATTTACAATTGAAACAATGATAGTAAGTATTAAATTTAATTACATTTCTGCTTTATGTTCATAAATTGTTGTATGGTATATTTTAAGATTGGTCTATGTGTGATAAATTGTGTTGATAAAAAGGGATGCTTAAAATCTTGTTTGGAGGATCTGAGTACAATTAGCATAAATATTTATTTTATTTTCTTGGGAAAACTTTTAATATAAATATGCTATAATGGCTATCATCTCGCCCTTTCTTTTGTGCTTTTGTCCACATTGTGGTTTTTTCCAGAATGATGGTAGTCACTGATAAGAAAAAAGGTCTTGTGATTTAAACAAATCTGTTCCTCTTAAATAACTGTAGCGTATCACATTAAGTGCATGTATTTTATTTATTTATTTTATTTTTAATTCGACACAAAACCAATTGTGGTATCCTAGATGCAGCTGATCAATTTTGGCTCAATAGAGAATTGCCTAGCAATAGCAGTTTGGAGTCTGCAACATGGTCCTTTACTTTAAACTTACTAATTGCATGTTTTCTATATTTTTCTCTTTGCAATAGATGAGCAATTTTTCACTGAAAATGATTAAAATTCTTAAGGCTGATCCATTAAGTAAGTGCTGCTTAGAAACTGGAAAAAATTATTAGTGTAAAATGTATTTTGAAATTTGTATTTCCCGCTTCCTCATATTGTCAACTGCTGTTGGAAGCACATTTCTGTTGTGCAGAAATCTGCTTTCTAGTGTTGGTTAACAAGTATGAAGAATCTTAGTTGGACATCATTCAAAATTGGTATAAAATATAGGAGTTGGAGAGGGTGCAAAAAAGGGCTGCTAGATTTGTTTCTGGAAATTATCGCAGAATGCAATCAGTGATGGATATGATAAAGAAGCTGGAATGGGATTCATTGCAAGAGAGGAGGAGGATGAGGAGGGTCATGGGAGTGTACAGGGCATATTCTGGCGATGAGGCATGGAAAGATATTACAATAGGTATGAAAAGTAGTGCTTGGAAGGGAAAAGATGGCCATAACCACAAGCTGGCACTCGATTTCAGGCACAAGGGTGTTTGAAGATTCTCTTTTTTAGGTAAGGGTGTCAGGGATTGGAATGAGTTACCAAGAGAAATGATGAATAATTCACTGTTCTACAAAAAAAAAACCTTTTTTTCTATTTCTGAAAAAATATCTTTTGTTCCTAGTAGTACTTCGAGCACTGAATTCAAACCTGTTTTTAGTTTCTTTGTGTCAGGGATAGTTTACAAGTAATCGCAAGTTTATTTTTTTGTTTTTGTTTCTGATATAGTGCAGAACACATTAGCTGAAATTCAAGAATCAAATCAGATTTTTACGATGTTATTAAGTTAGTCACCTTAAGGGAGGTGGGGATCTAACATATAACAAAGTATACTTAGTGTATTCACTTTGTAGCATTTATTTTGCATGAGTAATTACAGAAAATTGACAAAAAATGAGTCACCATATAGTAATTCTTGTCACTTTTTTCTGTTATATTGACAATCTTCTTTCTCTCTAATGATATTCCAGCAATAATCTACTAATATTGATGGTACCCATTTCCCTTTATAACGCCTTTCTATTGTAGATACGTCTCTATGGAATCTTTCATCATGTTCATCCGATACGTCACTACAACTCTCTGTGAAGTAGTACAGATGAGAGTCCATCATATGTACGTACCTTCAGAGACATATTGCACTCAAGAGCTTGATATACTCTGATCATGTCATTCACAATTTCTTTGTATCTGGCAGCTCTACTACTTCCGAGAAAGTTTTCTGACATCTTCTTGAAACACTCCCATGTCTCTTTTCTTTGGCTGTCAAATGTGCTTCAAAATTTGTATCTTTCTGCAGCTCCTTGATTTGAGGGTCCAAAAATACACCTTCCTTTATTTTGGCAGCTGAAAGCCGGGGAAATCTGTCAGCTAGATATGCAAATCCACTGCCTGTTTGATCCATGGCCTTTACAAACTGCATCATTAGACTAAGTTGAAGTGGTGTAAGTAGTATATCTTCAGGAGCTACTAGACGTGCACGTTGCACATTTTTTTCACACACTTTCCACTTCCACTTAGGCTATTTCTTCTTCACATAGTGAGAATTTCTGTCACGACTATTCCACTCGCAAAGAAAACATGCGTACTTTGTGTAGCCTTGTTGCATTACTTTGAAATCTCCACATATTTTCCATTTGTGTTCATTGTATTTTAAAGAATTTAGCAACCTCCTTAAGAATTCGTAATTATCTTCAGTTAAGCTGGCGTAAGCAACTGGAACAGAGGGAATTTTATTTCCATTGTGGAGCAAAGCACCCTTGAGACTTTTTTTTAGATGCATCTATGAAAAGTCTCCACTCCTCTGAACAGTAAGTGAAGTTCAGAACCTTCATTAGACCAGAAACGTCATTGCAAAATGTTAGTGCTTTGTCAGTTGCAAAATATGGAATAAAGACATGTTCTCGGTGCCTAAATACACTGATTTTAGTGCTTTGTTGGAGTAGATTATAGTCTTGTAACCTCGAACCAAGCAGTTGCGACTTTTGTTTACTTAGTCCTAGATCACGCACAAAATCATTTAAATCTGCTTGAGTTAGTAAATGTGGCAATGAGTCACTTGAGCACTGATACAGAGACTCATCTGCTGCAGTACAATTAATTTTCTCAACACAGTTAACTTCACTGTCACTCTGAATTTCATCTGTAGGTCTTGAAGGTACTGGAAGTCCGTCAGAATGCTCCACTGGCTTTCCCGCTGAAGGTAGATCGGGATAAACAATGTGCCACTTCGATTTTTTGTTAATAAAACCCTGAATTTTGGTTAGACAGAAATAACAATCAGTAACGTGGTACTTTGGCTCTCTCCATACCATGGGCACAGCGAACACCACCACATTCTCTTTATCTTTCCACCATTCAATTAGTTTACAGTAACATGTAGCACAACAGAAATGTGGTGCCCATTCCTTATCTTGGTCTCCTACCTCTACTCCGAAGTAATGTTTATATGCTTTCTTTATGACTGCTGAAATTTTCTTCCGATTTCTTGGAAAAATGAACTTTCCACAAATGTAACAGAAGTTGACTGGCTTATATTGACAACTACGATGATGAGGCATTTTCTAAAATTTTAAAAATATCTCTTTAATAATACACCTGAACTAAATTAGTACTAGATAACTGGAGAAACACTGATGTGTAAAGCCACGGACTTATCATATCTTCAGAAGCAAACTAGCAACATATACATATATGCCTATAACATCCCTGTTTATGTAATGAATGAGAATATATATACATATATATACAAATTACGCCAAAAGTATCCCTGACAGTGAAATCTCGTTTCCAGATTTGAATTTCCCATGATAAATTGGTTTAGAATCACACATTTTAATATCAGAAATAGAACCCTTGTCAAACAGTATAATTTACCAAAAACTTTGAAAGAATTTAAAGATAAAATTTGTAGAGGGCAAATCTGGGTAGGTGCAGGATAGGGGGAAGATGGGTGTGTAGGGAAATTGCAATTAAAAAATTATTAAAAAAATATTTCTTTCATACTTCTGCTATTTTTTCCTCTTCACTGATGATAGTATAGAAAGTCAAGCTAATAATATAAACTTAATACTGTGTGGTATTTTGATGTTGATAACTGAGCAGTCCTTACTACTGGGATGTCTTGTTTTAAGTACTTCTATTAAGAGATTATTGTCAGTTGACTGCTTCATAA
Source organism: Vandiemenella viatica (assembly GCA_031002005.1). Taxonomy (NCBI): domain Eukaryota; kingdom Metazoa; phylum Arthropoda; class Insecta; order Orthoptera; family Morabidae; genus Vandiemenella; species Vandiemenella viatica. The sequence goes on along the minus strand of JARYHS010011408.1, from coordinate 245,219,329 downwards.
TGAATATTTTAAATTTCGGTTCTGTTAATTTTTTATGTGTTTAGCATAAAAATAATTTCCAGTTTTATGATGGTATTATTTTAAAAAATCTGTATTAAAAACTGCGTGCTTTCAAAATATCTTTGGTCATAAATATATTGTAAGATGCTAATTTCTTATTGGACAAGAAGTTATCCACAATGTGAATTCTAAGATAATCTTAGTTGAATACACAATGACTGCAGAGACAAAAAGAAAATGCAAATACATTATTTCAGGTAACTTTAAAGTGAGAAAGTACATTAAACTGCCACGTGAAGCGAATAAATTTCATCTATGTTAGCTGAGAGCAAAAGGTAAGAAAATATCATGGTTGGAAGTTCCAACACAGGGCTCAAATGCAGAAAATAATGGTCACAAAATATTTTGATGTGGGGAAAATATCAACATAGAATGTGAAGGAAATACTAATGCAACAGAGATGGCTTTTGGGATGGGGATTCAAGAGGACACAGGTTCAAATCCTCATTCAGTCATCCAGATTTCAGTTTCTCCATGGTTTCCCAGAATCACTCCATATGTATAACTGAACAGTTCTTTAAAAAGGCTATGCTTGCCACATCTAATGACCTCAACTTCAATGAGTTGTAAAATCATTGGAGAAAAAGTAATGGGGTGGGTATGTAGGTGTGTTATCTGAAACTGAGACTGTTGTTGTTCAAAATGTGTTTATTGGGCAGTCCCCTACTTCAGAAACTTATTGGCTCTTACTGTCTACCACTTACTAAGATTAGATGAATTGCCGATTTTAACTGGGTTTTGTACATAAACCGTTTCAACAAACCTTACTTTTTCCCATACCTGCTATGTTAAATCTGGCTGTTTTTATCTTTTAATAATTATTATTTCCTTCAGCAGTAAAATTTTGTTTGTGTTAGATCTCTTTACTACAATTTCCAACTATGTTATTTTCTCGTTAAATGATCTTCCCCCAACATCCCCACTGTGAAACTATTTCTTAACACAGAATTCAAGTAGCAGATTTACTGTAGGTGAATTCACAAGTCTTAACTTCCTTTGTGATTTATCGCCCAAGAGGATATGTTTTGTGTGTGTGTGTGTGTGTGTTCATGCACCAGAAAAATTGTTAACGAAGGAGGGGAGAGAAATTCCAGTTGTCCCAGTCTCGGATCTTCTCTTAAGTTTACAATACCAAACAAGAACATGTGGAATATGCAATGCTAAAATTAAATATGAAGATAGGATGACACTAATAATTGACTTACATAAACATCACATAGAGACAGTGGTACTGGACTGTGCCAGCATCAACAAATTAGATAACTGCCAGGGTGCACCTTAAGTTCAACCAGCGACGAATTCTATCTTACCCACACATACTTTACCTGCTGGCATCTCTAATTTACAAGTGCAGTGGATATAATATGGCTGGTACAAATCGCCTTCTTCTCGATTGCTACAAAGACAGATAACTTATTGGCTATTCTCCTATTAAATTTACATTCACTTAACATGTTTCTACCACTGAACATTGCACATAATAGCTGCTGGTAACTTGAGAGTAACTTAAGGAAACAGGGCTTCCATGTTTAATACTAGATGTTATCTAAATAAATGTGTTAAACTGGCTGCAAGGTATTCCAAATAAAAATAGATAATGCATAAGACTGGAGAGCAATTTGATAATGGTCAAGATTTGGCTTCAGCAAAATGGAGGACCACTATTAGGATGCAAGAGTTCATCCAAACACATGGATTTGGTGAACAGATAGCATTGAATTTCTCACCTATCCCACAGGATGTCAATGGCAGTTTAAAACAGCCATGACTCAAGACATAAGCAACATTAGAAAATTAATTGATCTGACTGACTTTTTGTACCTATACAATGTTATGGCCATTAGTTTGAACCCTTCTTTCAATTTATATTTTATTATTATTTTAACCACTGAACCCTCCCTCCTCCCCCCTCTCTCTCTCTCTCTCTCTCTCAACCAATTTCTGCAGTTTTTGTCGTAAAAAGAGTTCAGCGGTGACACTAAGGTTTCATGCTCTGCAAGGACACTCTGAAGGTTGAAAGGTATCTGATTCCTTGCTGTGGTCCTCAGGAGTTCAGGTCTCTGCTTGTGCAGCTCTACCAATTGTTGTTCTCACAGTGTCAGTAAAAGCTGTTAGCTCTTGCATTCAACATTTATGTAGTTTTTGCATCATCCATGAATGATGTAATAACAACAGTCTAACTTCTGTTAACTGTCTTTATTCTAAGACTAACACAATCAACATTACGTCTCATCAGTCACACAGCTGACTCCCATTTCGGTCAGTAGAAACACCTTTCAAAGCCAATATCCTCTCACACTTTGTCCCTGCCTGGAAGGCAGTGCCAACATAACAGAACCACAGTCCCCCTTCTAATAACAGGCACTCAACAGTCTTAACACATTGAGATCTGTGTGCAGGCGGGGTCCTTCCCAAAATAGTGTGTACGAGGTCTGGTCAGAAAAAGTCTGAACTTTATAGATTACGCGACAGTTGAGCTTCTTGGCAACGCACTTGTAAGCATTGCAAATATCATAATCTCCCTTGTAACTTTTTGTTATTTTCCACATGTGATTGTTGTTGTCTCCTTGAAATACTATGTTATTTCTCTATGAGTGCCGAATGTTTTGCTGCTTTTGTTGATTTACAGGAACAACAATATTGCATGATATTTTGCATGAGACTGGTGAAATTTCAAGGAAATGTTTCAACTTTCAAGGCACGCTTATGGATGTCATTGTCTAGGTTGTAAATAGAGCTACAAATGGGTTACCTGGTTGAAAAGTGGTTACCAATCAATTAAACCTGATCCTTGACATGGCAGACTCGACCCCAACTGATGAAACTTGCCCTAGGAAAATCAAGGACCTGCTTGCATACTGCAGTTCTGAATGGCAAAAATCTAACTTTAAAGGTTGGAACCTCCTGCTGAAAAACTGAACTTGTGCCGAATTGTACCAGAGTTATTCCCTTTTTCGATGACTGAAGAGCAGAAGAGGCATGAGTGGTTATTTGCTTGCTACTCCTTCAACAAGCCTGTTGTGACAAAACATGCATGCAGGGGATTATATCAGGGGACGAGTATGGGTTTATGGGTATGAATTTAAAACAGAAATTCAGTTACAGTGGGTTTCCAAAGGATTTCTTCCTAAAAATCACTAGTCTGAATCCAGTGTTGAGAGTGTTCATTAGTATTTTTCCCTCCAGTTTCAATCGAGTTGTACACTATAAATTTTTGCCTAAAAGTAAAACAGTCAACAATCAGTAGTATAAAGGAGTTTTTTACTGGTTGTGCCAAAAGAGGTACAAAATACCAGATTTGTGGCAAGACAACTTATGATTCCTTCACCACAACAATTTGTGTGCCCAGTTGGCCTTGCCATTCTCCATTTTCATCTCCTCTCACAGCTTCCTACTAGCTGGCTCCCATAAATTTTTTCTTGTTCACAAAATTAAAAATTTAAGAATGTTGTTTTGATACTACTGATAATATTGAAACAAATTTGGTCCATGGATTGTCAGACATTTCAAAACAAGCTTACCACAATTGCTTTCCGAAGTAGAAACACCACTGGGTCTAATGTGTGAATGGCGAAGGGATGGATAGTTCTTTGAAGGAGACAAGAGCTTGTGGTTTTGAAAAAAGTTGTTATTTATTAAACGGAAACCCTGTCACCGACAGTCATGAGTTTCCTTCTTATGACCATGCAGTTCACATTATGGGTCATCCATAAATTACATCACACATTAAGGGGGAGGGAGGGGATCAACTAAGTGTGACAAGGTAGGGGGAGGGGGTGCTGAGTCATAAGCTTTGTGACATCACTTCTATAATTTGTACTACTTTTGGGGATGTGGTGGCTGCTCGAGTTCATGGTCTCTGTACCTGCAGTGTCGCACATTTGTAACAAATGTAAGCCATCAGAAATCAATATACTATAGTGCAGTGAAAGTGCTACGAAATTATTCATGAAGATGCAACAAACACCTGTGATCCAAACTGATGCTACAGATGTAACTGATGCTGAAATATTGTATAATTACAAGCAAATGTGAGAAATGAAAAATATAGAACCACTGAAGATGCTTCAGAGAATGAAGTGAAACACGTTCGGGAAATAAAATAACAAATTCAATTGCATTGGCATGACAATTATTCATTAACTTCATAATTAAGTACAGCTTGTTATAATAATTATATTGATAAAATTGAATATGATATGAAAACTGACACTAAAAAATTCTGGAGTTTTATTAAGAATAAGTGACGACATAGTGATGTTGACATTCCCTCAACCATGACCTGGAACAGCACAACTGTGAGTAATGTTGCTGATGTCAGCAACTTATTTGCATCATACTTCAAGAGCATATACAAAGAACCATCAGAACTTATAAATGCTGATACTATGCATGACAGTAGCAGTAAATATCCAGATTTGAACCTCTCTAAATTTGAAGTTCACTTTGATGATGTATTTCGTGAGCTTACACGACTGAACATAAATAAGGGTGCTGGACCCGACCAGATACCTAACATCTTATTAAGAAATTGTGCTGCTGGACTCTGTGAGCCAATCCCTCACATCTTCAATAAGTCTCTTGAAACAGGAAGTTTTCCCTCAACGTGGAAAATAGGATATATTAAACCCATACATAAATCAGGTGCAAAATCCGACATCAGCAAATATAGGCCAATTTGCATTCAATCCTCACTGGCAAAGCTTCTAGAGAAAATTGTCCTGCCACAGCTTACTTTTGCACTTAAAAATGTCTTAACCTCAAGACAGCATGGATTCTTTGGCAGAAGATCTACAACAACTAATCTCTACCTGTATGTTAACTTCATACTTAATGCTTTGAATAAAGGTCAGGATGTGCACTCTATATATACTGATTTTAGCAAGGCCTTCGACATGGTGAACCATGATATTCTGATAAATAAATTAAGTCGTTATGGTACAAGACCCAAGGCCTTGGATTGGCTTCACTCGTACTTATCTGACAGACATCTACAAGTGCGAATTAATGGCCATTTGTCGAATGAGTACACTGTTATGTCTGGTGTGCCACAAGGTTCCCATCTAGGACCTATTCTATTCAGCATCTTCATAAATGACATTGGTGAAAAGTTTATGTCTGATTATTTGCTCTATGCTGATGATATGAAGATCTTCAGAGCTATTTACAGTGCTCATGACATCGATATATTACAACAAGATATCTCCGAGTTAGAGGTATGGTGTCAGTTAAATAAGTTACACCTAATATAGAAAATGTGCTGTCATGGTGTTTTCTCGACGTCTCAACCAGCTACCTGTTAATTACTCTATATGTGGTCAAAACGTGGGAACAGTCAATTCAGTTAAAGACTTGGGAGTGATAATCGATGACAGGCTTACCTTCTCAGAGCACATTAATTACATAACTCAGCGAGCATTTCGTTGTCCTGGGTTTCATATGTAGAGCTGGTAAAGAATTCAAAAACGTTAATACATTGTTTCGACTTTTCTCTGCCTATGTCAAACCGTTACTTGATTATGGTAGTATTGTATGGTCACCCTTTACAGACCAGCAAATTAGCCGTGTCGAAAAAGTTCAACGCAAGTTTTGTAAGTTTCTGTTACACAATTTTAATCTTGAAAACATGGAAGATGTGTGTGATGTATATCAACATTATAAGATGAACAGCTTGCAAAGTCAGAGGCAGTTGACTGACCTATGCTTCTTCTACAAAGTCATCAATGGACTTATTAATTCACCAGATATACTCTAACAATTCCAATTTAATTGCTCTAGGGTAGACCTACGAACAAGACGACTGCTGGATGCTGTAAAACCCAACAAAAATTATGTTGCTTCTGGGCCGTACCACAGGATAGTAAACCTGGTTAACCTATATGCAACCAACGTCAACTTCTTTGGAGGTTCTTATACTGGACTGATCTCCAACATTAAAAGACTTTTGTGAATCACTTATTCATTATGTAGCTTGTATGTTGATGATAAATTTTATTTCAATATGTACAAAGCCGATTGGCGTTTAAATAAATAAATAAATAACAGAATCAGTGGTTCAAATACACTATCCAGTGGCACTCCCATTTTCACTTCCACTTCTTTTTTTTACATCATTTCCTACCCTAACACTACATTTTCTACCATTTAAACACTCTTCTTCTTCTTCTTTTTTGTATAAAAATTTCTTCTACCATTTTTATAATCGTCTTAAACGGTTCCCATTTCATCTCCACTGTACTTGTACCTTCCATCCATATACTAAATCATCCCTCGAAATATAAGGGATGTTAAAAATAACAGAATTGTTCTCTCTCTCACACTTTTTTTTTTTTTGAAAGAATTTTATTTATTTGTCTACATTGATGTCATCCCCTTCAAAATAGTCCCCATTAGATATTATACACTTGGCACCTCTTCCAATCCCCAAAACACTTCTGGAACTCGATATTTGGGTTAGCTTTGAACTCTTTCAGATATACACTTTTAATCTCATCTATGCTTATAAAATAACAGTCCTTCAAGGTATTCTTTATTTTTGGTACCAGAAAAAAGTAACACGGTGCATGTCTGCCAAATATGGAGCCTGGGGTATCATTAAAGTCTTAATTTTTGCCTAAAATTGTCCAACAAGCAGCAACGTATAACTAGGCGCATTATCATGATGCAAAAGCCATGAATTGTTTTGCCACAAATCTGAGCATTTTCTTCGGACTGCTTCATGCAAATGATATTGAACTTCAAAGTAGTATTCCTTATTGTTTGTTTGACATTGTGGCAAGGACTCGTGGTGCACAATGCCATTTAGGAAAATGCAGTGAGTCTAACCACCACATTAGACTGAACTTGTCGATGTTTTTTCGGTTGTGGCATTCCAGAATGCTTCCACTAGGACGATTTCGCCTTAGTTTTGACATCATACCAATAAACCCGTGTTTCATTACCCATTTAAATAGTTCTGCATTATCGTTGACTTCATTTAGTGATTGCTGAGATTCCATTCACCACTGTTTTTGTTCAAAACTCAACACTTTTAAAACAAATTTTGCTGCATCATGTTTCATACCAAAAACAGATGATAAAATTTCATGGAATGAGCAATTTGACGCGCCAACTTCATCAGCAACTTTTCCAATTGTGATTCAGGGACTGTCCATTATCATTTCTTTCAGTTTTCCCACGTTTTCGTCAGTTATTGATTCTCTAGGACGACCCTTACACTTGTCTTCTTCAGCATCTTCATGGTCATCTTGAAAACACCTATACCATTTCTAAACCCTTGTTTTACGCATAGCAGATTCACAAAAAAGCTATATTTAACATTTTTTAAAACTTTGTTGCACTTAATTCCAATTTTATAGCAAAATTTAATTCAAATTCTCTGAACCATGATTTATACAAATGAAAAATCGTCGATTGTATTAAAACAAGTGTTATTTCTTTTAACAGCTGACATGAGATTAAACGTCCAATATAGCTGAAAATGTATAGATACTTTTAAAGACATGTTTGCCAACACAACAATGAAAAAATCTTGCCAATCGGACTAATTTAGCGGACGAAATTTAAAAATTTCCATTACTTTTTGAACACACCTTGTACCTCTTCAGTTCTGAAATATCTGGCTTTGTATAACTGTATTGATCACCACCTTCTTTTCTGGCTGCTGGTTTACTTAACCCTCTGAATATCCATCAAAACTGTTTTATGATTACTTATTCCTGTAGTGGCTTGAGACCCCACAAGATTATCATCAGGCTTTATTTAGGAATATATCCAACATGTTAGGTCCCATCCCCTAGTGCTCTGTTCTACCAATTTTGTTAAGCCTACTTTCCTTACTAAGTTAATTACAAAAAAAAAAATTCCCTTGTGTTAGTAATCCTACTTCTGTCTCAGTTGACAATTGGTAAATTTAAATCTCCACCAACAATGACCATTCTAATCTCATCTTTAAACTCTCAATATGTATTTGGTTTCTCCCAAAGAGAGTGTTCTTCATTAATTATTTCACTGCTTTAAACAGCCAAACAGATGTTCAAGATGTTCAAAATTTTAAAGAAGTCAGTTCTAAAATATCAAGATAGAAGTATCTGTACATATAATAAGCAAGTCTGTCATGTACAACATCACCTGTCATGCAATGACGTCACTATGACGTCTCGCAATGATGTCATGCTTTACACAAGGGGTGGCTAACCCGCAGCCCGCGAGATTCATCACACTTTCACAAAATATGTTTGTTTTATAATGGACAAAGTAGTGAAAACCAATGTATTAAAAAATAAATTATTTGTGCATCCATATATTTACTTTTAGTGTTATATATTTCTTAATAATGTACGTTTAATATCATTATTATTATATTACCTATATTTACATGTAAGAATAATTGTAAACACAATAATAATAACTCATTATGTTTCAATTTTTCACTCCAATAAAATATCAATATTGGGTCTAAATCTAATATGGTGATATATAATGTTATATGTGGCCCGCGGAGTTATGATGCATTTCCAAACTGGCCCACAAGATCATTTGGGTTGGCCACCCTTGCTTTACACCATTGTTTTGATTATGCCCATTATTTAATAACTTTTCTAAGCATCCGTGAATAAATTAACTAACAAAACACTGAAAAAAACTATATGTATTGCATTTAAATCGTCATATCAATTATTAGATGCTTATATTTACGTATTATTCTTTTGATAAATAGAAGTATTCTTAAATTCTTTGTCCATAGATATGTAAGATAAAAGCATCAGTCTTGGCGAAAGCTTTGATTAGATTGTTACTTAGCATGTAACTATGTCAACTATTCAAACATAGTAATATCGGTCTGTTTCACGGATAACAAAAGAGAAAGATTGTAAGGAACAAAATGATTACTGGGGTTGGAATAAACACTTTGTCATTAAGTGTAACTGTGTTACTCATGTGCTTTTGGACATTCGATTATTTTAAAATTCTTTCGGCCGCCACCTAACTTCATTAAAACCCAAATTAGGAAAGGTGAGGTTCACATATTAATAAAAGTCACTCAGTAAAGATGGTACAAGTCTGAACAATAGATAGGCAATCAGAAAATCTTCACCAAGTTTATTGACTGCATGTTATGAAAAGCAATCAGACAAAAAAAAAACCCTTTTCTTTTTAAGTAAAAGTCACATTGAAAATCATTTTTTTCTGTTGAGCTGAAATATACAGTTCTAAGATGACTGCCCTCTCACAAGCATCGCCACGCTGCCCTTTCCACCTTAAAGCGCCAAACATTACACAAAGTAGCGTAGTCACTCTCTAACTTTTTCTGAAAGACTGTGGGGCTTCTACATCGCTCCACAAAGTAACGTAGTCACACTCTAACTGGATCTGCAAGACTGGGGGGGGGGGGCGAGGGAAGCTTATGTTTTCTATATATAGAAAAGCCCGTGGAAACACTACTTTTTGCGGTTTCCCACGTAAGCAGTCCTGCGATTTGAAGAAATGTCGTCCTTAAAGCATGAAGATTTCATCATACTTAGGACCTAGGGGACTTAAAAATTCCTATTGATCTAAAATTTTGGCAGTAGCTAGGTTGATTAAAAAGTGTTAATTTTGATCCTTATAAAAAAAATTTGTACCTTTAATAGTTTGGGTGTAAGAAATTATTTTCTGAGATTGCAAAACTTGTTCATAACTTCTAAAATTTTCCATGTACCAAGCTGAAATAACTTTTATTTTACTTCTAATTGACTGTTCTTTCATTTGGTATCAAGCAAGCCATGTTTACTAATTCTAACAGAAAAATATGAATTATGACGCAGTTGCCCATTTCAACACCTCTAATATCTTTCTGATGTCTTTGAAACCTACTTTAAATGATTCTACGTGTTTTTAAATGCCCAAAATGATCGATTTTGAAGTCGTTACCTATTTTCTTTGATTTATTATTAATTTTTTAAATATCATCCGCCTGAAGGCTATTTGTCTGGCCATTTTATCAAAGTATCGTTGCCACCAAAAATTTACTTTCTTTTATTTTGATCCAGTGACTTCGTTAATTTAAATGATACATACTGAAAACACTTTGTCTTTGATTAAACTTTATTTTGGATACAGTTTCTTCCCTTGAATTCATGTATATTATCTCAACTTGTTAATTTTCCCTTACCCCTGCATTCAAAGTTTGTGTGTATTACTTGGAAAACAACCTTTAAACTTTATTAACCGTTTCTAAACTTTAATATGTTGTATAAGCAAAAATTAAGTTGCTTTATACCTATAAACTGATTTTCTATACATTTCCAAAATGTGACTTCGCGAATTTAAAGTGTATAATTACGTCTTAAAACGTTCATACCTGCATTTAGCTTTTAAAGTGTTCAAACTTTTTAGTATTATTTCCTCGCTACTAGGTTTATCATCTTTTGACTATTTATAATCCTGAAAATCTCTCAGAGTGAAGAAAATGTTAACTTTAGCGAAATTATACCAAAACCAAATATTGCATAGGCAGATCTTATGTTTAGTTCTTCTACAGCTGCTTAGATAGATTTAGAACTTGAATTACTGTTTCAACTTGCATTGACTCTATCATTTGATTTATTTCCTGAATTAACTACAAAAAATGACTCTAAAGCTGAGGTATTGTGTTGTTCAACTGAGCCTGCTATTCTGTAAACAAATTGTGTTATGCAAATTTATGAAATTCTAGGTTACCTTACAAGATGTAAAAACCCTTTTAAGATTTTTGATCGAATTTTGATTATTGCGCAATCACTGGGACTGATCAAGGAATTGTTGTTTTGGTCTGAAAACTGTTGCACACGTTCATTGGGTGATATTATTAAATATATTTTACTCTCGGAGTTGTAAATATATCCATCCTTAGAAGCTTCACTCGAAAACTACCGCTACGTTAATCGGCGAGCTACTGGGAGAAGGCATATAGTGATGTATAATGATAACACAAACGTTCCTTCAACTGTATTATTTAGTAATATGTTTCTAATACACCCATCAAGATAGTAATAATACACAATCTTCAGGTAAAAAAAAAACTACCATAATGTTACATGCTATGCGATAAGAGTGTGCCCTTTGTTATCATATGCAACCTCCAGCGATACTAACATTACGTGCAACAAAATGTATCAACAATGATGAAAATAAAGCAAAGTCCATTAAGCTACAAAAGGAAGTGCCTGTGTCCATTCTGGTCCAGGCTACATTCCAACTTATCCACAGGTGCTGCTAATGATTCTGCTCGAAAATCGTGATAATTAAAATGTTTAATAAATCCAAATTTCTAGTGAATTATGCTTTAACAACAAGAACCAAATACCATTTTGGTAAGGTTGCATTTCAACTAAAAAAACTAAATTACTTCTTTCACTAATGATTCAAAATTGTTGCAGTTTTTGTGTGTGTAATTTGTTCCATATTTATATTTTTGATGGCTGTGATACCAACATATTCCCGAATAATATCGTTCAAAAATTGTGTGCAAGATCATTTTACTTCACTATATAGCTTCTCCCAGTCACTTACATTATGGCACTTTTTTGAGTGAAGTTTGTGAGGTATGTATATATTTTACAGCTCTAAGAGCAATACAATTAAACAATATAATCTTTCGAACGTGTGTAACAATTTTCAGAACAAAACGGCAATTCCTTTATGAGTCCCAGTGATTACGCTAGAGCCAAATTTATATAGTGATGCATTATTGCCAGTAAAAATCGATACAGTACATGTCTTATTATGCTTGTGATTGAAGTATTGTTTTTCTGACAGCAAGTTTAGAGTAGTATCTGGTTATGTTGAAATACAACCTGGACCTGGATGAAAACTTTTTGTTACAGCGCAAGACACGAGGATTGCATTGAATTTTATTGTATAATAATTCTATTTAGTTAAACAATCGCTAAAAAATAAATTGGCAGAACACTTAAAGAAAAGTATGTATTTAGTTGAAATTGGCATATTAATGATCAGTTTTTTTTTTTTTTTTTTTTTTTTTTTTAAAAAACTAAAATAATTACATTGTTTGAATGAAAGAAGTTCCAAATTGATTGCGATCTATGTGGCCTAAACCACAATTAAATATTACGTAGCATAGCGTAAGTTGTTTAGATATATTTTTAACATCCTTCGTTTTCAGTGGGGTCATTATTTGAATAAATGTCCCTTAATTTTCTATTTATTCAAGGCTCTGATAAATGAGTGCTATAGTATTCTTTGCTTATCAATATGAAAACTTCTCCACCAATTGTTTTCTATATCTGCGGTGCACTTTATCATCACCTTGCTATACAAAGATTGTTTTTTTTTTTTTTTTATAACCATTTGTGGCCCTCAGTTAAGTTACCAAACTCTGTTACCTTGCTAGTTATACTCCAGTAGTTCACAAGTAAGGATCTTGCAACTTGCTTTTCAGCATTAACCTTCACCATTCAACTTTTGACTTACTTTACACTTTCGACTTTCATCAGCTTCAATTTTTTTTTTTTTTTTTAGAATTTGTGATTTTTCCCTGTCACGCATCTGCATTCATTATCCCTTTAGTCACAAACCCCTAACCAACACCCTCTAACCTGAAAAAGTCACATTCCTGAGCCTAACATAATGGGAAGTGGGCTTCATCACAGCTTTTGCTAACAATTCTTGCCTCTTTTATTTAGGTTTAGTTTAGTGAAACACCACCAACAATAGTGTCCACAGTCACAAGTTCCAAGAAAAGACTAATGCTTTTCTGCAGTAGTACCTCTATTCCTCGTGTTTATCTGCCTCTCAACATGATTCAAATGTGGCTGGTTATGGGGACTTGGGACCCACATGAGCTCGATCCTGGTGTGCTGTGCCTCTTTCACCATTTTCCTCTGTTCACTTTGTATACTGTAAGTAATGTTTCTATCAGTATTAATCCATGTACTTTCCACTATTACTACTCTCTCCTTCTTGGTGAAATCAATACAAAGTGAACCTCTACTCTCTATTACCTAACCTAAAATGTCACTAGATTTTAAAAAAAAATTGTGGCCTTGTTGCCTGTGCCTAACTGATACTGCAAAAAAAGGTCTACACATCTCCCATAGATACTGCCTAGCAACAAAAGCCATTTGTCAGCCGGATAGAGTCAAAGAATTCTTTTACTCTATCCAGCTGGACACCTAAATAAAAGAGGCAAGAGTTGTTGGCAAAAGCTATGATGAAGCCCACTTCCCATTATAGAATTCATTGAATCAATATGCTGGGAGAGTCTCCATTTAAAAACCATATTAAAAACCTTCCTATTTTGGAAAGGTCTGTGGCACCTTACCCACACCTAATTCTGTATGAAGCTCTTCCCCTCCTGACTCTGCTATCAGGTCAAAACTATTTATTCCCACAATTTCTGAAGTGTCTGACTTCTTTATCCTGTTAACTGTATTTCTCCAACTCCCCTCCCTAATTAAAAACATCAAGTCCCCTTTCCTCCTGTATAGGCTGAGTCTAAGGGGCCATAATCCTTTCCTGCAACTTCCTGATTGTTTCGACCATCTCCCTGATCTTTTTTCCCTGTTCTGAAACTTTCCTATACCTAATACAGAGCAGACAAAGCCATGTAAGAGCTGCTTTTTGTAGTTCTTTTCCACTATATACCCAGTGAAACCACTTCTTACACTATATAGGAACGAAGTCTTTCTCGGCGTTGAGAATGGATGTAGTCTTCTCGGGAGACTAACCGAGTGAGTAAGATGTTTCCACACGATATTTCGGCGATCACAGACTCCGTCGCCATCTTCTGGTGAAGTGCCGGATCCGTCAGAGGGCTGGTTCTTATAGCCTCCGAATGCGCGCGTGGTGGCGTCCGCGCAGCTGGTTGGCTGACTCGATCGGCGCCTAGGCGGTGGAGTGGGGGTTGGCGCCGGTAGGAGGCAAGCGTGGGCGCAGTTGGTCCGCGGCCGCCGTGCTGTGCACTTCGGCGCGCTGAAGACGTATTGCATTAATGACAGGTGCCCACGCTTCGCTCAGCTGGTATCCACAGTCCCGGTTGACGAGATTGCGCGTGGTGCGAATTTCAACTCGCACCACGCGCAATCTCGTCAACCGGGACTGTGGATACCAGCTGAGCGAAGCGTGGGCACCTGTCATTAATGCAATACGTCTTCAGCGCGCCGAAGTGCACAGCACGGCGGCCGCAGACCAACTGCGCCCACGCTTGCCTCCTACCGGCGCCAACCCCCACTCCACCGCCTAGGCGCCGACCGAGTCAGCCAACCAGCTGCGCGCACGCCACCACGCGCGCATTCGGAGGCTATAAGAACCAGCCCTCTGACGGATCCGGCACTTCACCAGAAGATGGCGACGGATTCTGAGATCGCCGAAATATCGTGTGGAAACATCTTACTCACTCGGCTAGTCTCCCGAGAAGACTACATCCACTTCTTACACTCATTGCAATCCAGATCATTCGTCTCAAACCTGTGATGTGCCGTTCTTTCGAGGCATGATGTTTGCTAAATACTTCTAGCATCTTCCAAACGAACCTTAAGTATTAAAAACACCTCTCTATAATCTTATATTTCATTGAAAGAGTACTCTAATAAAATTTATGCTGTAGTATTTTAGACATAATTAAATAAGAAAGTGTTGTGTTTACTATAGAACTACTCAATAACTGTAATGTACACTAACAACTGGATATTGTGGGCCATTTCCTCAATTGCAATCACTTTTTTATATAGGTTAGTAACATGCCAATGCAATTGAATTTTGTTTTATTCTTTGTATCGTTGTGTAGTTTTTGATGTATCCTCTTGTACTGGTTGTACAGGTCCACTGGGAATGCCTGGCAGGGCTAGGTTAATAACATGCCAATGCAATTGAATTTTATTTTATTCTGTGTGTCGACACAAATAGTAAAACAAAATTTAATGGCTTTGGCATGTTATTAACCTTTATAAAAAATTGAATAACATACACTTATGGTTTCAAAAATAAATCTATTATCAAATTTTAAGATTCGATAACTGATGTTGTACTTCCTAATATGATCAACAGTAGTCAGTTGTGTATGATTATTTATTGATTTAACTATTTTATTGCTAGTAGATAGTTATTTTAATCCTTAAATACTAATCAAATAACAAACTTATATTTCAAACAGAACAGAAGTCTGCTTTGTGATAGTAACACATCCTACAAAAATTCATTTTTAGAGTAGTTTATTTACATTGTCAGCAAAATGAATCCAGTGATGAAAAAAACCTAGTTTAGTGTCCAGCAATTCACACACGCAACCAGATATCAAACTGTGTAATATAAAGTTCATTGCTTCCCAGCTGCATTCACCTTTGGTAAGTGCTGCAGATAATCCCATCTGTCCTTATTTCCATTCCTTTACAGCATTATATATATTATTACTGAAAGTTTACAATCCATTATCTCCCTTCATATCTAACCGAAATTGACAAATGAGATATCATTTAAAATATTAAGGTCTTCACTGTGGTCACAGAAAGGAGTTTTAGGCATTCAACCCTTAACGGGCATAAGTATCATTATTTCTAAAACGTGCAGTTTTTTTTTTTGGCAAGCCATTTATCTTCCTTGAAACGTAACTGAAACCAATAAATGAGAAATGAAAATGAAGCTCTCTGCTTTTAGCAAATTATATTTTAAGAAAGGAGTTCTTCAGAATTCAACCCTGAAAGGGGAAAGTATCATTTCTAAAATGTGTTTTTGTTTCTTCACAAGCAGTTTTTCTCTTCATACCTACCTGAAATCAATAAATTAGGAATCATGTTAAAGGTTACAGTTTCCTGTTTGGTATATCATAAATTAAGAAAGGAATTTTTTGGAATTCAATTCTTAAAGGGCAAAAGTATCATCATTTCTTGAACTTTTTTTTCACAAACCATTTATCTCCCGTAATACCTAACCAAAATAGACAAATTAGATATCATTTTAATGATTAATATCTTCATTTTGATAACATCATATATTAAGATTGATTTTTTTTTTAAATTTGACCCTTAAATGGCAAAAGTATTAACTACCAACGTAATGCATATGAGATAGTTCAGAACTAAGCCGTTAAACTTGCTATGAATTGATTGTGTTACAAGTAGATTGCAACACCAAATACCACAGAGATATTGATGTACTGTGTGTGTTTTGTTCAGCTTAGCTATATTTAGGCAACAATTGGATAAAGGAAACAAAGAAACTGCCGCGAGGCACTGAAAATAAGATAGGATAGGGAAAATAAACAGTTACCCGTCACTTACCACAGATGAAGGCAGGAGGGCGAGACACGTAAAAACACAAAAACAAAAGAATTACACAATATTTCGACTTTTTAGTCTTCCTCATGTAGGAGGCGAGACATATGGCAGGGGGAAAGATGTGTTTTTACGTGTCTCGCCCTCCTGCCTTCATCTGTGGTAAGTGACGGGTAACTGTTTATTTTCCCTATCCTATCTTATTTTTAGCTATATTTAGGTGAGGTATAAGACAGTTCTGTTTCTGGAAAGTACATAAAAGTAGAGGGCTGAAGGATCATCCATCAGTCAAAATCAGAAAGATATTGCTGCAAGAGAGCTAGTTCTTTCTACCTACTACAAATGACCAACCTCACCCACTATTCATCACATTTTATTTGAGAAATTTTCACACTGGTTATCTAGTTTTACTCTACTTCTTTATGAATATTGATATATATGATTGTATTCATATATATCATTATGAATATTTATAGAACCAAACTTGATACAGGAAGACTGAAACAATAAAACCAAACCCAAATACACAGCAGTGCCTTAGTCATCCAAGAGAGTTGAAATACGCATGCAATTATGTTAGTCATATTAATCATGCTCGCTATATGAGATTATTATCAAAACAGATTTCTGCTTTTGTAGCATTCATAAGCAAATGAGAAAACAGAGCTTAAGTACAGAATTAAAATTAGTTGCTTCACAGTATGTGCCACAACTCACATCACTGTTGTTGACTGTGTAGGATTGTTAAAAATCATGACAACAGAAAAAGTAATCAATAAATTGAATCACATTGGACTAGAAAAGGAACATACACTGGCGGAAATTAAAAATGCAAAACCCGGACAGAGTTGTTACAAATGTATAAAATTTGGCACCCAATATCCCTATATGATGACTATTAAATGGTTAAAAGTTGAAAGTTTTACATGTAATAATGTGAGAATTATGGGGCTATTTATTTGGCAAAATTGCTATGCTTTTTAGCAGATAAGTAGTGTACAGTGTGGTGTGACATGATGCTTTTTTGTTCACAAGGTCTTGTTGATCAAATATGCCAAGAAGAAGAGAGTAACTGTGAGAGAGGTCTGAGAATTGGCATGTTTGAAATGGGTGCATTATATCATGAAATCTCTAGAAGGATTGGCTGTAGCGCAGTGTCAGTATACAGACTTGCTACACAATGAATGAAAAAAGACTCTACTACTCGTAGAGCAGGCACAAGTCCATACCGAAGGACAACAGCTTGTGAAGACTGCCAAATTGTGTAGGTGTCCTGGCAGATAGATGACTGCAGGCCTTATTCAAGCAGTAGTACAGAATGAGTCACCCCACAGACAATTATAAATCGATTAATTGCTTGAAGCTCTGTTACATTCTCTGACCCCTATGCAATGTGTTCCATTAACCTCATTTTATTGCCAGTATAATCTAACTTGGTGTAATGCAAGACACAATTGGACAAGTGAATGGTGTACATTTGTTTTAAAAAATGAGTCTTGATTCTGTTTATGGCCAAGCGATAATCGAAATCTTGTACTCGGGCATTTTTCTACTATTTATTTTTTTAAATTAAGTAATCACAGAAATATCAAATTGAAAAACTGTATGTGAATAGGTTGATTTGATCTGTAGGTCAGTAATCCCTATAGGATAAGTGTTTGGATATAAAAATCGTATTGTATCTTCATCTGCTGCATTGTCTTTTGTGTGGAATTACTACATTATTTTCATCCAAACGAATTGGTCTGAAAGAAAGTAGTTTTGGTGGTATCAGAAACTTTAGTATTACTGAGATTTTCAGGCTAACAGTGCAATAGGAAACAACATATAACTGGCCATGATAAATCAATTTAATTTGAAGATCAGTGGTTGTGTATACAGGGTGTTTCAAAAAGGACTTTACAACTTTGAAAATTCATATAAATTTTATGAAACAAGGTACAGAGCTGGTTTTGGTGTTGTTTTAAAGGAAAACACTTCAAATTTTGACTCGCGTAGTCCGCTAGTGCCTGATCACGCAGCACAAGTGCTAGTTATGTTAAAGATGGCTACCTTCACTGGACCTGAGCGTGCTAGCTGTGTGTTTTGGTTTGAAGAATTGAAGTCTGCGACAACAGTTCAGCGTAATTTTCGTACCAAGTACGCTAAAGATCCTCCTAGTAGGCCTACAATTTATGAGTGGCATAGATGTTTTGTAGAAATAGGGTGTTCAGTAAAACATAAAAAATCCTCAGGTCATCCAAGCTCATCTGACGAGGTTGTTGAGCAAGTGAGAAAAAGTTTTGTCAACAGCCCTACGAAAACGACCCGGCGTGCATCTCGTGAGATGCAAGTCCCACATACGACGGTTTGGTGTGTGTTGAGAAAACGTTTGCATTTGAAACCATACAGATATTCGCTTTTACATGTAATTAAAGACACTGATAAGATTGCACTTAGTAACTTCTGTGTGGATATGTTAAATCGAGTGGATGATGATGAACATTTCTTGGACAACATAATCTTTTCTGACGAGTCAATTTTTCACTTAAGTGGCAAGGTTAACACACATAACTGTAGGATTTGGGGCAGTGAAAATCCGCATGAAACATTGCAACATGTTCGTGATAGCCCTAAAGCGAACGTTTTTGTGCGTTAAGCAAGAGGAAAATGAACAGCCCTTTTTTTTCCAAGAGAGAACCATCAACGGGATAGTATACCTTGATATATTGCAACAATTTTTGATACCACAGATCGATGAGGATGACTGAGAACAAAATGTTTTCTTTATGCAAGATGGCGCACCACCACACTATCTAACTGATGTCCGGGATTTTCTCAATGACCGCGTTCCAGGTCAATGGATTGGCCGTGATGTGCCAATTGCATGCCCCCCCCCCCATTCCCCAGACCTGACATTGCTAGATTTTTTCTTCTGTGGTTTCATAAAAGATATGGTGTACGTACCTCCTTTGCCGGCCACTCTACCTGAACTTAGAGCAAGAATTTACGCTGCTGTTGAGCAAGTTACACCTGAAATGCTAGTGCGAGTCTGGGAAGAAATCGACTACCGATGGGATGTCTGCAGAATAACCAACGGAAGCCACATAGGACATCTATGGTTTAAGGTAAAAAAAACTTGAAGTGTTTTCCTTTAAAACAACACCAAAACCAGCTCTGTATCTTGTTTCATAAAATTTATATGAATTTTCAAAGTTGTAAAGTCCTTTTTGAAACACCCTGTAGAATTTCAATGTGTCTGATTTGTAGATTGTCATGGTGTAGCATATTCTCTTGGGTAGTTGCACTATTTTGAACTGATAATTGTTTTTAATTAGAATTATCTACTCTTTCTGTGCCACAAGTTGTCAGAATTCATGTTCTACAGGATAGATTTGCATATAAATAACTATTTGTCTGATTCGGTTGCACAATTTTGTAGGTGTTTAACAGAAGTATAATCAGAACACTGATTTGCTTTTTGGACCTTGGCTGCACTCTGAAAATTCAAAAATTCTGCAACATAATCACCTGCATCATTTCTTCATCCATTATGTTTGTTGAAGTATATTCCATCTTATTTCAATATGCTGAAGGCAATTGCGTGCTTGGATTTTAGTGCTAACATGGTTCATATGCAGGCTCAAAAGTTCTCTATATATGGTAGTCAAGAAATTTCGTTGGAGAGAGAGGAAATCAGATCTTCAACCCAAGTTAATTGTACAGATCATCATTGAGAACATTTGCTGCTTTTTTTTTTTGTTGGTGAGCAGTTTTTTATGAACGATATTATCTTGATACATTTTCTTCAGAGGTTTAGTGTTCTATTACTTTTCTTTTCCTTTGACCCTGCATAGTGGGTAAGTAGTAATGCTCTGGTCTCACATTGAGGTTGAAATGGATTTGAATCCCTATTCGGCTGTCCAGATTTGTGTTTTCCATGCTTTCCCCAAATCACTACAGATGAATGCTCTGAGGGTTCCTTCTATAGGCCATGGCCTAAATCCTTCCCATTCATGTTAGCTCTGGTGGCAATTTCCCGACACACCCATTCTTCTGCTTTCCTGTTCCTGCTTGCTTTTTCCGTTTACAAATTTCAGCTTTAAATTCTTATAGCATTTTTGGTAATTTATCCATAATTTCTCACGGGAACATATTCCAAACACTAACACCCTTACCTATGAAAGAAAATCTTCCCACAATCTTTTACTTGAAATTGTGTGCCAGCTTGTGGTCATGGGCACCTTTTACCTTCGTAGCACTTCTCCTAATTCATGCATCAATACCTTTCCACACCTAATCACCAATATATGCCTTGTACACTCCTATGACTCTCTTTGACCTCCTACTGTCTTCCGACGTATCCCATTTCAGCTACTTTATTATATCACTTACTGATTGTTTTCTGCAGTAATTTCCAGCTACAAATCTAGCAGCTCTTCTTTGCGCCTGCTGCAACTTCTGTATTTGACACCTAAAATGAGGCTCTCATACTACACCACCATGCTCAAATAATTCCCTTACTTTTTTGGTACATCTCCTCATCACTCTCTCAAAAAGTGAATGGTTTTGAAACCTCTTCTTACTACCTCTCCAATGAGTCCTGCCTACAGTGGTCTCGAACCTACCAAATTTTCAGTATGTCTTGTCAGGCGGAAAGGCTGCACAGGGGTTATGCAACACCTTCACCTGAACAATTAACTTCGTGACCATGTGTAGCCTTTTGGTACCTATAATATTAAATAACCTGGTCGCCACGCATTCGTATTAAATCCCCAAATGCGAAGGGTAATTTAAATAGAGTCACTTAACACAGTGTGAGAGTAACAAAATAATATTCTTCATAATAGTTCACTCGTACATTGTCGGTACCAGATAAGTCAATAATGCATCGAACAACAGTTTCTTTGAAGATTACAGATTAAGTACAATTCTACGAGAAGACAAAAACTCACTAAGTCCCCCTAACATTAGTGAGTACTACGGCATGTTAGAACTTGCTTAAACCGCTACCCTAATTTGCGCCGCTAACTAGCGCGAAGTTGCGCGATCACTTTCCAGCGTAAGAATGAGGCTACATATTACGAAGTTAAAACTTTGAAAGTCTAGCACGGAGTGAGACAATCTGTGCTTGCTGCAATGTCTTTTATAGACTTATCCGAGCCTGTGACCTTGGCGAATCTTTCTTTAATTATCTCCAAAAGTAGATAATGGTTTAACTTGGAATTTTTACAGGGACTTTCTATTGTCATGTTCTATCTGTTTTCATTTAATTTAACATTCCAAAGGGTTTCTAAAGTCATCACATGACCAACTTGGCGGAATTTTTACGCGCTTCAACAACAATCCGCGACAATCTACTTTTCAAAAACGTAATTATCGGACAAATGCTTAAACTTTTTACCGAAACCATTGTATCTTCATAATCGTCTCAATTAGGGCTATCTACTGATATAAATTTCAAATTTGTATTCCTTTTAGTTAAAAAGTTCATTTTTTTCTCTTAATTAAAACCGCTAATTAGACTTTGCCGAATTACTTAATTTTACTACCAAAATATCCGGAACAGTGCTGACTATAGCTGGTGATAAAAGGTCAGCTGTAGCTTTACTCAATTTATAAAGATATTTCAAATCTTAGATTTCTACTTTTCCGATCGCGTGTTTCAAAACGTGAACAAACGGGAATATCTCTTAAACTAAATGTTTCCCGATATGATAAATACACTTTGAAGTGATTTTTATGGTGAATTGTCCCTTCGGGAAAGATTACAGGAAAATTCCTTAAAGTTGACAATTATTTATTCTCGAAATTTCTAAGTCCAACATCGGCAACTTTACAATTGATCTATAGAATATTTTACTGCTGTGGGTAGCTAGTGGGAGTGCTTTTGGTGAACTAAAGGATATCTAACAGTCTACCGATATGGAGTCTGCCCTACTGAAATATTACGATTTTTCAAGGATTTCTGAGAATACAACAAAATTTTCCTGATTTTTTTTTTTAACCAATTTTACATTTTCGGGTTCGAAACCCATTTCGTTCATTTTTATGGGAAATTAATCGATCAATTATGTGATAGGTAGTTACTTACCTTTTGCAGAATGTTCCGTATATCTTTTGGGGAAAACCCATGTGCGTTTGTGATTTCATTTGACTGAGGGTAATGTCTTTTTGTTAAATAACTTAATAAAAGAATTGCTAATTATTAAGTCTGTTGTTTTTGTTATTTTGATTATGTTTTACTAGTATTTACTAGAGCTTATTCATGATATGAAATTTTTATACAAAAAATCGTGCTGCTAGTTTTAAATTTATAATATACCGTAAAATGGGGTAACTTTGGGACTAGTGGTATAACTTTGGGACAGTGCGAAATTTTCAGCTTTCAAAGCTCCCAAAGATGTTATTCATTTTGAATTGGAGCATAATGTGCGTTATTAGAAGCACCAATATGTGCTACCACCTTGTAACATCAGTTAGAAGCTTTTGCTTTTTTGTCGTCTCAACAAAGTGCGTTTCTTTTGAAGTCAATAATTTCTAGATTCTGTGTTTTTCCGGAAACTTTCGTTTGCCTAGATAAATCTGTGCGTATTACAACATTGTCAGGTATGTATTTTAAAAAGTACATTCTTTGACAATCACTTTTGTATATAACAGTTATTTTAAAATGTACATGTTACTTAATAACCTCAAAGCTACAAAAAGTCAGCATTCAGTGGGGTAACTTAGGGACTGTCCCAAAGTGCAACCCAAGTGCTATTCAGTCTATTTTCTGTTTTTTCTTCATAGAATAAAAGCTGATAACCATGCCAAGAAATCCCAAACGTGCTCTTGGAACACGGCCATACAAAAATTATACTGAGGAAGTTTAAATGAGGCCCTGCAGGCAATAAAAAACAAAACTTTGTCTATTCGCCAAGCAGTGTCAAAATATGGCATTCCAAAGAACACACTGCACCTGAAATGCCAGGAAAAAACATTCAAAATGTTGGGTCGGGCTTCTGTTTTTACGAAAGAAGAGAAGATGCAATTTGTGGGTCACATTATTGCCACATCAAATTACGGATTTCCTGTGGGTATGGTTGACCTTCAATTGGTTGTAAAGTGCTACCTGGATCGCTGCGGAAAGAAGGAGGCGCATTTTAAAAACAAATGGCCTGGAAAGGATTGGGTTAAGGGATTTATGAATCGGCACAAAGATGTGTTAACACAGAGAGCTGCAAAAAATATTTCTCACTCTAGAGCAGCAACGGATGAAGAGGTTGTGAATAATTTTTTTGACAATTTGGAACAGGAACTCAGTGGAATTCCACCTACCAATATCTGGAATTATGATGAAACAAACCTTGGTGATGCCCCTGGTGCCGGAAAAATTATTACTAAGAGAGGAACCAAGTATCCTGAGAGGATTCAGAATTCATCAAAGGCGTGCACGTCGATCATGGTGTGTGGAAACGCGTCAGGAAATTTGGTGCCTCCTTATGTAAACTACAAGGCAGAGAAGATTTGGACAACCTGGACTGAAAATGGACCCTGTGGCACTCATTACAACCGAACCAGATCAGGTTGGTTTGATGCACACACTTTCGAGGATTGGTTTAGCAACTTTACTGTTGCCTATCCTGAAACGCCAGGAAGGTCCGAAGGCTCTTATTGGTGATAATCACAGGAGGCCAAAACGGAGCTACGTTAGTTTATGGACGCTCCCTAACTTGTGCCTAACTGATGTTATAGAAGAAGGCTTACACCTCTCCCATGGCTACTATTCCTAAAGGCCTGCTGCACCTTAAAAATTCCTGCATCTAGATGAGGCTTTTCCACTCTGGACTCTGATAACAGGTTTTTTCCACAATTTCTGCAGTTTCTTCAACCTGTTAACCGATTTTCCCTACAACTTGTTATCAGTACCCATTCATCCTTCTCATCCTCTTCACTAAATCCACCTTCTCTACTTTCTGCTTCCATATACTGAGCCCATACAAGCGCAGGGGCCGAGCCTCAAGGGCCCTGACTCTCTTTTGTGCAACTCCCTGACCGTTTTGGCTTTATGTTTGATCATTTCACCTATCTCCCTGATCATATCAGACAAAGCCATGGGAAAGCCACATTTATTTCCCTTGTTCCCTCTCTGCTACATGACCAGTGAAACCACTTCTTACAACAACTACAACCCATACCATTTGCCATGTACGAGGGGGGATCAAATATAAACGGGATTGTTGTTCCCAAAAATCAACAATTGGCAGTACTGCCCCCGCACTTCTGCTATGCTTAGGCGGGACCATTAGGAGTGGGGAGAGCGTGCTGTTAGATATTTCCCGCCATTTAGTCAGTAACGCTCACGATGTCGTAGCAACAGGTGCACCCCTTCACTGCTCAACGCATTATTATAAAATGTCTTACTCTTGAAGGAGTTACAGCGGCGGAAATTTGCCAGAGATTGACTGCACAGTTCGGTGATCAAACATTGTCAAGGACGCGTGTGTTTTTCTGGCATAAAAAGTTCAAGGAAGGACAAGAACGCGTGGAAAATCAGCAACAAGATCGCTGTCCTCGGACCAGCGTTACAGACGAAAACATTCGTGGTTAAAGACATTATTGACGTCGATCGACGGGCGAGAGTATCAGAAATTGCAGAACAAGTTTAAATCAGTTATGGGAGCTGTCAAGCAATCATCACAAAACACCTACAGTTCCGTAAAGTGTGTTCCAGATGGGTCCCTCACCTTTTGACCGAAAATCTGAAGTTGAGACGTTTGGAAGTCTGTCAGAGGCGTACAGCAGGGTTTGCGGAAAAAGGTGATGTATTTTTGAGTCGGATCGTTACCTGCGATAAAACATGGGTTCACCATTACACTCCGGAATCCAAAGGGGCCAGTAAGGAGTGGCGGAGGAAAGGGGAGGCAGCACCAGTGAAAGCAAAGACTCGACTGTCAGTTGGCAAGGTTCTTTCAACCATTTTTTTCGATCGGCGAGGCATTTTGCTGATTGATTTTTTGCACGAGCGACGCAAAATCTATGCCGCTTACTACTTAGAGTTGTTGAACAAGGCGAGAGTTGCATATCGCTGCAAAAGAAGAGACCAACCGATTCGACAGGTCATTCTCATCCACGACAATGCGCGACCCCATACTGCATCTCTAACTGTCTTTAAACTACAGGAAATGCACTGGACTACACTTGATCACCCTCCTTACATTCCGGACTTATTGCCCTGCGATTTCCATTTGTTTGGACCTCTTAAAGAAGCTCTAGGAGGGCAAAGATTCGAAGATGTCGAGAGTGTTGAGGACTTCGTGCGCAACTGGCTGCTGACACGACCATGTTCCTTTTATGATGAGGGCATCAAAAAGCTTCCCATATTCTGGGAAAAACGTATTTCCAAAGCAGGAAACTATGTGGAAAAATAAATTGTAATTACCTTGTGTTTTTCAATAAATGAATTTAAATAAAAAATAAAATCCCGTTTATATTTGATCCCCCCTCATACCTGCAACAGGCACCACACTTTGCAGTCATGATTTTTACAGTATACTATGTGCTTAACATTTTTTTATGAATAAGATTAGATTAAAGCTGTACTCCAAAATCAAGTTAATGTAATTAATTGGTAAATAGAAATACTTTAGTTATATTTTTACTAACAAGTTGCTATTTTATTATTTTTAGAAATAAGAAAATATTATATTTAAGACTGAACTAGCCTATAAATATAACTTGTGATATACGAAAGAGAAAACTACAATCAGTTTTTTTTTTTAGAATGCTTCTGTTGAGCAGCTAAAGTCTGCTATTTAGTATTTCTTATTTATTTATTATATTACTAGCAGATTCTTATTTTCATTAGTATTAAAGCTCAAAAACAACAAACTTTTATTTCAGACAGGACAAATGTCTACGATACGTTTTAGTAATAATGCAACCATCAGAATCTAAAATATTTATTTAGTTATACCAGAATTTAATATATTAAATTGGATATACCAAAAAGTGTAATTACATTACCTGTATTTAATCTATCAAGCTTTCAGCTTATTCTAAACCAATAAAGCTAGCACTAACAATAGGCAATTTTTAAGTTCTATTTCTAAATGAGAATATTAGTATTTCGGCTCACTAACCATAATCCTAACTATTTAGCTTATAATTAAAACTTTAAATTTAACAGTAAAACTTCACTGATGACAAAGTTATTACCAGTTTAGTGCACAGTGGTTCCCAGTGGTGTGTCTGTATCCTTGCTCTTTATGTATGTGTCGAGATTGTGTTTATCAAAAGTTATGTTATATTGTTCTAAATGGGCTGTTAAAGTATTTGTTGATTTTATCACATTTTTCATTTTCTTTACACTTTCTTCGAGCAGTAGTAAACATTCAGGTGTGAAGATCGGCAGTGGGGAACAAGGTGGGACATGTAGTGCATGCTGGAGAGCCTGATTCTGTATGATCTACAGCCTGACCAAGCTGGTCTTGGTTGTATACACCTACACCGGACACACAGGTTCCACCACTAGCAGACAAGGCTGCAGTAGATGTTGATGCTAGTGCTTGCTGCTACTGAGTCATCCTTGTTGAGCACTGGCTTCTGTTCGTAGAATTGAGTTGCAATTCTTTCTCAGTGTAATGTCAGTCAGATTTTTTTTCCTCATGGAAGTATGTAGCTTTGTTTTGATTTTGCTGATGACACTTTCTCATGTGCAGTGACGGCCGAAGTGATTTGATTTGGAAAAACAGTTCAGAGTGACATAAATATTTGTAACCTGTGAAAGTCTTTATCTGCAATTACTGTCGCATTAAAGAAATTACATCGAAATAAATCAAAGACAAATGTTTTGAAATTGATCAAACATTTAGTGAAAGCCAAAAACCGACAAGTTGATCTACAAGCGGTGCTGGATTACCCAATAGTCAGGACTAGACACGACTAGGCAGTAGCCTGGAGCCCCTGAGTTTTGAAGACCCCCTGAAAGTTCACTTTTTTCACTAAATAAAAATAATAAAAAAGAATATCATCCAAAATTAAACAATCAGTGTAATATGAAAGGCATGAAAATTATTAATTTTTGTTTCATTGTAGTGTACGATAAAAAGAGTAAGTTTCAAAACACCATAAATTGTAAAATTCGTTTTTTAACAATAAAAAATATGATAAATTCGATTAATTATCTATAAAACCTTTTCTTTGTACTTATAAAATACAGATAATTATTTTCAAAGTTTTTAGAGTGCCTAGTGCCTCATACTTTCTTATCCGGCACTGCCTTTGATGACCACGACGACAACGAAATACATTTCACTTCTGAATCTTTTCCTGTTACGTGCATTCATAAACTCACGTAATTCTCCTTCTGAGAATCTAAGATACACAAGGAATATTGCCTGCTCGCATTGACAAATTTTCAAAGCCAGCATATCCAAACTTTTTTTAACCCTAGGAGCAGTAAAATTTCAAAAAGAATGCTGCAGGCCTCTAACTCACAAGCGCTATTTTTTTTTCCTTTTGTTTCAGCCGAGGATTACGCAACTTCGATTCCTCTTCTGACTTTCCTTTCTCCGTCGCCAGTTACATCTGCAATTTTTCCTCTGAATAGTTCCCTGTCTTTAATGTCTTCCACCCTAAGCCTAATTTTATTTTCCATATTTTTATTATTAACCTTTCAGACATTATAACATAATAATTCTAAAACCATGTTTTGAATTCCTATGAAAACGCAGATATAAAACTTTATGTGAACTATCAAAAGTTAATTACATGTTAATCAGACCAAACCAGATAAATAATGTTACTACAGTATACCACCAGCCTGCACGCATAAACTAAAATAAAAGACGCTAGACCGTACGTCTTTTATTTTTGTTTACTTCACTACCCGCGTTAACAATCATACCACCTACCGCGGTTCCTCATACCCATTTTACTCTTAGTAAACCGTCATTTACTTAATATCTAGATGAACTGCGCTCTTTCTGATGCCATATGGTTGCCAGGTTATTGAAATATTCCAGGTTTTTAAAAAATTGGGCATACGAATATGGTATCAAAGTTTATGATATTATGCCTGTGGAACTCCTAAACTGTGTTCGCGGACCACCAGTAATCGAACCACAGGTTGAGAAGCACTGTTCCAGTAGATGCTGCGCTCTACCGGCAGTGTTACTAACTTTATCGAGCTGCGTGTGACAGAACAAAGTTGTCTCCATTTGCTGCTAACAAAGTGAACCCCAACCCTCGAATATTCCCAAGAAAATGCTACAGCGCATGCGCAATTGGTGTCTCCACAACAGCGAAATACTTCACTGATTTGGCCAACAGATGGAGCTCATTGTTTTCCTTGCTGTCATAAGTTAACGTAGAGTAGAGAATGCCGTATTTGTAAATATTTATTTTTCTTTCACTACATTTATTTTTAACTAGCTGTTACCCCCGACTTCGTACGCGTGGACTTGGAGTTTCATTGCCATAATTGGATATAGAAAACTGTTAGTAACGTAAGATTTGTCCCAAACAACACCGAGTCGACATAATATGATGGAAAGTCATCATTATATCATCCTATCGTCTAATCAGTCTCATCAAGAGAATCAATTTACAACATATTTAAAAACAGAAAAGTAAGCGAAGGTGCGGGGATGTGTGTGTGTGTGTGTGGGCGGCGGGGAGGGGGTTAACTGATGGCAGCTTTATTTCAGCTTGGTTTTTTCTTCTTTCTTCAACATGAGCATCTGAATCTTATAATCTAATAGCAGCACATTGTCTTCTAGACCTGCACCTTAGGCCAGGTTTACGTCCGTAAGGCATGTCAAAAAGGAAGACAAATTGGTGCCAGAAACTTTTATACAGACAAATGAATAGTACAGTGCAGAGCAAATTGACTTCTATACTAAATAATAAGTTTTGTTTCTTATCGAAATTCATTAACAAATCAAACACTAACAGACTGCGCAACTGAGCAACCAACTTAACATTACAGACTAACACACGAATCTGTCTGTCTTTCATCATTGGATAAGTTCTTAAAATTTAGTGACTAAAACTGTTATTCATACCGAAAAAATGTCCTGTATCCTTCCTACACTATTTCATTGTTAAATTCCATCAATATTCATATAGCCATTTAGTCGTCAAAACGTAACAAAAAGACAGAGACTTACTTTCACATTTATAATATGATAGCTGGTACCCACGACTTCGTTCGTGACTGTAAAGAATTCATATTGACAGCTGTAGACATCTAACCACCATAGTGCACGATGGGAGATTCGATACTATTACCACACACAAATACCAGTCTTCTGCGCTATGTAGTTCCGGCAGCAAAGTGAAACTTACGGATACACACAAGTCTTTGGATGAAATACGAAAATATTCATGATCGACCAATTTCAAACACCATATCTCACACACTCCCACAGTTACCGAATTTCGGCCAACGTTGTGATCGATGGGAGACTCTGTGTTACTACCACACACAAACGCCAGTGATCTGCGATTGATAGTTTTCACTTAAAAGTGATACACCATGACACATGCGTCTTTGGCAGAAATATGAAACTGCCGCAGGTCAGCCATATTCATCCCCCATATCTTCCACACCCCCATAGCTACAGACATCTAACAACCATAGTGCACGACAACAGACACGATTCTACTACCACACATAAACACCAATGCTCTATGCTATGTAGTTGTGGCAGAAAAGTGACATATGCGGAGACAGTCAAAATACGAAAATATCCTTGGTCGGCCACTTACAACCACCATATATACCACAGTACCACAGTTTCTGAAATTCGGCCACTGTTGTGATCGAAAGGTGACTCTGTGCTACTACTACACACAAACGCCAGTTATCTGTGATCTATAGTTTTCGCTGAAAAGTGATACACCATGACACTTTTGTCTTTGGCAGAAGTATGAAATTGCCACAGGTCGACCACTTTCAACCCCATTTCTCCCACACCCCCATAGCTACAGACATCTAACAACCATAGTGCACTACATGAGATACGATTCTACTACCAAACACAAACACCAATGCTCTATGCTATGTAGTTGTGACAGAAAAGTGACATATGCGGAGACAGTCGAAATACGAAAATATCCTTGGTCGGCCACTTACAACCACCATATCTACCACAGTACCACAGTTTCTGAAATTCGGCCACTGTTGTGATTGAAAGGTGACTCTGTGCTACTACTACACACAAACGCCAGTTATCTGTGATCTATAGTTTTCGCTGAAAAGTGATACACCATGACACTTTTGTCTTTGGCAGAAGTATGAAATTGCCACAGGTCGACCACTTTCAACCCCCATTTCTCCCACACCCCCATAGCTACCGACATCTAACAACCATAGTGCATGACAAGAAAGATGATTCTACTACCACACACAAACACCAAAGGTCTATGTTATGTAGTCGTGGCAGGAAAGAGAAGTATACGGAGATACGAATTTTTGGTCGAAATATGAAAACGCCCTGCACTGACCAACTTTAATAATTATATCTCCCACATCCCCACAGCTATCGGCATTCGGCCAACGTTGGGCACGACAGGAAACTCCATGCTACTTCCACCCACAAACATCAGTGATCTGTGCTAGGTAGTGGTGGCTGAAAAGTGAAATATAGGAAAAAACACGTCTATTTTTATATATATATAAGATTTATTTATTCTTGATTAGAGGTGCTGACAAGTCACACTGTCACTATACCTAGAGCCGCCACTGCTCTTGTGGATTTATTCCTGTACGCTACGAATAAAGTGTTGTTGTTGTTGTTGACATACAGATGGTTTAACTTCCTTATTTGCAGTTCCAATGAACATTGTACCACACTCTATGAATGTCAGTATAGTGAGCTGTTCAATCAGTCCTTTCCTAATAGCAGTAATTCTGTGCCTCCACTGCTATGGGCCAAAGTACTTAACCGATACCATTCACATGGTGCTGTGGCCTATATTGTGATAATAATTTTGACTGCAAGAAGTAACTTAGGTTTAGTGCCAGGAAATGTATTCATTAAAAAAAAAAAAAAAAAAAAGAGCATTAGAAATGTCTCTGAATTGAACATACTTTTGTGAAATAGATTTTGTGACTAATTTACAAAGGAAATTCAATTGCTTTTTAAATCTGTTTCTTTGACTGTGATCCATGCAATAACAATTGAAAGGAATTTCAAAGGATTCTGAATATTGTATAGTTCAATATCTAGGAGTAATATAAGGTATGTTTCATCTTGATGTAATGTTAGAAAGCTGAGAAATAAAGAGAAATGTAAGAATTTAGCTGCTATAAATTCTATTTGCTAGGTAAGTTCTGTCATGCATAGCGTTTCAGCAGCTACCTTCACTGTCTTCATCATATAAAATTGTAATTCAAAGTTGTTATTGTGACAACATGTCACTGATGACTGATTGTCTCATGATTCTGATTCAGATAAGTACTGATGTTGGCTAACCGATGTTTATGAGGAACAGCATAAGCTAGTGGTCCATGGGCCGCAATGTCATCTAAGCATCATACGAGGCCTCTGATGGATATCTCAGACCTCTTACTACAGTCATTCTGGATCGAGATGCAGTGTCCTTTTTAGGCCTTTTATGAGGCCTAGATGACAAAGTGGCCCAGGGTAAGCACGGCAGAAGTCATACAGCAGAATACGAGAAGAATTTTTAGTAAAGAGAAAACAATGGGTAAAGAATTGGTTTATTTATTTATTTATGGCAGAAATACAAAAACAGTAACTACATTAAATTATAATAAATATAACTGTTATTACAGACTGATGTCCAACGATTGCAGCCATTCAATTCCTTCTGTGGTTGCTTCATAATATAATGCATTGTACCACTGATTCTCCTAAGAGGCAATTCCATGGCGATGTGGTGAATGGTTTGTTCATAGTTACCACAGTCGCAAGAAAGATTCTCTATCATTTCCCGCTTGTACATCTAGTAGTTGCATCTACCGTGGCCTGTTCTCACTTGGTTCAGTGCCGTCCAGGTTTTCCTAAGAAGGTTGAATCCAGGAGGCTATCGTGTAGGGTCTTGGATTAGTGCATCTTTGTCGGGGTTGGAATTTGTCCAATCAGCGCACCTTCCTTCGCCTATGTTGAAATTGTTTTTGACCAGTTCTTAACCAAACTTCCATGTTGATATCTAGATTTGGAGCTTTGTGTGTGCCGTCCTGATGAGTGGGAAGGTTTGGATATCTTAAGCATTTCTGCCATTACTTTTTTTAAATCCTCTTGGCTTTGGAGACTTGGTGGGGTGATGGTAGAGATGACAGGCAGCCAGTCTGTAGGTGTAGATTTATCAGTTCCAGATATTTTTCTCGTTGTGTCATTTAGTTGAACGTCGATCTTTTTTGTGTGACTGCTATTTAGCCATACTGCACTGCGGTATTCAGCAATTGAGTATACGAGAGCAAGAGCTGATGTTCTTAGAGTTGCCGCATGTGCTCCCCAAGTTTGTGAAGGATGTTATTTCAAGTTTTTACTTTTGCCGCTGTTTTATGGCTATGCTCCTTATATGTCAATGACCAGTCAAGAACCACACCTAGATATTTGGATGAGTATTGTACTTCAGTAATTGGTCTCTGAATTTTATTTGAGGTCTATAGTGGGCTTTTATATTGTTTAGGTGAAAAGAGCTGACCTCTGTCTTATTTATATTCAGTTTCAGGTGCCAAGTGTTGAAGTACTCATTCAGTTTGTGAAGGTCAGTTGCGAGAATTTCTTCAGATGTTTTGAATTCGCTAGATTGCGCTGTCATGGTTATGTCATCAATGTATATAAACTTACTAGAAGTAGTGGATGGCAAGTCTGTGGTGTAGATGTTGAAAAGTAGTGGAGCAAGGACAGATCCTTGTAGTAGCCCATTGTTTAATCTGTAAGATTTGCTTCTATTCCCATTTAGGTGATCCTCAATCATTCGATTCCATATCATGTCATTCAACAGAGAGGCAATCGTTTTGCATGGGATAATCCTCAGGAATTTCAGGATCATTCCCTTGCTCCAGACTGTGTCATATGCTGCAGTCAAATCTACAAACACTGCCAAGATCTTTTTCTGATCTTGGAGTCCCTTTTCGATGTGGTTGGTCAGCGCCAATACTTGATCGCAGCAACTCCAGTTTGGTCGAAATCCTGCCTGCTCGGTTGGTGTGTAGTCGTGGATTTTTTCTGATATCCTGTTGTAGATGGCTCTTTCAAGCAGCTTGTAGCATTAACTCAGAAGGGCTATTGGTCTATAATCTTCTTGGCTGTAGCAAGTTTTGCCTGGTTTCAATATAGCTATTACCTTGGTTCTTTTAATGAGGTTTGGGACTGAACTGTAGGATATTGCTGAAAAATTTGGCAATCCAATCTAATGTTCACAGACCACAATGTTTTAGAAATTCTGGGTATATTCCATCTATCCTAGCAGCCTTACCAGATTTGGTTTCGTTCAGTGCCTTCGAAATCTCTGAGACTGAAATCTGCTGCAAATGCAGTTTCTGTCAGCTTGAAGTAATCTGAGCTTCAGTTCATTTCGGATTTCTTTAGATTTGTTGCTTAAAGTGTTAGTTAATTTTCTAGTTAGGTTAACAATTCTCTGTGCTAATTGATCTGGTTTTTAATCTTTGAGCTCTTGCTAGTGGTATCTCCAGCGTTGCATTACATTAAGAGCATTAAATTGGTGTATAGTGTTATTCGGTATCATTTATTGCCTGGTGCGATAAGTAAGTTACTTTACACATTCAAAGTTTTAACAATCTATTGCTTCATGTGAGTAATACCTTGTTAGACAAAAATAAGCTAAACTGTATTGCATGTGTGTGGGAAGGTTGGTAAAGATTATTGTTAAAAATAGACTGATTCTCCTGTGTTTCCTATTGGCTTTTCAATATGTTGTTATACCCTTCCCCAGCCACCCTCTCTTATTTTTATATCCTCCCCCCCCCCACACACACACACACCAATGTAGTGTTCATTGTGATAGCAGGTAAGAAAATCAAACTATCAGTACAAGTAATTGGGAAAGGTGAAATGACTTTCTCTCTGTTAGGACAAGTTTCACAATTTGGGTCTGTAAACAATCCATTTTGGCGTATAAATCAGGTAAGCAACTGTCACAACAACATCATTTTGCCTGAAATTGATGTAAATGATATAGGATACACATGTTTAATGATCTAAATTTGCCACTGATTTCATAGTGTAATCCCTGTAGTCTGTGACTCATCAAAAGAAACTTTAAATTGGTTATCCAATTATGCACCTTCAGAACCTCTACAAAGTTGTGCAGTGGAATGAGAGTAGTAGTTATTTTAATGCAATCTGATTGTAGTATAAATTCTGAAAAGTTGTGATGCAGGCTAAAAGTGTAAGCCTCATTTGTAGGAAATAGTATTTTTTAAATGTTATCTTCTTGGAGTGTTTCCTTCACTCCGATTATCAGCAAGTAACTTCTGTGTACTACTCCTAATTCTTACGCGACATCTAATTTGCAGAGGGCAAATATAGGTGGGAATATATATATATTAGGATAGGGAAATGAGCCACCACTTACCTTTAGATGATGGATGTGGGGCGCGAACACACAGAAAAGACACAAACACAAATAACAAAGAAATTTTCGGGAAAAAAACCCTTCGTCAACGAGAGAACATTATGAGAGATGGGTGCAGCTGGAGATTGCCTCACAGGTCTTTCTGAAGATATAAATAAATAAAAGTCCACTTTTTAATGACGTCGTAGAAACTGATTTGTAATTTTAATTTCTTTCCGGCTAAAATATTTCACGAACTAAAAACTTTTCTAAAGTACTTAAATTAAATAAAGGTACGATTTAAAATTAGTCTCAGGCCATAACAGACTTTAAATAAAAAGTGAATATATTATTGCACCATCCAGGAAACCAGTAAAATTTAGAAATTCTATAACTTCTGATATCCTTAACCGATTTAAAAGATTTTTACACCATGGAACTCAGCGAAGGCTGGGGAACACTTTGAAAATAGTATAAACGTGATATTTTAGAATTTTGCAAATCCATATTTCGGACGTGACGTATGATGACGTATCGCAATACTCTAAACAAATGTGCTTTTAAATTGACCAACTTTCAAAATTCATTTACACCGGTCTGGAGGCTTTAAAACCATAACCAACCACATCACTACACTTGTCTCATTACGCTCTTCATGTTGTGATTTTCTGGTAGCACTCAGTTAATGAAAACTTTTTCTAGATAGAGTATTGTCTAGGTCAGTAGGCCATTTTGACAAAAGGAAGCCTGGACAAGCTCGAAGAGCAGTTGATAGGAACATCTTGAGGAGTCAACACGAATCTCGTGTGTTTGTCGGTTTGAGAAAGCCCGGCTCGTGGTGGCTGATGGGTAGTCAGGATTCGGGCAGCATGGCTGACGGACACCATTACTAAACAGGCGGGGCAACCTCTAAAGTCTAAATCTTTCCGACATGTGTTCATAGATGTGAACTTTAACTTTCAATTTCATTTGGGGTGGTGCCCGGCAAATGATTTTCATCCAATTGCCATTGCTAACTGTGACTTTTTGTAAATTCTG
This sequence comes from Vandiemenella viatica, assembly GCA_031002005.1. Classification (NCBI taxonomy): domain Eukaryota; kingdom Metazoa; phylum Arthropoda; class Insecta; order Orthoptera; family Morabidae; genus Vandiemenella; species Vandiemenella viatica. The sequence continues at coordinate 245,183,465 of JARYHS010011408.1, read as the reverse complement.
TGAAATTTTTTAAGAATATATACTTCAGTGATCCGGACTTCGACTTTCATTTCTACTTTAGTACCTTTCGTACAGGAGGTTAATCTGTAAGTGGCGGCCGTCTTCATCATTACAGTTAGCATTTTCCAAGGTTATCCACGGTTATTGAACTTTCTCCGAACTTTTGATAACTTTTTGGATGACTTCAAGTTTAGGTGTACAAGCCGATACCAACCCCGATATCCGCTTCGACCCTAACACTCTTCTGATGTGCAGAGATACCATGCGCGAATGTTATACAGCCACGAGTTTCTTCTCCTCCCAACAGACATTTTTTGCTGTATCTTCGCTTCAATAATGAGTTGCAATAGCTGGTACCTCTCGCATCTTGTAATGTGTCGAAGATTTTGAGGTTTCCTTTCCTTTATAATGAACAGCAGTTTTTATTTTATTTATTTATTTTTTGCTTCTTCATCCAGTGAAGTACTTCTTTGTTTGAGATTTTCAGCACCCAAGGGATGTGCAAGATGGTACAGATACATTTCAAAGGTATTAATTCTTTTCTCTGTATTTCGGTCAAGGATCCATTTTTCATGTATGTAGAGAAAAATTGAGAACATACAGCAGTGAACCATGTACATGCCAGAAAAATCTGCATGCCATTGTTAAAGTATACAAGTTTTTCTGAACTATGACCATTCGCATAATCTAAGCAGTAGATTGTCATTCAGTTGCCATCTAGATTGATAACCTCAACTAGAAAAGGTATGTGGTTAAAGTTCATGTAGACTTATGTATAACTTCACAAATACTATATTCTTCAAAAATTTACAAACTTTGTAGACCAATCTACAGCAATCGGTTCTTCTTCTCCAAATTAATAAATGATTGCAGGTTTGGATCAGTGAAACAAGCCACAGTCAACTCCCTAAACCCCTAATTGTTAAAGTCAGTTACATCGAGTGTGAGTCTACCCGCCAGCACTACTTCTTGAGAATCTTAAGATGGCTGCCTAACCATGTCACTTCCGATCATACTTGTTGCTTGTCTCCTACATAGTCATGCCAAATCGCCCATAAGCACTTCGTGGTTTCCTCCTCCAAGCTCTGTCCAGCAACTGTCCCCCACCCCGGCTTCTGGAATGTCTTTTATAGAGCCTGCCAAGTACTGCACAACTTTACTGGGACTTACAAAATAACTGAAACTATCTGAATTCGTTTTTTTTTTTTTGTTTCCCCATTGACTCGAAATTTCGGTAAAAGAAAAAAATGTCCTATCTCTAATGGTTTAGCCGTAAAAATTATTTAAGTGACAAATTTTAAAATTTCTTTCACATTCAAAGTATTTAAGTTATCGAGCTGAAACGGGTTTTAAAATGATCTGTAGAATTTTGTGCATCTTTTGATGTATAAACAGGCTTAGTTATAATTCTCTAACTTAATGTAATAGAAAATTTGAAACTTAAAAAATTGATATCTCCAAAAGTATTAAAGTTACAAGTCTGAAATGTGCTTTAAATGATTCTACGTTCAATTTTCTACGAGGTAGTGATACTATCCAACTGTAACAACTGTTCTTCAATAGCCCTCTTATTATTTAAAAAATCTGTGTACTTGTCTTATTTCGCCAAACTCAGCACTTCCGGAATTCAACTCTATTGAATTTACATTAATTTTATTATTTTTGATTCCAGCCAAAGTACTGCATGGATTTTAATAAAAACTAGCTTGTACCCGCGACTTCGTACGTGTGGATTAAGAATTTTTTTTTGCCAGAATTAAATATAGGAAGTTGTTGGTAACGAAGGATTGGTCCCAAACAATATCGAGTCGGAATAATATGACAGGAAAGCTATCACTATATCATTCTGCCATCGAACATGTCTCTTGAAGAGAATCAATTTCCAACATATTTCTGTCACCATTCGATAAGGTCTCAAATTTCGTGACTACAACTGTTAATCACACTGTAAAAAATATCCTGTGCCCTTCATACAGATTTCCTTATAAAATTTCATCACAACGATATAGCCATTTAGAGACTTACTTCCGTATTTATAATAATATTACTGTGGTTCACACTCGCACACTGACTGCGAACAACACCTGAGGGATTATTATAATGTAAAAAAATGTACACCTACAACATTGCAAGACTACCAACGATTTGCCTCGCATTGCACCCCTAACTTTCTGATATCTACAGTTTAACATTCAATCCAAATAACCTACGGCCCAGGCCTGACGATTACGATGAAAAACAATTTTTAAAAATCTTAGCCTCCACGGAGATTTGAACAGGAGACCACGAAGTTCGTAAGCAAGCGCTTTAACCACTTAGCTGGCAGTCCACTACACAGAAACACGTTACATTGACGTCCATATCCAACATGTCTGTCTATCGCCGTATTTCGAAGTTATGGGAATCAATTTCCAACATACTTCTGTCACCATTCGATAAGGTCTCGAAATTTCGTGTCTACAACTGTTCATGATACTCGAAAAAATATCCTGTGCCCTTCATACAGATTTCTTTATAATATTCCATCACAACGATATAGCCATTTAGTCGTCAAAACATAACAAAAAGACAGAGACTTGCTTCCGTATTTATAATAATATTACTGTGGGTCACACTGACTGCGAACAACACCTGAGGGATCATTATAACGTAAAAAAGTGTACATGTACAACATTGCAAGACTACCTATGATTTGCCTCGCATTGCACCCCTAACTTTCTAATATCTACAGTTCAACATTCAGTTCGAATAACCTACGGCCCAGGCCTGACGATTACAATGAAAAACAATTTTTAAAAATCTTAGCCTCCACGGAGATTTGAACCGGAGACCACGACGTTTATAAGCAAGCGCTTTAACCACTCACCTGGCAGTCCACTAAACGGAAAAACGGTATGTTGACGTCCACATCCAACGTGTCTGTCCATCGCCGTATTTCGAAGTTATGAGACAACATGTGTTATTTATACAGATAATTTTTCGACCAAATGTAGACAGTATTTTTCTCCTTGTTTCAAAGGATAATTGTGCAAAGTTTCGTCGTGATAGGATGAAAACTGTGGATTTGTATGAAGAACAAACAAACAAACATTCATCTTTATAAATAAAGACTAGTGCAATTTGCTCAGGAAAAATTTTACTTTTCTTAATTATAGAATTTCGCTGGAATTTATTTCTTAGAAACCGCGATTTCTTTTGAGATACTCATTTCCTATAAAAACAATACTAACTTTTACCTATCAGTTTGAAATTTCAACAAAATACATTACAAAATTCTACGCATCGTTTGAGCTATAAAACACTTTCCTATCTTTAAAACTGTGACCTCAGGAATTATTGACTGTTTATTATGATTTACTAAAAATGTGTTTGATTCAACTTTTCAAGATCGATATCTTTTCTGTACAATTTTGTACCTATGAAGGGCCATACCTCATTTTGCTTCCCAGAATCTTAAGTACCTCTGAAAATGAATGCAACATTTTTTTATGCAGGAAAAAAATATTTTCCATTATGTGGCTAAAATTATACACATTAAGATTTAATATCACTCTATACCTTTACTTAAACCTCGAAATGTGCAAGAAAATGACTCTAAACATGATCTGCAATAGAATTGAAGTAATTTCAACATTGTTTAATCAAATTTTGTTGGTGTAATAACAAAATTTATGTTATATTACATGCATTCTCAATTGTGGATTAAGAACCAATCTTATGAGAAAAAAAAATTGTCTCATGGCCTTTTCTATTCTAGTATTGATTTCTTTCTTGCAATCACACTGCTCATCCATCACAGTATTTGAAGGAGTATACTTGTTTGGTCTTAATGCCTTTATCTTGGAGAAGACTACAATTTTGTTCTTGGAAGAGTTGACAAACAGAATGAACTCTTCACTGTTCTAGACTAAATCGTCTATCATTCCTGAGAGTGCAGGTAGATCACTTGCTATGATAACAGTGTGATTTGTGTACCTGATATTATTGATTACTTTTACATTTATAATGATCCCATCGTTTTCTTCCTTCAAAACTTTCCTGAAAATTGACTCTGAACGAATTTTGAGCAAGAGAGTTGATAGTAGATTGCCTTAGTGAACACCTTTCTTAATTGCTGGTACTTCTGATATGTTTTGTCCAGTTTTGACATCTATGCTCTGATTCCAATACAACGTGCTGATAATGCATGAAACTTATTGGTCAGTATTTTACCTGTAATCACTTTCAATATTGGTCACTGGTTTACTTAACCCTCTTATATCAATCATCAGAACAGCTCTAGTGTCACTTATTTTTACCACTCCATCAAATTATCATGAGACTTTATTTGGAATATATCCAACTTGTTTGGTATCCTCGTGCTCTGCCCCCTACCACTTGTGTAAGCTCTCCTATCTTCAACCAAGGTATTTTCATTCTCTACCTTCTTGTTTTATTAATCCCATTTGCTTCCCAATCAACACCTGGTAAATTTAAGCCTCCACAAATAATAACCATCCTATGCTAACATCTGAATATGAATTACTCCCTTAAGATGTCTTCCTTGTCACTCATTCCATCAATACAGTAAACAGCCAAGACCCTTGTTTTCTCTTTCATATATCCCTACTACTTCCAATAGCTCATGACTGGGATCTGTGTATATCATCCAGCACTAGTAGTCTTTGTTAGCCGTATGAATATTCCTCCACCAGTACCTCTCATCTCTGCAGTACATTCTATCACATTTGTGGAAAGCTTCACTTTCTAGCACTCCTTCGAAACAACATTCTATCGCTATAACTATTTGTTGATTGTCCATTTTTATTAAGTTACCTAACTCTATCAATCTGTTCATTATACTTCTACAGTTAACTAGTAACAGTCTTACAACTGGATCTGATATTTTTTGTGACCCCCATTTGATTGTTTCATTATATTCAACTATTTCACTAGTATTAAAGATTTCTTCAACTGTGCATTTGCATTCAGTACTTCTTTCTGGTTACTTACTTTTATCCTCTAAGCAGCAGCCTCCAACCTAAAAAAGGCACGTTTCTAACAACTTTACATAACAGCTCAGAAAGTGACCAATTCTCCCTTCTATTAAGATGTATGCGCTTTCTTTTGAAACTCTATCAGTGGTATTCACAGGCACAGCCCTCATGACGTATCTCATTTGCCCTTCCTCCCAATGCCTCCAGGTGTACCCACCCTACAGCTGGGTTCAACTGTAACTGATCATGGTGACTGAGGAACTTCAACAAGTTTTCTACCCTGGTATTCTGTAACTCGATCACTATATTCTTCAGCTTTTTATACCATAACTGACATTTAAATGAATGCTATTGGCCAATGACTACTATGATTTCCTGCACTTCCCTCTATCATTACCCAATCCTCCTCGGTGAAATACGCGCAAAGTAATATTACTTGACCAAGCATTGTACCAGTTTTGAAACTACTGTTTACCTACTAGCCTATTCCTAGCTGGTCCTACAGAAATGGACCTACACCTCTCCCTTGGCTACAACTTAATAACAGGCCTTTTTCTTCAATTTTTTTTCTTTCCATTCATACCTCTATACATAAAGGCCTGCTGCACCTTACCTACTCCTTCATCTAATAATGCTCTTTCCACTGACTCTGGTAAATATCTTCTTTTTTTAATCAATAATACACGAAGTGTCTCTGGGAAGATGTGAGAGTTTTGACGAGACTCAAGTGTTACTTTGAACACACATAATTCAAACAGCCAAATAGCCTAAATAAATGTGAGATTGAAGACTCTCCTGGAGCAGTGATGCAATATAGTATTCTCTGGTGTTCAGCTATATGGTGGCTTAAAAACACAATGTTTTGATGGCTCGCTTTGTTGTCTTGATCAGATGTCACATAGCTTGCTGATGTTATAAGTTTGCTATGATGCCAGCCTGCTGGCCACTTGAGAAGATTACATTGAAATCTAAATAAAGTCTAATATGGCAATGGCACATTGATTAAATAAATAACCCTCTGCTGAAAGGTGTGCCATAGGCTTTATATAATATTGTGCTCAATCAGTGGTTGGCTAGGAAGCAATTGTTTCTCCATTATAAAGGCTATAACAGTCGGGTACAACATCATTCTCTAGTAGACTCAGAAATTATACTGCCATCAGAGAAACACAAGTCAGAATACCAGAAGAGAAAAGAGTAGTTATATACAGTCATGGAGCATTAGGTAACATTTTGATGAATGTGAAAATCATAAAATCATTTTTCCTTTTTATTATATTTCTTCTAAAACCTGTTACCAAGCATGGTGGGTGAGTGGTTAACGTTCTGGCCTCGCATTCGGGAGGACATGGGTTTGAATCCCCGTCCGGGCATCCAGACTTGGGTTTTCCATGGTTTCTCCAAATCACTTCAGGTGAATGCCGGGATGATTCCTTCAAAATGCCATGGCCGAATTCCTTCCCATTCCTTGTCCCTAGTCCCATCCCGCCTTTAATGACCTCGATGTGGACGAGACGTAAAGCCATAATTTTATTAAAATAGTCTAAAACCTGTCCAACCCATTCTTTTCTCCCTCTCCACTTTCCATCTTTCTCTCTAACCTTCAAAGTATGAACCTGAAAGACTATACTCATTTCATTTTACTTCATGGTACCTTCTTCCATCTCTAAAATTTTCATATCTCTGAAACAAACTAAAAAAATGGATTCCCATTTTCTTCCCCTTTTCCCTCTCCATTACAATCCCCCCCAGTAAAACCAGTTATTACATTCAACAGCAGCTCGCACAGTTCATCACTCCTCATATATCAGATGGGACTTTTATTTATTACAGTGGAAACACAGTTTTATAAGATTAAGTCTGGATACATACTGTATTCTGGAGAACTGAAAATGTTTCATAGTAATACAAAATTGTTAGGGAGACAAATAGGGTTGAGAACTATAAAGCTGGGTTCCAAAACATTGATCAGACCCTTTCTAGAATATTCTGGGACGACCTGAGACCCTCATTATGGGTTCAGATACTGGAGTTTGATAGGTTGCAAGGAAAGGGAGCTAGATTTATCTGTAGAAATTACAAAAGAATTCACTCAGTAATTAAAATTGTAAATGATTTAGTGTGGCAGTCATTATAGGATAGAGAATTGTAGGCATGTTATAGCCATATATTGGTGATGAAGCTCATGTTTACTGTAAACATTTGTGGATGGTTTAGAAACAGCATGTGGAAGGGAAGAGATGACCATGATGGTAAATTAGCACATTATTTCAGGAATAAGGAGGTAGGAAATATTGTGTATTAAGATATCGGGAGTTACAGACTGGTATAAATAGAGCAGTATACTCCATACTATCAATGATTTTAAGGTAAAAATATGTATGAATTATAAGTAGGTATGTTGGGAAATATCCAATCGAAAATGTTCTAAATCACAGTTAACAGAAATAATGAATGTGTTTTTGTGAAGTTTTTAATTTACTACTGTTGTTAATAGATGTGCTATCAAACAAAACAGATCATATAATTTCAGTGTAAAGTAATTTCTGCACATTATTTAAGTTGGATTTTCGCGAAATTTTTCTTATCGGTAGGTGATATTTCTAGGTATTTTATCCACAATTGTTATAAGAAGAAGTTAAAGGAAAGAATCTTTTGTATTTGTGATGTTCTTGCACCTTTATTTGTTGTAAACACTTAGACAGCAGCTGTTTGACAATGCATGTTGCAACTGTGTATTAATTTGTAGTTGTTGAAGCTATTGTACTTAAACTGTCAAGTACTGAACAGAGTTGCTAAATAAAGTGTTACACATTTATGTTTTGTTCCAAGTGTTATTAACAGTTATAACTTCTGTAGGTTTTATGGTACTTGTAATGAATTCAGCATTTTTGAATGGAGTGTTATTTGGTCTTCTATTCTGGAAGTGAAAAGTCTGCTGCATAGAGATATGAAATCATGATAGATGTTACAGTATTTTGAGCATAATTGTTGTAGTTGAAATGTTCAAAATGATTTTTTTTTCTCTCTCAGCCAATATCTATCACAAATTAAGTGGCCTCATTAGAGTCATGGAAATTTAATGAACTGTTAAGGATGTGAAGACTTTTAATCAACATGACTGCTTTTGCAATGGATTTGTAATCCTATTCTAATGGAAGGAGCTAAGTGTTTTCATCTTCTGTGAAACGTATATCTTCTGTATAAGTGTATTTTGTTTGGCATGGTTAAATTATTGTAATGGTTTACACATGTTAAATTATGATCACATAATTCATTATAGAAATTGAGAGTAAAATATTGATGAATTTAAAATAGTGAGAACTTATTACATTCTTACAAACAAATATATTAGTAGTGGGTTTGAAATGTACCATCAGGTTTTTAAAAAAAATACAAAATTAAGGTGATTTATCAACAGTTGTGACGATTTAAGTCTGCCATGTAATGAAAATGTCTATGCCTCTCGAATCACTGCTGAGATACTAATCAGCACATATTATATTGTTTCTCCATCATTGTCTTTCAGCCATATTATTCAGTGTCTTAAAACTGCTGGAGAATGCGTACTAGTGTATTGAAATAACTGTAGGTACGCTCAGTGGATGAGTATAAACTTTTGACTGTGGATTAACATTTAGGTGTGATACTGAGTCACCAAATTAATATAATTGTACACAGGTTCAGAAAAGTATAGACATGGCCTCTATCCCTTGCAGGGAAATTTCACATCACTTCCACTCAAGTAATATGTCCCTAAGGGAATTTATGAATGCAGAAATAAGCAAACACCAATGACAAAGTTTATTCATTATTCAAAAATCTTCAGGCAGGTACCAAGTACATAATTACACTTTCTCAACCAACAATGGACTTCGATCTGAACAAGATCACATGTTGGCAGTTAAGAACAGCATCTCACTTACGCATGTTTACTACCACTTCTGAACCAGATGAGCACTAAGAAAATGCTGACTAACTCAAACATAGCCGATCTCACTTTGGTCTCTCAGCCAATCATAAATGTCTTCACTGTCACTTGTTCATTCTTAGCCTATCGGGAATTTACACTTAAATTAGCATGACAGAGACTCTTTTTCTACATCACTCTCTTCACTCCCAATCTTATTTCCTACACCACACAGGTTTGTATGGTCCATCTTCTAGTTTCACAACCTCTCTTCCCGTTGCTACCCAGACAAAAACAGTTTACCACTTCTTGCTTGCTTAGCTGGAGTTTTAACATTTGCATTACACAATACCTAATATTCAGAATGCCTTTTTTTGTGATGTTTTCTAGTTTATAGTAAATAATTTTGATAAATCATTTGTCTGTTAACATGTGGAAGGTGAAAATTTTAATTTCCATTAAAAATATTATATTTTTCTTCCAGGTTGATAATCCTGTGCCAACAAGCATCAGTTACGTCAATTCACAATCAAACAACGCAACAAGCTATTCACAGGTACGAAATTGATTTTTCTCATGATAAGTGGCTAGTTATCAGGAAATTTTTGATTGAAACTTATAATAAGAAGTTAGGCTTTCTTAATTTTGGAATATTTGATCAATTGTTTATTTGACACATAGCTGAATTTTGAGAATTTATTTGATAGACAAGAACTAACAGTGAAATGGAAATGAATATTGGTTCTCATATGCCATACTGAGTTTCTGTGAACTCTATCTGTATATAACACAAAATCAAGAAGGTAGGAAATTTGCTTTGGAAGACTTTAAAGTAACCAAATTATTTTCTTTTGATAAAAATGAATACTGAAAATTGTTTTTGTTATTAATTATTATTACCACATATCTCATTCCATTAAGAAATTCAGTAATTTCATTCATTAAATTTTAAATTAAACACACAATGTCACTTCGGGCAGGCATCCTTAAGTGATAGTTCTGTAGAATAAAAGCAACTAAAACATCAAAAAATAAATAAATAACACTGCCAACACTCTGTAAGTCTTATTTTACCTCTTTAAAAACCTTATTTCCAATTTTTACAAAATAAAAAAATAGTACCTAAAATAAAAATAAGTTTAAACTTTGTCCAATGTTGAATGTGTCATTTCAGTGAACGCATCCATAACTAAAGAAAAAAAGTTATTAAGAAGAACCATAGATGAAGCTAACTCCATTAAATTTGGTCAGATTAGGGGTTAGCTACTTTGTCAGCAACAAATTAAGTTCAATTTCATAGGAAAGTAATTGTTAATTGTATATTTCAGCGCCCTACATCAATACGTGATTCCGGGAATGCATCTAAATATTTATATAGATAAGAAATTACAATTTACCCGAAATATTGTATTTTCTTCGTTTGTTTGTGTGTTGTTTTGTATTGCTGCCGCCCTCCTCCCTTCAACTTTGGCGAGTGTTTGGTGTATTTTATCTGTTCTTTCCATTGCCTCACGTCAGTTCTTTCCTTTCATTGTTACCTAATTAAAATTTCAATGACATTTACAAATAAGTATTTTAATGCCCTTTTTTATTATTATTGAGAAGCAGCATCGAAGATAGCTTACACTTGTCATGCAGCTGTTTATTTAAAAACGTCATTCTTGCAATGGTCATTCTGGAAACGTTCTCGGACATGACGCTTGTTCCAGAAATGATTGTGATGTTTCCAAAATAATGTGTCTTCTCAAGTATGTATAAGTAAAGAGAAAAGGGTTGCAGTTTTAGCACTGTATGTATCTAAAAGCAAGGAAAGTATTATGGAGGGATATAAACAAATGCTAATGATTACAAAAACAGGTGCCGATCGCGATGCAATTTGAGAATTAAAAATAGAATTAGTAAAAGGAATTCCAGTAACGAAGGAAGATTTGTATCGTATATACTACTACAGTAATGAAATGAAAAGTCTTAAGGTAACTTTAAACAGAATTGAATTTTTGAAACACATTCATTTTTCTGAAAATTGTGAGCAGTGAATTTTTTTTAAGATATGTGGACAAAACAGCGCCAAATTTTTTGATTCCAAAGATTGTTGATGTGTTATATTGAAAATATAATTCAAACTAACTGGTACGCAAGACTTCGTTCGTCTTTGTAAAGAATTTGTATTGACACTACCCACATCTAACAACCAAAGTGCGTGATGGGAAATGCGATGCTATTACCACACACAAATGTCGGTCATCTGCGCTATGTAGTTCAAGCAGGAAAGTAAAATGTACGGACACACAGGTCTTTGGATGAAATACAAAAATATCCTTGATCTACCACATTCAACCATCATATCTCCCACACTCCCACAGTTACCGAAATTCGGCCAATGTTGTGATCGATTGGTGACTCTGTGTTACACACAAACGCCAGTGATCTGCGATAGATAGTTTTCACTGAAACGTGATACACCATGACACATTCGTCTTTGGCAGAAATATGAAATTGCTGCAGGTCAACCACTATCAATCCCCATATCTCCCACACCCCCATAGCTACAGACATCTAACAACCATAGTGCACGACAGGAGACACTATCCTACTACCACACACAAACACCAATAGTCTATGCTATGTAGTTGTGGCAGAAAAGTGACATATGCGGAGACACATGACTTTCGTAAAAATACGAAAATATTCTTGATCGGCCACTTTCAAACACCATATCTCCCACACTACCACAGTTACTGAAATTCAGCTGATGTTGTGATCGAAAGGTGACTCTGTGTTGCTACCACACATAAACGCCAGTGATCTGCGATTGATAGTTTTCGCTGAAAAGTGATACACCATGACACATGCATCTTTAGCAGAAATATGAAATTGCTGCAGGTCAACCACTTTCAATCCCCATATCTCCCACACCCCCATAGCTACAGACATCTAACAACCATAGTGCACGACAGGAGACATGATCCTACTACCACACACAAACACCAATGGTCTATGCTATGTAGTTGTGGCAGAAAAGTGACATATGCGGAGACACATGACTTTCGACGAAATAAGAAAATATCCTTGATCGGCCGCTTTCAACCACACTACCACAGTTACTGAAATTCGGCCGATGTTGTGATCGAAAGGTGACTCTGTGTTACTACCACACACAAACGCCAGTGATCTGCGATAGATAGTTTTCACTGAAAAGAGATATACCATGACACATGTGTCTTTGGCAGAAATATGAAATTGCCGCAGGTCGACCACTTTCAACCCCAATATCTCCCATACCCCCATAGCTACAGACATAGTGCACAACAGGAGACATGATTCTACTACCACACACAAATACCAATGGTCTATGCTATGTAGTTGTGGCAGGAAAGAGAATTAGAAGAAGACACAAATTTTTGGTCGAAATATGAAAACGGCCTGCATTGGTCAACTTTAATCATCATATCTCCCACATCCCCTCAGCTATCGACATTCTGCCAACGTTGTGCACGACAGGAAACTCAAAACTCCATGCTACTTCCACACACCAAGAGCAGTGATCTGTGCTTGGTAGTGGTGGCTGAAAAGTGAAATGTATGAAAACACACGTCTATTTTTATATATACATAAGATTATACCCAAATCATTATTAAAACAGAACAAAAACTGTCAGTATTGCATTAGTTTGAGAATAGTATTAATATTTTTGAAAAGGCCTAATTTTTGTTATAAGCCCAAGCTTTTTATGTATTTTATTTTGTTCGATATAACTAAATGCAATAAATATCTTAAAACATAATGATGCATTCAATTTATTTGATCAAAAACTTGTTCTCTGTTTATTTCATCATTTTGGAACGTACTCATTTACGGGAACATCCCCAAAAGGAGTAGAAATAGATATAAATGAAAAATTTTCCTTTTGATCAATTTAAAAAATAGTAATACATCATAATTTCATTGTATGTGAAGGTAATTCAACACCAGAAATAATGCATATTTTACGTGAAAGAAACTGTTATGTCATAAATATGGTATTTTTTCAATAAGTATGACTAATGTTATCACCAAATCTTAAATGCATGAAATTTTTTTAGGTATTTTTGATAGGTTTAGTTTAGCTTATTCCTAAAATACATATTTATTGAAACTAACTGGTGCACACGACTTCATTTGTGGTTGTGAGCAATTTGGATTGACAGCTACTGACATGTAGTGCATGATGGGAGACGTGAGGTTAATACCACACACAAACATCAGTGATCTGCACAGGGTATTTATGCCTGCAATGTGAAATATCTCTTTGGTCAAAATATGAAAACTCCATCAGTTGACCAATTTCAACCATCATATCTCCCACACCCTATAGCTACCAACATGAACACACCATTGTACACGTTGGAAGAATGGAGGTTAATATCACACACAATCACCAGTGGAATGTGCTAGGTAGTTTTGGCTGTGGAATTAAAAATAGGGATGCATGTCTCTTTTTATATCAGGTCCACCACGTTCAACCACCATATATACCACATCCCCACAGCTACTGACACAGCAATCACCATAGTGCATAGTGAAATCTCCAGTTTACTACCACATGCAAACACCCTTGGTCTGCAAGTTGAATCATAGGGACACAAACATCTTTGGTTGAAATATGAAAGTGCCGCAGGTCGACCACTTTCAACAGCCATATCTCCCACACCCCCATTGCTACCGACATCTAACCACCACAGTGCAGGATGAGAGATTTGATGCTACTACCACACACAAACATCAGTGCTCTGTGTTGGATACTTCTGGCTAAAAAGTGATACATAGGGACAAACACATCTTTGGTTGAAATACAGAAGTGCTCCAGGTCGACCAGTTTCAACCGCCATATCTCCCACACCCCCATAGCTACCGATATCTAACCACCTTAGTGTACGATGCAAGACTTGATGCTACTACCACATACAAACACCAGTGATCTGCGCTGTGTAGTTATGGTGGCAAAGTGAAATATACGGACAATATGTCTTGGGTCGAAATTCAAAAATATCCTTGATCGACCACTTTCAACCACCATATCTCCCACACCTGCACAGATATCGAAAATCAGCCAACGTTGTGCATGATCGGTGGAAGTACGAGGGTGTTTCAAATGAAAACCTTAAAAGTTAAATAAAATTTCGACAAGTATCGTGATGGAGTTGGTAGGTGGCAGCAGTGTTCCTTGAAGTTCACAAAGTGACCGACAGGCGGCACAGTGATGTTACAACGCTAGAGAAGGTGATGAAATACATAACAAGATGGCCGCCCCGCTGTCAACATGCACCGCGATTGAGCAGCGTTCAGTGATACGTTTCTTGAGTAGTGAAGGGGTCAAACCAATTGAAATTCATCGCAGAATAATAGCACAGTATGGTGATTCGTGTTTGTCGTTGCAGCAAGTGTACGAGTGGTGTAGGAAGTTTGAAAGCGGTGTAACGTCTGTGGAGGATGCCCCAAGACCAGGGCAGGCGAACCGCGTAGTGACGGACGAAAACATTGCGTTAGTGGAGGAGCTTGTAAAGGATAATAGACGCATAACTCTGAACGAAATAGCCACAATTTTGAAGATAAGTATTGGTTCAGCGCATAATATTGTTCACAACGTACTGCACTTCAATAAGGTGTCTGCAAGATGGGTGCCACGTCAGTTGACTGCCGAATTGAAAGCCCGTCGCATTGATGCCTGTGAAGAACTTTTCCGTCGTTTCCACGCCGAAGGTGATGCCTTTCTGAGCAAAATTGTCACAGGTGATGAGACTTGGGTTCACTACCACCAACCAGAAACGAAAAGGTCAAGCAAGGAATGGCGCCACACCTCATCGCCGAAACCAAAAAAATTCCGCACTCAACCGTCTGCAGGAAAAGTCATGCTCACTGTCTTCTGGGATGCAAATGGAATAATTTTGGAGCATTACATGGATAAGGGGGTTACGGTAACCAGCAATTCCTATTCAAACATGCTGAAACATCACCTCCGCCCTGCAATCAGGAGTAAACGACGAGGACTTCTGACTTCAGGAGTTTTGCTGCAGCATGACAACGCCCGACCACATACAGCCCGTAGGACAGTTGAGACTATTCAGGAAATTAAATTTGAATGTCTGGTACATCCTCCTTATTCACCAGACCTCGCCCCTAGTGACTTTCACCTGTTTGGTGCACTCAAAGAAGGAATAGGGGGCAGGCATTTCAGAAGTGACGAAGAGGTGAAAGCCGCGGTGCATGACTGGCTACACACACGACCAAAAGAATTCTTCCGTCGTGGTATCTATGCACTCCCGAAGCGATGGAATACATGCATTCAACGTCAAGGAGACTACGTCGAAAAATGACATGTAAGTTTTTTGTTCATTGTCACAAATAAAAAAAATATAGCACTTTTAAGGTTTTCATTTGAAACACCCTCGTATGCTACTACCACACATAAACACCAGTGATCTTCGCTGGATACTTTTGGCTAAAAAGTGATACATAGGGTCAAATACTTCTTTGATTAATATGCGAAAGTGCCCCAGGTTGACCACTTTCAACCACCATATCTGCCACACCCCCATAGCTACCGACACCTAACTACCAAAACCATGATGGGAGACTTGATGCTACTACCATGCATGAACAGCATTGATCTGCGCTATGCAGTTGTGGAAGCAAAGTGAAATATGCGGACACATGTGCCTTTGGTCAAAATTCGAAAATATCCCTGATCGACTAGTTTCAGCCACCATATCTCCCACACACGCACAGATATAAAAAAATCGGCCAATGTTGTGCAGGAATCTGTGAATTGCTACTACAACACACAAGCACCTGTGATCTGCACTGGATACTTTTGGCTAAAAAGTGATACATAGGGACACACACATCTTTGGTCAAAAGACGAATGTGCCCCAGGTCCACCACTTTTAACCACCATATCTCCCACACCCCCATAGCTGCTGACATCTAACTACCATAGTGCACGATGGGAGACTTGATGCTCCTACTACACACAAACACCAATGGTCTGTGCTATGTAGTTATGGTATGAAAGAGAAGTTTAGGGGCACACAAGTCTGTAGTAGAAATATCACATCAACCACCTTTAACCACCATATCTCCCAAATCCCCACAGCTATCGGCATTCGGCCAATGTTGTGCATGATAGGATACTCCATGCTACTACCACATACAAACATCAGTGATTTGTTCTTGGCAGTGGCGGCTAAAATGTGAAATGTAGGGAAACTGCGCGTCTATTTTTGTATATACATCTAAGATTAACAGCAATTTCATTAAATTAATAAATTTGCTATTCAGTTTTTGAAAATGTTCCCAGAATGATATCTAAGACATGTTAAATATAGAATGTCTTTTATTCAATCAATTCAAAATGTTATGCTTGCTACTTGTGAATAACACTTAATCAATACTCTTGTAATTATCTCAACCACTGAGATTAAAGCATGGAAGTATTTTTATTCAAATATCGGCCCTGGAATTTCCTTCGCTTGGTGATTTTGTGGCGTATGTTTTTAGAGAATAGCACAAGGATTGTTTACTTATATTTCACCAATAGTATGTTTTTATATAAAATGCAGTGAAAGATTAATTTTTCTAATGAAACAGATTACCTTTGATACTGGTATGTGTGTCATTCCAGATAAAGTGGCTCTATAGGATTTTATCACTAATTTCAAATTCAATTTTTGTATGCTTTTAATTTCAAATGTCTTAAAACTTCATAGTAGTGGTGGTTTCAGTCCACAAATAACATCAAAATAAATTAAATACATGTGACGTTTCCCAGGATACAAGAGATATGTTGGCTGCATACTTTTTCTGTTGTTTTCATTGTGTTTTAAGTGTTTATTCCCAATTATTTATTACAGTTTTCAAAACTCTTGTTGTTTTTAGAGTTCAGCTATACAAAATACAGAATGTCTAATTATTAAATGAGAATGATACATGAATTTCAGTGTTGTGATTTTGGTTAAAAATAATTCATGTTATTTGTTTTTTTCAATTGCATTGAAGCCATTTCTGAGGTGGTCTTTTGTTGTTTTTCGTCAAGAATACACATAAACAGAATAATACACGAAACCTAGTATAAATTTTCTATTTTGCAGTCCAATAGCAAGACTTGTTTTCTTCATTTGTTTGCCTTTATAGTGATTACTGTCTGCAGTTCTAACAGTCCCAACAAAAAGGGAGAATGCGCAGGGTAATTTTAATTTTTTAAATTTTTTTTCTAGTGACAAAGTTCTTATGGCGATGCAAGAACATTTTAGGAAGAAGTAAGATATGTATATTATTTTGCAATTAATGAATTGACCTAATACCATTAATTTTCATAAGCAAATAATTATAAAGGTGCTAGATTCAGAAGCAGATCTTTAACCAGCTGCTCAGAATTCTATAACCTAGGGTTTGAAGCAAGTATCTCAGATAACAGTGCTAGAGTTAAAATCAAATACTGTTGATCATTGGGGAATATCAGATTTGAAACCATTGTTTTATAGCTGATAGGGTAGTTGGGAGCATCTAATTTGAACAGATTCTTCAATATTAGATAATGGCAATCTTATTTATTAAAAATAAAAATTATAAAACAGGATACAGAAGGAAACTACCACAGGCCATAGCTAGTGATGGAAGGCAGTTGATATACAAACTGGCATACACACTCAAAACTCTTTTAATTATTGGGCTCTTGATCAGTATAAGAAAATGTTGCATCCAGGACAGGAGAGCAAGCCAAATTGCTCCAATTTTCGACGTTGAAGATTGGTCAAGGGGTTTGAGTAAAAAATAATAACAATAAAAGATATTAAGTGGAGTTATCAGTAGTAGATATTTGCAAGGAGAAAAAATATACATTAAATGAATGAGTAAAAAGACAAAATATATAGACATATATTTTTTTTTAAACTTTAGGTTAAAAATTTCATCATTACTGGTGAACTGTGATTAAAAAGTGGGTTAACAAAGTGGATTTTTCAGGAGGGTTTGAATGTCAAGAATAGGATATGGTTGGAAATCGAGGAAAAATGTGTAGAGAATAAATATTGGATATTATCTTTGATTGAGGGCCTAGGGATTGCTTTGCGATTTTATTTTGATCAGCCAGCTCCCACTGTCTTTAGCTGAGTGGTACTATAGGTAATAGAGGACTTTAGATCACACAGACTGTGGCTAGGCAGTATGTATTTGTGTTAAGCGGATGAATCGGAACGAACCAATTGTCGAGAGTAAGACATGAGGTGCGAGTCTGTTTGTTGGAGTCAGTCTGCCGCTGACCATCTGGGAGATTGGTCGTGAATGTCTGCTCGCCCGGTAATTGTTTGGCCATGCGCCCGGCACTATTACGTGGAGCAGATGCAACTTTATAAAAACGCCACTTGCAAGCAGATGAAAAAAATAGTGCTTCGTAAAGATTAGTACATTTGTAGGAGTTGAAACAAGGTGTACGAACCAAGTGGTGATAGTGTAGTTCCGAACTTGCAAACAGGAGAAGAAGTGCCGCATAGCCTTTATACACGATCGAGTTAAAGAAGTATAATCATTGATGGTGGTGGTCTCGTATGTGTGTATTTGGATAATAAATCAGAAGAACATTCATATGGCAACTTCAAGACTCAATAGTAGGCCTATAAGAACCTGCAATCAAGTAATAACCACTACCCCAAGAATTTCCCCACCACCAGCCAACATTATCGTTACAAGACATTGAAACGGATTTTGAATTGTTAGCCTTGTAATATGTGGCATGTGGTGGTACAGATATTATGTGACTGCTAACTATGGCAATTCATTGAAACGTGTTCAGAGTTATGTAGGAGACAGGACAATGGCTGCAAATTATCTGGTATTTGACTGTTTCAAATGTTGAATGCGTTAAATGAGAAAATAGTGACAGTGGTGGAAGCATGGTGCATGTCACACATTTTAAAGCACAATCTGTTAGGGAACAAACACAAAGCACACAGGTTGCCTGTGTACTGGTTGCCAGCGCTTTATTTGCCTGTGAACACGTAGAAAGTAGTTACTGTTGCCAGTTATCAGTTAGACGTCGAGCTCTTCAGATGAGGGTTTTCTTCTCATGGAGAACACTTTCTTGAAATTAATAAAGAAAAGAAGGGGTATTCATACAATAAATTGTGGTAGAGAAAGTTGTGGTGAATATTATCATTTGTTTTATGAGCTGAGGACATGAAAATCTATTGGGCATGTGGCCAGATCAATTGATTGTGCATGAACGAATTTTCAACTGCGTAATGTGCTATCATCTTCA
The DNA here is from genome assembly GCA_031002005.1 of Vandiemenella viatica. Taxonomy (NCBI): domain Eukaryota; kingdom Metazoa; phylum Arthropoda; class Insecta; order Orthoptera; family Morabidae; genus Vandiemenella; species Vandiemenella viatica. Next base: position 245,164,288 of record JARYHS010011408.1, on the reverse strand, counting down.
TTACACATGAGCTGAGGACAGATGAACAAAGATTTTTTCACTATACTAAAATGATTTTGAGAACCTTCTGCTGCATTTTAAGTAAAGTGGTACATCGTTCAGTGATAACTGGCATCGTCAGCCTATAATTTCCAGGAGAGAGATACAGTGGAACTTCTCTAATTTGAATTTCTCGATAATTTGAAATTTTCTCCGTTCCCTTGAATTTTGTATTAAGCTAGTGTAAAAATAAATCTTATAATTCGAATTATTTTTTCGTTAATTCAAAGAAAATTTGTCCGTATTTAGGAAAAGAACATGTGGATTGTTCATGTAAATTAATATTTGTTGAGACTTTTTTTTAGCGTTATCTTGTAAAAAGTCTGTCTTTTCAGTTATCATTAATGCCTTTGTCCAGAGCATGTGACCCACCCTTCCACATTGTTATTGTTTCCAAGAATGTGGTGATGCATCAATCAGCCAGCCATCTGCATTGCTGTTTTGCAATTTAGTTGCAGTTCTGTCAATTGTGGGAGTTTTGTCTGTTGTTTTATGTACGATGTTAAGAAGTACAATACTTGCACAGTCTCCGCAGCCGTAGCAGCAGTAGCCAACTTTTGTGTGTGATTTAAATTGTTCTAGTTTGTCGTTATCGTTGAATATTTCCTGTTTAGGTAATGTGCCAGTCAGTTGAGCCTCCGCAGCCGTAGCAGCAGTAGCCAACTTTTGTGTGTGATTTCAATTGTGCTAGTTTTTGTCGTTATCTTTGAATATTTCCTGTTTAGGTAGTGTGCCAGTCAGTTGAGCCTCCACAGCCGTAGCAGCAGTATCCAACTTCTGTGTGTGATTTAAATTGTGCTAGTTTTTGTCGTTATCTTTGAATATTTCCTGTTTAGGTAGTGTGCCAGTCAGTTGAGCCTCCGCAGCTGTAGCAGCGGTAGCCATGAGCCTTAGCAGCCATTAGTAGCGATCGCCGATTTTTGTGTATTCATTTGTAGTTCGGTTTTTGTCTGTTTCAGGTGACATGGCTTGTGCAAAGTGTTCTGGTAGGCGTTTGATTCTCGAGGAGATTCTTAATACTATGGCGTCTCTTCAAGCGCAGGTATGGAGCATCCTAGATGAGGAGCGGCAGTGCGTCGAAGAAATTCCGCAGCCAACTGTAGTGGAACTGGCAAGTTTGGATTTTCAGGTTCCAGTTGCAGAAAACGTCTGGCATCGTGTGGATCGGAGAAAGGCGTCAAAATTCCCAATTAGCCGAAGGGAAAATGATACCTTGCCCCTAAGTAACGCGTTTTCTGTGTTGCAGGAAGTTGTTGATTCAAGCACGAATGGCCCAGAAGAGCAGCAGGGATGATTTACTCGCAGACCCCGAGCCTTGCCAGGAAAAGGTTTACTGGTCATTGGCAGCTCCAACGTGCGACGGCTGGAGAAACCGCTACGGGAATTAGCCACGAAGAACGGTGCAGATCCTCATACTAACGTTCATTCCGTTTCTCTTTCAGGAGCAACTGTACCATGTGTCTTGGAGGCCATTCCAAAAGCGATTAGGGAATCGAGTTGCCGTCAGTTAAGAGTAGCTGCGCACGTCGGCACTAATGACTCGTGTCGTGTTTCTGTTCCAGATATAGTTAAATCCATGGACAAGTTGGGCCGAAAGGCGTATGAAACCGCCTGGGAAAATTCAGTTACATTACAGTTCTCAATTTGTAGTGTGGTGCCGCGTGTCGATTGTGGGGAGGCTGTGTGGTGGAAGATCTTTAATTTAAATAGTAATTTGCAGGAGCTGTGTCGCAAAAACAACTGGGGCTTCATCGACCTTCGTCCGATGATAGCTGCCAGCTGGGACGCATTTAACAGGTCGGGCGTCCACTACACACCAAGGTGGCTGCTAAAATATGGAACCACCTTGATATGAATTATTTTTTAGGAACAGTGTGAGGCCCTGAGGATCCTTCATTTCTAGTGTCCGACCGAAGGTCATATTTTGGCCGAAGCCGAATGTTCGGCTCTTGGGATAACCTTCGGCCGAAGCCGAAGGTTCAAAAATAGTTATATATCTTAGAACACTGACACGAAGTATATATGACATGCAAATACTGAACTGTTATTTTGTTTTATATGTAGTATTGTTGATATATATTACATCTTTACAATAATTATAAATACAGTTTTTAATATTTATTTATTAGAATAAAATAAAAAGTAATATAATACCAAACCAGGTTTTGAACAATGCAATTAACCAAAAATAAATACATTTATTTTTATTCAGCAATAATAACAATAAACTATAAAATCTAACAGTAACATCCCGACTTAAATCAGAATAATTTGCATGGTGGATTAAATTAATAACTAATTTTTGGAGTTTTAGCTTTGGTAAATCAAATACATGTTAGCTTAACTATAGTAATACTGTCGTTTTTTAACAACAATTAAAAATAAGTTTCAATCTTCTTACCTAGTATAAACTATTCTAGCTCTTAAAATACGATATTCTGCTGTATAAATTAGCATCACATATTAAATTTTCGGTTAAAACCGAATCAATACCAATATTTTTAAAGTAGTTTCAGATTAATTAAAAATGTACTAAATATAATCAAAACAAAAAGTAGATCAACACTAGTGAAATGAGATTTAATATTCAAAGCCAAACAGCCTGATGTTATAAGCGAAAACTAATAGTTTTTTAACATTTTCCCGCTTAAATTAGCTCTTCTGATTTGTCAAGCAGCACTGAATTGTTCACCAGGAAGACTAGTGGGAGGAGCTGATAAATATTTGGTTGCAATCGCTTGTAAATAAATATACAGACTGGAAGGCCAATATTGAAAAATATTAGCGGTCCTCAGCAGCAAAGGTTCTTTTAAATAACAAATAAAATGTTCTTCAAACGGCAGGTGACAGCTGTCTGAATATTCTAATTCATTCTCAGTCAAAGTCATTTTGTTAAGGGTATCCCATAAATCGTCTGCTAGGGATTTATTTTCGGGAGTAGAATTTGATGTTGAACAGGAGGGTCCAGGTTCACCAACATCCACAACCAAATGATCTGTTTTATTTGTTATTGTCAATGCACAGTTTTGACGTAGAAATGCCAAAATTTTAGTTTTCTTATTTATAATTTGTTGCTAGTCCAATACTTGATTTTAAACCGTGGATCGAGTAGAGCGGCAATCAACAGCCGTAAGTTTTTTCTTGCGAAAGCAGATCTCCTATTAACAGACTCACACAAGCGGCTTTTGAGCAGTACTATATGATCAGCCTTCATCCTTCTGAGCAAGTTTTGAATTTAACATGGCAATCATGATTATGAATCGCTAGAAATATAAGTTGTTGCTTGATAAATACATTTCAGCAAAGTTATAAAATTGTTCATTTGTATCCATTCTTCTGCAGTTGAAATTTCTATTCCACCACGTTCTGACATAAACAGATTTACTGCATTTTTCTGTTCTATTAATTAAGATGGCTTGTTCACTTTTCTTACCTTTTACCACACTTTTTGACTACTGCAATTATAGCAATATCTTTAAAAATTACATCGTGAATAATGAGCTGTAGAGTGTGAGCAACACAACCAATAACAACGAAGTTTCCACAGCGCATGGTTGCATTCATATTTGTAGCATTATTACTGTAATTTTTTTTGTACAATATTTTGCCCTTTATGATCTTCTTCCAACACACTAGCAGCCAGTTTAATTTTTTTCTTTTGGAACCTTTGGAAATGTCATGTGCCGTGACACTGAAAAACGTGTTTGCTTGATCACTTCATACGTTCGTGGTAAAAATGATTCATTCAGCTTTTTTCTAAAAGCAATGTAACTTTACTGTTTACTTTTTCGTATGTTTGAGAATCAGTAAAATTAACGAGGTTGTACGGAAACATGTTTACGATGGCCAGGTCCATAGGTAATACATTAATCCGCAAAGAAATCTAATGATTATAGGGCAATGGTGGCTACTTTTTTTCTACGATATCGCGTAAAGTAGACTGTTAAATTTCCTTTTTAAAATCTTGGGGCACATACAAGATCTATGATTTTTTTTTTTAAGTTAATCAAGCTTTTATATTTAACACTGGCTTCACATTAGAATTCCCACTGATTTTTATGATGTTTTCCATATGGTTCTTTATCTTTGCTATCGTCTGTTGGCGCGCTACGTTGACGGTATTCGTAAAAGTTGGTTCATTTTCGGCGGCTGGATGTAAAACTTCGGCTTCGGCGAAACCTTCGGCTGAATTTGGCCGAAGCCGAATGTGTGGCCGAAGGTGCTTTTTTTTTTTTTTTTTGGCCGAAGGTGGCCGAAGCCGAAGCTGAAGCCGAACCTTCGGTCGGACTCTATTCATTTCACCGAAGAGGATGTGCTGATAACATAGAAGCTGGTCCCGGTAAGTGATGGCGCGAAATAACTTTAATATTACAGCTCCAATTACTCCACCCGTTTACCATCAGAGTGCGAGTATGAAAAATGCTATTTTAGACTCAACAAATAACAATACGAAGCAGCTAAGGATAATGGTACTAAATTGTTGGAGTAGTTAGAGGGAAAGTAGCGGATTTTCACGCCTCAGTTGCGACTAATGATGTCGATATAATACTAGGAACCAAGAGCTGGTTGACGCCTGAAGTTGAATCTAGCGAAGTATTTGGCACTCATTTCAATGTTTTTCGAAAGGACAGAACTGTCTCAATGGGCGGGGGTGTGTTCATGGCCGTAAGTAAATCCGTTAATTGCTCTGTCGTAACTGAAACTGAAAATTTTTAGCGAGTTAATATGGGTCAAGGTAAAAATTGGCAAAAATTTAAAGTTCATACTCGGGTCATTTTATCGACCTCCGGATTCTGATTTGGCTAATGCGGAATACTTCAGTGAGTCGCTTAATAACATTTACAAAAAATTTCAAGGACATATATTGATCGTGGGTGGTGACTTTAACCTATCGTCGGTTAGGTGGGACACATACACGTTCAGGTTGGGTGGAAGAGATAGGTTAGTAACCTGAAACGTTTCTAGAATCATTTGCAGAAAGATCTCTTGAACAGATGGTCGAAGAGCCAACACGGTGCGACAAAGATTCCTCGTCCATTCTGGATCTTTTTCTAATTAGCAATCCTGATATTGTAGATAAAGTTTGTATAGAATACAGTACAAGTGATCACAAGGCAGTTGTGGTAACGTTAAACTCTAGTCTGAGTCTGAAGCATGACAAAGAGAAATTCGTTTTTTGTTTCGATAAGGCAAACAATGCGGGTATGGTTGACCACTTTGCGAAAAATTTTGAAACGTACACGCTAAATACAAAAGTTGAGGAACTTTGGTTTAATTTAAAAGAACTAATATGGACTGGTTTAAACCAGTTTGTTCCTAAGAAGTGTATTAAGGTCAGAAATAACTTCCCTTGGTTCAGTAGGGAAGTGAAACGTTTGCTCAGGAGGCAAAGGGCGTTTACATGCCGCGGTGAAAAAATCAGGGGACTCATCTAATCGTGCTAAATTAGTCCAGTTGCGTGCGGAAGTGCGTAAGGCAATGCGCGATGCATTTAAAGAATTCCAAGCCAGGAATTTATCCGAAGATCTGATTACTAATCCAAATAAGTTCTGGTCGTATGTCAAAGTAATAAGAGGCTCTTGTAAGGTTATGCCGTCGCTGATTAAAGAAAATGGTGAATTATCAGAAACAAGCGTAGAGAAAGCAGAAATTTTGAATGATATATTTAAAAAGGCTTTCACAATAGAAAACTCGGAGGAGATACCGATATTTAACAATCGTACCGACAAGATTATGAATGATCTCACTCTTGATGTCGAGGGAATAACTAAACTGCTTATGAATGTAAAAACCAATAAGGCTCCCGGACCAGACGGTATTCCTACAAGATTCTAATCAAGATACGCAAAGGAAATTGCACCGTATTTGATGAAATTGTATACCGTCTCTCTGGATCAAGGAAAAATACGAGCGGAATGGAAGACCGCTATCGTAACTCCAGTGTTTAAAAATGGGAATGTTAATGATCCTCAGAATTATAGGCCGATCTCGTTAACTTCAATATTTTGCAGGATATTAGAACATATTATCTATTCAAATGTCATGCGGTTCTTGGATGAAGGTGAGCTTTTAAATCCAAATCAACATGGATTCAGAAAAGGCCGATGCTGCGAAACACAACTTGCACTTCTAATTCACGACTTGTGCCGAATTATAGATGAGCAATCCCAGGTTGATTTGGTTCTATTAGACTTTAAAAAAGCTTTCGACACTGTGCCTCACACTCGGTTACTTAGGAAACTTCGCGGTTACGGCATATCTAGACAAATAGGTGACTGGGTTGCAGACTTCCTGAAGGGCAGAATACAGTGTGTAGTTCTCAACGGTGAGCATTCATCACTTACTGAAGTGGGGTCTGGAGTTCCCCAGGGAAGCGTGTTAGGGCCTCTGTTGTTTCTCATATAGATCAATGATCTATGCGACATAATAGAGGGGATGAAAAGATTATTTGCCAATGATGCTATAATTTATCACGAAATCAAAACCCAGGACGACTGCGCTTTGTTACAAGACGATATTATGAAAATAATTGCGTGGTGTAAAGATTGGCAGTTGGAGTTAAACGCTAAAAAGTGCCAAGTCATGTGTGTAAGTAAAAAGGTGACACCATTTAACTATGAATATACGATTAATGGCACTGTCCTTAGAACGGTAGATTCCGCTAAATACCTAGGGGTAACAATTCATAATAATTTGTCGTGGAATGAGCATATCGAGAATGTAATGGGAAAAGCAAATCGTATGCTCCGATTTCTAGGTCGTAATTTAAATCAATGCACTCAGGAAGTTAAATCGATTGTATACAAGTCACTAGTACATCCTCACTTAGAGTATTGTTGTTCTGTATGGGGTCCCCATCAAAAGGGGTTAATGGAGGCTTTAGAGAAGGTCCAAAGAAGAGCCGCCCGATTCGTGACAGGTATATATAGTTGGAGGGAAAGCGTAATTGCGATGTTGAAGGAGTTAGGTTGGGAAGACCTGGAACACCGTTGCTCTCGACGGAAGTTAATTGAAAAATTCACGACAGATGTATTTCGGAATGACAGTCAGCAAATATTGCTACCAGCAACATTCATATCTCGAAATGACCGTAAAAATAAGATAAGAGAAATCAGGGCCAGAACCGATTCATTTCTGTACTCATTTTTCCATGAGCGATTAGGGAATGGAATAGAAAGGATATACCGCGCGAGTAAACTTAAAATCCGACAGGAGTAGCTTTCGATAAAGCACTCCAGCCATCCTGATCTGGGTTTTCCATGGTTTTCCCAGATCACTCCACGCGAATGCGGGGATGGTTCCTCACAATAGCCCATGGGCGCCTCCTGCCATATCCCTTATAACCCTTCCAAACCATAACCCTTTTCGATAGGTGCAATGCACCCTCCGCCACACACTTTTAGTGAATCGCGGAGTAATAATAATAATAAAAAGTCTGTGGTTGTTTTTATGGTTTGTGTACTGTTTTCTTTGCAATTTGTTTATAGATTCCTTACATTTAACTATATCACAAACTTCAATTCTACATTGAGGGTCTTCACGTCTTTGCAAAAAATCAATGCAAAAAAAAGAAAAAAAAAAGGTTAACCATTTTTAAGTTTTTTTTTTTTTACTAAATGCGAAATTTTCCTTTTTACAGTATATTTTTAATAAGTTAAAGTGATGTCTAAATAAAGAAGAAGTTAAAACTTACTGTTTGAGGACTTTTTCTTGCATTTTTACCTATTTTTATAAACACTTCCTATTTAGAATTTTCGGAAATTCAAAGTAATTAGAATTTGAGAAGTTCCACTGTATTAGTCATTAAAATCAGGTGAGTAAAGATATACTAATTAAATAAATACACAAAACTTAAGAATTTATAACTTTATTGTAAGGTATTCAGACATACATATATGGTATTAAATATTTAATAATCATTTAAATTTAATAATTTAATAATCAGTGGTGTTGCTAGGTTAACAAGGGCCCCCAGCACAAAAAAAAAAAAAAATATTTTGGGCCGTCGGGCTAGATGGATGACATTTTTTAATTTTTTTTAAAAAATCTCTACCAAGTCTTGTGAAGTTCCCTGAGCTTTAGGGAACCCTCTGAACTTGGGGGCCCCAGTGCATGGCACCGCCTAGCCCTCCGATAGCTACGCCCCTGTTAATAATGAGCTGTCTGGTGGCTCAGTGGTTAAGGTGCTTACAAATGATATATTTTGGATCTAAAGAATTGAGTTATTCATAATTATAATCAATCAGATCAACGATAACCGACACTAAGTGTTACAAGGGCAGGATGTGATGATAGTGTTCCAGAATGGTTTTACTTGTATGGAAAGTGTTCTAAGGCTTCTAATGAAAGTATTTTGTGACCAGAAATTTTACATACATGTGGAAGTAGACTTTTGAAGTAGTGCAAGTTTTCATCATTGTTGCTTTCTTTATTTTTGCCGTGACTTTCTCTTAAATATTATAACTTTTATTGGTCAATATGTGACATAGCCTCACTGAAAGTATTTAGAGGCCTCTGCGTTTTTGTAATTTGTGTCGAGGTAAGCTCTGATGGTGTTGGCAATCTATTGCCATAATTATTAACATTTTCATTTACAATATTATCATATTTTCATTTAGATAGTGAAGGTGACAAAAATGTAGAGTATGATGCATTCGGGGAATGAACACCTACAGATGTTTAGTCGTGGGTTGCAACAGAGCTTATATTTTCACTTGAGTGCTTCAGCATTACAATATCTCTAAAAAAAAAAGTAATGGTTTGAACAGTATAAATTCGCAGCATCTTCTGAATGGGGAGTAGGCATTTTACCTAGTTCCTCCACAAACCGGTCTCATTGATACTTCCACTTCTTTCTCAGTTTTTTTCTTTGAAATAATAGCAGCAAAATTAGTTTTCATAACATTTTTAAATGGGATTTGTAACTAATAGTTTTAAATTGTTTTTCAGATGTTTGGCAACTGGGTCATCTTCTAACACACTCACATTTGCTTTTTGAATGGGAGCATCTACAGTGGGAAAACTTGTTGCTGAGACAGTTACTGTATTGTGGGAAGAGTTATATCAGCAGTACATATCCATACCATCGAAGGGAACATTTAATTCCATAGTTCATGATTGCCTTAAAGGGAACTTTCCTCATGTTATTGGTGAAAATGACAGTAAACATGTACGTGTTCAGTGCCCAAAGAAACAGTTGATCCATGTTTTACAATTATAATGTTTTATTCAGTTGTGCTGTAAGGTTTTGATGCTAACTACAAATTGGTATGGAGGTTACAGCAAACATATTGATGGATTACTTTCAAAGCATCAGACTTTTACCACTGTCTATATAATGAACAACTTGATATTCAAGAACCGTTTTTTTCCTGGATCTCATGTGGAAACTCCAGTTGTGCTTTCAGGATTAAGCATATCCCCTCCTCACTAATTTGTTAAAACCTTTTGGCAGACATAATTTGATGATACAAATACTTTTGTTTACAAAAACATTTATTTCAAGCAAGAAAAATGGTGGAATGAGCTTTTGGAATTTTCTTTTATAAATGGTTTTTGCTTTCTAAAAGCATTTAAACAGATGTAAAATTGATTGATAACATTATAAAATGCATATGGGTTTTAGATAATACAATTATTGAGAGAGAAGGCATGAGTCTCGTTTAACTGCAGTATTTGTTTTCAATTTTGGAAAGCTGCTAGACAGAATGAATCATAATGCCAGACACGGTTCTCTGAAAATTGATTAACTGGGTTGGAATTATTATCATTTTTTAACCTTTTGTCATGATACATATTTTTCTTCTTTTTTTTTCTAAATTGATTTCTTTTTTGCTGCATGGAAAAAAAATCACCTAACATCTTCATCTTCATGGTGTTATTTTGGCCCATGAATATATTTTCCTGCAACCATACATTTTATTATATTGTAACATATCATAAAACTTTAAAATTGGAAGGGGTTATTAGAGGAACTTTGAGAGTGCTTGAAAAACCTGTCGCTGGTGCTGCAATGTCAGAGCAATTATTACTAGATGAAAAGTAAACATGACTTCTGCAGTCACAACAATAAACTATAAAATACCAGGTTTCTTGATTTAGTTTTCTGCTGTGTGAAGTTGGTGGGCTCAGAATCTGTTTGTAACAACACAAATCTATCAAGAGAATGTTTAGCTGGTACACTTTGGAACGCAATTTATTCATGCTCACAGTTTATTGTTTGACTGGCTGAATAACTCCTTTCACTCCTTATGGATCTTATGGCATCCAAGAATAAAATTATTTGGTAAAATTTTCACATTGTAGAAACGTGTGAAGTACTGGCCCTACTGTATCCTCAAGCATAATAATGGGGTCTTATCAATCAAGGAAGGAATAGCCTTATAATATGGCTACCTGTGTTTGTGATGCTTTATACTGCTATCATCAAATCTCATCTTGTATTACGATGATTCTTGAGTATCATATTCTTACCTCTATCAAATATCTTCAATTGTCTTGGCATATAGAAACAAGTTTGTATTAGAGTAAACTTCTTGCTGTTTTTGAAGATTGGTTGAGCTGTTTTAGGAATAAAGAAGTAATTTTAAGTTAATGATATGATCAAATACTCAATTCTACCCCCCCCCCCCTCCCCCTTTTTTTTTTCATGCCTGACATACCTCTTTTCTGATAACTCTTCTTGATGTGTGTGCATGCAGGCTGTTAGTCATGGGAGTCCAGTAGAAGAGAACTCCAGTCTTACACAGGTCGGAAGCCAGGAACTGAGTGCCACTGACCATGGCTACTACAGCCAGTCACCATCACAGCTGCAGTACAACCGTCCAATGACGATCAATGCCAGTGGTGGCAGCACACAACATACTACTCCTCAGACTCCCAACACGCCTTCCAGTATTCCTGACATCGTTCTCACAGGTACTGTGTTCAGAGCATAGATCTTTTGGTGTCTTTTTAGATTTCAGTTTTCATTCTGGTGTTTAATTTTTTAATTAAATTATAATTATGCTATAATTTAATTTGTAGATCTGTGTTTGAATCTATTTGTATTAAGAAAATACAGCAAACCTAACAGGCACAAACTGAAATGATATCTTAAACATTAATTTCCTTATTAGCCTGAGTATTATTTATATCAATATTGTCCATATTTTGATTTTCTATTCTCATTCTTTTGAAATCAAGTGGTAGTACCTTAATAAGAGCCAGTTAAAAAGAAAATCACTAGTATTATGTACTTGTATAATGAAAGGAGGGGAAATACATTATACTAGATGACCCGTGTGAAACTTTCACTAATACGATGAATAGTAAGGTTGGTAGTTTGTAACAGGATGAAAGAAGAACCGTTGCTTATTTGTTTAGTTTAATAGGTATGTAACAAAGCAGTGAAGCAGTTAATAAATATCCCTGTGTTTCTGCCATCTAGCATCTTGGCTATCTAGTGAATGTTCTGATATGTGAGACAGTCACAGTTATTACTTTTGCCAGTTATGTGCCAAATTCCGAAATATTTTGTTCTTAATTTATAATGTTGCCTGATTGAAGACCTTAATCTTTTAAATGATACCTCATTATCGATTTTGGTTACATGTCGAGGGAAATACATGGCTCAGAACAAAAGAAACCCGTTATGGAAATAATGGTACTTTTGCCCTTTAAAGGTCGAATTCCAAAAAACTCCTTTCTTAAGATATGATGTGATCAAAGCAGAGAACTTAATCTTTAAACCTAATTTATCTATTTCGGTTAGATATCAAGGGAGATACATGGCTCTTAACATGAAAAACCGCATTTTAGAAATGTTGACATTTTTGCCCTTTAAAGGTCAAATTTGAAGAAATTACTATTCTGAAATTTGATATGATCAAAATGGGTACCTTTATCTTTAAAATGATATCTCATTCATCAATTTTGGTTTGGTATGAAGGGAGATAATGGCTTGTGAAAAAAAAAAACCTTATAGATTATATGATTCAGCTCATAAAAAAATTTAATATGCATTCATATCACAAAACTGTTGCACTTCACTAATCTAGGAGACTTCTCATCTACTAGACAGTGCACAGACCTCAGCTGATGCACATCATTCTCAGCTATTTATTCTGAGCTTTTTACAAATTGTATATATAACGTCCTTTCTGAATCAATTGTAGTAGGATGTGTCGTGTGGTTGCTATTATATTAATTATCCAACATTATCAAAGACTTTCATCTAACTCTTAAGTTTACTTGCAACCGAAAAGGGGGGAAGGGGAGGTGATTAGCTAAGAGATGTTAATTCTAGCAATTTATATCAGGTTCTGACACCAGATAATCTTTGATTACGCAGAGATCACCAAACTGCGATTGATTTTTACTTGCTTACCTCATGGAAAAAATACTCCGTTCACTCTTCTTTCCGATATTAACTTCCATTACTAAAATACTAAATTCACAGTATTATCATGAAACACAATATAATAGCAGGATGTGGGGCGATGGATTCTTTTGTCTTCGAGTGTTAATGAGACCAAACAAGGTGCAGATTAAGTTACCAAATCATTTAATATAAAAACCTAACATACATTTTAGTCCGATTCCAACTAACTGACCTAAAGAGAAAATGACAAGTCTTTGCATTATTAAACTGAATTCACTGCTCAAGGTTAACACATAATTACTGCCTTTGCTCCAATGAATGCTTCCTACAATCAATCACTTATTACTTAACAAACATTAACACGATTTGGCCACTCTCTCTCCCACACACATACACAATAAAATGCAACGGTGACTGAATAATTCTTATGACTAGCGGCAACGTCTACCAACACGTATAAATGGAAGCTTACCAAACAAGTTACACTGGGGCAGTTTGAGCTACTTTATGGCGTATTATTCATCTTCAAACCAACCGAATACTTTATAAATTATTATAACGAAGACTGAACCTTTTGGAGACCAACCAAATAACTTGGAGAGCAACTAACTGATTTGGAGACCAAATTGAGGCTGCTGCATGCCTTACCTTCTGTAAGCGACTACATGATTGCTGTGTGCTGTCCCGTAAAGAATGAAGACCTACTGGAGCGCGCATGCTAGTTTTGTGCGAGCCTAAAACTGTTGATGCAGAGCGTCACCTCGTGACTGTTGCGTGATACGCGTCCTCTCTAGCTGCAAGCAGCCACTTCCAAGCGACTTATAACTCGCTCATACAATGACAAAATTTACGTACCAATTCTCAATAAAATGAAATCCTGTTGTCTTATATTAATATGGTAATAGGCCATTTAACCGCAGTTGCTGAACAATAATTTTGTAAATAAATCTGTTGAAAACAACTGGTTTGATGAATTTTGTTTTTATTTAATTCCCCAGACGCGTTTCGCCCTTGTGGTGTAGGGCATCTTCAGTGGCTGTAAAGTGTTATTACATGTGTTGTTACAATAATTACATACAATATAACTCTTTTAACATAACATAAGAACAAGTGCAACAGAAAAAACAACTAGTGTAACAATAGTTTTAAAGAAAACTGTAATGAACAGTTATGTGAAAGCGTGTGAAGTGCTGTTCCAGACCAACATGTAAAGGAATACCACTATATCTGTGAGTACAGTGTGTACATATGTATATACATATTTATTAAGAGTTATATTGTATGTAATTATTGTAACAACACATGTAATAACACTTTACAGCCACTGAAGATGCCCTACACCACAAGGGCGAAACGCGTCTGGGGAATTAAATAAAAACAAAATTCATCAAACCAGTTGTTTTTGAAGGATTTATTTACAAAATTACTGTTGTCTTATCATCTTGGTTCCCTTACACAATAATGGCTTACATTGAGAGTAATTCTCCTCCTCCTCCTCCTCTGTGTGTGTATTTCAATAATTATAATGAATTCTAATATCCAAATTCACAATCACCAACTTGTTACTTTCAAGGTACAGCTGATGCTCCTTTCTCTGTAGAAAATTTCGTTAAATAGCTGTGGTCTGCACTGGACCATTATCACAAATCTACACATTTGAAATACTTACCGTATCTACATTAATATCTAATTTAACTTTGTTTTGAGTTTTGTTTTCTGATTTTTCACCACTCTTCCCTGTCTTCAAAAGACAGCTGGAAAATTTAGATAAATCACTTTATTTGTATGTAATGATTGTTAGGAAATACAGAAGGTGGGACTGTGTATGTCAAGGCTGTTTAAATTACATCTTATCACTGAATGATCAATGATCTTGATTTATAAGAGGCATGTCCCATAGTTGGATAACTTTCTCTGGTAAAATGTTTATTAAAATTTGTTTAAAGTTTAGTATCCATATTAAATAATTTGTTTCTTGGGTTGGGTTTTGAGATTTAGTGAAGAAACAGTTTTCATATTTAGTAAATTTCCTTCTGTCAGGAAGACAATACTTTTAGTCCTGTTAACAAAATGAGATTAATGCATTCATGGTTCAGGTATTTGTATTGTTTTTTTTAGTCATAGTGGGTGTGCTTAAACAGTACAGCAGTAACAAATTGATTGTGGACATTCCCAAGGAGTCAACCTTGTGTATTTAGGGCCTCCGCTATTTAAATTCTGTTATTACCACATATTTCCATCTTTGGACGTATAAGAGCTGATTTAACTTAGAAACCTGTTGTTCAGTATCAGATGATAAAGAAATCTATGCTCTGAAGGAATGTCATATTTTCCAACCATATCACACCTCTTAATGTTTTGTTACTTCTTGTTCTGCATAAGAAATCTACAGTAGCAAAGTCAATTGTCAATGGAGACTAATGAATGTACTTTTGATAAAAATGGAATGGGAGGTAGTAGCAGCCAACTGCAGAGAGCAAGTTGAAGATATTCAATCTATAGGTTACTTTCAGTATGCATGGTACCTATCTAATGACTTAAGTACACTAAGTTGGGGAATTTTGGGAAATTTGATTCTACCAACATCCATCATTGTTATTAGTATAAAAAATAATATATAAATAATAAATGCTTGTATTTTACCTTTTATAAATGGAAGCAAGAGACCTCAGCTAAAGGTAGTCAGCTAATAATTTAAGCAACTTTCTATTAATTAACTTACCAAGTTCTTGGATTAAAGATTGAAAGGAATTTAAATATTGCTACAATACGTTTCTTCCATCTCATTTAAAATTAAAACTTGTAAAGTGCAGAAGTATACAGGTAGTAAAATAGCCCTCAAAGAATTGAAGAATATTAAAATAGAATCATAAAATGTGAAAATAAGTGTGTTTAGAAATTTCCCAGGGTGTATGTTCCATCGCAGTTAACATAAATAAATAAATTGAAAAACTAGAGTTTTTCTTTTTGATAATTTATGGGTAAGATATTTTTATTGTTAAAATCTTATTCTCAAATAAGTGTTACTGTTGCATGATATCAGTTCCAAAAATTGTTTTAAAGATTCCTTTTGTAATTTGCAGATGTTGACGACCTTTCAAGACAAGAATTTGTGAAGGATCTGGGGTCTGCAATGTCGGGTTCTTTTGATGATTCGGAATTGTTCCTATCAGATGAAACTTTAAGAGAAGGCTTAGATCCAATTGACTTGCAGATGTTAACAGACCCAGACATGAATGTGATTACAGATCCTGCTACAGAAGACAATTTCCGAATAGATAGGTTGCAGTAGTAATCTGATGATCTACTTGTTTGCCCCTACCAAAGTGTTACGTGTGAGTCAGGTGATTGTTTGTCTCCATCGTGTGCCATTTACTGTTTTAAACTTGTGAAACTGGCAGGACAGTACGTTTTGCACAACATTACAGACATCATTGGCATAGTCCATATGATCCAAAGAGTTGATTGTTTTATACTTTCTTACATATTTCTAGATATAGTGAAAAATAAACTTTGAATGTTTCACTGAGATTAACTAACATTCCAGGGAATTAACAATTTGTTTCACACTGATATATGTTCAAGAATTGACAGTGTATCAGCTTTACACACATTTGTTTTGGGTGTAATTATTGATTTGTGTTTCTGATTATCCTGTCAGGATATGTTTTGTGTTTTTATTTTTTCATTGCTCATAACATACCTTTGAAGCATTTCATTTGTGTCAGATATGGAAGTAGTTTGTGATTAGGTGAAATATCTAGATAATAGATGTTCTAGAAGGGATTTAACAATGGTCTGCCTGATACTGTTAATATACATTTACAGTATGTATGCTGACTTTAATATTGACACAAGTAGTGAAACCAGATTAAATGGTGCATCATATGTACCTTATATCAGCTTAACTTTTTTATTAAAAGAAAAGACATTATGTGAGAGTTTTATAGCCATTTAAAGTGGAACTTTTTCCCATGAAAAATTTTATCCTCACAAAAATTTCAACTCTCTCAGAATGTTACAATTTAAACAAGTTTTAAAGCACCACATATTTCGAATATCAGAAACAAGTTATACTTGACCTGATTTTATTTGAGAATTTTATGTCTCTTTATTTGAAAACTAAACTGTCTGGTGAGAGATTAATGTTCATGTTAACGAAAGGTCTGGGGTTAATTCTTCATATTTTTTCTTTGAGCATTTCTTTGGTCGAACTATAACAGTGTCTAGTATGTGAAAAAATTATTACATTTTACCAAAAGCTTTATCCTTGTAATTTCGGATCAAAATATCATTTAACTTAAATGTTTACGCTAACATTTTATCATAAATTGTTTATAGGCTAAAATATGAGAAAGTGTTATGTTTATATTTTTGCCGTTGTCTTCGTTCTGAAGGATTTGGTTTAAAATCTTTACCCAAGTGTATTTTTTCTTGAAATTGTTCTCTATTGATGCTCTAGTTTTTATTCTATCTATTGTTGTTCTGGAACTGGGTTCCTTGATTCATTTCTCAGAAAATGAAATTAGTCAACTGACCTGAGACATGTGGTGTGTAAATTAACTGAAAGTTTCTTTCCAACCCCATGTTGAGAAGAAGTGTGATTAACTATGTAAATTTTATGCTGGCTTAAAGACAGTCATTTATCAAAGATAGAATGGTGGAGCTATTTTATTGGAAGACAAGAGGAGGGCGAGGAGAATCATGGGAGTGTACAAGATGTGTGTTGATGATTAGGTGGAAAAATATAGGTGTAACAATTAGGAGTAATTCATGGAAGGGAAAATATGACCATGACCGTAAGCTGGCACTTGATTACAGGAACAAAGGTGTGGAAAGATTTTATTTTGTGGGTAACGGGCTCAGGGATTGGAATAAATTACCAAAAGAAATGATGAATAATATACCAAAAACGCTGAAAGTTTTTAAAGTTGAAATTTGTCGAGGACAAAAGTAGATGGGTAAAGGAAGGGGGGTTGCATGTGTAGGGAAATTGTATCTGGAGCGTGCACTCCATCATAGTTAAATTAAAAAAAATAATTGAAAGACAAATAATTGCTTTGGGTGGTATTGCTGATTTCAGATCAAAGGATATAATGCATAACACTCATTATAAGACACATTTGTAACAGTATTCAGCAGCTTGGCCTGGAAAGAGCTTGAAAATACAGTCCATTATTATTTTGATCATCATTTTTGTCTCACTATCTTGCTCATCTTTTTTTTTTTTTTTTTAAATAACCATAGATTATCTTCCTATCCAGTGTTAGGCCTGGTGGCTTGTCACAGTCTCCAGCCATCTCCTCCTAATCATAGATTATTTTTTTTTTAATAAATAGTGAACAACAGATTTCAAAGTATATTCATTTTACATATAATGAAGTAGTTTTCAAATTTAATTGTCAGTATGATGTTACTGCTTAAGAATTACATCCCACTACAATGTCTCTAGTGGTTTGGCGAACTGCATTGTGGAGAAACTGCTACTCGGAACTGCAGCATACTAGTATAGGCATCACCTCTCGGACAGTTAGCATTGTAGGGTTTGATACATAGGCAAAATATCTGTAATCAGTAACCAGTAATCAGTTTTTACTGCTGAAATTGTAGATTACACGCCAAGTATTGCAGAGTATATTTCCTCACATTGTTAATTTAATGTTCACGAAGAACTGAACCCAGATCTGAAGCTATCCAAAATGGCTATAATTCCAAGGAATATAGCCTTTTGTCAGATGTAGCTGTTGTTTATGCATTGTATTAAATTTTGAGACAATCGGTGAAAGTAATTTTTTGCAAACTTCTCTTGCCAATTTTGAAGATAAAGGTTTATTGCTTCAGTTTTGATTTTATCCTCCATGAGTGTTGTGTTGTTTCACAAAGAACCAACTTATAAAAATACAAATAAAATCAGTTCAAGGATAGTGTTTACTTACATCAGACGGATGTTTTTAGAGGTATTCATGTTCAGAACTAAACTTATAAATAGTATATTTATTGTTATGATACAGTGATAGTGTCTTTTCTTCTCTGACCTTTTTTATGTTTCTGATGGATGAGAATTTTGTCAAAAGTGAACATTCAGTTCTGTGCTTGTATACATGTTCATGAAAATTATCTTCATTACTTTCTTTCCTATAACTATTGTTATTTGGATCTGAACACTGTTGCCAAGGATGTGTTTGTTACTTAAATATTGTTACTTCAGGTTTTAAAAGTACAGGGAAAGTTGTATTAAAGTTGCAGGTATAAATGTGTCAATGTGTACTTTGTTTTATAGTGTCTTTCATATATGTAAGGTTGATGTTTATCATCATCTTGTTGACTATCTCCTTGGTTTTAATTCTTACTGACTAACTGTGTGCCATGGACAGTTTTTAAGCTTTAACAAATTTTCGAAAAAGGTACTTGCAGTGCTTAATTTGGCATGTTAAAAAATATCTGATGAATTCTTATTTAGACTTGTTTAATACTGTCAAATACATTTATGTTCCGTTACAGGTATTAAGCTTACTGCCTTGTTACCAGAAAAGAATGAAAATTATGAATGCAAGTTATTTTTATAATTATATTTGTATATTAAATTTGTTTACTTTTGTACTTGTTGTTTTCTTTCAAAGTTTATTTTTTATTAAAAATTTACATTACTGTATGGAATTTTATTTCAATTCTTAAATTGCTTAAGCAATTTACAGGTTTTAAATAATTTGCAATTCAACATCAGTTGTATCTACCATTTGTTGCAAACGTGAAATGCCAGTCTGAGTAAGATTTTTTATTATTATTATTTCGGTATTCACATCCTTATAATAATTTGATATCCAAACACATTTAGAAACTAATTTTTAGAGTTTTTTTCCCATTTTTGTAATACGAATTTCTGAGGTTAGGAAAACATTATAGAAAAATTAAATTGGCATTTACTGTTTTTTGCATTTTTGTGCTCTGAACATTTCAGATCTGGCATTTCTGTTTCTCGTTTGAATTACTTGTGTTGTGCGATAGTAATATGAAATTTATACTGAGCTGGAGGTTAATTGTAAACTTTGATGTTTAAAAGTCATTCATTATATTTTCTGTTGTGTTTTTAACTATTCTGATGTGTAAAACAAAGTGTTGAAACTTGTAAATTGTTTAAATGAATTACTGTATTTGTGAGTCAGAGAAATCTTCTGGTTATCACACCCTGATGTGCAATAGAGCATAGTCACATGAAAAAGCGCACAAATTTTTGATCTATTCATGTTACATTTGTAACATTTAATGTAGTTTGTTAAATATCTATTTACTCTAAACATAAAAGATACAGCAAAAGTGCATGATATTTCGTATATTATGAAATGTATAGTATAGCCTTTACAGCTGGTTGATTTTATATAAACATATAAGAGATGTTGTATACAAATGTTTTAGATGTTCCCAACTTTTCTATGTTGAAAACTTGCATGTTCTTTGGCAGATATTTATAAAGTATAGATAATTTCACATGTTTGGGAGAATAGGTACAAAAATATGAACTGTGGAAATGTTCTTTTCACATAAAACAATTATGGAAAGTATTTTAGTGTACACATATTCATTATAATGTTTAGGTTTATTTATTTGCATTATTATTTAATCTGTTTTATATAAAGGAGAATGAGCAAAATTGTTATATTAGCCTTGGTAATACTGCTTTGGTTTCCCTATCAACCGTAAACAAATACATTCATTGATTTCTTATGTGAATCATATTATACAAACTGCATTACCATTTAAATGCAGCACAAAAAATACAGCTGCAGCTGTAGGGTCAGAACCTATAAAGAGCAGCCTTGTAAATCTGTATCGAAGGTGCCTGTCTGCGGATCAAGTGGTTTACTTGTTTAAATTCCTATTCCAGCCACAATTTTTGCAGGCTTGCTAACTAACTTCCACTTCTGATGAAGCTTCTCTTTTTTTCGTGGTAAAATTATATATTGTTGGATTACCAGGTAACCTTAAGCCACAGTAAATGGAAAACGCGTTGCAAATCAAAACTGTTACTTGGAGTCGATATCATCATCATCATTATCGTTGAGGACCATCTCCAGTTTCCCGGGTGTGGTTTACGAGCCTTGGTTATTATAGACGATTGTTTTCCACCTTTTCCTGTCCAGAAAGGTTTCTCTTTCTGTGATGTACTCCCAATTCCAGCCTCTTCTCTCTACGTCCTCCTTCAGTTGGTCTGTCCATCTTCTTCTTGGTCTTCCCACTGGTCTTTTGCCCAGTATCCTTTTTTCCAAATAAGTTTTTGGCAGTCTTTTACTAGTCATTCTCTTCACATGCCCAAACCATCGAAGTCTTGATGACCTAAGTCTCTCTTCCATGGATTCCCTTAGCTCTAGGTTTGATCTAATTTCATCATTCTTTATGCGGTCAAGTCTAGTTTTCTGGAGGGCCGTTCTAAGAAACTTCATTTCACATGCTTGGATCTTGCTAAGGTCCCTTGATGTTAGTGTGCATGTTTCCAAAGCATATGTGAGAATAGGAATGAGATATGATTTGTACAAGACAATTTTTGCTCTTCTGGGAACCTTCATGTCCCATAGTAAGCCTCGCACAGTACTGTAGAAGTTGGCTCCTTTGGTTACTCTACTCACTATTTCTAACTCACTTCTACCATTATTGGCAATTATGCTCCCCAGGTAGCTGAATTGGTCAACAACTTCAACTTCGTGGTCTTTTAATTTTATATGACAGTCTGTATTCTTTCGGCTTATTTTTAGTGCTACAGTTTTTTTTGGATTCAATTTCATTCCATATTCTTCAAACTTATCATTCCACATCTTCAATTTGTTTTGTATTCCTTCTTCTGTTTCATCCCATACTGCTACATCATCTGCAAACACCAGTGCCTGTAGATCTCTATTGAATGTTCTTTTTAGTTCTTTTAAGATGTTATCCATCACCGCTATGAACAGAAGGGGTGAAAGGGCACTTCCTTGTTGTACTCCTTTGGTTGTACTAAACCATTCAGAGTAACCATCCCCAACATTGACACAGCTCTTGCAGTTATTGTACAGCATTTGGATCTTTCTTATGATTTCATGTAGACCTTAATAATGTCAACATAAATGACCATCTCTGAGATAGTATCTAAAGATTATCATTAATTTAAATGTTTTTAACAGTGAGTGACCGAAAGAAAATAATTAATTTATGATTTTCCGAGGTTAGAAAATATTCAGGATTTTATCTTCTTTAGCAAGATGTTAAAGGTTAAATGTACATTCAGTACATAAATGGCACATAAAAAAAATCTTGATTCCAAAGAACACCATTTCAAACTGGTCCATCTGTTTCGGTATTGTGCTTCTGTACTTACGAATTCAAATTTAATGTTCATGAAGTTCACGTAAGGAGCCTAATGGCCCTTTTATCTACCACTGATGAAGGCAGATGCTGAAATATTGTGTATTTGTTTGCCAGCAAAGTGTTCCCTCTCACCGCAGCCGTCCACTTTGGTATGTGGTGAGTTAATTTCCCTGTCCTTCATTATTTACAATATACCTATGTAACACTCATTGTTCTGACAACTATTCAAAAATTTAACTTTATTTTTTTCTGCTAGTAAAAATTTCTTTTAGTGCTATTAATTAGTATAAAGTAATTAATTACTTATTAAGTCTATTGATATTACAGCTGTGAAGTTGATCTACACTCTACTGTGGAAAGAGGTTCATCCTTGACAGATTTGTCGCAAAATATTCTATCTTTCACAAACAGTAATAATTGACAACAACATAGCTAAAAACATAGAGTATTCAAGTCTATATCTAATTTCTTAATCAAATAACAAACAGAGTGAAAATACTCATCCACATTCCTTCCTTTCTAATTACGTCTAGTAAGTGATAGGAAAGGCCTATTACAATTCAAGGTAGTTGGTACCATCATTTCTAACTAAAATAACTGGAGATTTACTATACCTCACTGTTGTTCTTAAGTCACTGCTAGGAATTGCTAATCTTTTGCAATAACTTCCAATCATATCTTCCTCGTCGAGAGTTAAGATTTTTCTGATATCAGGTATGGTTGTTCCTTCTTAATCTCACTAAATTTAATGCTGATACCATGAACAAAAGGTATTCCGTAGGCCATATTGATATATCTTCAAAAGTACACTACCCTCTTGTGTTGTAAGCGATTCGTAAATATTTTTCAAAAATTGTGGACCACTGTTTATTTGGTTTGTAACTTTTGTACATGCAGATGAAAACAAATAATTGCTTTTGGACTTGCTATAGTCATTGTGTTGAGTATTAACCTTCGTAAAATAGAG
The DNA here is from genome assembly GCA_031002005.1 of Vandiemenella viatica. Classification (NCBI taxonomy): domain Eukaryota; kingdom Metazoa; phylum Arthropoda; class Insecta; order Orthoptera; family Morabidae; genus Vandiemenella; species Vandiemenella viatica. The sequence continues at coordinate 245,141,585 of JARYHS010011408.1, read as the reverse complement.
TGTTGAAAATTCCCCTCCTCCCTCCCCAAAGAAGTGCTTGCTGCACTTATTATTATGAAACGGATAATCGGCAACTATCCGGCCAATATTTACTATAACACTGTGTGTTCAAATCAAAATACCATTTATTATTGTTTTTTAGCATAAAAAATAGTTCTTGTACCTTTTTATTTACTTATGGCTTTGCGCCTTGACGACGCCGATGTCATTAGAGGTGGGAAAGGAGTGGGGAAAAGGAACGGGAACGTATTTGGCCATTATCTTTTTGACAGAAGCTTCCCGACATTCACCTGGAGTGATTTTGGGAAACCATGGAAAACCCAAATCTGGGTGCCCGGACAGGGATTTGAACCAGCGTCCTCCCGAATGTGAGTCCAGAGCGTTCTTGTACTGAATTAACACCAATTTCTGTGTAGTAAGAGGTAATAATCAGTTTTTCCTGTCCTCATAAACAAGTCCAGGCTCAAAGAAAAGTCATTCGCTATATACATTACTGCAAAGCGCTGAAAGATAATTGTTGAATTGGGGTGCTGTATTGCATTAGTTGACCTCATATATGGATCACACTTGTGATCAATTAGAAACAACTTAAAATAAAAGTCAGTCTCGCTGGCAATCATGTTTTTTTTTAATTGATCGTAATACTGGCTATCTCGTTAATATAGTTCAAAAACGTGTCGTGAGCTTCGTGAGTCACAGTTGATTCTGTCTCATCACTTCTACTGCTTTGAACAGCCATTGAGGATTAACTGCAACTGGTGGATGGTTCCTTGCAAGAAATTTTTATGGATTCCAATAGAATCTTCTGACAAGCCTCAGCAAACCCCAAATAGTTTGTTTTGAATCTAGGCTGTAGGAAGGGTGCAATCAATTAGATTGAATCTTCACTTAAGGATCCGAAACGACTTTTTAATTCTGTTTTTAAAGAGGCTCTCATGTATGGTAAGTCAGGAGTTCTTTGTGCTTTCTCATCGTTATCCAATGATTCTGATATAGTCAACTGCTTTTCTTTCAGCGTCAAACATGAACTTTTCTTGGGGATGTCTAATTGCAGTATAGGCACGATAGCGGCTGTGGCTTTCCTCATTTCATGAAAGTTTACTGGATGTTTCATTTTCAAGGACTTTTCAATGACAGAAGTATCTGGGCGAAGACAGAAAAAAATACGCCATTGTGTTTTCTTTTTCGGTGGAAATTGCTGTAGAACACTAAGAAGCTGGATTTGGAACAGTTGGGATATGGGTGAAAAGACTGGTGGGACTGTTTGAGATATATATTGGGGTTGAGGCCTGAATGGCTGTGGTTGGAAGAATTAAGAGTGTATGTGATGACCATAAGCTAGAAACTGATTTCATGTGTAAGGGATAGGAAAATTTTCATTAAAAGGTAATGGCGTCGAGGAATGGAATAAATTATTGAGAGAAACACTGATGAGTCTGTGAAATACAAAAGTATGTGTGTAGGAAAGTTCCCATCGTAACGTGTTCTCCATCACAGTTAGGTCACATGTAATTATCATTGACAATTAAAGCATACATGATATTCTGGTACAATGAAAATGAAATAAGTTTGTTTCATTCCAGCTTGAATTTTTATAAAACTGAAGACTAAGAGTCTAAAAATGGCATTGTTGACCAGGAGATCCTGAAGGATTATGTGGATGCTTGCATGACGGTGTTTCGATTTGCCACGCATTCTTCCTCCATTGTGGCTGGTGTTTAATATTGATTCCGAACCATGGAATGCCCTGGTGTGGCTCATATTATCAAACACAACCCTTAAAAAAAATCCTGGCGTAGCCTACTTAATTTCTTGTTCGCTTACTGTTTATGTGTACACTAAAGTTGGAAGTGAGAACTGTTAAATATCTTAATTTAATTATCAGAATATATAAGAAATATGATTTTTGGGCTTTTAATCATATTAAATTGTTATTACAATTTGCAGCACTGGAAGTATTTACTGAGTAGCTGATTCAGTTTTTGTTATTTCAAACAACTATAAAGAAAATTAAATTAGTATTTTCTGTCATCCAGGTTTTCAATCTGATGAAGTGTCATTGGATACTGTTCAATAATTGTGTATCAGTTATCATTAACCACACCTGTAATTTATATTAAGTTTTCAGTTAACTTGAAGTACAAATGCTGTCAGATTAAAACATTGTAGAAATGAAGATAATGTAATACGTATCTTTTATGTTCTTGGCATTTCTTGTCAAAGTTACTGTTATTGTTGGATGCATCAATTGTTTGCCTAGTAGTTTTACAAACGTAATTGCTCTATATATCCTTTTTCTTTTGTCTATGTTCTACATTGATTGAATGTTTGTGAATGGATGGTGTGTATGAAAATATTTTCAACTTTATACATGCTCTCTTCCGAGTCTCAGCTACTCAACATTGTTTCCATCTCTTTCTTATTGTTGTATTTTAAACAAAGTACTCTTTAACTTCTCGTAATCTGTCTACTCATGTTGAGTATAATAAATGGTTTGTCCTAAGTCTGTATATATGCTCAGACAAACTGAAAAGCAGCACCTGATCTCACATTAAACTCGTGTTTGAGAAAATAAAATTTTATAATTCCAGAATCTGGAATGTTCACCTTAATCATCTTTGGTTTAGTTTTATTATGTTACTTAATCTGTATGAGTACATTATTTGTGAATTCAATGAGAGAGATGTGTGTTGAAAGCCTTGAGCACACTTTTGGCCACTGACTGCTTGTTGCTTTAGACCTGGCCAGTGTCATAACAATAGTGTGTGCTTGAACTGTAAGATTGTTGCTTTAGACATTAGTGAAGGTGAAAAGACAACCTTGGCATATTGTACATATTAGTTATTTGAATATTTCTGTTGTAAAATTTTGATACGCATATGTATAAAACTTACTGCAAGTTTATAAGAAACAGTATCGTTTGAAAGTTGCCATTGTTTCTTCTGTTTAAAATTAATCATTTGCTTTAAAGCAGTTATTATCAATTTTTTTCCCCCCCAAATGCATGTGCAACTGTAAGGGTCCATTTTAGATATAGTTGAAGCAGAAACACATGTTCTGCTTTTTCTTTGAAGGTTAAGTCCAAAAACTGTATTTAATTGATTTACTGTTTCTTAAATTGTTTGAGCCAGTACAAAATGATTGAGAGTGTTTAAAATTATATATAAATAAATGCTGTTACATGTTTTAATTTCTGTTAAAACAGTTGTATAAGATTATATCTGCTTGTGTCCTTTTGTAAAAATTTGCTAAAACTATTTGACTTTGGGCACTGCACGTCATATTCTGGTAATTTGATATTTTATTCGGTTTTTACTTTACACAAAATAAATTTTTTATTATTCATAGAAGAGTTTGAGTTTCATGTTTCTTTTATTAAATTTACATTTTATTTTTATGAAGTGCATTAGTACTTTCACATCACTAAGATTTTTTGTGTTTAACTTTTAACTGGCATGAATTAAATACTACTTAAAGAAATTTCTGATTTCAAGTGACTGATTCCTACAGGTACGTAGTTTAGTGGAAATTTTTTTTTATGTATTTATGTCAAATGCTTGTAAATCTCCATACTTTCTCTTCTTCCTGTACATACAGTAAATCCACTCTTTCACTATACCATGGGTCTTACTACCTCCTATCAGCAATTGGCCTTTCTTCCAAACTGGTTAGAAATAATGTTCGGCATCTCTTTTGTGTCGTATCCTCAGATTTCGATATTGAATTAACTTACCTTTCATTAAAAGATGTATTATTGCTAATGTTGTCACTTCTGTTACATACTTAATAAGTTTTATATTGCTTACTTTCACTCTAAAACGAAATCAAGGTAGGGATAGTATGTCCTTCACTTGTCGAAGTTGGCAGTGATTGGTTTAATTTTGCTATCCTCGTTTGTTTTCATATTGACTAATAGTGTTTTTTTTTTTTTTTTTTTTACTAATGCCATATATTTGTTTCCTCAATAACAATTTTTTAGTATGTATCATAATCAAGAAATTAATATGTCCTAATTGAAAACAACCATTGTTTCCTTTCTCAAATTGTGCAATGGTGTTTTCAAAAGCAGATTAACATACTATATTCAAGTTTATATTTGAACGAAAATTGAAGTACAGCAATTGGGATCCGGAAAGTAAGGAAATCCAGATCATTTTTTATATTTTTCAGTGTATAATGTTTAGAACTTGTTCTTGACTAGATCTTCCTGGTGCAAATTAAGGTGCTACTTATTCTCTGGATCCCACCCATCATCTACATTGTCTCATAACATCAGTAATTGGAATAAATGGCTATGGAAAATGCTCAACATTTTACTCAAAACCCTGAAAGAATTTAAAATAACATATTGTGAAGAAAAAGTGGTGAAATTTCACTCAAAAAATTTAAGATTGAAAAAAAATTATCGAAATTGAGAAGTAGTTGTGTATGGAAAATGCCACCAGAGCATATGCTCCAGCACAATTAAGTTAAATTGTAATTTGTCGTTTATTAAGTACATATAATACTAAGAATTAATTTGAGGTTATAGGATGATTTAGTTTCACAGTACAATTAAAAATTACTATGAGCAGTCATTGTACATATGAAATGAATAATGTCCCTTCCTCTTGTCACAATTTTTAATAGATTTTTTTACTTTTTTGTTCCTCACATGTAAAGCTAATTTAATTTATACCAAGTGGTTGGAGTTTAGAGTAAAAACATATTAACTATAATTAATAAGAGAATCCAGAAATTTCTGATCGAACCCTGGCCATTGTCGGAGCAGTACATTTGGGACCGGGAGGATGCAGGTTTTATGGCGGCTGTTTTCAATAGTTTCATGAAATCGTTTTAGGTGAGTGGCAGGATGTTTCCTTCGTAAAGGCCAGGCTGGTTTCCTTGCAATTCCTTCTTTACAATCCTCTTCAGCTCTATCCTTACACAAAAGAAATTAATTAAAGTGAAAATATTTTAAGAGATTGGTAATGCTATGAACTTTTAGATAAAATAATAACCGAGAGTAGCATGGATTTCAAACTGCAAGAGATGATTCCTTTAATGAAAACAAAAATGACTAGCATGTGTGGTCAAACTGAAAGTCGTCAAAAACCTTCAAAGTTTACTGAGAATTTGGTAAACATTTCTTCTTCATTCCATCTTAACCCAAATAACAAAATTTTTAAAAATGCCTGCTGAAGTTGTACCAAAGACTGGTGAGATTATACTTCATTAAGAGCACCAACTTTCCCACAGATAAAATTACAGCAAAATAAAAGCTATAACATAAAACAATATAATAAATATCTGCATTTTATCTCGTGTTGGGAGTAGGTTGCGAGGTTTGGAACTCTACATGCTGTTATGTAGGGATTATTAACATTAAAAGGCAGTATAAAATCATCACATTTAGATGTAGAATAGCTGTTTAGACACTAATAAAACCAGGCATAGCTAAAATTTGGAGTACTTCTTAATTGTGTATATGTGACATGAGACAGGGCTGATGGAGTGCGCATGCCAAACTTCTTCTTTTTAGTTAATTGAAGTACTTGTTATTCATTGCAGATAAAGTGAATGAAGAAAACCAATTGCTCACCATAGATAAATGTAGTAGAGATTCTACGAAAATATTTTATATTATTTTGGTAAAAACCTTAGTCATGTTAGAGATGAGACATAATGACAAAGGGATTAGATGTGTACTCATCAAGATGTACCAGGTCACCTCAAACCCAACTAAGGTTTTTATCAAAATATTATAGTGTTTTGTGAAGGCCCTCCAGCCTTTTCTAGTAGAAGGTTTACTTTCCCTAAATGTTTGATGGGAAAAAAAGAGCTCATTAGCAACTTCTAAGATATATATGGAAAGAGAAAAATTATTCTTTACCACAGCTGAAGGCAGGATGGAACAGAAACAGAAAAAGTGGATAGGTAATCATAGATGAAACAGGAAATAGTAGGTGTGAAGGTAGGAAAAATGAAGCATATAGTTTGACTGAACTTGGATGGACAGTTCCCAACACCTAATTGTTGCTATTAGGGAGGACTGATCCCACAGAAAAAAGAAGATACCATTGTAACATTATGCATCTCCACACCATAACCCTTGGACCACCAAAACGATTATTTTCAACAAAGTTTCTAGGTGCATTATACACTTCCTCCTTTCATCATGGTACATCCAGAATCAATATTAAAGACTGAATCTACTCTGATTTAAGAAGAACAAGCCATCCCACTTCTTTTTTTTTATCTGCTTAATGTCTCTCTAACAGCGAGGTCTTTAGAGACGGGAAAGGATCGGGGGCAAAGAATGGGAAGGAATTCGGGCATGGCATTTTGAAGGAAGCATCCCGGGATTTGCCTGGAGTGATTTGGGAAACCATGGAAAACCCAAATCTGGATGCCTGGACGGGCATCCCACTTCTATACGGTCCAATTGTAATTCTCTTGGCACCATCACAAACAGTGGTGATGTTACGTGGGTGTCAGTAGGACACAAGATAATCTTCGCCAGGCAAAGAGACCATACCCACACTGTGGAGTGTGAGATTGCATGCCTTACAGTCCTTTTAATGTGGTTGCAAATGCGCCCATCGTTTGACGTGGATCCCTTCTTGCCTGTTGCATTTGCTGCTCTAGTTAACCATTTCTCCTTTGGGCAGTGTGCCTATGGTTCAGAATGTGCTCCCTATGCTCATGAAACAATGCTATGAGCAATACCAAACTCCTGGGTTACACTTCGTCCTCCTTCCAGTTTCCCGATAATTCTTGCCTTGTGAAGCGTCCAAATGTTGTCTCCGAGTCTTGCTGCAATGAAGAACACCACCACAGTGCACCATAACAGCTCGCTGATTGATACACACTGTCTTGTTCCATTTCTTCAACTGCCTCGTGTTTTTGGACCAGACATATTTGGCTCTTTAGTCACATTGAACTCGAGTCATATAATGTCCAGGTTTCTGTGCACACATGGCACATTGCAATCTCTTGTCATAGCTATATATGAAGCAAGGCATTCTGCTAATACGTTTGTAAATGATATGGGAAATTTCACAGGTTGCATGCCCTATAGTGAGATATGTGATGGTGGATGAGTGTATATTGCAAATATGGTCTGGGGCAACAGAAATCCTATGAGGACATTCTTAGTGACATTGGAAATTGGTATCAATGTACCAGAAGCTGGCGGTTTAGGGTCTACTAAAGCAAGTTCTTGGGGTTGGTATAATCTTGGAATCAGATCTTGGGGCTGGATTGAATGAAAACATAACCCTTCCATGAGACAATTGATGGAAAGGCCTAGGAAGATCTGAATGATCTTAACTGGTGTATGGTGGTAGTTCATATTTGACCTTGATGTACAGTAAGGAATTTTTTTAGGTGCTAAATTGGGAGTATGAACTGCTTGAGTAATATTGCTTGAATATTAGGTAAGAGCATGATGGATAGTACATATACATCTGACACAGATACACATGCAGTATGGGAGGAATAGATTCATGTGAACAGTGTTCCAACCGTCAAAGTGAAGGATTGTTCAAAATTAATTGGTTTGATGTGGATGGAAATAGTGATGTGAACATTCATGGAAAAGAAATAAACATCTAGGAAGGTTATGAGAATAGGACCAAGTGCAGAATACGGTCGAAGTTAAGGTTATCGAGGAAATTCAAATGCTTCAGTCACATTGTGCCATTATTGTAAAGATTGTCATGTGCCAGCCAGAGCTTGGGAAAAGAGCCTGCTCCCAATTTTGACATGGCTGTAGTTATTAGACTTCCGCATTATAGTTCACGAAGAAGAGCGATCAGTTTAGTTCGCAGCTCCCTCGCGAACTAGTTCGCTCTTTTAGTTTGTTAGTTCGCGTCTCAAATTCAGAGAAACAGATCGTTTGCTCGCCTTGCTACCGCTACTGCATGCGCTATTTTGTTTGTTGTGTCAGTTTTATTAGGACATAATCATTTTTTTGTCGTTTCTAAATGGAAATTAATATGACCTTCTTAACAAAAGTTATTGCTTAATAATAGCCCTTTCAAATGACATTAGCATGATCAGTTGCTACCAATAAACCAAAGTGCTCATTGTCCTTTGCACAAATGGGTAAACTGAATAACTGTGCTGTTTTTACTGTTTACTTTACATGCATTCATAGAATATTAATTTTTTTAATGGATTTATTTATTAGTTCATGGAAGAAACATTACTTATAAAAGGCGCTAATGACCCTGCCGTCGACATGCCCTTAAACCCCAACAACAACACATTACTTATAAAATATTATAAATGCATTTATTTTGATGAATTAAAATACCCATATATAAGTAATCGGTTTTTTTTATTTAAATATAGTTTTGTAAATCATGAACAAAATATAATTCTACTATTGGCTACAAATTACGTACTACATGACAGAAACAATATTACCTATATTATTAAGAAAAGTAACAGTAATACTTCCAATGTGATACCTAGCAATTAGACATATAAAAATGACAGTGACCCTTGAATGAGAAAGTGGGAGCAATAACGAAAGTGCGTAAATTTCCAGTAAATTGGAAGTCATTGAGCAATTTTTTTATTAGTGTAGGGGAGGATAATCCAACACAAATTCACTATATTTTGACGACTAATGAAACTGATGAAGATACAAAAGTTAAAATCTTTTTGAATTTCTCAAGTCATTTCTTTACATAACTTTCACAAATCTGTTAACCAACAGACTGAGATAAGTATTATATTATGTCTGCTTTAAAATCAGTGCTAGAAAAATGTAAAAGATACTGTTTCTTTGGTTAAGAAAACAAGAAAAAGCCTTTAGAAGCAAAATTCTCCACAGAAAGTGATAATATTAAAAATAATGCTCTAGTATTTGTTGATAAAAGTCTGGAGTATCTTATTAAATAGTTAGATTTTAACGAAAACAATTGCTATAGAAAATCCAAAAATTAAATTTAAAACACAAGGTTTAATTTGATGGCTGTTAGACAATATTAGAGGTTCTAAATTTATGAGAAAAAATGAGTATCAAAGTGAACGAACTTTACTCTGAAATAACAATATTACACGAAATCTAGGTAAAAGTAAGAGCAGTATTTCATTAGTAAAAATGAGCTTTTGATCAACATTAATTTAACAACTGAAAGCGATAAAGCATATTACAATTTTACTGTAGACAGAAAATTGATAAAGCTGCAAGAAGTGCAAAAAAATATAGCTTAAAAAATAAAATAGTACTCTTTCATAAAATATTATATTTTTGAAGTGTACTATATTTTTATAGGTTATTCTAAAAAAACATTCTACCATTAACCGAAAAAATGTTGGTAATCCTAGCGGCGAATGGTGGTAGTTCGCGAACGGTACCGCTCAGTTTAGTTCGCGAGCGGTAGCGCTGTGTTTAGTTCGTGAACTAGGTCGTTCCGCTCTGGAATTCCTGAAAGACAGCTCGTTCGCTCTCTTTGCTAGCTCTACTTCACCCGCTCTCTTCTGTGTTATAATAGTTGTGGTTACTGATAGTTGTCTTTTAAGTGTTAATGGGATCAAAGTATGTTTTGTTTTCACATTCCTTGTTAAATTTCCGTTTTTGACTTCTGCAATAATTATTAATGTTTAACAGTTACATTTTTTTATTTTATTTTTATATCTGTCTCTTCAGTTAAATGTGTCCACAGCGAACTGTGTTACCTTTTAGATAATAAACTAAAACAAAAGTTGGTCTTCGGGAAAGGATTGAACGAACTAAGGAGCGAGAGATCTGGGAACTAGTTCTTTTGCGAACTACACAAGACTAGTAGTTATAAGTGTTTACCTTCTCATCACAACCAGCTATATATATATGCGCCCGCTACATTATGGGGAGGGAGTGTATAAAGACTTGGGCAGAGACATAGTACAGACAGCTACCCTCGCATCCTGGTTCACACACTGCACTGATGCTACTAGTTCAATAGAAGCATCATACTATACTAGCGACTTTATCGCTGAAGAAACTTTCTGTGGCAAGGCTTATAGCTAGTACCCGCTCAATACATTTCTCCTAACAATCTACAGGGTGTGGACCCCTCGGACTCTTAGATTAGTTAACACTTTTGCTTACTGTAGAGCTGTCTCCCTCCATCTTGTGTGGAACAAGTGTCACCACAGTAAGGAAAATTTGGCTCTATCTTGGGAATCTAGCAGGAAAGGACTGCTCTGGCATTACTTTCAGGAGGATGCCAGTTCAAATCCCTGTCCAGGCATCTAGATTTGTTTTTTCCATGGTTTCCCCAAATCACTCCTGGTGAATGCCAGGATGCTTCCTTCAAAAGGCCATTGCAGAATCCCTACCCATTCCTTGTCCCTAGTCCCATCCTGCCTCTAATGACCTCGATGTCGACAAGGTGTAAAGCCATATGTAAAAAATGGGAAAGAAAGTTTAGGTATCGTAGTGAATAGCTAATGAGCTGACTGCTTCAGAGGTCTCCTCTCCGACACAACGGCTCTGGTTGCTGATGCTAAGTATTTAATTGAGACTTTGACGTGAATTGACGCAGGCATGCTGTTGAGATTAAAAGGCGGGCGGAACATTAACGTTTAGAGAGTGACAATAATGCATATCTTTAAATCTTCACTGGTGAATTCTGACCAATCCAGTGACAATTGGTTTGGTTTTTCCTCCAGTGAATTCCCGATACTTTTAAAAATTACCAGATTTTCCTTCATAATATTTCGAAATGACCATAAACAAAACTAGGTAAATGGCCTAAATATGCATTTATATGCTTTGTAAAATACATTCAAATACAATCAGAAATGTTAAGTCAGTGTTTAATTCAACATTTCAGCTCAAAAATAAGGCAGGAAGAAAATATGACTTTCCCTAAAGATCCGAACCCTAGTAATTACACAAGAGAATGGAAAAAAACGGAAATTTCCCTAGCAAAACTTGCACGTAAAATGGGAATTAGGAGCCAGTAAGATCTCAGAAGAATCTGAATACTTAAATTTATTCAGAAGCGAAGTACTGTAGACCTTTGACGATAGCAAGCGGCAATTATAAGATTTCATATACAACCACAATAGTAGCTCTAATGGACCAGGTCCTACTAGGAGGGTGGATTAAATATAAATGGGACTTTTTTTTAACTCAGCGCGCAAAAATTCCTAGTTTTGGTCATATTACGATAATATTTATGGTCAGTTGGTAATAATATGAGGGAAAATCTTGTAATTTTGTGTGCAATGGTCATGCGATTTTACACGTTTGTTGAGGATATCAGGAGTGGGGAGAGTGATTGTTGGCCTTATCAGGTGCAAGCAGTAGTACAGCTAACATTGTTGGAGCAAGACGTGCATCCCTCTTTGGGCAACTTGTAATTATCAAATTTTTCACTTGTGAAGGCAAGGAGCAACCCAAATTTTTGCGGAGATAGAAGGCACAGTTCGAATATAAGCATGGGAATATCCAGAAAAATCAAGTTGCCATCGATGGACGTATAGCTGATATACACAAGAACGCAGAACTGTTCACAAATTTTTATGAGTTGGATAATATCACTGGAGAACTCAACGTTTTGAACAACTTGTGGATAAAGAATAATTTACCGGAAGAAGAGGATAGATGGTTAGCAAAAATGTGATGGATTTGAATGAAGCACGCTAGGATGAGCCGACCTTGAACCCTCATGCGCATGCTTTAATTTTTTTCCCCTATCAATACCGTCAGTCGCTGGTAAGTAGCATTTGAATGAGGTTGTGTGTAGTGCTCTCGTCAGTTTTTAATTGCAAAGAAAATGAAGGAGCGACTGGTGCAGCGCTACTGCATCAAATCTTGCCAGAAACTTGGCGAGAGCCAGGTGTAAACCATTAGGAAAATTCAGATGGCTTTCGGTGACAATGCTATGGGCTTCACACAGATTAAGGAGTGGTACAAACCGAGATGATCAGTAGAGAGCAGGGCACGCTCTAGTTGGCTATCAACAAGCCAAAATGGCCAGGTCATTGCCAAAGTGGATGCTGTGGTGTTGCGGGACCGTCGTGTGACTATCCGAGAACTTGCGGAAGAGCACTTTTTCGACACATTCCATTGTGACCAAAGATTTGACCATGAAGAGAATTGTGGCGAAATTCATGCCGAAGATGCTCAAAAGCAACTTCGTTTTGAAGTCTCGCAGGAGATGCTGGACTTCACAAACAGTTAGCCCAAATTCATGATTACAGATATTCAATAAGAATCAAGTAACTACAACGATCAACGGGTAGTTCAGTCACGTCCTTAAAGATTATAATAGGCATGCATCGGTTGAATAGCACCCCGATGAATAACCGGAAATGAAAAATGCTAGTCTTTTCGGTTAAATTATTCCCGTTATTAACTTACGAAATGAAAAAATTGGGAAAGGGATGTTTCTCCCCATTCAAGTCAGAAATTCTGCACGTATATAAAGGCAATACTTGCTCCCATGCTACTACACTGAAAAGCCAAAGAAACTGGTATAGGCACGAGTATGCAAACACAGATATATGTAAACACACAGAGTACAGCGGTCGGCAATGCCTATATAAGACAACAGGTGTCTGGTGCAGATGTTAGATCGGTTATTGCTGCTACAGTGGCAGGTTATCACGATTTAAGTGAGAACGTGTTGTTATAGTCGGCATACGAGAGATGAGACACAGCATCTCCGAGGAAGCGATGAGATGAGGATTTTCCCATATGACCATTTCACGAGTGGACCATAAATATAGGCAATCCAGTAAAAAATCGAATCTCCACATCGCTGAGGCTGGAAAAAGATCTTGCAAGAACGGGACCAACGACGTCTGAAGAGAATCGTTCAACGTGACAGAAGTGCAACCCTTCCGCAAATTGCTGCGGATTTAAATGCTGGGCCATCAACAAGTGTCAGCGTGCGAACCATTCAATGAAACATCATCGATATAGGCTTTCGGAGCTGAAGGCCCACTTGTATACCCTTTCTGAGTGCATGACACAAAGATTTACGCCTCGCCTGAGCCCGTCAACACCATCATTGGACTGTTGATGATTGGAAACATGTTGCATGGTCTAACCAGTCTCGTTTCCAATTGTATCGAGCGGATGGACATGTACAGGTATGGAGACAACCTCATAAATTCATGGACCCTGCATGTCAGCAGGGGACTGTTCAAGCTGGAGGAGGTTCTGTAATGGTGTAGGGCGTGTGTAGTTGGAGTGACTTGGGATCTCTGATACGTCTAGATACGACTCTGACAGGTGACATGTATGTACACATCCTGGCTGATCACCTGCATCCATTCACGTCCATTGTGCATTCCGGCGGACTTGGGCATTTCCAGCAGGACAATGCGACACCCCACACATCCATAATCACTTTAGAGTGGCTCCAGATACACTCTTCTGAGTTTAAAACCTCCGCTGGCCATCAAAATCTCCAGACATGAATATTATTGAACATGTCAGGGATGCCTTCCAACGTGCCGTTCAGACGAGAGCTCCACCCCCTCGTGCTCTTACGGATTTATGGACAGGATGAATGGTGTCAATTCCCTCCAGCACTACTTCAGACACTAGTTGAGTCCATGTCATGTTGTGTTGCGGCACTTCTGCGTGCTCGCAGGGCCCTACACGATTTTAGTCAGGTGTACCAGTTGATTTGGCTCTTCAGTGTATATGAGTATCTCCACTTGTTTGTGTAGGGGCAACGAAGTTTATGAAAGAATGTGCGTTTGATTCGTATATACAGCCCAGTACAGTGCTTCTCTTCCACGAAACAACTCAACGCCAAAAGTGAGTGACGTGGGGAATGACACATTTCAAACGAAACCCAACCAATGCAGCTCTATAGAGGTGTGTGGAGACCTCAAATGACAATGTTCAAACGTTCTAATAGCCAGAGACAATATCCGTACTAATAACTGTAATTTGGGAATAAATATTACAGAGCGACGAAAGCAAACTGATTCTTTGTATGTTCTTGTAAGGGAGCGTGCACAAACTACGTGGCTCGGTCCAGGGGGGGGGGGGTTGGCTGGAAGGATAGGCTGGGCTATGTGGGGGGGAGGGAGGGGGGTTCTGAGCCAGGCCACGTAGTCATAACATTTTTCACAGTTAAAATGAGGAACAGAACCCACCAACAGCATGTGAATATTTATTTCCCTAGTTAGTTATTTCCGCATGTAATTTACAATAGTCTGACAAGAGAAAATAGTACAAAATGTCTTCGGGAATCAAAACGGAAAAAACACACAGGCATCCACTACATCTGACACACTGACAAGCATCTAGTATATAGCTACACACACACACACACACACACACACACACAGAGAGAGAGAGAGAGAGAGAGAGAGAGAGAGAGAGAGAGAGAGAGAGAGACAGAGAAGGAGAACATCTTGCCATATATCCATGATCAAGTCAATTATGCTCCTATCATTTACCACAATTTCTCAGTCTTGTAAATGCTGAGAGTAACTGTATTAATCACGTTTTTTTTTTTAATTGCTTAAAACCATAAAAAGTGGTGTAAAAAATTCATAAAAAATTATAAAAATTACGTTAATTTCATTCACGAACGATTCAATCTGCATAAAATGTTTGTTTTGATTGAGTATATATTGATATATAGTAATTCTCACAGTTATACAACCCCTCATTCATCGTCAGCCATAAAATATCAACACACATACACCAAACAAAACACACAGTGGAATGGAAGTGTTCGTCGTACATCAGTAATCAGACCTACTATGCTTAAGTACTATGCGATTTTGTGTAATAATTCTGAAATGTTTACATAATAATGTATTTTTTCGCAAGAGAAAATCACAAATTTCTCTGAAAATCATACGAATTGCGTAAAAATCATGCACAAAAGATGTAATCTGTATAAATGTAATGTTTCGGCTTATAGGACTGCCTCCAGAAAAACCGACACACATTTCATTTAGATTGTGATGGATGAGTTAGGTAGCGAGGAAAGGATGACAACTATAAATATTTGTGTCATTAGAACTCAGTGTTATCGATCAAAAGTGATGATACACGTAGACACCAGTGACATGCAGTCATGGATACGCCAAAACATACCCACTGTCATTACTCAGAGAAATAGAAACATATATAAGACTGGACAGTCAGGAAGAGGTACATGTAACTATAACAAAAACTGTTGGAAATTCGTCTTTATATATAAAAATTTAGCCTTCGCATGTTTGTGCTTGCAAAACTCGAAAAGTAGTCGGTTGATTGACTTGTAATTTTGGGGTAATGTGGTGGGTGGCAGAAAAAAAAAAATACATGTGAAAACCCCTTTCCTCTTCTACACCCCTCAATTTTTATACCAAGCCACATTTCTTATCCCATTTCGATGTTACTTTCTACAAGTATACCATAAAACAAATTGAAAAATACTATCTTAATTTGGTTTTCAGAAAGCCAACGCCTCTCCCTCTTTCCATATCCTTTATTTTTGCTTCTTTATACAAGATACAGTTTCTATTTGACTTTAATGAACTTTACAAACGTGAACCTATAAAATAATCAGAAAAATGCGGTTATATTTTGGTTTACAGAAACGTAACTCCTCTCCCCATTTCTCAATGTTCTTTATACAAAGCTGTAGTCTATATAGATATCTATGGAACTTTTCGCGCATACTTTAAAACAACAGGAAAAATATTGCCTATATTTGGTTTGCAAAATCCCAATCCCTTTCCCTCTTTACCCCCACCCCTCTTAATTTCCAATGTTGTTTATAGAACCCCACAGTTTTTATCAGTTTTCAATAGAACACTGCACATGCATACTCTAAAACAAATAGAAAATTACTGTCTACATTCTGTTAGAAAAACCCAAACACTCATTCCTTTATCTAGCTTTGAAATAATAAAATGATTTTATGTGGAAAAAATATTTTTCCTGCTTTTCCTTTTATTCCACAGTAAAGCAAAGCAAAGTACAGTACTAAATTCAGTGTTTACTTGGTGAATCTATGTTCACATTTATTTCCCTATTCATATATTAGACAGCCACATCAAAGCCTTTCCAAGTGTTGCTAGTGCTTTTAACAAAAATTATAGAAATTGGTAAAAATGTATTGAATTGAAAAATTCAGAAATCATATACAATTTTCAATGTGTCAATTACCTTCGCGGAATACAGAACAAAATACAGGTTAGCCTACCATACGTTAGGATTAACTCGGGTTAATATCAGATAGATTAGGTTAAAAAAATTGTTGATATGTTCATCTCCCAAACTGACTATAGAGCAGTTTGCTAAAGGTTAGGGTAGTCTACCATCACTTCTGTTTGGACTGCAGTTGCAACAAAGGCTTTTGTATTACTAGTTGCCTCTAATTCATAGTTCCCTACTGTAGGCTTACTGCATATGTAAAGAGAGTATCCATAAACCACGTAGCTTCATTTTGGGCTCCTGTGAAACACCTTCCCTCCCCCCACATATCCCGACGTGGTTTTTGCCTCTACCCCCCCCCCCCTTGCCGATAGCACCTTTTTCCCCAATTGATTCCAGAAGATATTTTGTATTGTTTTCTCTTGTCAAACTATTGTAAATTACATACGGAGATAGTTAAATGACAGAAATAAAAATTCACATGCTACTGTGTGTTCTGCACCTTATTTT
Source organism: Vandiemenella viatica (assembly GCA_031002005.1). NCBI lineage: Eukaryota > Metazoa > Arthropoda > Insecta > Orthoptera > Morabidae > Vandiemenella > Vandiemenella viatica. Next base: position 245,124,973 of record JARYHS010011408.1, on the reverse strand, counting down.
AACTGCGAAAAATAATATGAATAAGAAGCTACATGGCTTGGCTTTGAAACCTCCTGGTCCACACTCCCCCACGTACCTCAGCATAGCTTTCCAGCCAACCCCTCCCACCTAGACGGAGCCACGTAGTTAATGGACGCTCCCAAAATGATTCCACAGAGCTGGACTATCGTTTTGGGGATTGTTAATCTAACAACAAGGCATAAAGACATATAAAAACAACATTATCAGTAAACAGTGTTCCAAGATCTTGGTCAGTGATAAGCATACAAACATCAATACACACAAAATTGCGAACTAGTGTAAATTTTTTTGATAGGTGTACAAATGCTGAACAATTTTTTAATAAGGTGAAACTCATGAATTTTGAATAAAATTTGGTGAAAATCATTTAAAATTGGTAAAAAGAGAATTTTTAAGAAAAATTAGCGATTTTTTTTTTTTTTTTTTTTTTTTTTTTTTTTTTTTTTTTTTTTTTTTACAAAAGATCACAAATAATTGGTAATTTTTGGTCGTAGAACAACTTATATCCATACAAAAGCAGCTGACCGAGTATGAAACATCAATGGATTTTATTTTAGATGTGAAAAGGTTGCTGAAATTTGTAAAAGAATTTATGCGGGATGTATGAAACTCAAAATCCTATTATATAAAACGCTAACATGTGGTCTGCGTGTGTCGTCTATAGCTACTTCACGGATTGGCTACAGAACGGTCACGTGACAGACGTCACTCGCCAATCAACAGCCACCATATTGTATTCCTTCATTCATGTCGCGTTTTGTTTATTTACTACAGTTAGATGCAGAAACTCATATAAGAAGAAGAAGATTCAATATTTAAGCTATTTTACCTGTATCAGTTAGACACAGATATTCATGTAAGGAGAAGAGGATTCAATATTTACGCTATTTTATCTGCATCAGTGATAAGGACCATAACCTAATAATTTTTTAGGCAGAAGGTAAGAAACAAAGAAGTTTATTAAAAACTAGGAGTAACGTACGTAATGCGAAATGTATTAGTCAAATAAATAACAGTTATCCATTTTCGAAATTATAGTCCCCGTCATATGAAGTGAAATGCATTTATTTATTTTAAAATATTAACCAAATACTCTGATAATCTAACCAGAGTAACGAAAGATATAATTAAAATAATTCTTTTCCTGAATAAATTCCTACTACCATTATAGATGATACCCTTAATATTTGATACATGTGTTAGCTATTAAATGCGATTTAAGATAACCTTTTTATTAGATTTAAATCATCAACTGTATAAGCCATGTGACACTCGCAATTCAACAACGATATTACTGCCGCAAAACAGCAGTGAGCGGAGATATTAGAAATACGGAGAGCAGGTGAAAAAAATTAATGCGAGGCAATTATATGTCACAAAGTTACAATTAGTACATTCCTTTAAATTTACATATTGCTTTTTATTCATGTAAATGTAAGGAGAAGGGTATTTATTCTATGTTTACATTATATTACCTGTATCAGTTAGATGATGAGAAACAATGAAGTTAATTCAAAACTCAGAGAAATGTACGCATCGCGAAATATATCCACCCAGATAAATGACCGTTATTTGTTTTTGATATTATAGTAAAATTAAAGTAAAATGAATTTATTTAAATAAATCATAGTAAAATACCCCGATACTCAACCACAGTATGGTACCCTTATCACGAAAATATCATTAAAAATGGTTGATATTTGCTTTTCCATACAAGTTTTTCCAGAATAAATCCAGACTACCGCCATAGGTGCTGCCTGTCGTTATTCATATGAGGGTAATAAAAGCTATTTTTCGAATGCAACGTTGTGGAGGTTGTGGCTAAGTAGACCAGATTCGTAACTGAAACATTTTGTTGCAGCATAATTCGCTCTGAAATCAGTTTTACAAACCATTTAAACTGCTTTCATAAGCGCCATGTTACTGAACGTATTAATTAATGCGGGTGAAAGTAGTTCCATACCTATCGTGCTGAATTGTGCCTGGACCAGGAATAAAACTGATATTACATGGACAGCAAAAGTTTTCGGGAATCCTAAATGGTTTTTAATTTTATTGGTTCTATACTTCCGTCGTCATTAATTCAGTAGAAGTTACTGCAATATTGCTATGTGAACAGCAAATCAAATATTTAGAACAGTACAAAATCAAAGAACTTATCATTACGTAATAACAATTCCGTATAATTAACCCACTGCAAAAAAAAAGGAACTGCCAGAATATGGCATTCAAACCGTCATTTTTGACGGGCTCGAAGCTAGTAAATTTATATATTAGTTATCTTGTGTTGTATTATTTTATCAATAAACTATAGGGTGTACAAAGCAGGAGTGTAACACTCAACATGGCATCTTGCTTCATACGGATTTTTCCTGCTGAAACAAGATTACATAGTCTGTCACTGAGTAGTATGGTTGATGGTGCAGCGATAGTCGGTTAAATAAATATTCACCTCAGTAGATAGATAGATAGATAGATAGGTATGTTCACTTTGATCCCATGTGAGAATAATCTAAGGGATGTGGAACAGTACATACACTTATTAGTAATGTCAATATTACTATATAATTGATAATATTATTGTTAGTTACAACCCATTAATATAATCAATATCTCCTGTAATCTACAAATACAATCCCAAGTTAATTAATACTTATTACCAACACCTAATAACCAGTAATATTATTACCAATCAGTTACCATGATAAGTTTCACTGTAATTTGTGACTACATATTATATCATGTTAGTTGCTATTTATGTGGAACAGTACACACACCAATTAACAATATCAATTATATTACCAACAACTCGTAAGCAGTCAATTACTTAAAAACCTGTTAGTATGATAATTTTTCAAAGCAGTTTTTGAGTGCATGCTATCCCATGTTACTAACTATACATGAGTGAAATTTTGTAAACAGTATAATTACTTAATTTGTCAAAAGTTTCAACAGAAAGAAAAACCATATATCATTTTAGTAATTGTGGACAACTTTTTCACCTTCCTCTTCCATACATCATATATACTATTTTATCAGTCTTTCTTAGTTACCAAATTCCAAGAAGAAAATTCTAGTGTAAAATGGGTTCTGAAACAGAAACTCCTTCAGTTTGGACTTAAAGTAGTTGGATTTTTGTAGATAACATTTAATTTCTGTTGGTAAGACATTGAATAAGGAAGCTCCAGTAAATGTTATCCCTTTCTGTACAGGTGACAGCGATTTGTAATCCTTGTGAATATTATATTTATTCCTAGTATTATGGCTATGTATGTTAGCATTAAGACTGAAGTGTTCAGGATTTTCCACTACAAATGATAGTACAGAGTAAACATACTGTGCTGGCATTGTTAGTACACCTTGGTTTTTAAGTACAGTTCTGCACGATGTCTGTGGGCTTGCTCCACAAATAGTTCTTATAGCACGCTTTTGTATATAGATTAAGAATAGCAGAGGGCCAAGAATTGAACCCTAAGGCACACCACGAAGGAAAAGCAATAAGTGAAAGCAGTTTCATAAAATTCCTGAGGGTATGTGTAGATAACAAATTGAACTGGAAACAGCATATTCAACAACTTCTTAAAAACTGAATTCTGCAATATTTTCACTTAGGGTAATATCTAGAATAGCTAATACAGAAACCAGAAAGTTAGTATATTTTGTATATTTTCATTCCCTGCTCACTTATGGGATCTCATTGTCATCACAGAGGGTATTTAAATTGCAAAAGCATACTATAAGAACTATTTGTGGAGCAAGCCCACAGACGTCGTGCAGAAATCTATTTAAAAACCTGGGTGTACTAACAATGCCAGCACTCCGTACTATCATTTGTAGTGGAAAATCCTGAACACTTCAATCTTAATGCTAACATACATAGCCATAATACTAGGAATAAATATAATATTCACAAGGATTACAAATCACTGTCAATTGTACAGAAAGGGATAACATTTACTGGAGCTTCCTTATTCAATGTCTTACCAACAGAAATTAAATGTTATCTACAAAAACCCAACTACTTTAAGTCCAAACTGAAAGAGTTTCTGCTTCAGAACCCATTTTATTCTGTGAAAGAATTTTCTTCTTGGAAATTGGTAACTAAGAAAGACTGATAAAATAGTATATATGATGTATGGAAGGGGAATGTGACAAAGTTGTCCACAATTACTAAAATGATATATGGTTTTCTTTCTGTTGAAACTTTTGACAAATGAAGTAATTACACTGTTTACAAAATTTCACTCATGTATAGTTAGTAACATGGGATAGCATGCACTCAAAAACTACTGTGAAAAATTATCATACTAACAGGTTTTTAAGTAACTGACTGCTTATGTGTTGTTGGTAATATAATTGATATTGTTAATAGGTGTGTGTACTGTTACACATAAATAGCAACTAACATGATATAATATGTAGTCGCAAATAACAGTGTATCTTATCATGGTAACTGGTTGGTAGGAAAATAACTGGTTTTAGATGCTGGTAACAGGTGTATACACTGTTCAACATAATAAGTATTAATTAACTGGGGATTGTATTTGTAGATTACAGGAGATATTGGTTATACTAATGGGTTGTAACTAGTGTTGTAAAAAAAACGTTTTTTTTCTGACTTGAAAAAAAAACATGTGAAAAAAAAAAAAACGTTTTTTTTTCTGGGACACGTTTTTTTCATAACTACTAAATCTCAAATTTGTAAGGCATTTATCGTTTAAAAGGACTGTTTTAGAGTTTATACTAAGTACTTTTCTTAATTTTTAAATCTACTATATTTTTCTGGTTCAGTAGAAAAGAAAATTACGAAAATATTGGCAACATTGACTGAAGTTTTCTTTTACGAACGGGGACTTCCCGAAGAGGTTATGTTGCACGAGAAGGAATCCCCGTTCCCCTTTGTTTGGATTCATACTTGCTATTTGAACTAGTGCTGCCAACCCTGCGAAATTATCTGTAGACCTACGGATCTTTTCAAAAAATTAGGAATTTTAAATTTATCTACGGCTTTTTGCCTCTTTTTATTACTTATTGTGCTTTCCTTATATTCGTATAATTGTTAAACTCTCAACGTATAGTGATACTGACTCATTAAATTGTCAGTAATTATGAATCGTTTCCTTGCAACCGTTGGAGTAAACCAACGATTGAAAAGAAATAAAGCTCCTATTTTGTATGATAATAAATTCAAACTTAAAAGACCTTAATACAGAATTATCGGCGCAGTCTTTATGCACAGTGTGTACTTTGCTCACAATTTAAAATTGCAATCTCAAAATCTTTTGCGTACAATACAAGGATAACCAGTAAAAGAAAATGTAATTATTTCTGAAGTAATATATCTATATAGAGGAGACAGAAGAAGAAACAGAAAATTCCGACACAGACCAACTAGTGTTGGTAGTGCTAATACTAGTGAATGTGGTACTGACATAGAGGCAGGGCCGGCGCTAGAAATTTCGGGCCCGGGGTAAAATGGGCGACTTTTTTTTTTAGGTCTACAAATTGGCCGGGCGACAATGGGCGATGGGCGGATCCTTGGCTTCATGGCCTGAGGGCCCCTACAGTTAGTGATCGGGGCCCCCCCCTCAGCCATCGGGCCCGGGTACTTTTGACCCACTTACCCCCCCCCCCCCCCCCAACGCCGGCCCTGCATAGAGGATGAATAAAATTATGCTACCCATATAAATACATTTATGAATCATTATGTAAGACATTATATGATTCAGTAAGATTTAAAACACACATGTAAAATGTAAGTTCCATAAATAAAACTATAATTTATCAAATATTCTGTTTTCTGAAAAAAAAAAAAACAAATTTAGAAAAAAAACAAGGGTGCTAGGTTTTTTTTTTCATGTTTTTTTTTTCACAAAGCTGATAAAAAAAAAAAAAACATTTTGTTTTTTTTTCAGTTTGCAACACTAGTTGTAACTAACTTGTTGTCAATATATAATAATGTTATCAATAACATAGTAATATTGACATTAGTAATAAGTGTATGTACTGTTCCACATCCCCTATATTATTCTCACATGGGATCAAAGTGAACATATCTATTTATCTGTCTATAACATCTGTATTAGCATCTTTCAGTGATACACATTGCTTTCTATTTTCCAGGTATGATTTAAACCAAAGACCTGGCTTTCCACTAACTCCGTAGTGATCTAATTTACCTAGGAGAATTTCATGATCAACCTTAGCAAGATCGCAGAATATACCTAGGGAATTTAATTTTTTATGCATTGACTAGCTTCGAGCCCGTCAAAAATGACGGTTTGAATGCAGTATTCTGGTAGTTCATTTTTTTTTTTTTTTTTTTTTTGTTTTTTTTTTTTTTTTTTTTTTTTTTTGCAGTTGGTTAATTATACGGAACTGATATTACATAATGCTAATAACCTTGATTTTGCAATGTTCTACATATTTCATTTACCGTTTGCATAGCCATATAGTAGTAACTTCTACTGAATTAATGACGCAGGAAGTAAAGAACCAATGAAATTAAATACAGATTAGGAATCCCAGAAAAATCCATGTAATATCCGTTTTATTCCTGGTCCATGCACAATTCAGCACGTTAAATATGAAACTACTTCCACCCGCATTAATTAATATCTTTAGTAACATGGCTTTTATGAAAGCAGTTTAATTGGTTTGTAAAACTCATTTCAGAGGTAATTATGCTGTAACAAAATGTGTCAGTTGCGATTCTGGTAAACTTAACCACAACCTCCACTAATATTGCGTTCGAAAATCATAGCTTCTATTACCCTCATATGAATAATGATGGGTATCACCTATGGTGGCAGTAGGAATTCATTCTGAAAAAGCTTGTAAGAAAAAGAATCATTCTTAATTATACCTTTCGTTATATGAATACGTTACTCTGGTTAGATTATCAGAGCACTTGGTTAGGGTCTGACATAAATAAATGCATTTTACGTTAGATGACGGAGACTATAATTTCTAAAACGAATAACTGTTATTTATTTGACTGATACATGTCGCGATTACGTATGTACGATTCTCTGAATTTTTAATAAGCTTCATTGTTTCTTATCGTGTGCCAAAAAATTCTTAGTTTACGGTTTAACCTGGTGCTTACAACTAAGGCAGATAAAATAGCGTAAATAATGAAAACCCTTCTCCTTACATTAATTTCTCCATCTGGTTGTCGTAGATAAATAAAAAGCAGTATGTAAATTTAATCGAACGTAATAATTGTAACGTTGTGACATATAATTGCCTGGCATTAATGTTTTTCCCCTGCTCTCAGTATTTCTCATATCACTGCTCACTGCTATTTTGCGGCAATAATATCGTTGTTGAATTGCGAGTGTCACATTGTTTATACAGTAAATAGTCATACCCTTGATGATTTAAATCTGATAAAAAAGTTATCTTAAATCTCATTTAATTGCTAACACATGTAGCAAAAACTAAGGGTAGGGCTATCACATATAATGGTAGTAGGAATTTATTATGGAAAAGTTTATAAGGAAAAACGAATAAGCCATTCTTAATGATATCTTTAGTTATATGAATACGTTACTCTCCTTAGATTATCAGAGTATTTTGTTAGGATTTAAAAATTAAAAAAAAAATGCATTTCACTTTAGATGACGGGGACTATAATTTCGAAAACGGATAACTGTTATTTATGTGACTAATACATTTCGCATTATATACGTTTCTCCTAGTTTTTAATAAACTTCCTTGCTTCTTACCTCCTGCCAAAAAAATTCTTAGGTTATGGTTTAACTTAGTCCTCATAACAGATACAGATAAAATAGCGTCAATATTGAATCCCCTTCTCCTTACATGAATTTCTGCGTCTAACTGATACAGATAAAATAGCGTAAATATTGAATCTCCGTCACCTTATATGAATTTCTGCCTCTAGCTGTAAATAAACGAAAAGCAAGATGGTGGTACGAATGTAATATGGTGGTTGATGATTGGCCGTTTTCTAGCCAATAGGAGTAGCAGCTATAGACGACGCACGCAGACGCCACGTTAGCGTTTTATATAATAGGATTCCAGTATATTGTTTACAAAAGCAAAAATTGCTGAATCTGTTGAAACACTTGGCCTAAAACCAAACTGTACTTTACTGAGTAGGTCAATCTTTTATAGATGTGCATACATCCTTCTATACATTGCTTTTTCAAAGATTTTTGAAAATGCTGATAGAAGTGATATGGATCTGTAATTCTCAATCATTGAGGTATTACCCTTTTTATAAAGCAGTTTGATTATTGACTTCTTGAGTGAGTCAGGGAAGAAACCTTCTTCAAAAGAACTATTACAAATATGACTAATAACTCTACTAATGCTGGTGTTACATTGTTTCACTACATGGGTTGAAACCTCATCATTAACAAATGACGTTTTATTTTTGATGGATTTAATAATTTATTCAATTTCATATTGATTGTTGGGAAATAGAGACATATTCCCAATATATTTTCCTTTTATTTTTTGAGCAACTGTTAAGAAGTCGTTATTGAAAGCACTTTCTACATAAGAGGGGTCATTTACAAGTTTATCATTAATGCTTATAGATATAGGTTTATGTTCAAGGGATGATACAGTTGTTTCTCTTTTATTAAGAAACTTATATATGGATTGGAGGTCATTAATAAATATTGGGAGAATAAATAAATGTTGACTACATGGCTCTTTTGGTTTTAAAAATGTTACAATAATAAACATGAATACTCAAGTTTCTAAAAAGAGTCACTTTATGATGAAAATAGTTTTGTATTATTATACATTGAAGGGAAAATTACTGATTGAAGGCATAAAATGTAAATAACTTGACATATTTTGCGTTATTGGACTGAGGTTGATAGGAGACATGGAGAAGATTGTATCGAAACATTTTAAGAGTCTGCTTCTTTTAATTAATTAATTAAAGTTTTAATTAATTAACTTTCTATGGAGCACACTCTCCAGCAGAAATTTCCCTACACACCCATCTTCCCCCTTTTCTGCACTCACCTACATTTGCCCTCTACAAAGTTCATCTTTAAACTCTTTCAACTTTCTTGGCAAATTTTTCATCATCCCTCTTGGTAACTTATTCCAGTCCCTGATATCCTTACCTAAAAAAGAGAAGCTATACCCTTGTGCCTGAAATCGAGTGCCAGCTAGTGGTCATGGTCACCTTTTCCCTTCCATAAATTACTTTTAATTCTTACACCAATATCTTTCCATACGTCATCACCAAAATATGCCTTGTAGACTCCCATGACCCTCTTCGCCCTTCTCCTGTCTTCCAATGAATCCCATTCCAGCTCTTTTATCAAGTCATTTACTGATTGCGTTCTACTGTAATTTCGAGAAACAAATCTAACAGCTCTTTATTGCACCCTCTCCAACTCCTATTTTTGATACTCAAAATGTGGCTCCCATACTACACTACCATAATCAAGCAATGGTCTGATCAAAGTTTTGTAACCCAATTCCTTTAATTCTCTTGTACATCCCCTCATCACCCTCTCTAACAAGTGTGGAATTTTGAAACCTTTTCCTACAACCTGTCCAATATGTCCCGCTCAGTTAAGCTTGTTATCAAATGTAGATATTTACATTTGAATTCTTCAACAAGAAATTCTTTCCTAATAATGCCCTGATCACCCTGCAGCTGTTTACAGTCCTCTACCATTTTGATCCTTTTATATAGCATTATGTCATCTGCAAACTAACTAATTTCTGAGAGTAAACCATCAACACAATTATACAGAGTGTGATAAGAGTGCAATGTCAAAGACGTGCTGTTTGCTGGGGTGTGCATACAGTAGTACTTTGAGCTAAAACCGTGGGCGTGGTATCGAGTGGTTCTTTTCCTTGGTCGCCAATCGCTTGTTTAAATAATAAAATAGGATACCACAAGAGATAAAGGTATGTTCGTGAATTAAAACTCAGTAGACTTCTTGATAAATTAAAAATGATATATTGTGCAAAAGTTCTTTTACAATCTCGGTACCAGCGTAATAAAAAGGCATCAGACTTCTTTCCAAATATAAAATGATTGCAGGTTAAAACATTTACACACAACGTAAGCAGCTTCCGATGAACCCCATATTTAAAAACATTGAAAGCGCGACATCACTTCAACCCGGTGTTGATGTTGGTTATTTGCGGAGGAATACTCTACATCTCGATACTGCCCCGATCACTTCGTTCCAGCCCGGCGCATGGCTTGACTTACACCCACACGTTCTCTCCTCGCTAACAAATCTGCCGAAAGACTGAAGCAAGACTGAAGAACGCCTCTGGCAGGCCACCCTCTTAAATAGGCTGGGCGTTTTTTGTGACACCAAGCAGTGGGATTTCCCACCCTCTCTGTCTAATCCTGGCTGCTGTCTCTCTCACACTGGCGTTGGGTTACAAAGGCTTCCCCCCTAAGTTTTTCCGATTTTTATGAAATTTTGTAATAATGCAGAGTTCATCATTCTAAGCATTTTCTATCCTTATAAAAATTTTCGTATCTGCTCTCCTATCTTTGTTATTAATTTTCAAAGTTCAATAAACCTATTTTCTAGATCTAGTGTCCCAACTATTTGTTCTAGCGTGTTAGTTCTAATCTTCAGCAATTCTACATATTTTGACGATTAATTTGGTGTATCTCACTACCTTCTAAAAACGTTTCATTAAAAAGATATCGCCTCCCAAAGTTTTCACCCCTTCTAGCGGCCATTATGGAATGCAGAATAATTACTTTGAAATTAAATATCTTATATTGAGAGTGCATTGTTTTGATAAAACTTTCTGCCAAACTTACTTAAAAACATTGCTCTTTCATAAAAATAGGGTGCCTCCCAGATATTTTGTCTAGTTTTTCTTGACATTTATTTCTGCCCACTCCAGACTGTATATTTGGCTATGATGCGTTAACAGCTTTCGCTTTGAAATTGCTTTTAAAATACTTCCACTCAACTCAACGATCTCAAACTGCTATTATCATCTTTCCTCAAGAAGACCTTTAATCTGACATAATTTTCTTTTTACTACTTATTTTATTCTTGACTTACTATTTTTTCCTTTATTGAAAAAGTACCTTAAAACTCGTCATATTTCCTCTAAATTCCGTTTGAGACCATGTTTTCTACTTCTAAACTAAGACTCGATACTTTCATCCCAGTATCTCAATTCATTTACTATCATTCTTTCATACCCCTATGTAACTCTGATCTAACTATACTTTGAAATGTGTCTTAAATATTTGAAACCACTAGAAAATTACTTTGAAAATGTTCTGCTGTTCATTTGCTATATTCTTGCAGCCTTTTAACTGAATTTTGTCAATATATTGACAAAATTGAGGATATATCACAGCAAGTGAGAGATCAGATTACAAAACATAGTGTGGGGCCCACATAATTAGTATAAAATACATAAGTTGAATGAAGTGAAAATAAGAACAGCAATATTTGTGGAAACTATAAAAGAACACAAACTGTAATTGATATGGTAGTTGTGGGAAGCCAGGAGGTTAATGAATAGTTGATGGATGTTTGTAAGGCATGCACTAGTAATTACAACTGGATGGATATTGATGGAGGAAGAATTAGTAGTAGTATGTGGAAGTGAAGAGATTACTATGATCAAAAATTAGTAGGAGTCATAAGGAGGCATAAAGAGTCTAAATGCCGAACAACGAGGAAAATGATGAACAATTTACTTCAAATAATGAAAGAATTTAAAATAAAAAATCATGAAATGTGAAAGTAAACGAGTTGGTAAATTACCATCAGGGAATACGTTCAACATAATAAAAGAAATCAAATTAATAATTACTCAACTTCTTTTATGTTTGAAATAATCTTACATTACTCTGAGAAGATTTTTCGCTTTGTTGATATGATGCAAGTTTTTTTGTTAGTTAGTAATCTTTAATTGTTTACAATTATTACTGTATAATTGATACAGTAATAATCATTTACATTTCAAATGTAACAAAAGAATTTAAAAAGATAACATTTTTAATGTAAAAGTTGGTACATGAGAAATGGTCTCTAGAATGTGTGCTCCATCACAATTCATTAATCGTAGGGAAAAGGTATTTATACACACTATAAAATATTATACTCTGATTTCAGTTTGTGTTTATATATACTTCTTATCAAAATAAATTGAAATGATATAATGAATAACATTTCACAGTAATTTATAAATTTTTACGTCCTCTTTTATCTCTAGTAATAGAAGGATTGTAACGTGAAAATAAGAAATTAACATTTTCAATGGGATTATCTTCTACTTTGTTGTATGAGTACCCATTTGAATGTTTTGTAATATGTGGTTGGTAAGGCAAATTGTTAGATGCTTCATACTGCGCATAATTAATCCCAAAAGAATTAGGATTATTAATGCCATTGTTAAATTCGATTGGCATGTATGGCGTTTCATACCTAGAAAAAGCATGTCTTCTTTCTCTTCTTATAATATTCTGATTACCTTGTTTGGTATTAGATCTTTTGTGTCTTTTGTGAGCTCCTGTTCGAAGAATACTTGAATCAATGTTTTCAGGAAACTTTTTGTTTTCATTCCCTAATAGTTTGCTACTTACTAATGAACATGGATCACTCAAAGCTAATAATTCTGGTTTCAACAATTTTGAATTTTTGCAGGTTGACCTATCTTTTTTTGGAGTCTTAATTTGTGCATTATTAGCTTCATGTGACTGATCTTCAAGAAGATATCTACAGTTATTTGGCAAAAAAAATATGTCCAAGTTTTTTATTAAGGTATTCTTCACATTTCCATTTTTTAGTTCCCATTCCAGTTGCATTAAGTTTATTTGTTTTAATATTATCCTTATCACTTGAGACATAGTTTAGATTACTTTGCTTAGTTGTTAAGTTACTGTTAGATCTTTTGTGGCTTTCATTAGCTTCTTCTGTAAGCTGATTCCATGATCTAGCATCACCTTTTCCAGACACCTTTTCTTCTTCTTTATCAGACTCTTTGTTTCTTAAAAATACAAGTGCCTCATGCAAAGTAGACATTGCTTCCTTTTCAAGCAATCCTGAATATGTTCTTGTAGAAGTAGCCTCTACAGCAGTTTCTAGCTCCATATAAGGAGAACTTCTGTCTACATTATTTGTAAGATACTGCTTATATGGATCTTTAAGGACCTTTTCCAATTTCTTTTCTCTAGCCATCCTTTCAACTGAATCAGAAATATTTCTAATTGAGTTGTTTTTATCATGTAAAATAACAGAAGGATCAATTTGCCTGTCTATCTTGCTAATACGTTCAGTTGAATCATGTCCTTTTACATGAATATTCGTAAGTTTCTGTATGCTTTGAAAGTTAAATGTAATATTCCTTACAGTACTCTTAATATCCTTAAGACCATTAATGTAAGCTTTATCTTTGACGATTGTTACTGCAGAGTGATTTTTCCCATTTTCTTCATATGCTGCACTGATGTCCAGGTTACTCTGTTTAAAAAAGAAGATATAAATTATTTATTAAGTTATTGAAAGCACTGAACTCTACTCACAAAGTGTAGATATCTCATCAATGTCCTTTTCAGATCTAAAATATCAGATTCTAAAGGTCCAGTCTACCCCATTATTCCTTAAGCATAGTGTACAATAGCATAAGAGCACATCATTTACAATCCCTTTCCCCTCACCAATACAATCCTCTCACTCGCTGCAATCAGTACCATTCACCGCACTCACACAACATGGACCACACTTACCGGACATTTTTTTTTTACCAACTAGTTCAAATAGTCCAGTAATGGGTTCATGAAAAGGGGGTCTCACAAACATTATATCACATAGAAGGCTTTTCTTCTTATCTTGTATACAGGGTGCGGCAAAATGATCTGACAGTTTTCGCTGCTGTATTGTCGAGCGAGTAGATGGTGGGGGGGTGGTGGAGATAGGCACATTCCAAGGCCCACACATGGACATTTGTAGTAGCCATGGAGCAGTGGTCAGGTGAGCACCGTGCGTTTGTTGTTGTAGCGTTTTTTAAAAGTGGCGATTCCTGCGTTGCTGTTCAGCGGCAGTTCCATAGGCATTTTAATGTGGGTCTAAGAGGAAGAGTCCCAACTCGTAACACAATTATGCTATGGGTGAGCACCTTCAGTGTTAAAAAAGAAGTCGACAGGTCGACCAAGGCCTCTCAGGATGCCAGAGAATATCAATGAAGTAAGAGAAGCTGTCAAAGCCAGTCCTTGGCGATCGGCCCGTAAACAAACTTCTGCTTTGCACATGTCTGACTGCTCAGTAAGAAGAATTTTGTTTTTTGATCTGCACTTCCACCTGTACAAAATTCCATCAGTTAAAGCCTAATGACTATGCAAAGCGCAAAGCATTTGCAGAAGAAATGATTGCTATGTTGACTAATGAAAATTTTTTAATGATGAGCGACGAGGCACATTTCCATTTGGATGGTTATGTAAAAAAACTGAACTTTCGCTATTGGTTGGCTACAAATCCGGAACAACTGCATGAACGTCCTCTCCATAGTCCTAAGATTACCGTGTGGTGTGACAAAAAGGCGTGTCATTGGACCATACTTCTTTGAAGAGGGTGTTTGAACCATTACAGTCAATTCCCAACGTTATTTGTAGATGTCGAAAAACTTCCTGATCCCTGAACTTAAGAGAAATCGTTTAGTGTGCAGGAGGATATGATTCCAGCAGGATGGGGCAACTTCCCATACAGCCAATGAGGTTATGAACGTTTTGAAGTTTTGGAAAGCAAGTTTCGTGGTCGAGTGATCTCGCGTTTTGTGGACATTGAATGGCCAGCTCGCTCTCCAGACCTTAGCGTTTGTGATTTTTTCTTGTGGGAGCTCCTTAAACCAAGAGTTTAGACAAACAAATCCCTCACACTGGACGAATTGAAAGAAGCTTTACTCCAAGAAATCGTCAGTGCAATGTTAGAGCAGGTATTCAACAGCTTCACTGCAAGGCTGGAAGAATGCTTGGTCAGAGACAGACGTCATTTAAAGGACATTGTCTTCAAATCTTAAATGGATGAAATTGGTTGTTCTGATGTTATTTTCATTAATTTACATGAACGCCCTTCTGCAATAAGCAATAAAATATTTTGAATCGCTTTTATTTTTCATGTTGTTTTTACTTTAAAACTGTCAGATCTTTTTGCCGCACCCTGTATATTGGTGAGAGTATGTAGAAACCAAGTTTTCGACCTCCAATATTCTTGGCACAATTTTCTGTTGCCAAGAAAACTTCAAAATTTTGGTACTTAGTATTACATAGTATTTATATATATATGTACTATACTTTGATTATTGATGGTCAATTCAATAGTAATCATATAGCATTGTTGGCCGGGAGATCCCAAAGAATTGTTCGGCCGCCAGGTGACAGTGTTTTCGATTCGCCGCGCAATTGGCCTCTTTGTGGCTATCTAACCCAATGTTTCTCAAACTTTTAGCTCCTTGTACCCCTATAAAATTTCCCAGGCAATAGCGAACCCCCTTAACAAAAAATTGCACCTTTTTTCTTTTTTTTAAGCTCCACTATTGGCAACAATTAGAGATATTCACCATTATGCGTATTATACACTTGAGATAGCCAGCCTGCCACTATGTAAATCCTGTTGCAATCCCCCTACAATCAACTGGCAAACCCCTAGGGGTTCACGTACCCCACTTTGAGAAAAACTGATTTAACCTAAACAGGTAATCATACCGGGTATAGGGAATTTACACCATAATGTGGAATCCAAGCCACAGAAGCGTTCTGGCTTTCTTCATACTACACAGCAAGCTGTGGCCAAGGAGAAGGTCGGGCAAATGGACTTATAAAATCACAGCTGAGACCCGAATTTTGATCTCCAGTCAGATGCTTTTACCACTTAGCTACCAGTCCGTTTTATTATTGATGGTATTTGTAAAAATGAAGGCATAATGTTATGGCACAAAGTTTATTTACACAGTCAAAATGAAGTCATAATCAGTAAAAAATTCGTCACAAACCCATTTCTTTTTCGTTTGAATGGTTTGAAACACCGTTTTCCATTTGAATTCGCTCTGTACTTCAAGGCAACAAAAAAGCATTTACGTCTCTTCAATAAAAAGTTTGTTGTGGATGGGGGATGCCTCCTGCATAAGGTTATGCGGCATTGTAATGAAAACTTTGGTTCAATCTATGGAAAATATAAGCCTAATTGAGAATGTACTATAGATCCAACATCACAGTTATATTTGATACCGAAGTGATGGTGTGCAGAGAGGAATAAAGTCATCTGAAAGGTTTCATCATTTGAAAACATTAGATACTCCAGGAGACATCATTTTCAGTGAGAAAAAAGTGATGCAGGGACACAGCAAATGAGAGCAGTAAGAACTGTGTAATTTTGATACTAATGCAAAAACTGAAAAAGTAGGCATCCAAGATCTACAGGCGAAAGAAGATGCAGCCGGATTGATTGTTGATGCAGTTATTTTCCAAGCAGCTAAATCTGACAGTGTGATAATTCTAAGTGAGTGCATTGGTTTTCTTGTTCTACTAACGGGCTTTGGTAACACTTGCAAGAAGTTATACTTACATAAACCAGGGAAAGGCAAGGAGGCAGGTTTATGGTACTCAACCACTTTCTGCAAGTTTGAACTGACACTTGTCCTCTTCAACCATGCATTTACAGGATGTGATACAATATCAGCATTTTTTGGCTATAGGAAAGAAAAATTCTGCTGCCTCATACACCACCAACCACATCTCAAAGTAACATGCATGCTAACTTCACAAATCTCCTAGCCTCCAGAGACTAGCATCTGGATAACAAGCAGGGGAACAGCTCATCTTGGAACACTACAGAAAAATTGTTTGTGGAACATTGGAAGGCTCAGATATGAAATCTGTCCAAAAAATGCATTCAAACTAGCACGGTTGCCAGCAACATCAGATGTGGCAACGTTTCATGCACGTACCAACAAGTGCAAGCATGGCTGGGTCGAGAAACTTACTCATTGCTATGGAAATTCTCATCCAGCCTTATTCCAGTTACAATAATAGAAGACGCTGCACCTGAGATTACTCCAAATGTTGTATCGTGTTTCTGCAAAAAACCTTGTACTCCACCATGTAGTTGTCGCAAATCAGGACAGCACCGTTCAGCTGCTTTCAGAAACTGCTCTGGCCTGTCTCACAAAAACATTCCTGAGAATGAAGTAGATGAAGGAGAGGAAGAGTTCTTCGACCTCGAGAAAGCTGCTCCTGATGCAGTGGATGAATGAGACACACTTCTAGGTGAGGACATTGATTAGCTGGTACAATCCAAACAGAAAAGAAATTGATTTATGATCAATTTTTAACTTATTATGAATTTATTATGACTTAATAACTTTGTGCCATAACATTGAATTCATTTGTGATCTATTATCATCTGAGCGATCTGATAGCTCAGTGGTTAAGATGTCTGACTGGAGATCGAAATCCCGGTCTTACCTGTGATTTTCAAAGGTTATTAACCCGACCTTCACCTCTGTTACAACTTGCTTTGTAATTTGAAGTAAGCCAGAATGCTTCGGTCCTTTGGAGTCCATTTTAAGCTGTAAGTTCCCTATATCCGGTACTATTAGCTGGTTAGGTTAGACAGACACAAAAGGGCGCATTGCGTATCAATTTGAAACACTGTCACCTTCTGGCCAACAATGTTATATGATTACTGAATTGACCATCAATAATCAAAGTATATATATACTATATCATACAGAAATACACATATATCAATTATATATACAGGTCATTTTGAACAACAAAGTAAGTAAAATATCAACTTTTAGGAAAAGTGTGGAAGTTTGCTGATTTTCGAAGAACTGTAGCTCGCTTAGTTTTGAGTTTAGAAAAAAATTTTGTAGGAAATTTTGTCCTCTTTCAAATTGAAAATAAAGTATTTCCTGTTAGGACTCATCAGGAAGAAATTATAGATGAAAAATTGAAAAAAGTGCCAAAATTTTGACATGTTTTGGCCACAGAAAATTGTGCTCAGAGTGTTGGAGATAGAAAACTTGGTTTCTACTACTAGATAAAAAAAAAATCTTCTATGTGATATACTGCAAGGTAAAACTACCCCATTACTGGACCTAAACAATAAAAAGAAGAGCAATAGTTATATGATAAATGTGCTTACATTCCTCAAAGTTAACTTCAGATATCTCCTAAACGAAACTTAAGTATAAACAATTTTTATACATCTGAAATTTAATTAACAGTAAAATCTAGCTAGAATTTTTGAAAACACACTTTCTCCATTTTGCTCCTTCTTACATAATATTAGTTATAAACTTTAACTATTCGATATCCTTACTGCTAGTAACAACTAGATAAAAATACTTATAAAATGGAATAATGTTATCAACACTTGTGAATTTGTAAATTAAACATAAAATGGAATTATACTACAGTGAATTATTCTAATCAGTTATTTATAAATAATAAAAGTTATTAATACAGGTTTCATATGGAAAGACAGATGAAATACACCCAACACTCACTGGATGGAAGATATTAATCCTCACCCGACCCATCAGTAGCCAGCGATTTATATATTTTTCAAAATTTTTCAACTATATTTTTTTTATTACTATTATTTTTTCAACCATTTTAATCTTTTTTATACTTGCGGTTATGTTATCGTTGCTCCCCCCACCACATCCGACAGTCTATTGCATTCTATGAGTGGCTGCGTTGTATGCAAAGTCTTGCACAAGCCCAGCCACTTACATCTGTTGACTTGAAGAAGGGTTTTGCCCGAAATATTGTATTTTTTTGTTTTTGTGTTGCTGCTGCCCTTCTCCCTTCAGCTTTGATGAGTGTTGGGTGTATTTCATCTATCTTCCATATAAATATTGACTCATGGCAATACCTATATTACCTATAATACAGGTTTTAATTATATTGAAGTCTCCTTATAGGTCTCGTAGTAGGGATAATTATAGCAGCTATTAAAGGATGGAAAACAAAAGATAATTAACCCCTCTAAATAAAAACATAATATTATGTGGTATTTACTGAGAATTTATTGTCAAAATGAAGAATTTTGTAGCTGAATTAAGAACTATATTTTGTTATAAAGAATTACAGAAGTAAAAAATCTTCTCGAACTTTCCGCCGGGAGAGGGCATCAGTAAGAGGCAACGTTTTGGAGCCTGCCTCTGGCTCCATCTTACAGTAAAGTGTCGGGTTCCAGAAAAGTCAGCAATTATAAGGCCTCCAGTTGCAAGGTGATGTCAGTTACATGCGTCAGGAGCCAATCAGTGCACAGAATGTGGGGCACGGTAGGACCTGGTGGAGTGCCCAAGTAGTGGGGCCAGAGGTATGGTAGGGGTACACGTGGCTGAGGAGAGTGGTTGTAGGTGGTAATTTGGCAGCCTTAATCTCTGCCTCCTAAGATGTCCTATCACCAGATTCCATGCCATGCTAAGGCAGTATCCCATATCCCTGTTCACAATCCCATCAGCCAGGCAAGTCTCCAAGGCTTCCTTAATCACACTGTCCGAAAGTCCCCTGGCGGAAGATAGTATTTTCATTGCCCTGAAGTAAAAACTATGTCTTTCTTCAATAGTGTGCAAGTTCATGATTGCCTTAGTGTATTTTCATTGCCATGAAGTCAAAACAATGTCTTTCTTCAACAGTGTGCAAGGTCATGACTGCCTTCGTGACCTGTCCCAACCTTACAAATCTTGTGTGTTCTAAACAATACAGCATGTGTGATCTGCCCGATATATTGCTGCCCGCATTCACAGGAGCAGAAAAGGGTCTTAATCCTGGCTTTGCTTTACATTCTGGTGATTAGAAGAAATCCAGATGCTCTCTGGGGCATCATCTTTAAAGGGAGACTACTCACACTGATTTATGTCTTGGGGCACAGAGGTTCCACCATCCCACTCAATGCAACTTGGTGCTGTCTACCATAGTACATCATGCCAGAGCCATCTGCAAAACAGACAGTCTTTTGGCAGAACTGGGCCATTTATGACACACATTCCATGTGGTCAGATATAGAAAGGCACAAATCAATACGTCTTTTTGTAAGGAAGTGAAGAAGAAGATGGAGAAGCAGAAAGCAGACCAGAATGCATTTCTACCATACACCAGGCCAATTTCAGCTACAATCGCCAGAATGTTAAAGAAAGCTAGGATTAAGACCTTTTTCAACCCACCTGGGAAGATAAGGGAACTAGTATGCAACACTAAGGATGGGTTGAGCTTTACACAGTCTGGTTATATTCTATCCACTGTGAATATAGCGGGCAGACCACATGCTCCATATTCCAGCGTTGTTTAGAAAATGTAAGATGTGTACACTTGGGACAGGTCCTGAAGTCATCTGTGGCCTTGCTTGCTATTAAAGAAAGGCATAGTTTTGACTTCAAGGCAGCAAAAATACTATCTTTCACCAGGGGACTTTGAGACAATGTGATTAAGGAAGCCTTGGAACTTCACCTGACTGATGAGATTGTGAACAGGGATAGGGAAACCGCTTTAGCATGGCATGGAATCTGGTGATAGGACATTTAAGGAGGCAGAGATTAAGGCTGCCAGATTACCACCTCCAGCCACTCCCCTCAGCGCGTACCCGTACCATGCCTCCAGCTCCACTGATGTCACCTGCAACCATAGGCCTTATAAGTGTGGACTCTTCCAGAACCCGACACTTCACTGGTAGATGGAGTCAGGCTCCAAAAAGTCACCTCTTACTGACAGACTCTCCCAGTGGAAAGCTCGAGAAGATTTTACTCAATTGATTCTCTGAGAAAGCCTATATTCTTTCCATCATAAATTAATTGTCCCAGTGTTAATTTACCTAGTCACCACCTTTCACATTTCATGATTGTTTGAGTGAAATTATTTTACCCACTTAGATTTGCCCCTACAGATAAAATAGAACATCTTTCATTATGTTGTGATGTAGGAAAGCTAAGAAATTTAGAATAATTTTGCACACAAGCTATTTATCAGATTTTGATACATTTTTTATTACTTTACAGCTCACAACTTCAAGAGTAAAGTAGTCCACATTTCTTTGGATGTGATGCCTACAAGCTTTATCACAAACACTCATGACAATTTTGTGTTTGAAAAAATTTGGGGACTGATATTAATTTCAGTATACTCACGTTATTATTATCTTCCCGGAGCTTATTTGAAGCAATCAGATCTTCTTTAAGACCTGAAGTTTTACTGATTTCAGTCTCTGGGAGTACATATTTGTTCTTTTCTGTCTGCGATATAAGAGCAGAATCATTTTTAGATGGTGGCAAATTTGTATCTTCACTTGTCTCCGTGGTGACACAGCTGGATACATATATTTTAAAAAAAAAAAAAAACAATATTGAGACAATTATTGTAAAATGCTGTGCACAATGAAAAGAAATCATGTTGCAAAATTTCCACCTTAGAGAGTTTCAAATTGATTCAAATATTATAACTGAAAAGTAGCCTCTAAGGCAAATAGCTTACAGCAAACAAAACTCTTCACATATCAATTAGAAACTTTCTTCCTGGGTATAAATTTCCATCATACTACATTTGCATTGATATTGCAAAGCTTTATGTCAATTTGTGAAATATCAACAGAAATATTACATAGCTGAAAAGGAATGATATAATAGACACCTTCAATTACGAAAGTTCAGGTAAATAATATTCCTTCTCTAACGTTCTAAGTGATATTGCTTTTGTCACCCTCCATCACCTCCACAGTAAATCTAATGGTAAAAAAAAAAAAAAAAAAAAAAAAAAAAAAAAAAAAAAAAAAAAAAAAAATATAATTGACCATTCCTAGGTTGACTGTTGGGTAGTTGTGCAAATCTAACCATGTGCTTCATCTTCTACACTGAAAAGCCAAAGAAACTGGTACACCTGACTAACATCTTGTAGGGCCTGCCTGAGCATTCAGAAGTGCCGCAGCATGACGTGGCATGGACTCGACTAATGTCTGAAGCAGTGCTGGAGGGAACTGACACTATGCATCCTACAGAGCTGTCCATTAATCCATAAGAGTACGAGGGGCTGGAGATCTCTTCTGAATGGCACGTTGCAAGGGATCCCAGATATGCTCAATAATTTTCATGGCCAGCGGAGGTGTTTAAACTTAGAAGAGTGTTCCTGGAGCCACTCTGTAGATATTCTGGACATGTCGGGTGTCGCATTGTCCTGCTGGAATTGCCCAAGTCTGTCGGAATGCACAATGGACTTGAATGGATGCAGGTGATCAGCCAGGATGCATACGTACACGTCACCTGTCAGAATCATATCTAGACATATCAGGGGTCCCATGTCACTCCAACTGCACATGCCCCACACAATTACAGAGTCTCCACCAGCTTAAACAGTCCCCTGATGACATGAATTCATAAGGTTGTTTCCATACCCGTACACGTCCATCCGCTTGATACAATTGGAGACTCATACCAGGCAACATGTTTCCAATCATGAACAGTCCAATGTCGGTGTTGACGGGCCCAGGTGTGGCATAAGGCTTTGTGTCGTGCACTCGGCAAGGTTATACGAGTGGGCCTTCGGCTCCGAAAGCTCATATTGATGAGGTTTTCTTGAATGGTTCGCACACTGACACTTTTTGATGGTCCAGCATTGAAATCCGCAGCAATTTGTGGAAGGGGCATCGTTGGTCCCATTCTTGCAGGGTCTTTTTTTGGCCACAGCAATGTCGGAGATTTGATGTTTTACACCAGATTCCCAATATTCAAGGTGCACTTGTGAAATGGTCATACGGGAAAATCCCCACCTCATTGCTACCTCAGAGATGCTGTGTGCCATCTCTCATACATCAACTATAACTCACTTTTGTCGTGATAACCTGCCATTGTAGCAGCAATAATCGATCTAACGCCTGCGCCAGATACCTGTTGTCCGATAGTACTCTGAGTGTTTACATATCTCTGCGTTTGCATACGCATGCCTATACCAGTTTATTTGGTTCTTCAGTGTATAATTATGAGCAAGGGACATAGGCCCGTCGCTAGCTGTTTCAGCGCCCGCGAGCAATACCGAATATGCCGCCCCCTGTCTAACTACAGCCAGTGGTGCATTTAGGAAATTTCAGAACCGGGTCAAAAAACTGTGAGATTGGAGATTGCCGGCCCCATTGTTGCCATTCCGAGTGTCGCCGGCCGCCCGAAGCAGCTGTTGAGCTAAAAAAAAATTCGTCGCACGGACAATGGAGTGGGAACTATCACAGGGCAGCGACTGTCGATCGCTCATTTTGCCTTACCTCTCGATGTGCCCTGAAGGGACATTCCAGAAACATTGCAATCGTTTTGTGCTCGCTTAGCTCTCTCTCTCTCTCTCTTTTTGTCAAAGCAGCCCTCTTTCCTTCAATTATGGAAAATGAGGGATCTATTTTATTTCTATTACAACTAGTACGGCTCTTGTTTCTGAAATATTACTTAAAAGCTAAAACCTAAAGTCCATAAACAAAACTCTTTCATGTGAAACAGCAATTAAATTAAAAAAAAATAAAAACACTCTTTTGAATCTAATGGGTGCAGCAAAAGTTAAAATGGCTTTGAGAGGGAAGTTCTGAAATTTACTTCAGTAGTCTTTAGTTGTAACAGTCTCTGCAGAAAGCCACAAAATGATGGCTGAAACATTAGGTTTCGATAAATTGATGTGGTTAGTTTGGCATCACTTATAGGTAAAATTATGGAGAGATTGATATGCAACTATATCAGAAATTTCTGCGAGGAAAGAAACTGCTTTGTTCATCGACAACATGGCTTTAGTCAAGGATATTCATGTGAATCTCAGATGGTGGGCTATATGCAAGATATTTCAGATGAACTGGACAAGCTGATAGTGTGGCACTAGATCTTTCTAAGACATTTGACTGAGCGAGCCATATAATGGTTTTAAATAAACTGAAATCTATTGGATTTGATGAAAAATTTACTTGCTGGGCAGGAATTCTTCAAAGCCAGAAAGCAAAGTGTTAGAGTAGGAAACACACTATCAAAAGAGGTGGAATTAAATATGAGGGTGCTACACGGTAGTGTATTGGGACCGCTGCTGTTCTTTATTCTAATGAATGACTGTGTTGACGGGTTAACATCAGATTCGAGGTATTTTGCAGATGACATAATGGTATACAATAGGATCAAAACAGGTGAAGTCTGCGAACGGCTGCAGGGTGACCTGTATGGAGCATCTAAATGGGTAGGTCAGCATGGAATTAAGATAAATGCCAAGAAGAGTCAGCTTATAAGGTGCACAGGTAAAAAACTAAAGGTTAATTATGATTATAGGCTGGGATCAGAATTGCTTGTTGAAAGCTTGAAGTGTAAATATCTTGGCATAACATTTGATAACGAACTCAACTGGGCAAAGCACATTAGGCAGGTGGTAGGAAAAGGTTACAAAATCCTTCATTTACTGGAGAGGTTGATGTGAGGATGTACCAGAGAAGTTCCAAATTTTGGTCAGACCATTGGTTGAATATGGTGGTGTAGCTGGGACCCACGTTTTGCTATTAAAATGCAAGAGTTGGAGCAGTGGCGTAGCTATGTCAACAAGGGCCCCGGTAATAAAAATTTATTTTGGGCCCTCAGGCCAGATGGGCGACCTTTTTTTTGCTTTGTGTTGCTGGTAAGAGCCCCCTGAACTGAGGATGGGGCCCTTGAGTTGTGCTTAGGGGTCCCCTGAGCAGTGGTTGGGGGCCCCCCCTGAGCAGTGAGAGGGCCCTTAGTGAGGGGCTACCTGTGTCTCAGGGGCCCCTTTAGACGACTGTAGAGCTAAAAAACAAAAAAAAGGTCGCGCTTTGGGGCCCCCAGAGGTAGGGATGGCGATTCTTTCCGAAAAAGATCGATTCTTGAATTGATTTGAATCAAAACTTGATAAATCGATTATCAAAAAAATCGATGTATAAAAAATCGATTTTCTAAAAATTTATATTTTTTTGATTTGCTTTTGGTGTTCGTATCAATATAATTCCAATCATGAAAAACAAAGAGGACACCATAATAATCAATCTTTTATCATTTTTAAACTAATTAGAATGTTTTACAACTAAATCGAATTATCAGGTATACAAAAAGACATTTATTTCATAAATTTGTTGGTACATAAAACAGTTTTGAAATGATATAGTTTACAGTTACCAGTGCTTAGTGTCCAAGCTTTTCAGGAACAACATTCTGTGTTCTACTAGGATCCAAGCGGTTCCGCTCATCATTTGCGATGTTGTCGGCGAGGAAAAAAAAAAGACGCTCGCAAGGTACTGATGATCCCACTATACAGATATACTTCTTGGCTGTTGAGTCAACGTGATGATAAATTGATTTTTTTGTTCTTGCCAGTAAAGTATAGGATCATACTTCAGGTGCACAACTGCTTGCGATAAATAGTGTTTAAATTCTTCGTTTAATCGCTGGCTTTCATGTGCAAGTGCATTACATGTAGAAAGTGCTTTTTCACATTCAATTTTCACGGGTGAAATATCGATTCACTGGATCGATTCAGTACTATAAATCGATTTAAAAATCGATTTTTTGGACCCAAAAGATCGATTTTTCGATTAATCGACCTCAGATCACCATCCCTACCCAGAGGTATGCTTGGGGGCCCCCTGAGCGTAGGGGCCCCGGTGCACTGCACCGCCTAGCCCCATAGTAGCTACGCCCCTGAGTTGGAGGCAAATTATCGCAGGACCCAGTCAGTAACTGATTTGATAAAGGAGCTGGATTGGGAGTCATTGGAGGAAAGAAGGAGGGTGAAGAGAGTACTGGGAATGAACAGGGCATATGTTTGTAATGGGGCTTGCAGGGATAATGCTCAAAGAATTAGGAATAGTATATGGAAGGGGAAAGGCAACCATGACCACAAGCTTGCACTCTATTTCATGCAAAAGGGAGTGGGAAAATTTTCTTTTGTTAGTAAGGGTGTCAGGGATTGGAACAAATTACCAAGTGAAGTAATGAATAATTTAGCAAAAATGATTAAGGAATTTAAAATAAAAATTTGTAAATTGGAAAAGTAAATGGGGGAGGAATTTAACATTCCAATTATAAAAAAAAATTAAAAATTTATATACATAAAAGTGATAATTAGATGACTAGGGGAATTGTCACCAGAGTGTTAGCTCCATCACAATCAAAATTAATAATAAATCCACTGTTTAGCAGTGTTTATGGTTTTTGAGCTGTAATGAAGCTGTATTCTCAAGTTCAACCCATAAAAATTACAACTGAGTCATCACCAATTGAAGTAATTTTTGCAATTAAATTGAGTTCATTAATGTAAACAAGGTGCAGAATGGCAGTATGGCACTAGGGGGCCTACGGTTCATTGGAAAATACCATCTTTGATTTCAACAATTTTACTTAAAGTATATTCAATTCAAACCATTTGTGATCTGTGAGACAGAAAACTTGTAGATAGTGTCACATATGCTGATCTTGAGTTTTTTTTTAGTAGTATAGACAGCAGTGTCAGTTAAAACAAATGTCATCTTTCATAAATGATTTGTCAATGAATATATAGAATCTTGAGTATTTAGACCTACATATTGTTTGAAACCAAACTGATTATCTGGGAGTAAAATGAATTTATTTAAGTATTTTATTAACCTACTTTTAATACAGATTTCTGACAATTTTGAAAGATGAGTTGTGAAGGAAATTGGTCTATAATTGTATAATTCTCTAGTATTGCTTTGTTTATCCACTATTTTAAATTGGATTTTGAAACTGTCCTTCTGTTAAAGATAGATTAAATATATGTATTAGTGGCTGCAACACAAATTTATATACAATTTTCAGAGTTTTGCCACTTAAACACTTGGAGATTCATTCTTCAGTGAATTACGTAGCTTTCTATTTCTACTTCTAATGTGGGAGGGAAGAAAATAGACTGGGATTGAGATTTTGAGGTGTTATTGTACTTGACTTTGTTTATGGCTTCATCAATTGTTATTTGAATTTTGTCAGCGAGTTCAAGCTTTCTATTAAGCTGCTTACAACTGACATGAAACTAATTGGTCTGCTATTCTCAACACTATTTGTTTCCCCTCCTTTATGAAATGGGACACTTGAAAGGTGCATAATGGTTTGAAATATGTTGGCTGTTTTCCTGGAAAATCATGACAAAAACTGTGAATGATGTCAGATCACAGTGGTAATAAGTGATCATGACGCATTTCTTGTGGAAGTAAGAGTGTTCAGTACACAAATGACCAAGAAATAAGGTAATTATGAGAAGAATTTTTTTTAAAAAAACATTTCAGGTTAAATTTTAATAGGTGAAGCTGGGGACATAAGGAACATTTCAAAGAGAGAAAAGAATGGTGGAAGAAGTTCAGAACCTATGTACCACAATAGGGTTATGAAAAAACTGAAGATGTTGTATGTAATAAGTGAACCTAACTGAATGCACAAGATGCAGGACAGTAGGGAACTCGTGAAACAAAACAATGAATTTGAAGTAAAAAAATTGAAATTTAAAGATGCATGGTCTGAGGGAGTGGAAGGAGACAGGGTTTCAAGTTTACGTCGCGATACACGACGTTGCTAACTTAGGATAAAATGATTGTATAAATGCGCGTGTGATTGAGGTTTTGAATTTGTAGCGCCAATATTAGCGGAGATTTGGTTAGGTTGGAATTCAGCCTGGACCACAATGAAAACTGAACGTTTTTAGTCACAGCCAATGGTACGAGGAATTTAGTTATCAGTTATTTCAGCAACTTTGAGAAGCACTATGTCACGTTGTGACGTCATGTATCGCGACATAAACTACTCCCGGAGACAGTACCATCGAAAGATGTAATAAATTTTTTTTAATTAACCAACTTAATAAAGCCATCAAGGATGCTAGGAGGTTTTCCACATAAATAGAAACGAACAATCTAGGAGATAAAAAAAGATCCTGATGATATATTTAAAAAAAAAAAAGGGACTAGTGGGGATAAAATCTCCACAAATCTGCTAAAAGACGAGTTGAAACAACATGTAGATTCAGTGTGTATACGAGTATTTGCTGAATATAAGAGGACTGAAAATGTGCCACTGCGGTAGTGGTGGATTTTGGTTTAACCACAATTGCACTAACCTTCTGAAATCTTAAAATTCATTGCTGTAATTAAATATCTATGTTCTCTCCTCCAGATGTGCCTAAAGCCGCCATAAAGAGAAATTATTTGTCCTGACACAATATTCGAGTGATACATGCCATAGCGTTACTCTTAATTTTATGCAGTTAATATACTGAACATAGTGGTCCAGGAATCATATCAAGGTATTATTATTATTATTATTACCGGTATTATTATTATTATTTTTGTTGGTTATTGCCTTCTTCAGCGGTTGCAGTTAATAAGAAATGCTGTCTGCAACAGATGTAAAACTAATATCATAGTTACAATCCATAGACTTCTATGACATCAACCTATTTAGGGTGTCTGTATATCACACTACATCAGCACTACGTCGAAGGAACGACATTAACCAACCAATGATTACATTCGTCTTATGATCCGTTTCAATTAAATATTGCGGCGAAACGGATCGATATACCTTCGTTTGCAGATATCGATATTGTGACATGATATACGTCAGTTGCTAATTGCGTGAATGGTGTGATAGGTCAAAATTAATAATTTTTTATATTATTTACGGTGACATTTTGATAAATTTACTTACACAAATTGTTGCAGTGATGGATTGTATCAAGGTCTGAACAGGTAACTTGTGTTTCGTCGGTGTATCCCAATGTGATATGTCAAAATTTGTTATTGTGGTAACATTTGCCAGCGGATACGAGAATAAACGGCATAGTGGCGGATTTTATGATCTGAACAGGTCAGTACAGTTTTTTCGATCCGTAACGCTACTGATCCAAGGTCCATTAAGTTTTTAAATTGAGCTGATATATACCGGGTTAATATTTTGGTGTATATAGAGCTTTCAATTTCTGCTGAAAATCGTAGGTAACATTCACCACCCTCCTCTTGGATAACTTCCAGCTATTGTAAAATTCATTTTGTCATAATATGGTACTATTCTTTTGTCTAAAATATTTCTATTTTCTATTAAACGTCAGCGTCTTAAGCCGTTCTATTTTTTTTAAAAAAAATTATTATTTAAATTGTGCAAGTACATTGAAAACGAATACTATTTTAGTATAGACTAACATTCTAATTCACCATCACTGTACATAAACGCTGTTAAATGACTCCAATTCAAGCAATGTCTTAAGCAGTATCAGTAAATAATGAAATCGTTTTGCTTACATTGTTTCTTGACTCTCTGAACGTGCGTGTACAAGATTGTACTCGATGGAGGAAAGAAAAATTAATTTGATAAACACTACGTGAGCAAACATAACGCACTAACGACGAGTTTTCACCTTGATATTTATAATGGGTCGTTTACTTGAAGTTTAAGTAGCAGTGGATAGCACATTGTTTACGTTAAGATGTCAATATAGAACAAAGAGTAACTAGAAGACGTAGTACAAGCTTCTTTAACATCTAAAGCACGGCGTACGATGGATTACTCTTCTAAATTCTATGAAAGGCTATTTCTTAGTAGTGCAGTTTTTCTCTCTCTCTCTCTCTCTCTCTCTCTCTCTTTCTTTCTTTTTTTAAATTTTTTTTTTTTTTTTTAGCGAAACTTCTTTTGATTCGTGATTTGTAATTCCACTACTTGTGGTAGACATTTGACTCTGTCCTAACGTTATTTATTGGTTCTTGCTACAAGCAGCAGCCAACGAAAACGAAATATATCCTTGGTTTTGGGTAAGGAAGCTGCGATCATATTTGTCATTTAATTAATTTGTGTGGCAGATTTATCATTACCGTGGTGCCACAATCTGATGATGAATTCTTAAGTGACTCGACGAAACAAATCGAGAATAAAGTTTTTTTGATATCTCGCATACGTAGATTTCGAGATATAGCGTGCTAAAAAACAGTTATAGGTATATAGCTCCTTGTGCTTTTGATGCCGTTTCGTCTGGTCCAGGCCGTATTTCAACCTACCAACAACCACCAGGAAAAAAATAAAACACTTATTATGTATTTCAACCGTGTGGATAAGTGGTTTGGTGAATTTTTTTTTTTCTGGTCTAGGCCGGATGTTACCCTGATCTCCTCACCTTTGAGATACAATATCTCGATAACTAAGCGAGATATCAAAAAACCTTATTCTTTATCTTCGGTTTGTCTCGTCATGTTACATACGAATTTATCATCAAATTTTTTTATGGCGAAATTTTTCTTCTGGTCCAGGCCGCATTGCAACCTAACCACGTAAATGAGATAATATATCTCTAAAAATAAGCGAGATATCAAAAAAAAAAAAAAAAAAAATCTTTACTTTTAATTTGTCTCGTCTAGTTACATAATAATCCATCATCAAATTTCCCCAAGTTTGTGACAAGTGTGAACTGAACGAGTGATACTTTTTTTTTATTATTATTATTATTTTTATATATACAGCAGTTTCCGCAACAACACTGATCAGAGGTGCGTACTCCACAATACCATCATGCAGTCATGCAGTATGCTTAACGTGACCAATTAATTCGTCTGAGGAATTTTTTCGTCAAAGCGGGACGCCTGAGGAATTTTGTAACTTTTTTTCGTATTTTACTAGTTTTTTTTTTAATTAAAAAACTAAGTTTATAATAAATAGAATGTATTACATGTTAGCTGAGTTACTTAGCTTTAGTTTCTGATGTCTAGCGTCTAACTAGGCAGTTGTTTTGTATTTATCGTCGGAACAAATCAGTTTCAAAATATCAGGTGTTGTTTTGAAGTAGGACTGAATCATTACATAATTTGTTGATGTTAATATTGGTAATTAAAATGACATTTAATACCGTGACACTTAACTGTGTTTTGTCACTTGTCCATGTTTTATTTATTAGAAAAAATCTTTCGACAGATGCGTTAATTCCAGGTAGATACATGACGTACTCAAAAAGTTATAAGAAACTTCGTACAGTTGAGAGTGTTAGTGTTGAAATAATTCCACCCAATAGTCTTTAGCAGCAACATTCTCAGCGTTCAGGCTACTGATTTTTTGTTATCTTTGATGTAATTGGAAACAAACGAAAACTCGTGGAACATTTCCATATCTTGGCTGTTGCTAATAAATCCTTGCGTGATCAGCAATGGTCCATGCGTAGACTCGACTGCCGCTCGGCAAAAACTGCTTCGTCTATTTTAGACCTTAAGAGAGAGATATAGTAAGTTGTTTTGTTTGCGAAAGCGGGACATTTTTACTCTCGCAGCGGACAGCAGGACAGATAACCTGATAACGCGACTGTCCCGCGCACAGAGTGACGGATGGTCACGTTAAGTATGCTCAAGCGATGGCAGAGAAATTCACTCTATTCTCAAATTCCGTACGAATGTCTACTGGCCCCTTCTTAACAGACTAATTCCGTGGTGAACAGTCAGGAAACCTGCTGCACATAATCATACAGCACTACGACTTTGTTTTTAGAAAAGTCAACATAAAAGTTCCTATATGGAAACGTCTCGTCATTTAGTTAGACTTTCATGTTGACTAGACTGAAATTGGCAAACATGCAAGTGAAGGACTCAAAGGCAGGAATAAATGGTTTCCCAACCACGTGACAGCTGCACTCTCCTGACTGGCTGGACTATTCAAACCTTATATAAGACCGTTGGTTGTCCTTTGTAGAACTTTGAAACACATCTCAGTGTAATTCAATCCTAGAAGAAAGCCAAACGTTGACATTTGGCACCATGTCACCTCACTATCCTGGGAGTGGTGCACTAGTTTATTCATTCTGTTTCCTTTTTGTTTGAAATAACAGAATCACATACCTATGTTTCTCCAAATGTGTTGAAGCTCTTACTACCCGCAGGCCAGAGAGGCTATTCAAGTAATTCCCAACTGATGAAAATAACGTACAGAGGCTTCTTACTCTCCACAGCTTTTAAACAAAACAACTCCGTCCTCCACTCATACGTGATCTTCCAGAAGAGGCTATTAACAAATTACTCTTCTGTGGAATCTGAGCAGCTATCAGGGGCGCCCATGCCCGGGGGCAGGGGGGGCCGCGGCCCCCCCCCTAGTTCTCGGGGAATATATATAGTGTTCACGGTTACAACATTAACTGCTTTATTTATTTTGTTTTATACAAGCGATTATCTTTTATTTATTCTTTTAGTCAATCTGATATATAATAATACAGTATTTACTTGCTAGTTTAGCATAACTGCCGTATAATGCTGGTTCAAATCAACCGTCAATCAAGCAATATTATTATACCTTCGCGCTACGCTAGGAAACACTTTATGTTGTACGTCGCGCTCGCAGTCGACGTGAGGCACGGAGTGCATATATCCAATACACGCCGACATTGCTATATATCCCAAAAGTAGTTCTTCAGTGGTTTGAAGAAAGGAAGAGACATCGTCGCAACCTTGATCTTGCCCCTGTCGACTCTCAACCGACAATACCACCGTGTTTATTCATTGCCAGTATCAGGCTTCATCTTTTCCCTCAATATTTGGTGACTATACTGTCACTTTGATCTCGCAAAATAGTGGCTCACTCGCTCTGACCTAATCGAGTCAGAAATATTTATTTCAGGGATGGATATCAGGAATTTCTTTGGAAAAAAAGGTGATACTGCTACACAGAAAAGGAACCTCGATGACTCATTAAAAGTTCCAGATCCAATACCTTCGAAAGTGCGTCCCACAACTACTTCTAAATTCTCAACACCAATTCCTGACTTCACGTTGCAGCAATGTCCTTCCACCATTAGCCCTGGGTCTGCTGATATCATTACTCCTGATGCTACTGACATGGATGACGTCAACCCGCCCGCTTCAGTTTCCACCGTTAACAATCCAGAGTTCGTTAGTAGTTCATTAACAGTTAATCACAGCTTTGATTTAGGTGAATACATAAATGATTCAGTGTCAGACGAAGTCAAGTATCAATTAATAACAAACATACATGCTCTAAATTTGACTTATGATTTCAAAAAGGACATTGATGAGAAAAAAAAACTATCAAAAGGCCTTTTCAAAAAACTTGGCTAGTATACTCGCCCAAGTTGAAGGGGGGCCTTTGTAAGTTTTGTAGTCTTTTCAAACCTGTTTTAAAAAGAGGAATATTTGGTGCTTTCGTGATAAAGGCTCATCAAGATTACAAACATTTTCATGAAGATGCTCGAGGCCATGAAAAGAGCAGTTGGCATCTAGAATCTACCAGTAAGGCTAAAAGTTTTTGTGAGTCCTTAGAAATGAGAAAGAAAAACGTGATCGAACAGTTAGATAGTGGGATCACGGAGCTTGTAAATACCAACAGAAAAAAACTCAAATCAATTCTTGCTACTTTAATTTTCTGTGGCACTCACGACATATCCATCAGAGGAAAGAATTCAAGCGAAGGAAACTTTCAGGATTTACTTTTGTTTAGAGTAAGTGCGGGGGACAAAGTGTTGGCGGATCATATGCAAAACTATTGTGGAAAAGCGAAATATACATCACACAGAGTGCAAAACGATTTAATAAGTACATGTGGCTCCGTGATACAAAACGAGATTATTGATGAGGTAAACAGATCATCAGCGTTTGCATTACTGGCCGATGAAACGGCTGACATTAGTGGAAAAGAGCAACTGTCTGTGGGAGTACGATTTGTAGACGAGAAAGAGAACTTTACAGTAAAAGAAGAATTTTTAGGGTTTACGGAGCTTATTACATTGGATGCTGAAGGAATTTCTTCATCTATTTTAAGTTTTGTTGAAAAATTAGGGCTTAATATGAATAAGCTGATTGGCCTTGGCTTTGATGGCTGTTCGACAATGGCAGGCCATGAAACTGGAGCTCAGGCCAGGATCAGAGGGAAGTATCCTTCAGCTGTCTATTTTCATTGTGCATCGCACAGACTGAACTTAGTTGTCAATGATCTTAACAGTGTTCAGGAAATTCGTAACACAATCGGAACGATAAAAGAAGTTATTAGGTTCTATAGAGAAAGTCTATTGCGTAGGAAAACAATACCTAACATTCCACTGTTTTGTGAAACTAGATGGTCCCATAAATATAAATCAATCAGGATATTCAAAGAAAACTTCTTGGTAATAAAGGATAGTCTGAATCACCTGGCATATAACAGTGAATACAATCAAGACACTCGATCACGTGCCAGCCAACTTGATTGTGCAACATCATCAACTACATTTATCGTTTGTCTACACATTATATCGAGGTATTCTTCATATCTGGAACCAATAGTGAACAAACTCCAGAGTACTGATATGGATCTCCACTCAGTTTACAGATTCGTCAACACCGACTTGATAGCCAATTTTCAAAAGCAGAGAAAAAGTGATGACGAATTCAGAAACATTTTCGAGGCAGTGAAAGAAGATTGTAAGGAACTTGACATAGATGTAAAAATCCCAAGATTGACTGGAAGGCAGACGCTCAGTTGCAATTTGAATGTCCATTACTCATCACCCCAAGACTATTTCAAGGTGGCAATTTACAATCCGTACATGGATTCCATAATCAAGTCACTTATCACAAGATTTGAAAAAGACAAAGACATACCATTCAAAGGTGGGATTCTTCACCCACATTTAATGAAAAAGGAGAAGAAAGAAGATTTCATGAGAGATATAAAAAGTTTGGAAAGGTTTTACCAAATAGACAACTTGGAAGCAGAAGCCAGATTATGGTATGACGTTTGGACAAATAAGGAGTGTTTGGAAAAAACAAAGCTCAATGATATACTTGCAGAAACTATGTTTTACCCAGCTGTAAGAAGATTGCTTGTATTCTACCAGACCATACCCCCCACAACTTGCACCATAGAACGTTCTTTCAGCACACTGCGTAGAGTGAAGACATGGCTGAGAAGTACTACTGGCGAGGACCGTCTGTGCAGCTTGTGCCTTCTTAGTGTTCACAGGAAAAGAGCGGAAACCCCCTGGTTTCCAGGACAAAGTGATTGACTTGTTCGGCAAGAAGAAAAGAAATTTACAGTTTGCTTTTTCACATAAATATTAGTGTTAAATACGTAAACCAACCAATGTATAATAATTTATTTCAGTTTGCTTTTTATATCACTACTAGTGTAAAATCGTCTGAGGTGTGTATTTTGAGTTTGCATTCTGTATTAAAGTTGCTTCTGCATTTATGTTGCTAAATATTAAATGGTTTCAGTATAGTACTTAACGTGTTATTGTTTTGTTATAAAAGGGCCAGTATAAAGCCGCGGCCGAGGTCCGCCACGTGGTCTCCCCATTCAACAAAAATAGTAGATACAAAAGAGAGGGAGAAAGAAATCATTTTATTTAGCTTTCTCAACTAGTAAAATTTGTACAAATTTTTTTGTTTTGGACAAGGTGCGTTTAAACGGTAGAGCAATATTATTGCTCTGTTGTGTAACTCTCCCTGTCCGATTTCCTACGTATTCCACCCTATCGCACCATTTTAAAAATAAATATTAAAATATTTCGCTTTATTCGCTCGTTAATAGAAAAACTAGAGATCGCCCAGTGGTCGAAATTCGACCATAATTCATTAAGTTAATTAGTATTTTTTTTTTGTAACAGAGTAATAATTATTGCAAATAGTTTTTTGAATTTGTTCTATTGCGTTTGAAAAATTGTCTTATCGGTGTCAAGTTTAGTACATACATTCCAACGTAAGCTTCGAATGCGTGAAAATGAGGAAAAATCACTTCGATTGTCCTATCGGTATCAAGTTTAGTACATACATTCCAACGTAAGCTTCGAATGCGTGAAAATGAGGAAAAATCACTTCAAATGTGGGTAGATGCACACATGTTATTAAGCAAGAAATTCACGTTATTATTTCTGTGTGTTTATTACTCTTAATTTTTGGTCCAGGCTGCATTTCAACCTAACCACAACTGCTATTAGTTACGGTTAGGGTTGCCAACTATACTGTTTTAAACAGTATTATACTGTTTTTCATTAAATTATACTTTTTACTGTTTAACAAAAATAAAGTATACAAAATACTGTTTTCAGCATCAAAATGCAGACATATTATTATGTGTTACTCTTAGACGCTCACAAATTGTTTTTTATTTAGTCAGAGGGCGCTCACTGCTCAGTGCAGTGCAGCCACAAACAAATCACACTGTTTCTGAACGAATCTGTCAGTGGAAAATATTCAAGACTGTCATTCCACTCACTGGCAGACGTGCGAGTGTGGTGTGTACGTTACTATTACTACTACGTTACGTTCTCAGAATATAACCGTTTTTTGTGTGGACTTTGTAGTGATAAGCTTAGTGTACAAAAGATGGAAAGTGATACTACTAATACTACTCCTACAACGCCAAGTAAGAAAGCCAAACTATCGAAAGTAAAACAAAAATATAAGCACGAATGGGAATGCCAATATGACTGGTTAACGAGTGATCCACTGTGCAAATTTAATGCTAAATGCAAAATATGTGCTTTAACATTTACTATTTCTCACGCAGGTGTTGGGCAGGTTTGATACTTTCGTTTGCGTCTTGCTTGATTTCCACTTATCTATTTTTTGATATGCTTAAATTATTACATATTTTTAGGTAACTATTTTACATAATATATTTCGTTTCCGTTTTTTTAGGTTAAACAACACTTGACCAGCAAAAAACATCAAGCAAAAATGGAAATGAGAAAATCTAGTGGATTGTTACAAAAGTTTTTTCCTAAAACTTCTGCTTCTACATCAGGCTTGTCTCCCCTTTCTAATGAAGATACCAAGTTAACAGCGGCCGAGTTAGCGATGACATACCATACTGTCAAGCATAATTTATCGTACAATAGCCAGGACTGTAGTATCAAATTAAATAAGATTATCTATGTTGATTCCAAAACAGCCACTAACTTACGATTGGCTAGGACAAAAATGGAGGCATTAGTGACCAAAGTTCTTGGCCCACATTCCTTGCAGTCTGTTATTGACCAGTTAAATAAAGACAATGTATTTTACTGTCTACAAACTGATGCCTCCAATAAAAAAAATATCAAATTGTTTCCTCTGGTAGTCCAATATTTTACCCCTAAAAGTGGAATACAACAAAAATTAATTGATTTTTATGAAAATCCAGATGAATCAGCCAATGAGATGTTTTCAGCCATTAAAAACTCCTTAGAGTCTTTAGAACTTCCTTTCAATCAATTATCTGGTTTTAGCGCTGACAATACAAATGCAAATTTTGGACATAATCATTCATTATATACAAACATCTTAGAGGTAGTGCCAGACTTAATAAAAGGAAATTGTCATGCCCATATTGTGCACATTTCAGTAAAACATGCTATGAATTGTTTAAGTTATGACATTGAGAACATTATATTAAAAATCTATAGCCATTTTTCTGTGTCGGCATGCAGAAGAGAAGAATTAAAAAGATTTGTAGCACTTGCTGAAGGAGAGTTTCATGAAATAAAACGACACATAGGAACTCGTTGGCTATCTCTTCTACCAGCGATTGATACAATTTTGCTTAATTGGACACCAATTTGTAATTACTTTGTTGATTTGGATGTTGACTGTCCAATGGTTATTCAAAATTTATTAATGTTAGATGATAATGTTAAAAATAAAGTAATTTATAGTTACCTTCTGTATGCTAGTCATATATTAAATGTTTTCAATAAAACAATTAAAAAATTAGAAGGAAATAATGTAACTATTTTAGATGTTTATAACATTATGACTGGTTTAAAGACTGAGCTAATTCAAAGAAAAAATGATAAGTATTTTGGCCATGAAACAAAAAAAGTTTTAAATACTATTAGAGAGTCTTCCCAAGAAGTTTTTAATAGAACTATAAATAACTTTATACTTTTTATTGAAAAAGCTAATTTGTATTTAGAAGAATGGTTCGATTTCAATCAGACTAATTGGCTTTCTTTAATTAGCTGTTTGTCATTGAAGTCTGCGGTCACATTTGATCATTTTGAGAAAATTATAGATAATCTAAATTTATATAGACTCAATATTGGTATGGATGATTTATATTCAGAATTAACAAATTTTAAAGTAATTTATGAAAAAATATCAGAAGACAAAGATTTTCTTGAAATGGGTGCTAGCCAAAAATGGAGCCATTTATTAGTAAACACTTCAGAAGAATTTAAAAACATCACTAAAATTGTCTCATATCTACTTTCTGTTCCCGCCACCTCAGCATTTACTGAAAGAGTTTTTTCAGTAATGAATGCTAAGTGGCGGGATGATAGAAATAGATCATCATTCAAATTAATAAAAAACGAGCTCCTCATTTATTTTAATTTCGATATTAATTGTGATGAGGCATATGAAGTTTTTAAAAAAGATTGTAAATTAGTAAGTTGTGCGACAGGCTCTAAAAATATGTATTTAAAACAATAAATAAATAAAATACTGTTCGTTTTTCTAAAATACTGTTTAATAACCTTCATAGACCTGAATATACTTTATTTCTTGTAAAGAAAGTTGGCAACCCTAGTTACGGTAGACGCCATGCAATATATCTTAACACTGAAAAACAATATGTCAGCCCGCACAGAGAAATCGTAACTGTTACATGATTTTCTATTTGCATGTGGAAACCAGTTTTTATTCAATTATGAAGACTTAAAAACTCGTGGAATAAATGTAAACAGCTATGAACGTGTATTTCTTGCGTAATAACATGTATGCATCTACCGACATTTCGAGTGATTTTTCCTCATTTCAACATATTCGAAGCTTACGATATACACTTTAAATCACATATTATCCCCTAAGGAATGTGTGTACCAAATTTCAGACCGACAGGACAATATTTGTAGGTTCCGACGTAATGCTAAACTCAGTATATAGACTTTGCTGCCATTCATGTACTCATTTTTTTTTTTTTTTTTAATTACCAGATTTCGTTTAAATGGTGGCTCACCATCATATTACAGATACATCCATTTGAACTGCATCATTGTAACATCGTATATCTAAATCACGATTTAATGAATTCCGAATATACTCCGTTTCGAAATGTTGCTTCTATGTAAATTTAGAGATTAAGCTCGACTCTTTGGTTTCACCAAAGACCACAGAGTATCTCAATGCTGGAAATACACGTCACATAGTTGGCTCTAATCCCATTTCACTCACACACACGTTCCCGAATTTATTTTCCATTTAATAATGTATCTGTAACATGTTTTAACTATGCTTATAACTTAACCACCAAGCATCCGTAATGACAGCTGAACTTACAGCAATCCTGGAAGCCTTAAAATATGCGGGAGGAAGTAGAGAAGATAAGATTATTATATTAACCGACTCTCGTTCAGCAGTAATGATACTGAAGAACCACATCGCCCAGCGCCACAACAACCAACTAGTTTATGATATAATGAAGGAAGTAGATAAGCTACAAAGCAGGGAGAAAGAAGTAACAATAGTATGGGTAAAAGGCCACTGTGGTATGCGAGGCAACGAAATGGCAGACAACCTAGCCAAGAAAGCTATCACGGACGGAGTAAGACGCCCACACAAGATACCTGCGTCGGACCACCTGAAGACATTCAAAGAAGCATTGAGATCTAGATGGGAAGACGATTGGGCACGTACAGCAGAGTACAAAGGAAGTCATTACAGGGAAATCCACCCGCATATACCTAAATCACATTGGTACAAAAAATGGAGGGTAACCAGAAAATTTTATGTAACAATTATGCGTCTGAAAGCCAACCATGGAGCCTTTAAGAAACACTTATACCGCATCGGAGCCCAAGAGACGCCTTACTGTGAGTGTGGAGAGGTGGAGGACACCAACCATCTGTTATTAGGATGCCCGATGAGAAGAGCAGCAACAGAGAAGCTCCTCAAGAAACTACGCGACCTGGGTTACGTGGGCCCAACCAGGGTCACCACACTTCTGGCCACTGAGGACGTCAGAACGTATAAAATAATATATGAATTTTTTATAACGATGGGAATTACAATATAGATATGTTTCTGAGATTATGTTGTATATTGTTCTTTCTTGTATTAATTTTAATATGGGACAGGGAAATTGGGAAAGCATGTAATTGTATATGCTATACTGTAAATTAAAGTCTGTTTAGTATTAGTGTAATATACGAAAACATAAAAAAATTTATAATGTAATTGTATATGTCATGTTAACTCTGCTTAGTATTAGTATCTGCAAATACATAATGTAAAATTGTATACATAGGATGGCTGTATGGTCAGGAAACCAAAAGCCAATAAATAAATAAATAAATAAATAATAACTTTTTTTTAACTGTTGACCAAAGATCACAGACATCGCTAAGTGTCGTTGCCTCTTAAAAACAATTGAATGTATACAACGAATGATTTATTTAATTTAATTTAATGTGTTTTTAACACATATTATATGTACATTTTGGCTTTATGCACTTCTTCCCCATATAAACTTTAACTATGCCAAATCTCACACTTCTCCGTGCGCGCAATATTCTGAAAAATGTTTTACGCATATCCCGCGCTGGTGTATATATATCGCAATGCAATATATTTCGCATTGCCCTGTTTGTAACTTCTCAATTTGCTCCTGGTTGGCATAAAGGAGCACTTTTGAGCAATACTTCACATGAGGCGCAGTCATGGTGTTTTAAATTAGGTTTCTTGTATAGGCTCTAACTAAATTGCCTACCCTATTCAGAGATAGAGGGAGAGACATAGGGTAGCGCGGCGCGCTCTAATTCAGTTATTCTTGATGATAAACATGTAAGTGAGAAAACGTTTGAAAAATTACTGAAATTGTGCTTAAAGTTTGTTGGAAGTGCTCTCATAATGAAACACTGGATGAATATTTGAGGGGTAATTTTCGCTCCATTTTTAGGAAAAACACGTCTTTGGCGCATATCATTATATATGACATCATCAATCCTCAACTATTTACTGTACAGCGATATAATTGTGCTGGTGCATGCACGTATACATTGACATATGCCATATGTAAAATAAGTTTTGAATATCTTTTAGTAGCAAAAAAGTGATAAATTAAAACGTCAGACATGATGTTGTGTTTACTGCATTCCAATGTAAACAAAAGGTAGTTTTTGAAGCGTATATGTATCTATCACGTCCTAATTCCTGCACTATGTGTCGCGGGGTGATGTAATTTTGTTGAAGCATTCAGTAGTATATGTAGATACTCTCTGCAGTGTGTCAATAGTTAAAAAGTAATAAGTTAAAACGTCATGGCATATGCCGAAGTTTAACCGCATGAACAGCGAAAATTTATTAAGCGATAATTTTTTTAATTTAATTTTTTTTCGCGGGGGGGGGGGGAAGGGAGGGGGGGGAATCAGCTAAACAAATTTCAGTATAGGTATGATATTAAAAATACCCCTATCGATCAGGTCTTGGCCCCCCCCCCCTACAAAGTATCATATGGGCGCCCATGGCAGCTATTATGTATGAATTCATGTCATTTCTCACGAATCAGTACTAGTTCCCGTTTTCAATTTAGAAACAACCGTTTAAAGTCCTCGAAGAACCCTACGTATATTCACTAGTACATAAACATCGAAATAGATATACAAAGGGCCATGCTTTACCCATACTGCGTTATGTAGCGCACCATGTTGTTGCAAGTCGTTTGGAATGAATGTATTTATTGCACTTGTGATTCCAATGTTTCTAGTTCTATATATATTTCGACTCTATTAAAGTCGAGTCGAATTTTCTTAAAAAAAATTCTAATTCCTGAATATGTCCTTCGATAAGCAAGAAGCATGGTAGTGTATATGCATCTTAGTTCTGTATATGTAAGCGAATTTCGTAACTGTTACAATTAGTACGTATTACAGATATTTACTACATTGAATAGATGCATAAAACAACGTTTGTGTGTTACAGAGTCATCAAATTCGGCATGCGTGTATATATCAAGTACGTCCTGTATATCTCAATAAATAGAAATACAGTATGTTGGTAGCTGTTAATCCCTTTAATGTTGTTTTTTGTGTGGCTTACTTCTTTTTACATCGTGAACCCATTCTCGAAATGCAGTTTCGTAGTAATGATTCCCCATCTGAAGTCCACCAGTTCACGGACCTGATCTACAATTATGGTGAGGATATTGTTGAGCGTTTTCACTATGATTGGAGGGTAAAAGTCTCATGCAGGCACTTCAAAAATCTTGCACCGTGGTGGTATTATTGGGGATGATTCAGTTTGTTATTTACTTAATAAGGAATAAAGAATAAGGAATGAAGTGATTAGACGCACCATAAAAGAGGAACCCCTACACGAAAGGGTAGAGAGGACCAGACTGAGATGGTATGGACATGTCAAGAGAATGGAGGCTCAGAGAATCCCGAGAAAAATCCATGAAATTAAGATGCATGGTAAACGACCCAAAGGAAGACCAAGAGATGGATGGCTGAAAGGAGTGGAGGAGTGTGTACGGAAGAGAGGAGAGGACTGGAACAAAGTGGTGACAGAGAGGTGGTGGTTCATAAAGCAGACCCGGCCAGAGGCTGGAAACTGTTGAGGATGATGATGATTTACTTAATTATTAACGGATATGCTATACTCTATAAGTACACTACCGACTGTGAAAGTCTGTACTCTGTTGTCTGAGATCTAAACTTCAGTACTTGTATTGCCACCATCACTGCTATCAGGACAATACCACCTTTACAGCCATGAATTTTATTTGGAAATGAATCATGTACAAATACTTCAAGAAAATACGATTTATCCTTTGCGTAGTTAGTTTATCTTCATTCTCAGTGGCCTTCCCAACCTTTTTTTTTTATCCTCTTTAAACCCGACGAACTCTTTTGCTAGGATTGCAAATACAGACCTCTACGCCTCATTGCAAATGTTGTCATTGTTACCTTCTGCCTTTGCTGTTCATCCAACTGTATCTTCTTTAGCCACTCTGACAGTTTCTAAGTGGCAGTAGACAAGAATGTCTCTAGTACTTGCTACAGGGTGGTTACTGAAGATTTGAAAAATGTAGAGATATTGAGTAACTGGTTTAAAGAGACCATGAGAAACTATTGTGCAGGTATGGGAGGATGTAAACAGGAAGAGGAGCTTCTTATCAGGAGAAATTAGCATTCTGAAAACTGTAAATATTATGTGGATGTTAGAAAACCAATAAAGGGTCTGGTGCGGATAATGTTACGAGAGATGCATTAAAATATAGGTGGAAACGTAATTGAACCTGACCTTGAAATATTATTTAGCTGCAGAGAAATGGAAAGTGCGATAGTAGTACCGGTCCATGAAGGAGAAATGACAAATAGAGTTAAAAGATACGGAACGGTTAATTTACTGGTAGATAAATTAATGGAAACTGATGCGCAAATACGTCAGAAACGTATGGGAAGTAGAAGAAAAGTATTAGAGGCTCAGTACTTTTTCTTATAAAAAAGAAAGAAATAATTGACTGAGAAGTGATTACATTACCTAGGTCATGTAGTTGTGAACGTAATGAACTAATCTTTGCTCGCTAAGAGACAGTTCTTAAGGATAAAGGTGCAACATGACAGATTTGTCACACAAATTGTCGTTTCGCTACGGAGTAGTTCATATAATCTATTGTACGTTGTGTAATCAATACAATTCCAGAATGATATACCTGTAGAAGAGGTGAACTAGTTTATTTCCTCTTTGAAATGTTAGTTTACCATCTTTACTTAGTTATTGGCTTTAATCAATAATTTCTTGATGTGTTGTTGCTAATACACATTTCTTTCTTCTTGCTTTGATGAGACGCTTTGTTATAATCATGATGTAATAGGTTACGTTTCAAATTTTTGTGCATGGAACCAGGTTTAGAAATGATTAGTAATCATAAAACATACAAAATGTAATAATGTGTAGCGTGTATTATGAGTATAAATCTTCAGCAGGTATTGGTAACTGTTTAAATGATTAAATATAATATTGTCCACTGTCAAAAACTTGAAATCTAACCTACTTGAGTGTTTTGTACTTTCCTTTTAATGACAGAAAAATTATCAGATCCAGATAAATTAAGTGAAATTAAAACAATAGCCTCTTAGAAACTGTTAAAAAATTTTAAGATTTCAAATATTTTTATTCTAATTAACAGTATTCAGATGAAGGATGTTCAGGAGAATGAAACAAAAAACACATTCAAAAACATAGTTTCTTTAATCAACGTTGAAAGTTTTCAGCCAATATCGTGTCAGCAACAGTCATAAGCACCAATCTGAAAGAGGCCAGGCTGAATGGCAATTTGGAGACTGTCAGAGGCCTCCAAAATGCCTTGCAGCTAAGCTTACAGCATATAATCTCAACAAATAGTTTGACACTACGATATGGCGTCTCTAGTACTCTTATAATTAACATTAAACCAATTTTAGCAACTCTGTAACGAATATGGAAGACATGCCTCTCATTGACACAACGTTAGTGATATAAGAATCTTGTGGCATTTCTACTGCACAGAAATCAATGATAAAACAGTTTTCTGTGAAGTGAAAACAATATGATGGTTGCTTTTACTTTACTACTATATCATTTTCTGCATTTTCTGATTAGAGCTTAGGTGGTACAATTCTTCTCAGCAATAATTCTGTTCAACTCTCTTCTGCGCTTGGATTAATGAAAGCTGATAAAAATAAATGGTCTCAGA
The DNA here is from genome assembly GCA_031002005.1 of Vandiemenella viatica. Classification (NCBI taxonomy): domain Eukaryota; kingdom Metazoa; phylum Arthropoda; class Insecta; order Orthoptera; family Morabidae; genus Vandiemenella; species Vandiemenella viatica. The sequence continues at coordinate 245,080,327 of JARYHS010011408.1, read as the reverse complement.
TTTACTATTTTTTTAAAATCATTTGAACTAATGAGTTTAAACTCTTTGTACTTTTGAAATCCAGGCTAATTTCCTCGAGCAAGTTCTGAGTGCCTGGTTTAATCGTTGGTAATGGTAGCAGGCAACGAAACCGACCTCGGGATCTGTAGTTACATTTCGCAACTGCAAAAGATGTCCGAGTAATACTCCATCCTATGGCGCATCTCAGAATTTGGTCGAGTAAAGCTGTCTGCAAAGATTAACACTACGTTCACATTTCATCAAGCAATCAACCATCCTCCAGTTTTTAAGTGAAGAAATTACTCGGTGATTACCCGAGAACAAATAGGACTTCAGTTGATCGAAGCGCTGAAGATATGCTCAGTCCACGTGAGAATTGTTCTCAAGAGAGAACAATTGCATATTGTGATCCTTACGGGAACAAGACTACAGCAACGTCGGTTGGATAACAGTCGTCTACATTTAGCTGCCTCAAGAGTTTGTGCAGGCTCTTCAGCTTTCTTGATAGAGTCTCAGTTTCTACTTATATGGGCTCGAGAAATAAAATGAAGCAGTCTCTCAAATTCGTCCTTTTTTTTCTACTTCGACATACACACTCACACTTGTCACTACTGCATTCTGACTAGCCCAGACACGCTGGTATAGAAAGAACACTTCCCTCCACCGATATCAAATATTGCAGTTACCTGATTTGTAGTTGTCTAACATGTTGTGCCACGATAGTTTCGTGGAACGCGCAACTGGGGTTGCTAAATAATCATTTGTGGCATAGGTAAATTACTACAATAATAAATAGACAAGGAGAGAGGGACTGAAATACTAAAAAAATATCTTCGCAGCGTCTAGACACATCACAATACTGCAAGCGTTTAGGAAATAAATAGTTTATACTCAGCACCCTGTCGATATCCCAATGCTGTAATATCGATCGCGAAGTGAGGAAATGAATTTCTGCGCTTTCTTCCTGATTGTTCCAGTGCGTGCATTCCCGTCGTGAGGAAATTCCACAGCGTTGCTCATCTATCTGCGATACTGTCACTACATTCTCAGTCGCAAGAGTACACGGGACGACGAACAGAGGTCACTGACGAGTCCTCAGACGATCTTGTTGAAGTGTATCGCCGAGGTGAAGCCAGCGGGAGTCGTGACGGAGGGCGTTACAGTCCTCGGGGTGGGCGGCCTACAGGTGCGTCACGATGATCTCGTCGTCCAGATCGTCCTTTTCGTCGTCCGTCTCCTCGACCTGGTTGTTGCGGGCCATCTCGGCGGCCGCCGCAGCCGCCGCCTTGGGGTCCTCGGCCAGCAGCTTCTGGCGCTTCACCTTGCGCGTGTGCAGGATCTCGACGATGACGTAGCCCGCCACGCCGACCAGCAGCACTGCCAGCATCACGTACAGCTTCATCCGCGCGCACAGGTGCGTGCTGTACGCGTACGCGATCACGAAACCCGCAGACTCCCACAGACGGTAGTTGCTGAAGGCCGCTTCCTTGTTGCGTCGGAACAGCGTGCCGTAGATACCTGCAACAGGGATGACCCAACTGTCACTATGCGCATATCACCAGAGCATTTAGTGGCGCGGTCAATAAGCGTTAAGAACTGATTTAAAGTGATACCAACGTCATCAAACACAGAGAATATTACACTAGCAACTTTTGAATATCTGAGTCCCGTCTCCCGCTCACAAACATCTCACCGTCTCTCACCATCTGTCCACCTGCCTCGACCCCCGTTTCCAGGACAGTTGTTCCACTGTTTTCTAAGGGGGCGTTCATTAATTACGTGAGGGTCGGGCGAAATCTCACGAATAGGGGGGGGGGGAGGGTCGACAGAAATCTCGTATCATCTTTACAGTTCTCTCAAGAACAGTAGAGCTAAGAAAAAGGATTCTAAATTCACGAGGTCGACCAGTAAGGGGAGGGCCTTCGAGATGTCACCTCACCATAGGAGGTGGGAGTGGTCACACCAGATCTCACCAAATCTCACCAGAGGGGAAGGGGGTCCATATTTCCGTAAAAACACCTAATGTAATTAATGGACGCCCCATAACGCGTCGAGACTTACATGCAGCCTTGTTCATTCGAAACTGGTACAAATTAATTATGATAGATCTAGATAATCATAAATTCAGCCAAAATATTTTAAAATTCAGGTGTTGATTTTCACCAAGCGTGGTGGGTGAGCGGTAACACTCACCTTGCATTTAGTAGGACGCGGGTTCGAATCCCCATCCAGCCATGGGTTTTCCATGGTTTCTCCAAATCACTACAGGCATAGTTGCTTCAACAGGCCATGACAGAATTAATTCCCGTTCCTTTCCCTCAGTTCTTTCCCACCTCTAATGACCTCGACGTCGACGAGGTGTAAAGCCAGAAGAAGAAAAAAGTTTTGATCTTTGGAAGAACAAAGTAATATGTTTATAAAGCAATTTTGTTTACATCTTTTCAGACGAAGCACAAATTCTGTGTTAGATTTCACCGCCTTCAAATTTTCGAATCTGACACTTAGTGAATTGACACTGGACTGTTGGAATCAATAACTGGTCACGGAGATGTAACAGTAATTTTCTGTTTCATTTTCGTGAAACGAAGAGGTGACACCACAGAGCGTCGTGTTGTAGTATAGGGAAAGGAAATCATTGTTCTGAATGAAGGTACTCATTATTTCGAAAGAGAAAGGTAGTAGAAGCTAATGATATCTACTCTTGCTGCTACCTTCACATTTCTTGGTGTGGCTCTATGATAGGTCTTAGTTCACCAAATTGACAGCGGCAGTGTAGATGTTTACACACCCTTTCTAAAATTGCGTCTACGCTTTAGAAATGCCCCTGGATAGTAGTCCCAAGGTGAAATTTGAGTGGAGACTTTCAGAAAGGAAGTGAACAGAGTGCTGAGAACAAACTGGATCACAAAAATTAAACAGTTTGTGAAAGAACAAACCGAGCGTGGTGGGTGAGCGGTCACGTTCTGGCCTCGCAGTCGGGAGGACGTGGGCTCGATTTCCCCCCCTCCCCTCCCAGGCACCCAGAATTTAATTTTCCATGGTTTCCCCAAATCACTCCAGGCGAATGCCGAGATATTGCCTTCAAAAGGCCATGGCAGAATTCCTTGCCCTACTCCTTTCCCGCTTCTAATGACGTCGCCGATGTGTGAAGCCATATGCACAAAAGAAACAAAAAATGAAAGAACAAAAGACTTAACCACACAAATACAACAAACAAAATTCTCGCTTCTCTGATCACAGTATAAACCAAAATAAACACAGCGAGCTATGGAAAGGTCAATGCCAGGTTTAACCAAAAAAAGGCAAGAAGAGGACAACCGACATCAGTTACAGGGGTCACAAACATCTTGGAGAAGACAGCCTCCCGGAAGTGGCAGAGCCAGCCACGTTGCTTGGATGAAAGATGGACAAAAGCAGTGTTAAGGTGGGTTCCCTCGGCGCTTGTTAGGGGACGCCTGTCATCTTTGCCGCATAAACTAGCAGGTACGACGCGCCTCGACCCACCGCCAGGCGGTAGAAGATGAAAGGCGCGTCCTTCCTAGCACGCGCCGTGGAAACGAACCTTTAGAGTGGAGCCCAAGGGATCATCAGATACCTAGGGGAAGACCACAACACCGATGGGACATGCGCAGATTTGTTGGAGTTAACTGGCAGAGGATGCTCCAGTTTTACTTGAATTCTAAGAAGGCACATCATTTAATGTCTGAACTGACGGATCATTATGATGATAATGAAACCACCGCGCCTCTAATATTACTTGGTTAAAGCACTCTTTATTTAAATAACAATCTTTTCAAACACGAGAGAGATGAGAGGAATTGTAAGCAATATTATAATGTTGTAATATAATTCTGAAGTTTTACAGTCACTTCCGGAACTCTCACTCAATATCTCCTCCCAAATACTACCATTGGATTCGTCAGAAGAGAATCGTTTTTTATTCTTTGCTAAATTTGGCAAACGTGATAGTTGATTTAACAATTTCCATTTCTGAAATTTGTATAGCTATTTTGAAAAATTTATAAGCGGTGTTATATCCGTGTATTTTAGACTTGGATTCAATATTAAAAGAGGTGGTAAATATTTTCGGTCAGCGTGATATCAGATTAAGAAAGATCAGAATGGTTTTAAGATACTATCATTGAATAGTTTTTTTTTATCTGCGTAATGTCTCTCTAACAGCGAGGTCTTTAGAGACGGGAAAGGATGGGGGGCAAGGAATGGGAAGGAATTCGGCCATGGCTTTTTGAAGGAAGCATCCCGGCATTTGCCTGGAGTGATTTGGGATACCATGGAAAACCCAAATCTGGATACCCGTCCTCCCGAATGCGAGGCCAGAACGCTAGCCGTTACACCACCACGCTCCGTATCATTTAATAGTCTTGGCTAGCGTGGAGACCAGAACCAGCCGAGGGGCATGGGGTTCTAATTAAATTTGTGTTACTCTTGTGTTGTCAGTACTTTGAAAATCAACATCGGAAAATCATAAATAACAAAAATACGTAACACAAAACTGTGGGCTCCATATGACTGAAAAGTAGAATGCTGTTTTTTCCCAAAATAAAAAAATGCATATCCCTTTTTCTTCCATGAGGTTTTTACAATCCTTTAAACACATAGTTGTAGGTGAGGCACTAGATTTTAGCAACCTGCTAATGAACAGTTACCTTGAAAGAATAGTTTCCGAAAGGGGCAAGAAGCTAATAATTGTCGCCTTCCATTTTTTTTTTTTCTGTCACGGATTTATCAGCGGTAATCTACTCGTTTATATTCTATTTCTAAAACACCTACACGCCCCAATTGTGTTATGACAAGAACGATTTCGCTAATTTCACCTTTTATAGTAAAACAAATTTTCGTTTTGGCGAGTGAAAAGCAAGAACAGCAACATACGAGCTGCACGTGAGCACGGTATAATGGCTCCATTGTACGCTCGCAAAAACGAAAACACGAGACTGCAGGCTCCGTTCCAGAGACCGGTTCTGGACGCCGTTAAAAGATGATAGCATCACGAACGAATCTCGCGGACTGCGCGAACAGGTATGAAAGCCGCTGCTAGTCGCCTTACCTCAACATCGATAGTACCAGACACAGTTACGAAACCACTTGTCCACAACTCTCCCACACTGCACTGTATTTACAGTAGTTATTATATAAGATCATTATTTTTGCCTGCGTGTTGCCTCCATGAGCGGTATTTTCGACTGATATTTCTTGTCGAATAATCTGAACCACTCGAAGCGTAACGCTGCACTCGATTTCTCCAGCTGTTTTGTAACGGTAAACCTTCTACGTGTGAATGGCAGGTGAGTTTCAGTTACTCCTCATATTTTATATTTTTTTTCTCCCTCTTAAGGTTGGTATTCAAAACCCTTGGCATCTTCCTGCGATTGGAATTTTCCTCGATTCTACAGCAATAAAAATAATTTCGTCCCACTTTTAGCGTAACAGAACAGTTACATTTCCCAAGCAGAGAAATATTACTGCTGGTGAAATGTTTATTTTCGAGGATTTCAGTACAGTTTTGCAGAAGCCTTCCAACACTATATTTATTGGCGGAAACAGTAACGTACGGTGCTCTAGGAAAAGGGATAAATGCTATCCAGCTAACCGAGAGGGGCGGTGGAACGGTTAGCGTTCTCGCCTCGCATTCGGGAGGACGGTGGTTCGAATCCCCGTCCGGGCATCCAGATTTGGGTTTTCCATGGTTTCCCCAAATCACTCCAGGCAAATGCCGGGATGCTTCCTTCAAAAGGCCATGGCCGAATTCCTTCCCATTCCTTGCCCCCATCCTTGCCCCCCATCCTTTCCCGTCTCTAAAGACCTCGATGTTAAAAAGAGACGTAAAGCAGTTATAAAAAAAAAAAATATCCAGCTAGCTGAAATATCCAATCATTCTCTACCAGTGAAGGTACAGTTCATAATAATTTTTCAGATAATTGTTGTTTATTTTATTTGATCGGTGGTAGTTACCTAGACTGACAGGACAAACTGCTGTTCTCACTGTTTTCTTCCACACCGAAAAAGTTTGGAAAACATGTGCAGCTCATTCAGACGATGAGACTTATTGGACAAACATTAAAGCTTGACCCAAACGCAGCAGTTGAATGTCGCCCTTAGACGGCCTATACGGAACAAGAAGAATAACGAAGTGAAGCTAAAAATCCAGTACTTCGTTTGAGTACTAATGCCTAGGGAACTTCAAATTTCGTAGGGATCGATATGTTTTCAGTACAGCCAGTACACTGCTAAGGGAGCGTCAATAAACTACGTGGCTAGGTCTAAAAAGGGGGGAGGAGGGGTTGGCTGGAAGGCTACTCTGCGCTACGTGGGGGGGGGGGGGAGGGGGGGTTTCCGAGTCAGGCCACGTAGTTTTCCATTCATATCATTTTTCAAAGTTGAAATAAGTTACATAACACACAACAGCATGTGAATATTTATTTCCTTCATTTAATTGTCTCCATATGTAATTTACAATAGTATGACAAGAGAAAACAGTACAAAATATCCTCTGGAATCAAAAGGGGAAAAAGCCACGTTGGGGAGGGGGTTAGAGGCAAAAGCCACCTCGGGATAAGTGGGGGTGGGGGGTGGGGGAAGGGGGTTCACAGGAGGCCAAAATGGAGCTACGTGGTTTATGGACGTTCTCTAAACTCTGGGAATCAGTGGTCGTTGGGGTGTGGTTAATTCTGCGAGGTTCAGGGCACGACAGGTCAGGTCAATCCAGAAGACAACGTGGGAAAAGAATCGAGCCTAGTCGTGCTGCCTGACGCCTTTCACTGAAAAGTTTAGATCACAACAGTTGTTGCACAACGACATTTTTCACCGTTAAGGAACCATAACAAGTTTTTGACAAGGAAACGGGTGTTATGGGGCGGAATCTTGCATATTCTGTGAACCGTTTTCTTTCATGAGGTTTGAGTTGTTCATCCTAAATTAGTTGTTCAAAAATACAGTACTCTCCTTACGCGTTAGTTTGAAAGAGTGTTGTCGCAGTAACCACTTCGGTCTACCTTTTCACCTGATGAAGACAGGAGGTAGTTGTTGAAACGTGTATAACAGAATCCGGCAACAAGGGATTGTGCATAAACTACGTGGCTCGGTTCAGGAGGGAAGGGGTTGGCTGGAAAGCTATGTTGGGCTACGTGGGTGGGGGGAGGGGGGGAGAGGAGGGGGTGTTTCCGGGCCAGGCCGCGTAGCTTTTCTTTCATATTATTTGTCATAGTTAAAATGAGATACAGAACACATAGAAGCAAGTAAATATTTATTTCCGTCATTTAATTATCCCCGTATGTAATTTACAATATTCTGACAAGATAAAACAGTACAATATGTCTTCTGGAATCAATATGGAATATAGCTACGAGCTACGCGAGGGGGGGGGGGGGAGGGTTTTGTAGAGACAAAAGCCACGTCGGGCTACGTGCGGAGGGGGAGTTCACAGGAGGACAAAATGGAGCTACGTGGTTTATGAACGCTCCCCAATATAATACCCGCAAGTTTTCTCCATATCTAGAGGTTGACATTTTACGCTCTGACGAAGAAATCTGAGATTTTGTGATATATAGAAACACTTCATGGAGCAACTTCTAATTAAACAGAACTGTTGCATGCCTTATTCATGTTGAGCGCTGGATTGAATCATTAGAACTGCAAATGAGAGAGTAATATCCATCCGCCTCTAACTGCCTCTGTGGTCACTAACGAATACGCCTAATTCTCGAGTACACGTCACATATTCTGATGGCTCCATTATGAGTTCATTACTTCCGTATATGTTCACTTTGTGATGAACGCGCAATTTGTATGACTGGACTTTGTCAGGTAAACACGTTGCTGGATGGTTGAACGTACGTTGTAAGGTTTTTCGAGTAGGGAGAGTTTTCTGCTTTTAGGTAATATACCTTAAAGGCGTATGACGCCAGTTTTATGCGACTGACCGTACAATTGATTGTGTTTGTGAAATAGACATAATATTCACTTATATTACTCTATTTTAACAATTTTATCAAAGTTCTTTCTGTATGTGTTATTTTGATTTGTAACAATACCATTCGCTAAACAAAGAAATTAATAACAATAAATGATACTGTAAATGATCATTTGTAGTCTCGATGGACTAGATATAAATTACTTAAATAATGGAACACCGCTGAAACCAAGAATTTGGGAAACAGGATCTAAATGTAAGTAAAAGAGCTTAACTCAGATGTGGATTTAGGAGAAAAACGCAGAACATTTCAAGAGAATTATTGTATCTGCATTATATACAGAGCAGGTGGTCCAGTTTTAAAACGGTCATTAAAACTTGGTAACTGATTAATCCGATTGTGACTTTTTACATCATGTTGCTTTCGGAAGCTTCCTGTGGGTGTATAAAAATAAGTTTAATTCTACTACAATCAGCTCGAGAACATCTAAATGTAAGTAAAAGAGCTTAACTCAGATGTGGATTTAGGAGAAAAACGCAGAACATTTCAAGAGAATTATTGTATCTGCATTATATACAGAGCAGGTGGTCCAGTTTTAAAACGGTCATTAAAACTTGGTAACTGATTAATCCGATTGTGACTTTTTACATCATGTTGCTTTGAAAGCGTGTAAATATTTCGGAAGCTTCCTGTGGGTGTATAAAAATAAGTTTAATTCTACTTCAATCAGCTCGAGAACAGTTTGTGAAATTCGTATGAAGAATTGCTATGTAAGGTATTAACTCTGTTCACACTGAAATGACCGCTTCGTTTGCTCAGGTCGTTTCGGCACCATGATGGTGTCTAACCCCTTCGTCATCAGCAGGGTAGGAAAGAGTGCGGTGAACGGTTCCTCATCACGAGACTGATTTCGAGAACCTTGGGTTAAATCCCAAACCTCTCCGCAGGACACTCGGTGAGCCGTCCTTCGGATGGGGACTTAAAACTCAGAGGACCTCTTGGTGTCTTTCGGAAGAGTAGACTTGAATAGGTGGGCACCTGCTTTGAATCATGCTCGTCCTCACATTTACACTAGCGGAGGAAAGGAACTGGCCTTCCTACCTCTGAAACCAGACCGAGTACGCCTCTTTCAGGAGAATAAAATTAATGTTAGGGTTATAGACAAAAGACAATAAAATGCAAAGACTATTCAGATTTAAGAACCTAGTAACATCATTAGGTCTGCATGTTATAGCGTATTTCGGTATTGAGTGATTGCGGAAAAAGACGAAAATAGGTCAAGTGTTAAGAAAAGACTCTGGAGCTGAATACATGAAGAAATACAGTATAAGAAACTCGAATTCTGGGTAGGTTTTTTTGAGCTCGCCCCTAAAGCCAGTTAAAGATATAAACATTGAGGCACCCGGTTTGTCTCAACTTTAAGATGCTTTACAATAACAAGAATTTCTTCAAGTGAGTGCCTATTAATGAATTAAATAGCATGTAGGGATTTTTTCTTATGATTTCGAGAACCTTAGGTGACGCGTTTGGTATTTTAGCTAAACGCGTGGTACTATATTGCCTGTGGCACAACTTCGGACTAGCGGAGTAAGCCATACCAAATAGGCGCATGCAAGCGGAGCACGAAGTGTGGGAACCAAATGTTCGTGCCAACGAGAATTCGCTTGGCTGGGCACTGTAAAGGGAAGCCATTCACTTGTCTACAACCTTGATCTCTGACTTGATTTCAAAATGTAGCACCACTCTATAAACCTTGACTCGCAGCTCTCAACGTCTCATTTAGAAATTACGTGCCGGCTTGGTGTTATGGGCGTGGGAGTAATCTTATTTACAGTCGATAGAGTCTAACTTCCGTTACGCACGTGAGTGCTCTCAAGGTTGACTTGGTTGCCACCTGCGATGATTTAACTTAATTTCAAATCTTCGATGTTAAGACAGAATAGCTCTTATCCATTTAAGTAGCTTTCCTTCTAAAACAGAAAAAATGTATAACCACATGTACCGCCTAATATGTCTTCTTACCAATGGCTTGCTTTTGTTTGAACGCTTTATTTGTTTTAATCCTTAAACATAATTTTAAAGTTAACATTTTCAAGTTAGGTAGTGGACTCAACTCCAAGCCGTCCCATTTTGCCGCCCTCATCGCTAGTGCAACTATTCAGCTTCAATCATATTTCTTATAGGTGGTGACTATTCGATCCGACAGAAAAAATGCACTCTGAACTAGGACCACTTTAAGAAAATTATAATTTATAAATGAAAAATGAAGGTCCTCCCAAAACAAAAATCATTTCTCATTCCTATTCTCGCTTACGCTCTGGAAACATGCACACAAGTATCAAAGGACCTCAGCAAGATCTAAGCCTAGAAATGAAGTTTCTTAGAACTGCCATCCAGAAAACTAGACTTGATCACATAAAGAATGATGAGATTAGATCAAACCTAGAGATAAATGGCCCAATGGAAGAAAGACTTAGGCCATCTAGACTAAAATGGTTTGGGCATGTTAAAAGAAGTACAAGATTACCAAAAGCTTATTCAGAAAAATAATCTAACGGGAAAGAGAGCATTTTTGAAGACCAGGATGAAGAGGGATGGAGGTTATAGAGAGAAGAGGATGGAATGGGAATCTGTTACGGACAATGAAACTTTCTTAGACAGGACACAGTGGAAGATGATTGTCTATAACCACCAAAATCGGAATAGTGGAAGGCTCGTAAACCACAGGCGAGAAACGGGAGATGGCTCCTAGTAATCATGAATGGATGAATGAAAAACAAAAGAAACAACAAAATAAAAAAAAACTTTCGTTGTTTTGCTTCCAAGTAACTAAATATAACAGATAGAATGTTTTTTAGTATTTGTTTTTTCAATGGTCAATGTTGGAGACATATTCCAAGACCGTAGTTGATAACGTGTTTTTAAATAGACCTGGTAACAAAAATGGTCTAAAACTGAAAACTTTGACGTCCACGTGCAACGTTATTATTTTTCAGTGATGATTTTATACTTGGCGAACGCTGTTAGAAAGCTAGAAAATATTTTTCGACTTAAGTTTTCCACACCTTAAATACGATATTCGGTTTGGGATAAACGAAACGCATAACGTGTGCGAATTTAAAATCTGAAACTTTTCCGTTTACGAGCAAGAGGCTTATTACCAACATACTCACAAATAGCAAAACTAATGCAACATGGATCCGTTTCTCTTCGGCTATGGTACCCTAAAAACGAAACACTCTTATTGAGCCCACTGCTTTCTGTTATTGTTGATTTTCCAAGATATAATTTGGTCTAATCCTCGAAGACATATAAACCAAATGAGATCGAAACACTTCTTGATATTAAAAACAGAAATCTTCTTCATTAACACACTTCAAGTAATAAAATTGTGATACTAGTTTTAGGGAAATATCTTAAATTAATCACGAATGTTTTATTGTACGCAATTTATGGAAAACTCCTCTTTTCAACGAGTGGAATGGAACGGAGCTAGAGTTACACGCTATTTAATCACTAACATGAGCAAGTTTATAAACTCATTTCTTGTTTAAAGCTCATTTTACGAATTACCTATACGCAGAGCAACCTGCAAATTTTTGTGCTCTTGAGATCTTCCTTCAATATTTTCTTTAATTTCCCCCCCCCCCCCCCCCCGAACTCTTTCGAATCGAACCAACTCGGTGCATCTCAAGAAACCAGATACACCACGACCAATCTTGTAACTTCTCCCTGGTTTCGTATTTCTCCCATGTTGAGAAATGTCTCCGAACGTAAAATATCATTTTATATATGGCCATCCGCAGAATACCTTTTGGATACATCGTCTGGCAAGGAATTTGTGTGACTGTACTCCTTTTATATGGTAAATTGGCCATCCTTCCGCAGTTGCTTGTTAAACAATTATAAATGAAAACACCGTCTATTAGCAACTGGTTTTATTCATATATACTCAGACGCGTTTCGCCCTTATGGAATGGGGCATCGTCAGTGATAATTATGGTTGAGACAGTTACATGGTGGTCGGAAGCAGCTCTATCTGCTCTTCTTTGCGACCAGAACTGTTGTTGTGGTTCCACATAACTATTAGAATAACTATTGTTACAATTTTTTGTTTGTTGATATAACTATATCACTGTTTCAAAATCTGTTGAAATTTAAACTACCGTACACGCATCTAAACAAGAAGGTTCTTGCTGTGCGTCAAAAACAAAGTGTAAATTTTAATAGATTTTGACACAGTGATATAGTTACCTCAAAAAAAGAGTTACAATAGTTATTCTTATAGTTATGTGGAACCACAACAGTTCTGGTCGCAAAAAAGTGTAGATAGAGCTGCTTTCGACCACCATGTAACTGTCTCAACCATAATTCTCAATGATGACGTTCCATTCCACAAAAGCAAAACGCGTCTGAGTAAATACGAATAAAATTAGTTGCTAACAGATGGTGTTTCCATTTACAATTGTACTTCTTTTACTGGTTTCTAGAACTTTTGTAAATCCAGTCTAAACAAAAGACGTTACCATATGCTTCCCCTCTTTTAGCAGGCAACAGTGCTTCTGATGATTTATCTTCTGACGCACCACTTTGAGCCTCTGACTGGAGTTGCAGTTGTCTGGTACGAAACTCACCGTTGACTTGAGTCTGCCAGACGGCGTCGCCGACTCCCCAGAGTCCGGAGATGGCGTAGAAGACGAGCGGTGACTGCGGGTTGGGCCTCCAGATGAGCAGAACACCGACCAGGCACGCGTGGACCAGTGCGCCCAGCGCCATCAGCGGGAACCGCCCGACGAACTTCATCAGCGAGCCGAACAGCAGCGAGCAGATGGCGTTCACCACGCCGAAGCAGATCATCACGAAGCCCACGTTGTGCACGCCCAGCGCGCACGACACGTACGCCTGTAACACAACCACTGGGTCACTGAGTGGCAAGGGACAACGCGGTATAACCCGAAAGTCTATTAATACGACGGCCGCAGAAGTCTTAGGAATCATTTGACCACAAGGTAGTTTGCGGACTAGCCTTTCTGGTTCTTACACATCTCTTAAGAATCATCGGGGAAAGAGAAATTAATTCCGTCTTTATAGAGTTGGAAAAAGCTTTTGACAGGGTGCAGTAGAAAATCTGATGCATGTCTTGAAGAGGAATTGAGTAGATTGGAGGTAGAGAAAGTAAAAATAAAGATTAGAAACGAGATGTCGCGACAATCAGTATTGGAAGGAGCTTTAGGCCTTTTCCCTTTATTGTTTAACTTATACCTGGAAGAGATTATCTGGAAAAGCCTAGATGAAAAAAGAGAAGTGTGTATTCGTGGCAAGAGATTTACCGACGATATAGTCTTATTAGCAGAAAGCTAACTAACTATAAACAAAATGCTGAAAGATCTAAATGAAGCTTGTAAAGAGTATGGAATGGGAATCAGTACAGCAAAAACAAAAACTGCTGTAATTGGTAAAAAGGAAACTGATAAACACTAAGAGAGGACAAGCTAATTTCAGCCAAGAAAGAGCCTTCAGATATCTTGGAAGTAAGTCACTTAGGACTTGAGATGTCACCAAGAGGTGAAAACTTGTAGCGAAGGAAGCGTTTAATAGAATGAGGTGATTATTAACTGGGAAAGTAGATAAAGCGCTGAGGGAAAGACTTGGCAGATGTTTCGTGTGTAGTGTGGCACTTTAGGAGGCACTGGTACGAGAGTATCAAAAACGGATAGAAACGTTTGAGATATGTATGTCGAGGAGAATAGAGAGGATAAGAAGGATGGAAAAAAGTGAGTATTATTGAATTACTGGAAAGCTGTGGTAAGAGGAGTAAACTACTGCAAGTTATAAGTGAAAAAAGAACTGGACGGGACACTCGTTGTTTGGGGAGCGCTTGTCAACAGATGACTTGGATGGACTAGGATAGTGAGAGGAAGAAGCAAGTACAAGATCGTAGATAACATGAAAGGAAACAGAAACTACAGGGACTTGAAGAGGAGAGTAGAAGACAGGAGATCTTGGAGTGCAACCATACGAAAACCTATCTTCGAGCAGAACACTAATGATGATGATGGTGATGCCACATCTAGATTATTAGGGCCGAGTAATTTTAAGGAACACTTCCACTATACTTTAGTTAAATTACAGGAAATATTACAGAACCAAATTTTCTACACGGGAACCCTTTCACTTACAAAACTGACAGTGTAAGTCATTGAACAGAATATCAACTGAAAACTGGCCTGCGAGGGCACCACGTGCTCATACTAGACCCGTTAATGAGTCTCTGCAGATCTAAACTGGCTGTTAGTGACCAATCAGGATCCATGAGATCTATCTTTTTGCTGGTAAAGCAATCTAGACCCAGAATGGTCGGAGAGATTGAAAAGAAGAAGTAGATTACTGATACTAGACAGAGTCGACTCGTAGCTCAGTGGTTAAAGTACTCCCTTTCAAAAGTTCGGGGTCTCGATGTGTGTTCTAATCCCGGCTGAGCCAGGGATATTTAAGAGTTGGTTTGGATCCCACGTTAAACTGTAGGTCCATCACCAGCTAGCAAGATTACTCGAATTTACTTTACACCCTTTGTACATTTATTCAATATACAATGAGTCGACTCATATCTATGAAGAACTTCCTTCCGAGAAAAATATCGCTGGAAGCACTAATTAATACTTATTAACTACCGTAAATCATCTGGAGGACCATCAACTGCCTATGAACAAGGGTCTCAATGTCTTAAGATAATATGCTGGCGTGAGCAAGTCTAAATGTGGACTCCGCGACTGTAGAAACTAGCTGCACGCAGGAAGATGTGATTATGGTCTCTGACAAAAGGACTGAATTTGACGAATCCTGGAAGAAGAAGATATAATCACTGTATTCCCGGACACGCAAGAAGAACCACTTACATAACGGTCCAACTGGTTATGTGACTGCATGCATCTGAAGTTGCACTGCATAAACTGGTAGATGTGAATAAAATGGAACGAACTTTAGTTTTAGCATTAACTCGTACAGTCAGATAGCACTATTTGCTGAGGATAGCGGAGTGTTTTCCGACTTCTGTCCTACAGTTTCAGATTAGTTCCACGAGAGACGAATCACTTTTCGTGATTAAGCAATGTCGGCTGCTTGTACGAAAAACTGTTCCTCTGTACTGTATTGGATATGCCAGAAAAGGTAAAAATATATTGGAGTGAAAACAAATAATTATAAAGCACGGAAAAGAAAAGATTTTGGTGTGGTTCATAAAAGCAAAGTAAGCTGCAGAGGAAAGAAAGTGGGAATGAAGGAGTAAAGCAAAATAGGGTAAAACGAGATTCAGAAAAGAAGTAGCTTTACAACCGAAAATCTCTGCTCCCATATGTTTTACAAATGAGATGAAGCAAGATGCCTGTTCCAAGGGAACAAGCCATATGGTTGTCTTGCAAATGAAGTGAGCAGTATCTGTGGTATACTTCAGCAAGATCTGTGAGCACCGCAAACAACGTTATGAGGCATCAGTTCATGTCAGGACAGTACTGAAGACTGAAGTTGCTGTGTGATAGGATATGATCCAACGAGGAGTGGCATTTGCAGGTATGGAAACCCGAGGCGTGTTTCCATCAATAAGTCAACGGTAATGTCATTTGGACAACTACATCTCAGGCTAACTATTATGATAACTACTGGTAATGATTGTGGAAAATCAAACTGGTTAAATGGTGTGGATGTCGAGGTAGGGCGGACCAGCTATAGGCGTGGTCTGGCACGAGGGCGCAGGCCAAGGTAGCTCCCATATTCTGCACGCAGAGCAGCGGGCTCCGGCTTCGCATAACCGGTCCTGCCCGCCGTTCTCATCGCATTCTCTTCCGGGTGTTTTAATGTCTGGTCACTAGCATGGCTTTGTACACAATTTTATGTACTCGCTTGTATGTTTTGTTTGCTAACAGCCATAGTAGAAAGGTCTCTGGTAGAAAGGAACATAGTAAATTACCAACACTATAGTTTACGAGGGACTGGCTATCCACACAGATTCTATAGTTTAGAAATTTTCAACTGAGAAGGCAGTTTCATTTGAGATTTGGGGAAATGGTGAACCTTAGGTTTCATGTACCAGAAACTGTGAATTATTTGTGTTGTGATCTAAAAAAAATTCGCCATCGATGATTAGTCAAATCGAAAAAAAGGAAATTTATATATAAATAAAAATAGACGTGTTTTTTCCTATATTTCACTTTTCAGCCACCACTACATAGCACAGATCACTGATGTTTGTGGGTGGAAGTAGCATGGAGTTTCCTGTCGTGCACAACGTTGCCCGAATGCCGATAGCTGTGGGGATGTGGGAGATATAATGATTAAAGTTGGTCAGTGCAGGGCGTTTTCATATTTCGACCAAAAATTCGTATCTCCGTATATTTCTCTTTCCTGCCACAACTACATAACATAGAATTTTGGTGTTTGTGTGTGGTAGTAGAATCGTCATTCCTGTCGTGCACTATGGTTGTTAGATGTCGGTAGCTATGGGGATGTGGGAGAAATGGGGGTTGAAAGTGGTCGACCTGTGGCAATTTCATACTTCTGCCAAAGACAAAAGTGTCATGGTGTATCACTTTTCAGCGAAAACTATAGATCACAGATAACTGGCGTTTGTGTGTAGTAGTAGCACAGAGTCACCTTTGGATCACAACAGCGGCCGAATTTCAGAAACTGTGGTAGATATGGTGGTTGTAATTGGCCGACCAAGGATATTTTTGTATTTCGACTGTCTCCAGATTTGTCACTTTTCTGCCACAACTACATAGCATAGAGCATTGGTGTTTGTGTTTGGTAGTAGAATCGTATCTCATGTAGTGCACTATGGTTGTTAGATGTCGGTAGCTATGGGGGTGTGGGAGAAATGGGGGTTGAAAGTGGTCGACCTGTGGCAATTTCATACTTCTGCCAAAGACAAATGTGTCATGGTGTATCACTTTTCAGCGAAAACTACAGATCACAGATAACTGGCGTTTGTGTGTAGTAGTAGCACAGAGTCACCTTTGGATCACAACAGCGGCCGAATTTCAGAAACTGTGGTACTGTGGTAGATATGGTGGTTGTAATTGGCCGACCAAGGATATTTTTGTATTTCGACTGTCTCCAGATTTGTCACTTTTCTGCCACAACTACATAGCATAGAGCATTGGTGTTTGTGTTTGGTAGTAGAAACGTATCTCATGTAGTGCACTATGGTTGTTAGATGTCGGTAGCTATGGGGGTGTGGGAGAAATGGGGGTTGAAAGTGGTCGACCTGTGGCAATTTCATACTTCTGCCAAAGACAGAAGTGTCATGGTGTATCACTTTTCAGCGAAAACTACATAGCACAGATAACTGGCGTTTGTGTGTAGTAGTAGCACAGAGTCACCTTTCGATCACAACAGCGGCCGAATTTCAGAAACTGTGGTTGTAAGTGGCCGACCAAGGATATTTTCGTATTTCGACGAAAGGCATGTGTCTCCGCAGATTTCACTTTTCTACCACGACTAAATAGTATAGAGCATTGGTGTTTATGTGTGGTAGTAGAATCGTGTCTGTTGTCGTGCACTATGGTTGTTAGATGTCTGTAGCTATGGGGGTGTGAAAGATATGGGGGATGAAAATGGTCGACCTGCGGCAATTTCATATTTCTGCCAAAGACGCATGTGTCACGGTGTATCACTTTTAAGTGGAAACTATCAATCGCAGATCACTGGCGTTTGTGTGTGGTAGTAACACATAGTCTCCCATCGATCACAACGTTGGCCGAAATTCGGTAACTGTGGGAGTGTGTGAGATATGGTGTTTGAAATTGGTCGATCATGAATATTTTCGTGTTTCATCCAAAGACTTGTGTGTATCCGTAAATTTTACCTTGCTGCCGGAACTACATAGCGCAGAAGATTGGTACTTGTGTGTGGTAATAGTATCGAGTCTCCCATCGTGTACTAGGGTGGTTAGATGTCTATAGCTGTCAATATGAATTCTTTACAATCACGAACGAAGTCGTGGGTACCAGCTTGTTTAAAAATAAAAACTGGTTATCAGTATCATTTACAGAGAAATATTCGTAAATTTATAAAATAATCTTTGGTGGAGATGGCAACATTTTAAATCAAACTCGATAATCTGCTACATATTTCATTTTCTACATTATGGACGGAGTTCAACGCCCCAGAACCCAGAACAAAATAATTACTCCACTTCCATTTCATTAACATAAAATAAGAATTGAGGTACTGGAAGCCTTTAGCTGTAATTTTTGGAGGATACACTATCCATTTCTCAAATTCTTTCTTGCATCTTTATTAAAGAACCCAAGTAATTGCGAGTATTGTTTCATTATTCTGAAGAAGAAGAAAAAATAATCGTATGGTGAAATGTGTTTTCATATTCAAATAAAACATTAGAATACGAAAATAAAAATAGAAAAGCAGCCTTACTGTTCATACCTTGTTTCTTTATACGCGTATTGAGCTTTGTTTTATTGTTGTTTGATTGCATAACGTTTCTCTCGAAGCCTCTGGGCATCTTCTAGCGCAAATTACGGTTTATCACTGAACGAGTATTTTGATTGTCAACGAAAACAAAGCAACAAGCTATGTGTTTCTTCTTTGTTTGGGTTTTCAGTACGGAGTTTCGTATGGTTACACAAAAAACATTCCTTCCATCACTGTCCGTAGTTTCCGTATCTGTTTATGTTCGATGGGTGTTTAAATATTTCCATCGCTTCTCGTGC
Source organism: Vandiemenella viatica (assembly GCA_031002005.1). Lineage (NCBI taxonomy): Eukaryota > Metazoa > Arthropoda > Insecta > Orthoptera > Morabidae > Vandiemenella > Vandiemenella viatica. The sequence goes on along the minus strand of JARYHS010011408.1, from coordinate 245,061,672 downwards.
ATAATGTTGGCGCAATTAAACAACAAGTAAACGCAGCTCGACATCCGGATAAAGGAATAAGATATAAATTTACAGTTATATAATCTTAGAATTATACTGAACGATACAGATCATCGATTTGAATGTGAAGATTGCAGCTTAACATTCAGTCGCTGGATTTGAAGGAAGTACAAGCACGTGCGATCGTGTAAACTATGTAATCAGCGGCTAAAGCTTGCAATTTGTGTAGGAAACTCTTGAGAAACAAGTTCTGCAGTTCTCTAGCGGCCTCTAATTTGAAACCATTAAAAATTACGCGCCACCACTAGCGACCCAGAAAGGAACTGGTAAAGCGAGCTGGCCACCGATTTAACACGTCCTGAATAACTCCCATTTCTGGTCCGAAAACGTTTTTACTTTCTCCGTGATGGATAACAAGAACGAAATGAAGGCCAGTCGGAATAGTGTTTGGAAACTGACCGTGCATTATTCTACGAATTATTCTTTGCAGATTATTTACAGAATAACGTAAATAATTGCCATCATCATTATCGTGAAATGTTATCTTTAATTTTTTTTTGGATTGCATCGCAATACTGTTTAGAGACCCGAAACATTTCAATACCACTGTTGTGTGACCGTGAGAAATTCACACGGATTTAATTCTTTTTGGAACAAAGAATCTTGTTATATATAGCACATTCAGACAGACAAATCATATCTTTGTTTTAATTGACAAAAAAGGACAATACAAGCATAGTCCTTGAAACAAGAGTGCTCATAGAAGATAGTATTGTTATTAGAGTCGTCTTATATCTGGGCTCGTGATACTGTGGATTGCGTGGTTTTTGTTCTTTTCTCTAGAGTAAAGGCGTGAATATCCGAGCATACGTTAAATCTTGATACCTGCAGATACCTATGACACTATATGTGAATGCAGGCTTTCCCGGCGAATGAATGATAACAAATCTTCTCGGGTTTGCAGCCGGATTTTATTACAAAGCGACAAGCTTTCGGCAACTAGCTCAGTAGCCATCTTCAGGTCGATTATGTATCGGCGATCTTGCCGTAACGAACGCCTGGCATTCGTAACGGCAAGATCGCCGATACATAATCGACCTGAAGATGGCTACTGAGCTAGTTGCCGAAAGCTTGTCGCTTTGTAATAAAATCCGGCTGCAAACCCGAGAAGATTTGTTATCACCTATGACACTGTTCCTAGCCAGGTGTGGAAGTCCTTTAACCGCGATTTACGTAACAACAAACTGTAACAAAATACTGGCTTGCCAGTGTTGCATTACTGTTTCCTGGGATGACATTGATGTCAGATTGTGCAAAATATGAGTGATAGAATTTTTCAGCGGCGGCCAAATTTATTGTCAAAGTGTGTACACATCCGCATTTTGTGGTTCTGTTCAACCTTGTTATATACTGGTGAGCTGAGATATGTTTTTACTCTCGACACAAAAATTCAGGAACATCTAAACTCATGTGAGGAACAACAATACATATTGCGATCATTTTTGTCTTTATAATCATAAAAGGATTATTAATGAGTGGCTGCGTGTTAAAACTGCGTGTTAAAATTATAGATTTTCACATATGGCGGTGTGGTTATTGGGAAATTTGAGTGATGCATTAACGTATTTTAATTTAATCTTTGGTTAGCTGTTGCTGTTTTTTGAGGCATCCTGTATTAAATATTGCATTTAATTCGAATATCCTCGAAAATACGACACTATTAGAATTTATACACAAGGTTACCAACCGCTAGGTGGAAGAATTACAAAAATGCCGTTGTTGTTATCCGTACTAATGATTTCACTGCTTGAGTACTCGGGTCCCATTAAAGTAATATTTTAATAGTTTCTGGATTGAATGATTTAGATGTTTTGGGGTTTTTGTGCCTGATGAAGCTCAAATACGGATTCTAAGTTAATGAGAGCCTATTAATAGCACCTGTGTTGCACTAAACCCAACAAAGTTTTCTGGACTGTCTCTCCCTAAATCGTCGTAAATATTTGTTTCTAGCTTCTGCTGCTGCCTCTGACAGAGTGCATATAGGCAAAAGTGTATACTCTATTATAAGTGGGCCCTCAATCAATACTTCTTGTATAGGTGACATTGGATGCCACGAGTACAGTTCAATGTACAGTACATCTTAAATTTTTCGTGGCAGTGGGGAATAATTTTTTTTTATATCTATCTTGTGCCCACTATATAGCATTCACATAATAGTATAAAACCTGCCAATCAATGTTTTGTTAATACCTATTATCCCTGCGGACATCATTTGCTAGCTAAATCGGTCAGGTCGGATTGGATTTTATGGGGATTTCGATACATCTTTTGAACCAATCATGGTATTTCTTTAAAAATACACTTAGTTCTCTTAGCAGTCTGCCATTTTGTTTTAATTTCCAATTTAAGCATTGAAAACTTTGGTTCGAACTGTGCGTTTGTTGGGTCGTGAATGTCGATTGATTTAAAATATTTTTTCCTCGACTAATTCCAACTTTTGCACAAAATCATTTCCTTTCTCGTGTTAACTCATATCATAAACAAGTTTTCGGGTCAAGAGCATGATACCAGAAATGCTCATAACAAATAAAATCTTAGATGAATTAATATGACGGAAAAAAGTAAGTTTGTTTCATTGTAAATAATGTAGAATTTTTTCGATAAATAGACGTTTGGCACTGTTTGGCACCTAATTTTCAATGGAACACCAAGATAGTACACCAAACTAATACCATACAAGAAATCAGACTTGGGAAAGGTCCGGAAATATAACAAAATCACTCTTTAATAATTTTCGTAATAAAAAAATCAGTACAAAATGAGTCAGCTTACAAAAATGTACAGAAATAAAGTTGTGCGATACCTTTGGATGTATGTTACTATTATTTCAATTCTAGGTACCTGGCTGAACAATATCCATGATTTAAATCACCACTACTCACTTAACGTCACTCACAAATAAAATTGGTACAACTTATAATTTTCTTGTATTTGCTTGGTAACAGTACGTGGGTCTTGCAATGTGCTCAGAAGATGACTGTTCACGGGGTGGGGAATGAACCTTGTCTAAAAAACATAGCTGATTGACATTCTATAGACATTTACCTCGAGTCAGGTAGATACGGGTTCTTGGAATTTGCTTAATTTTTTTTTTGACTTTTGATCGGCTTTTTGAGTCAAATACCCCGGTGTGGCACGCTGCAAATTCGTAATCTAAGAACACTTCGCATATTCTAACACACAAAAACTTCTCTCCTGCGTTTCCGCCATCTTTTCAACTGCTGCCATCTTACATGCATGCCAGACAGTAGACACCAAGCGGGCTTTTAAACTTGGCGAGTATATGTACCTTTTCATGTATCACTCGTCTTTAAATACACAGTATCTAAGGATTGCAATCCCGCAGTGTTTTCAATCCCGCGGGATCCGTGCGGGATTGGTACAAACAGTTTTTTAACGCATATATTTAAAACATAGTTACTTAAAACGTTAATAAATTAAATAATAATTAAATTAATAAATAAATTTTAATTTTAAATGATAAAAATTAACATTTAACAATATTTTGATTGGCAAAATGACATTAAAACTTTTTAGCGTGTCTTAAGTGTGTTTCGAGGTTTTACATTTTTGTTTTTTAATCTAAACCAATTTTTAAATAAATAATAAAAATGTAAAATATTGAGTCTTAGGTCAATTTATGTGCCTTACAATACATCAGTTTAAAAATATGGTTTGCTTAGTGGCCAAGTTACCAGAGTTTTTTTTAAAAAAATTATAAATAAACGTTCCATAACACCGAGAAAAGCATTCCATTTCACAAAGTGAAGTGAATATACTCTGTGAAGTGTAGATTTGGCTCAGAACAAGATATCTAACTTTTTGACACTGCTCAAGCACGAGACTTGGCCTTTTTTTGCGTCATTCATTATTATATCTCCTGATTCCTTGATTGATATTACAGTTGATTCAATGTTATTAAAAGAAACTACTCACCAACATGTAAACTGTCAAGTATTTCAGATTTACTTATGTGGGGTAACGACGTTTTTAGTGTGGAAATTATTATTTTTTGGTAAGAAAGGAGACTTTCTCGGTGAATGATTGCAGTGAAGTCCTCATAGGTTGTATCTCCGGATTTCATTGCAAACACACGAAATTACACACCTGAGGAAGACGGCGGATGCAGCCGTCGAAGCATGGTGTTCCTACAACACTATTCGTCGATACACCCGTGAAAATTTAATTATATTTTTTTTTACCTTTAGTCGAAATAATAACAAGGAGAAGAGGGATTAATCGAAAGCCTGAGTGGCACATGTAAGCAGGTGGCTTTCGTCAAAGAAACGCATTGAGGCAGCGGCCAAAACAACAATAAGTCAAAGGATATACAATTTCCTTTTGATAGCTGTTAAATAAATAGGTACGCGATCGTTAAAATTACGATAACATTAGTTTCATATCAACGAATAATCAAATTTTCAGTCGCAAATCGAAAATTGTCACAATTACTTTATTTGCAAATACAGAAAATGGGAATAATGAAACCATGAATAAAAAGCTGTAACCCTGTAGTTCAGATAACGTGTGCGACACTTAAAAAATAATTATATAGTTATAAAATCGTACTAAATACACACCATAACTCAAATTACAGAAATGTGTACTCGAAACAAACGTAAGTTTTAATGAATACGTAAAAGTGTATTTATTATGACGAAGGTTGACAAAAACAAACGCTTGTTCACATGAGTCAAATGCCAACTGCAAGGTTACAGGCAAACAGTGCAAAATATCCTACAGAGACCGAGTGGGGCAGCGAGTCACGCAGACTGACACGCGTTTCCGCCGGATTTTGCGGATTGCGGATCCGCTTAATTTTGTGCGAGATCCGCCAGACTGTCTAATGATGCGAGATCCCGCGGGATTGCGGGATCCCGCTTTGCTGGATTGCATCTCTAACAGTATCTTAAATCATTTTGGTTAACCCTGTATTTTCGTTGTTTATTTTGTTCATTTGTAAGGTTAAGTTGATAATTAGTAAATTATAACGTAACTGGGACTATCCAAAGCGCTTAAGACGCTAGCTGATTGTTTGGTACGTACTGTAGGAGGGAGTGAAGTGAATAGTGCACTGACCTGCGTGAAGTCGGCGCCGATGAAGGCCTGCTCCATGCCGATCCACACCGTGATTGGTATCAGCAGCTGCTGGTTGCGTTTCTTGAGCTGGTACGCCGTTGCCGAGAGAAGCTGGATTCCGCTGATCTCTGCAGTGTCTGAGCGTCGCTGCCTCTCCCCGTACCTGCAACCGGTAAAAATGAGACCTCTAAGTCCTCTCCACATTAACTATAGAATTCATTTTTTTAACTAAGATTTTTTTTCTTAATGAAAAAAATTCATTACCCTCTCCAACAAATTTTGTGTTGTTAACGGAATTTTACAACACGACACTTACTTTCAAATACGCTTCATTTCTTCCTCCCTACATCTGAAAATAAATATTCCAGGAAATTTATGTCTGTGTAATCTGTGCTCTGAAGCACAACGAATTTTCGCATACTTGAATCTCGTTTCCAGAAAAGCTGGTCCCGCAACGAATGAATGGGGGTTTAATAGTATGTACCGATCACGTTAAACAAACGTAAAATGTTCAATTGGAAGAGTGCAATAGTATGTACCGATCACGTTAAACAAACGTAAAATGTTCAATTGGAAGAGTGCAATAGTATGTACCGATCACATTAAACAAACGTAAAATGTTCAATTGGAAGAGTGCAATAATATGTACCGATCACGTTAAACAAACGTAAAATGTTCAATTGGAAGAGTGCAATAGTATGTACCGATCACGTTAAACAAACGTAAAATGTTCAATTGGAAGAGTGCAATAATATGTACCGATCACGTTAAACAAACGTAAAATGTTCAATTGGAAGAGTGCAATAGTATATACCGATCACGTTAAACAAACGTAAAATGTTCCATTGGAAGAGTGCACGAGAAAACATGAAAATAATAATACAGGTAAAGGTCACGGGGCTAGTCGCCCTTTTCCCTAGGGCTCGCGGAGGTAAAGATCCGCATTCCAATTCACGACCATTGGCACTAGAAGAATGCGACGGGGTCAACGCCACGCTCCGGCAATTCTTTACCTTCTCGCGGAGTTTCCTCCACGGACTCATTGGATAGCAGGCTGAGTGGGCCTAGGAAGCTGTTTCGGAAGAAAAATCCTCGGCTTCGTTGGGGATGGAAAGCCGGATCGTGCGGGCCGTTGTCAGACGCTCTCAAAGAAGTATGAATAGGACGCTCTGCCGCCTGAGCTACGCATGCCCGAAAAAAGAAATATATGGATCAATAAAACCAAAAGATAGTCAATAATTTCACGATACTCGAATGGGATGGTCGACAAAGGACAAGTAATTCTATTTGCTTAAGGAAGCAGATTCCTTTCAATAGAGCTGAACAAAAAAGTATGCTTATATAGAATTTATTATCAGAACTGTTTTTGTTTCACGTATTTAACACATTTTTAAAATCGAGAGTTTAAGTCTATCTGCAAAGCTTTTGCTGGCTGATTCTTAGGGATGGGCTAATTCTGTCCAATAGCAAATAAAATTAGTCATCAGTTCTTTCTTTTTTGTAAGTAGTAGATACTTGGCGTTGAGGATTAAATAGAATATATGGCTGGAACATTAATCCGTCGTCCTGCTTTGTTTCTCACGTGTCAATACTGGTCCTGTATTATTCAACAACCCATATTTCCTCCTGTACGGCAAACACTCAGTGTGTTAGGCAAGTAAATCTGATTTTAATGTGGAAATACACGTCCTACAAAACTCAATAAGCAAACTGAATACTTTTAATATACATTGGAACATCGTCCTAAATACAAAGATTTTTATGTTTTCCGTAATTCGTAAACTTAATAAATCAGTATTCTTAGGTAAAATTTTTTACACCAAATCAGGACAAAAAATGTATATAGGTAGCTTCATTGTTATCTCGCATTACCTATTACCTAACGTTATTCTGTGTAAGTACGTGAACGCTGCTTGGCAATCAATGTTTCCATATTACTTATAATCTCAACCAGTGAAAAATGAGGAACCAATATATTCCATTGGCCACAAATATTACAAAACCACAAATTCCATTCCGAATCACAATTATTTGTAAGTATTCCACTGTTTATCAGAAACAGATGGAAGGATTCGGAATAAAATCTCACCATTTTTACTGTACGGCTAACATAAAAAGAGGCAATATCCTTACGGAAAAAAAAACTCACGCACGATGCCTTGATGTACAGTATAATGATAAGAACAAATGTAACTTTACATGTCGCAATTATTTAAGACTTCATCAGTCTTCGACGTTGAGATCATTTGACATGGTAGTGGATGGGTAGCAAGGAATGGGAAGGAATTCAGCCGTGGCCTTCGTGGAACTACTCAGCATTCGCTTGGAGTGATTTTGGAAACCATGGAAAACCAAAATCTGGGATCGAATCCGTCTCCTGTAGTTAACCATTGATAAAATAATAACATTTTTCTTATAATCCTCAGTGTTATTTCTGAACAGCACTAACAGAAATAATGGCTAGTGGTATTATTGTATTTCTGAATTTGTCAAAAATATGAACTCAAGGCAGAAATTTAAAATGACAGTAATTACCTAACAGTAATTGGTATCGCAGTGTTTATCGTATCGATTAAAATGTACAACTTAAAAAAGCATTACAGTGAAGCGGCCTTGAGATTTCATTCTACTGTGCTCCACGGAGCACACTTCCTGAATAAGTGCAGACCCGTGAATCGAAAAATCAGCATCCGATACAATCGTCCTAGAACCTGACATTGGCGTGGAAAAACTAACCAGAGTGTGAATACTAGCGCTGGCTTTTGAACTTAATTACTCTGTGAAACGCCTACTGATTTAAAGACACGACAGCAAATAGGAATTCATTTAAGTAAAGCATCCAGGCATCGAAGTTTCTAATAAATTAAACTGTTCGAAATACGTATGGCTGTTTGCGAAAAATTCATTTAACTTTTATTCTTCCAAAAGTCCAATAAATTTCACTTCAAAGGGATCCAAATTTCGTTGATTAATTAAAGCAACATCTCTTTATTTGGTTGAGTTTATTAAATGGTCGTCATGGTTGATTCAAGGAGGTACATAACGCGGGATAACCGATATACTAACCATATCAATTAAATCGACTAATGGTTCTGGCAAATTTTCTGTAAATGTATAGATGAATGATGGGAAGGTTTCATTTCTCCGCCTCGAAAATTACACGTTAGAATAACACAACACACATTAACACAAAGCTTGCACGGATTACAGACAGATGGCCACATTTTCTTCTCTTCCATAAATTATCATACTGTAAAACTTTTCTATTATTTTGGGGGGTATAACGTTCGTCAACAACTAATTCATTAGCGCCCTTCTTTTTATGTATAAATATGCCATAAACTGTACTTAAAAAAAGGAACGTGATACGAGCGGAACGTGATACGAGCGGAAAACTGAATGACCATACAAAGAATAGGCTGGGTATTAAAAGTGTGGTTAAAAGGAGAATTATGACTTCTTTATAGTGTGATAAATTCGTTCGGTGGTTTCACGTAGAGAACCAGAGAAGTTGTGACCTTCCTGCTGACAGTAACCAAGACGTGTTTCAGAAACAATGGACACTTAGTCTCTGTGTTTACTGACCTCACTGGCGCTTACGATAAGATTGTGCTGTCTAGTCTAGCTTAGAAACTCACTGTGCGAATTCCAGAGAAATTTGTACCTTGCTACACAACACATGTTTGAAGGTAACGACTGGTTCAGGGTTTTACAAGGACTATTTTATCGCTCCGCATGGGGTTGTATGCTTTTTCAGTTGAGCTACTGCTGCTCACCATATTTATGATCAGCGGATAACACTATGGAAACACAGAATGGATATCAGAATAGTCGACAGATTTTACTGCAACTAGTATTCTTCTAGTGTAATGTTATGTAACATCATCTTCATATTAGGAGGCGTATTTGACCTCTGAATCCATCCTGCACCAGATATACGTATTCTAGACATGAACATCAGGCTACAGCTGCAAATAGTGGAACTGATAAACACTACTTCAAGAGAATGATACGATAACAAGTACTAGGGAGGAAAGGTGGGAGCGGAAAGGCAGCACGAGAATTTTTTCTACTTCGCGGAGAAGGTATTAAATTTTTTCTTAAAATCACTCCCGTTGGAATTAACTACGGAGGGGCTAAATCCGACTGTAATTTCATACCAGCGGTGAAAATGTAAACGGACTTGTAGGTTGCGCTTTCGTTGTCATACAAAGCAAATCTTCTGGTGTCTTCATGTACCAAAAACAGCTTGAGCTTAGGCAGTGGAGGTGATATTACTCAGGCCATTGCAATGAGCCTTTAATTTACGTTCGGACTCGATAGTAACTGTTTCCGATTCCAGAACGACCATCCAAAGACAGCTGTATTGCAGACGGAGCATGCAAACTTTTAACCACTCTCTGTCTGAATAGCTCAACTGCAGTGACTCTCTCCCTTTCCACATCAGTACACGGTAGCGAAGGGGCCAACCCTTTGGCGATATTAATGCCATATACCATTCGTTTCAGATGTATAAATATAGACGCGGAAGTGGAAGGCATGTTTTTCGATAAATTATAATATATATTCCGAGTTGCGTAGTAGCGGAGGTCAAAAGTCAGAATAATGTAAGTACTGGCGGTGAATTTCCACCTTTCAGGTGTCACGACAGTTGTATACAGACCTTTGGCAGTTATATAAGCCACTGGGCACACGCCCTTGGGTTCGTCCGTATCTCTTTGTACATCTTGCAATTAACTGACGAAAGCCTCATTGTGCTTGGCCATCATCTTAATTGTGGAATAGTGTTTAAACCTCAAAAATTGCTGGGACCTCCAGAGAAACTAAAATTTTCTTCCGCAATGTAATCTCCGAGGGTTCGCTGCCGGATTGTATGTGCAAAAGACAAGCTTTCGGCGACGAACTCTGCCGCCATATCCAGGCCGGTACTTACGCCGTGACGACCAGAGCTGCAGTGCCAGTCTCAGGCGCCGAAAGCTTGTCTTTCGCACATACAATCCGGCAACCCAGCCGCGAAGATTACATTGCAGCGACACGCCGACCAAGCCTTTGTTCACACATAAAATTTTCTTATCTTATTTGCTTTTTTAAGCAAGAATATGAAGTGGTGATTCTGACACTGAGCTGGGAATTTATTAATACCTTAAAATCTTCTGCTCCATTAGTCGAGCCTTCGAAACTGTTTTCAGAATAGTATTATCAATGAAGCTAAATTCTAAATTTCGATTTCAACGGAGGCCGGCGATAAATTTTTTTCTTTCTCTCACTTAGGATTCAGTAACAGAATTCTTATTGAATGACTTGTTTGTCCATCTATTCGTCGGTCACAGCCAAACGTCAGAAACTCTTAATTTAAAAATGTTTAGTGTACATTAATTTAGGGAACTAAATAACTAACTTAAATTTGATACATCATAAATATGTACATTATTCGATATGGATTATCTTGAATCAAAAAGTGCAAGGCAATGCGAATAAGTAACAAAAAGAATCAGATTGCTCACGAGTACAAAATAAACAATTCAGCTGTTGACACGGTTGATTCCCTGAAGTATCTGGGGGTAATAGTACAAAGAAAGATGAAATGGGACTTGCACATAACTTCCGTCGTAGGCAAGGCTAATTCTAAATTGCGATTCATAGGTCGTATTTTGAGGAACTGTAATGCTCATACAAAGGAGATAGCATATAAAACACTAGTGCGTCCGCATCTAGATTACTGTTGTGGAGTTTGGGATCCGTATCGCAAGGGCCTGATCGACTCAGTGGAGAGGGTTCAGAGGAGAGCCGCTCGATTCGTGACTGGTTGCTACAGCCCTTATGAAAGCGTAACAGAATTGATGCATAGATTGGACTGGGATAGTTTGGAAGACAGACGACGTAGTTTGCGTTTGAATTTATTGGAGAATATGCGAAAATCTTTAAATTACGAGTGCAATGAAATACTTCTTCCGCCAACCTATGTAGGTCGCAATGACCGGAGGGAAAGATGCCGTACTGATGCTTTTATGTATTCCTTCTTTCCTCGCGCTATTCGGGTTTGGAATGCACGGGTCTAGGATTTGGTGCTCACCTCCCTCTGCCACCCACAATGTTTGTGATTTGCAGAGTATGGATGTAGATGTAGATATTAATTATTTTATGAAAATAATTTTTTGAATATTTTCAGAATGTTTCGAAGCCCCACACATTTTTTTCAGCTGATTTCTTTATGATTGAATTATATGTACCGAGTGAAATACGGTTTCGAAATTAATTTTTTCCCTTTTATTTACTATTGACTTTTTGGTAAGTTCAGTTAATCGGGATTAGCAACTTAAAGCGCACGTATGTCAGATTTTCTTATAACTGAATAGTATGGAATCTTCTAGACTCGTAGTGACATTTAGGCTCAAATCTTGCTCATTCATCAATTTGGATATACACAATCCGGCATAACACATAGTATCGAATATAATTTCAAACAAGAAATGTTGCTGCTGTGTAATCGTTTACGGATGTTGAAATACGTTTCTTCAATTGTTTCATGTTTATCAAAATAAACATCAAAAACAATTTATCCCGTTTCATGGCGTATTGTTAAATTACAGAAGTATTGGTAGTCGTAAATAATGTAAATGTGAACCCAACCTTCTTGAGCTGCAACATTACATGAAAGATTTGCTTAGCGTGTTATAGGCCAGCTAATATTTCTATACTCGGCGCATACTCACCGACCTTCCTGATAAACGTGTTTTAGTGTTCAGTAATCATTAAACAGAATAACACGAAATATTTACGATAAAGTTTATACCACTCACTGACAGAGCATAACTTAACAATTGTTCTATCTAATCTTAAGAAATCAATTCCTGGCTAGCGAGGGAAAGCACCAGCTGAATCAGTTGAAACATTGTTTTCAGATGACAACTAATTTAACTGAAGCATCATTAATTTCCAACAATAATTTTAGGTATCACCCCTAATAGTCTTCGTAATACCTACACTAAATGGAGGGTACATTATTAACGCTGTGACCACGGAATACCACTGTCAGTAAATTTTCTATGAATGTCAAGAATCTGCAAAGCGTAAACAGTGATGACTACTTCCTCTTTTTTCCGTGATACCACAACATCCTACGGCCTTTCTTTAAACAGTCACGGCAATCTATTTTCTCATAAACAGGTTCTTTTTTTTTCTATATCTCTCCCTGCGATTTACTCTTCTGTTCCGAGGAAGGAACCAATTGTGCAAATATCAGTCGTTCAGATATTCGTTAACTCCAAAGTTTAAGACATAACATACTACATAGTACTGTTGAATCGAACAGTAACAAAGAATAAGTTACTAGATAATTAAAACTTCGAAAACATTTCATGGTAAATGCACAGTAAAAAGTTACTGCCTTTCAATTTTTTAAGTGCATAAAAATTATAAACTACGATAAGATGTACATCCTGTGTGTCACATTTTGGCTTATCGTATGTACAGGGTGATTATAATTAAAGTTTAAGTTTCAAAACGCTCTAAAAAAAACGAACCACTGATTAGAATGACGTCAAAATCGAACGGCGTATTATTGAAGAAGGGGGAAATAACTTGAACGGAAAAAAAAATAGTTCCAAATTTTGGTGACATATGGCGCTGTAAGCATCAGAATTTCGTCTACAAATGACAAATCGTAAAAGATATCCTGTCAGATGTAAATGGGTTTCGTCTGTCCACAGAATTTTCCACGGCCAATCATTGTGCACTTCCATGTGAGCAAGAAATTCCAAAGCAAAACCCTATCTTGCCGGCAGGTCAGAAGGAAACAACTCCTGCACATGAAAAATTTTGTACGGATAGCATTTCAGGATGTTTCGTAGAATTTTATGCGCCTTGCTCACAGGCCTGTCCAATGTTCGGACAATTCTCCGTACACTGCGTGGTTGCACACCACCGCTCGACGCCTCCTGAACTCCTGTGGCCACTTCTTCAACTACCGCCGAATCACATCTTTTTCCTTCCTCTACCAGACTGCACATCAAACGAACATGAATTTTCGAATTTTTCATCATTTTCACTAGACCCATGACAGTCATCGGTCCAACTCCTTTCTTCATACCCTTGAGGGTCCTGAACTTCTGCAGAGCTACTGGTGCAGAATCACCATTCATGTTCTTTCCCCCTTCTTCAATAATACGCCGTTCAATTTTGACGTCATTCTAATCAGTGATTCCTTTTTTAGAGCGTTTTGAAACTTAAACTTTAATTATAATAATCCTGTATATTATCGACCTAGTATACTAATTGAAACACTTTTTACTTTCTCTTCTAGAAATCGCAGTATTTACAATAGATATTCGACCTATCGAAAAATTAATTTCTTGGAGTAGATCTTTAAACTGTGTTGTTGGTTAGAGGAGAGTTGATTTTGTACAGCACCAGGTTCCCGTGAGTGTGTTTTGTGTATTCTGCGAGGTCGTGCACAGCGCTGTTGATGAACCAGAGGCCTGTTGCGTTGCGGTCCACCTCCCGCGACTCGCCAACAAAGGATACCCTTGACCCTGAGACAGACGCGATCCGTGTTTCCTGCCGTCTAACATCTCGCGAAGTCACTTCTCGCTCGAGACAGTCAACATCGGCTTCGTTAGCTCTGCAGGTGTATCTGCACGAAGCGAGAAGAGTTTCCACGTGGAACCTCTGAGGTGCGATCAGAACTCAACAAATTAACCACCAGGAAGAATACTGTACTTCCCTAAATCCGTGGTAGTTTCACCATTATCTTTTTTACCCTCTCAGTGTGTGCGACAAAAATTTAAATTATATCCGATTAAGGACTAGTGTCAAGACTTCATTCGTAACAAAATGGTGTCAGCTGGCTGGCTGAATTTTTTACCATCGATGTTCGTGATTTAGGAGTTTAAAAAGCGTATAACAAATAGCAATTAAAAATAAATAGTTGTCGCTTGTGTTATTACGCCTAGTCAGCTCGCTGCAGTATAAAACTTTTTGCTTGCGCCAAATAACATTAACAAATTTCATTTTAGAGAATTTCGAATAGGCATGCATCGATACTGTCTGACTTTCATGAATTCCTTGCTAATCTAAATCGTGTATGCTCCCTTTCTTATCCGTAGTAACTCAATGTTTGGTAAACAAAATGTTTGCGCAAGAGTCAGACAGTTAAAAGCGAAAGGAATCCCTTTCTACATCACTCTCATTTATAGGGATCTCCTGAAGCGAGAACATTATACCTATGAATATTATTATTATTTGCGAAATTCTCCTACCGGATCACGCATGATCTAGAGTCTCATCATGGCTTGTCATTAAGAATTTTCCCCATGTTTCCACAGCGTAGTCAGAACCAGGAATTCTCAGTTCCTGGAGCAATAGGAGGAGCTTAAGATCTGTCTGCCAAACATATATCTTACGTTCTGTGTATGATAATTGTATTTTTTGTTTACGAGTTGTGTAGTTTACATGACAGATGCAAACCTAGAAACGGCTTAAATGACTTCGGAAAATCGCCTAAAAACCACAATCAGGACGGCTGGTACGCGGGGTCAACGTCTCAAACCTGCTCCTGATCCATTCTACCAACTTGGACAAATTTCGAACATTTCATCTTCTCAACTAGATGGCTAACACTTTCCGACTGGCAGCTATGTTCCCGACACATTCAACGGATTTCCCGCCCACCCCCTTAAATATCTATAGTTCGGGTTGCCTATTGCATAATTGCTGAAGTTGTCATAGAAATATCAGGATAAACACTGTGCAAGATCTAAAACTACACACGTTTTTGGAGATACATGACGGGGTACAACGTGCTTAAAGTCCACGGGAGAAGCCGAGAGTAATCGCCAGTAGTAAATAAATTTCTGGTTGTGTACAAGAAGTGTGATAATTACTATCACCGACTCTGCAGGGTGAGCGGTGAAGCTGGGGCCTGACATCCAGATTTCCCGAAACCGTGGAACCTTGGGGGAAAAAGCTAAAGGCAAATGTTGGTACGGTTACTTCGAAAGGCCAAGGGCGAATTCCTTTCTGTTACTTGATCCTCATCCTCTCCCGGCCCTAATGACTCTGACGTCAATGTGCTGTAATGTCCGAAGGGAAAAACCTCATTCAGCATGCAGCCTTTAGATACAGCAATGGAGAATTAGTATAAGATGACCTCTCTCCCATTCTGTACCCAAGAGCCTGAGTTTGCTGTCAGTGCACATATAGTGAAGGCATGTGATACGTTCGTCCCTTTGCTGTCTTTTGCTTTATATTTCAGCACCGGGTTTCCACTTATTTCTCCCTACTTACATAACACAATACACTTAGCGTGCAGTCAAGATAATGATGTCCTCAAATACTTCAACACTACAAAAATAAAGAAAGACATTTGTCACGTTCACAGACACTAATTAGCTAGAACGATTGATTTCTGTTGATTAAATAAGTCATTTATTGGGCATGGCTACAGCTGTGTAAATTAAGATTATCTATATGTGAGCATATTATATAATTTTACTACAGAAGATATAACTCCTGTACAATGAGTTACTAAACAGGAATTGCACATCAGCTGGACTGCGCGAAAATTTCACGAATGATATACGGTGAATACCAAGGTTGGTAGCTTGTAGTACGATGAAAGAAGAACCGGCTCAGTTGTAATAATTGTTTGTCAAGTCAATTGAAATAGGTACAGAACGCAGCAAAAAAAAAAAAAAGTTTTACGAAAAAAAATTGGTAATTAAGAACTGCTTTCCTAATAGAAACAAAAAATATTCGAGAAAATTCTTACTCTAGAAAACACACTCAGGTTATCAACATCTCTATGATATGTGGTGCTGCTATCTAGCGGTATTGCGATCAATCCTTATTGACGCCAGCGAAGTCAAGCAGCTTGAGCCTGAACTATCGCTTAACCGTGACCTTCTTCTTTTCCTGGCATTTGTCCCGTATTGCAAGGTCTGTTTTGCTCTTCCATAAAAGACGGTCTTGTGCGTCTTCAGGTGAGGTATTGACTGGTCGCATGTTCACCAGCAAGGTATCTAGCCAGCGCTTCCTGGACCTCCATCGTGGTCTTCAACCCTCCAGACTTATATCAAGCGCTGTTCTCTCAACTGAAGAATTGTCGCTGTGTAGTACATGGCCGTACCATCGCAAACGACTCTCCCGCATTTTCTCAGGGATTGGAGCCACACCAAATGCCTCCCTGATGCGGTCCAATCTAGTGAGTCACTGCGGCCAGCGAATCATCTTCACTTCCATGACATGCAGCTGTTGTTCATGGCTTTTCGTGACTGGCCAGCATTCGGTTCCATACAGTGGCACTGGTCGAATGACGGTTAGGTAAATTTTTGATTTAATGAACAGTGGCACCTTCCGGTCGAAACGGGCTCTTGTGACCTCACGGCACTTCATCCAGGCTCTTTTTCAGACGTCTTACAGCTTCTGACCTTCCGAATAAATGAGTGTTCCCCGGTATATGAACTGGATGACTTACAGTGTTGAACGCCGTCGATATCAACAGACCCTTCAGCAGGAACTCCACACTCCATGTATTCGGTTTTCCGTACATTAATTCATGATATTAGTTGTTCATAATCTTGCCACTTCCTGGTTGAATTTCGAAAAATTTATTCTTAATTAATGATGTTACCAATCTTTAAAATGATACCTTACGGGTCGATTTTGGGTCAGTAAGAAGGGAGAAAGATGGCTTGTCACAAAGAAGCACCTTTTAGGAACAGTATACTGATAATACGTCGAGTGGGTACCTGGTGAGTGGGTCTACGAGGAGGGCGACCATGGCGACGGCGATGAGGACGCATGACAGGTAGATGGCGCTGATCTCGTAGATCTCCTCGTCGGGCGGCCGCGCCAGGTTGTCCACTTGGTGCGTCGCGGTGACGCAGAAGTTGGCGCCGCACACCTCCAGCGGGTTCGACGAGCCATTGCCGCCTCCACCGTGTGCACCGCTCGACAGAACTGCAACACGTCCATCACACTGAGCTACACTACGCTTATTTATAACATCCAAAATACCCCATTCTGTTCAAGAATGGAATTAAAATAATCAGTAAATAAACTAACAGAATATAGTAAGAAAATATATTGATCGTCACCAAAATTGAAGCAGCATCTGTTGTCGAGACCAAAACGCTCTGGTAAAAACCAACAAAAAAGTTTTGTCATTGTTTGTTGTATCGTTTACCATTTTCATCATGCGATTAACAGAACCTTTACTTGTTGGATACAATCATCCACTTACCAGCTGTCATCTTTTGCACATTCCTGATATCGAATAATAAGAAACCAACTTAGTCGACAACCCAACGTTTGGTTGGATCGTTCGAAAGGAGGCATACTAAGACATTGTATCAGAGGTACGACGGCCAGTTCTTTTCCTCTTGGACATACAGCTTAACGTTGAATCCCAATCACGGAATATCCTGGGGTAACTCGTATAATCAAACTCAACTCTTAAAAATTCCTGGCTCTCCCGGGATTTGATCTGAGGTTTACTGGTGATTTTGGGTTTCTGTTGCTGCCCAAAATCACTCCAGGCGAATCTCCTCACGGTTCGTTCCAAACTCCATTAAAAAAAAAAAAAACATTATTGTCCCCCGGTCTAATGACCTCATTGTCAACAATTCATTAGTCCAAATAATACAAATATTTTCTTCATACAATTGTCAATCAGTGATGGCTGATAAATTTTAATGTTCTCTTCACATTTTCTGAAAAAAAGTTTAAACACTCCAGAAAGGGTCATTTAAATAATTTGCCACCAAGATACTAAGGACGTAATCATGAGAATTTTCATCTGAAGTTTATGACGAATAGTTGTATTCTCCACATCGTATTTCAATTAAGACATACGTACGCCAAGAATATTGGTGTTGAAAGCGATCCGAAAAAAAAAAAAAAAAAAAAAACCCACTGTATCATTTCACTTAATGTACTTTTCAATAAGGAGAGTCGACAAGTATGAAATCACAATACATTCCTTCATTCAAGATAAATCTGCTGTCGTGCCATTGGTTGAAAAGGGATGCATGACTGTTGGATTCAGGCTTTCTCTCGGATGCAGTAGGTAAATTAATGTCTACAAATAACTTCACCTCTCTAAATCAGGCCATTTACCTTTACATCTGACCCACCCTTTACGTTCTGCAGATACATTATACCACGTCTGTTGTCCAGCTCGAAGATTACCAATGTTTTCTATCCTACCGAGTACTTGATGAGTACTTGATGAGTGCTACTCACCTAGCGAGGAGATGAGGTTGCCCCAGAGTTCCGCCGTCTGCCAGGCGAGGAAGAAGAAGCCGAAGAACCGGACGACGATGGCGTCGACGGCCTGGTCGGTGAGCTTGGCGTAGATGCCTCCGACCTGGGTGAGGTAGGTCGCCTTGGAGGCCCACATGGGCGCAGCGCCCAGACCGAGCAGGACTCCCGCCGGCACGAGCGTGTAGAAGCGCGGGTAGAACTGCGCCCCGATGTACGGGGCGTAGCACAGCATGGACAGGCACAGCGTCCACTTGACGGTGAGCCGCTTGATCAGGAACGTCGGGATCAGCATGCACGAGAGCACGATGGCCGCGTAGATGGCGGACAGCGAGACGGTGCCCAGGCCGTCGGCCGCGTTGATGGAGCTCTGCAGGTTCGCCGTGCCCTGCGGTCATACAGGTCAACTAATGCAACTGACCAACCCATAATTCACAGCCTGCACTTCCTATCATGGATACTATCTGTGCGAGGATAGTGAGTGTTGCCACTGTCTTAAAAAAATGTTCAACCAAAGTAATAATACGTTCTCTATACGTATACAGAGAAAATTACAGACCCAGTGCACAAGAGAAGGCTGAAACTGAATGGACGCCTTATGTGAATGAGTGACACTAGGCTGACAAAATCAATTTTTAACTATATCACTAAATCAAAGGTGGGTTGAGGAGACGAGAAAAGATAGGGAAAAAGTTGGGATCCATCGAGACGAAATAGAGAATGGAAGAGTGTTGAATAAAATTTTCTCGGGTAGCTAGCCGAGTTAGTCCATCGTTTGACCACGACGTTTCGGCGGTCACAATCTCTGCCGCCATTGTCAAGTCACTTGACAATGGCGGCAGAGATTGTGACCGCCGAAACGTCGTGGTCAAACGATGGACTAACTCGGCTAGCTACCCGAGAAAATTTTATTCATTTACAACGCCGAGAAAATCTCCAGTCTTACATGGAAGAGTGTTGTTTCAAATTGAAATTGAGAAATTCAAGGGATTCCAGAAACAATGTACAAAGGTCAAGACCACCTATTCTGAAGAAAGAAGTGGGAACCTGAGTAAAGAATGTGAAAATTCTGGGAGGAGAAGAAAAGGCGAACCAGTAAACCAGTTGTTTCACGTGGTCCAACGCAGGCCCAAATCGAAAGAAGAAGAATAAAAACGCGCTCTCTGCTAGTGTAAATTTGACATTTGAGGATAAAGTTGGATCAGTTAAGTGTTAGGGAATTGAAACAGTCTTTTATTAGTGTTTGGTATAAATCTTGTCACCTCAAGTACTGTGTGATTTTCTCAACCAGTTAAAATTAGATGTTTGTTGGATGATGTATGAGTTTAGGTAATTTTGCAATAAACCATGTATCTCGTATCATGCCTTCAAATCGAATAACTTATTAACCTTCTTAATTGTCATATAATGTTCAGGTTACAAGCTATAGTTTTGCTGTGGAATGAGCTCAGATAAGCCATTATGGAAAAGTACTAAAACATAATTCCTATGTAAAATAAGACTCTGCTGTAATTTCCCACTTAGTGGCCTACTCCTAGCAAATGCTTAAACTATATTTTCCATTCATTAAAAATTAGTTTATAATAATATCAGTTGTTTTCCCCATGTATAAACACTGTTCCATGCAGTAAGGGTTATGTGGTTCCAGTGTATTATGCTCTGAAAAGTTGGTATTATACTTAGGTCAGATTCTTAAAAACTGTGCTTAGAAGTGTTACAATCAGCTACGCTGTGTTATAGACCTCTGCAAGACTATATGTTAATCAATGATGACGAACGAAGTTATGATTCGGATGAAGAACTATTTCTATATAATTTGCCGATAAATATTGGTCGTGTATAATTTAAAATTAGGATTATTGAACAAATACCAGATCGAACATTGTTGAATACCTTGGCCGTCAGGTTCAGAATGCAAATTATTTGTTGTTTACATACAGCATTTGGTACATTAATCGACCCACGATATTCGCAAACGGTAATTACGAAGACGCTAGATGACTGTTATAGATGTTATGATTTTCTCTTCGCGTTCGAATTAGAATTGATATGCGATTCTCTGTAGCTGGAAGAACGTGAACTTTTTCTCACATGATATTCAGAACGGAATCGATATGTAAAACAAAATCGTAATTTGGAATTACTTGCCGTGAAAAAAATAAAAATCAGTTCCTCTGTATGATGGATGTCATACAAGTATTTTGTTTGCATCGTTACGTATTCTGCATTGATTAATTGAAATTCTGAAATGGGTGTCATTAATAGTAAAGAAGTGGACAATCTATCCCATCTCGACAGGTACATAGTAGTAGGAAGGATTATCGAAATTTTTGAGGCGAGTGGATCCGCTTACTTGTCCTGAGTCTTTTCCACAATTATATTATCTGCCACCATTGTCAAACGAGATACTGTCGCGGTGAACATGCAGTGTCGTCACTGACTTGCTGTTACTACATAACAGCGTCCTTGATTAGCTATTTGTTCACCGGACTCGCTGCGCCTGGGTCCCGAGAACGTGACATTGCATTCAACTCCAAGAAAGACCACGTTCTTGTGCAGTAAAACCTATGTTTGATCTTTGTTCCTAGAAGAACTCGAGTTGTCTACGCCATCAGCAGTTGACATCTAACCTTTTTAAGTTCTCTTATTTATGAAGTTCCTGTTTTATAGTTTGAGAAAATATTGCTGCTAGCAATAGGCAGTCAGCATCACACGTTCAGTTTTATCATCATTCCGCTTTTTCGGGTCGTCCTATTCCATGTCTGGCGGTCACTCCAAGCTTTTCCCCCACGAGTTGTCTCCAAACGACTCCCTTCGCCACTACGTCCTTCACTAGATCCATCCATCTAGCCCGCTGTCTTCCAATTGGTATCCTTCCCTTCTCACTGTTCAAGAGTACTAACTTCCCACCTTCATCCTTATAACATGTCCCAGCTACAGCAGTCTTTTCTATATTAACATCTATTCCAATGCTGGAACTTGTGCTTTAATTTCTGATTTTATCTTTTCTTGTGACGTTCTCTATCCCTCTCAGAAACCTCATCTTTGCCGTCTGTAATCTGCTAATATCTCTTTTGTCCAAGTCCAGTTTTTAGAGCCATTGGTTTGTGATGTACTTTATAGACCAAAATTATAGTTTCCTTCCCTGTGTTCCAACTCCAGACTATATCCTTTATCTGATAGCATAATTGTCCACTCTTCCTTATTCTCTGCCCTATTTCATCCTCTATATTTCCGTTGGTAGTTATGTTGCTTCCCAAATATACAAGCCACTCTACCCATTCAAGTTTATTGTCGTCGAATAACACATCTTTTGATGGGCCAGTGTTTCTTGCGATCTTCATTATCTTAGTTTTTTTCTTCACTCATCTCAAGACCATGGTACCCATTACATTTCACCGTTTTCCGAATTCTCTTTCCAGATTCTGTTCTGTCTCTTAACTTATATCGTCAGGATAAGCCATCACCCTTTGGTCTGCTGGATCTATGTATTCCTGTACTTCTGCGCTGATTTCGTCTAATACCACACTAAACAAAACTGTGACTATCTTGTTTCACTCCCCTTACCGCGTGAAACCATGGAGGAAAGAAATATATGGAGACGACGCAAGGGACCTTCACCACGCATTGAAGTGACGCCGGGGGGAGAGGAGTGGGAAGGCGTGGTCGCCATATTACCTATCCATACAGACACGGGGAATATGAGCAAACACCTCAAAGGGACTCTAGGATAAACGTGACACCGCAATCTGATGATGGATTATTATGTAATAAAAAATGAAGAATAATGTTTTTTGATATCCTCCTTAGTTTTCGAGATATTCTGTCTCAAATGTGAGATGTTTTTGGTTGAAACTCAGAAGAAACAATTGGCAAAAGAAAATTTGATGATGGATTCTTATTTAAAAAGACGAGACAAATAAAAAATAATGAATAAAATTTTTCGATATCTTGCCTAGTCCTCGAGATATAGTGTCTCAAAAGTGAGTTTAAATGCAGAAGAAAAATTTCGCAAAAAGTCAAATGTGATGATGGATTCTTATGTAACATAACGAAAAAAAGTCGAAAATAAAGAATAAAATTTTTCGATATCTTGCTTAGTTTTCGGAATATACTGTCTCCAAATAGCAATTGTATGGATACGTAATATGGTCACCGCCCACGCATGCGCAGTATCATCCGAGAGTTTAGAGGCGGCGTCACAGAATAAGCGGTATTTCCTCTCCATATATTTCTTTCTCCATGCATGAAATCCATTCTGAGTGTCTAGTATCTAATGCGCACACAATTCTCACAGTTAGATAGATAGATAGATAGATAGATATGTTCACTTTGATCCATGTGAGAATAATCTCGGGGATGTGGAACAGTACATACACTTATTAGTAATGTCAATATTACTATATACATTGATAATATTATTATATATTTACAACAAGTTAGTTACTACCCATTAGTATAACCAATATTTCCTGTAATCTACAAATACAATCCCGAGTTAATTAATACATATTATGTGGAACAGTGTATACACTTGTTACCAGCATCTTACAACCAGTTATTTTCTTACCAGCCAGTTATCACAACTCATAAGCAGTCAATTACTTAAAAACCTGTCAGTATCATAAATTTTCACAGCAGTTTTTTGAGTGCATGCTATCCCATGTTAGTTACTATATATGAGTGAAATTTTGTAAACAGTGTAATTACTTCATTTGTCAAAAGTTTCAACACAAAGAAAAACCATATATAATTTTAGTAATTGTGGACAACTTTGTCACCTTCCCCTTCCATACACCATATATACTATTTTATCAGTCATTCTTAGTTACCAAATTCCAAGAAGAAAATTCTTTCACAGAGTAAATGGATTCTGAAGCAGAAACTATTTCAGTTTTGTACTTAAAGTAGTTGGGTTTTTGTAGATAACATTTAACCTCTGTTGGTAAGAAATTGAATAAGGAAGCTCCAGTAAATGTTAACTCTTTCTGTACAATTGACAGTGATTTGTAATCCTTGTGAATATTATATTTATTCCTAGTATTATGGCTATGTATGTAAGCATTAAGATTCAAGTGTTCAGGATTTTCCACTACAAATGATAGTACGGAGTATACATACTGTGCTGGCATTATTAGTACACCCTGGTTTTTAAATAGATTTCTGCACGACGCATGTCGGCTTGCTCCACAAATAGTTCTTATAGCACGTTTTTGCAATTTAAATACCCTCTGTGCTTGTGACGAGTTTCCCCAGAATGAGATGCCATAAGTGAGCAGGGATTTAAAATATGCAATATATACTAACTTTCTGGTTTCTTTATGAGCTATTCTAGATATTACCCTAAGTGAAAATGTTGCAGAATTCAGTTTTTTAAGAAGTTGTTGAATATGCTGTTTCCAGTTCAATTTGTTATCTATACATACACCCAGGAATTTTGTGAAATTACTTTCATTGATTGCTTTTCCTTGTGATATCACATTATAGCTGTCCTTTGTTTTATTTTTTGTAACAAACTGAAGTAACTGTGTCTTTTCTACATTAAGTATTAGTTTGTTGGCATTAAACCACCTGTTAATTTTCTTTATAGCATCATTTGCTCACATTACCAACTATATTATAAGAACATCTGATCTGAAAACCGAAAATATTTGCATTATTTCAAGTTCATAAGTTCATAAGTAATCTTTTTTTAAAGGCTGAGTATGTGTGTACCTGGAACGCGGTGAACTGGACCATGAAGGCGAGGCTGACCGCTGCGATGTTCTT
Organism: Vandiemenella viatica; assembly: GCA_031002005.1. Taxonomy (NCBI): domain Eukaryota; kingdom Metazoa; phylum Arthropoda; class Insecta; order Orthoptera; family Morabidae; genus Vandiemenella; species Vandiemenella viatica. The sequence continues at coordinate 245,037,504 of JARYHS010011408.1, read as the reverse complement.
GAGGATCCTCCACTTCTCCTTGGGCGACATGCGCATCTTGCCGTCAATGGAGCCCGTCTGCCCGTCATCCTGCTGAGGGGGTGGTTTGATGGGGTCCGACCCTATGTCTCCGTCGTCCTTGAAGGCCTCGTTGGCGTAGCCACCACCCACCGACACCGTCACCACGTCCGAGTCTCCACCTCCCTTCTCGGGCCGATCGTCCGCCATGCTTGAAGCCACCATTCCTCGGCGGCAGACAGTCCTGCAACACAAACAAAGCGAACCAAGTCAGCTCCAAGGCTTGAAGTCCTCTCAGACTGCAGATCGTCGCTAACGAGATCCCTTGAGTATTATTGAGATTGTCAAGACACTACTATAAACCTTAGTCAGGTCCTCCTTGGATGTGCTGGGACAGAAAAGGGTTAACTTTACGTATCATGTGCAGAAGCTGGAAGATGTGTAAAGAAGATGTTTCTTTGGAAATTACAGTGGTACACACTCAGTAACTGATACGACAAAAGAACTGGACGATAAAAGTTACGTGTAAGGGATCATTACCATAAAATGGCATTTAATTTCATACGGACATCGGAAAAATTTTTCATTTGCAGGTCAGAGAGTCAGTTAAAGGAATAAGTTGTTGAGGGACATCAGGAACAGCAACAAATGATGATGATGGACTACTATAGAGATCTGAATTCAGCTGCTGACCAAGTATTTCTTGACTTAATAATCTTCTTTATTGTTTTAGAGTATATAATTAAATGATCTCAACGCTTTGTCTAATGACGTCAGTGAAAATTGAAGAAGATAAATATCGTATGGTGGTAACGTATGACGGAAACTGGTATTGTCAAGTGTTAGTTAGTTTCGGGGACTGAGGGTTCCGCTGTCAGATTTATTTAACACAAAATAAAATTACAAACTTTTATACAAAAATCAGTAAAAAATTATATTTTTCAATGACGATTATTATAGCTTCTGCGAATTTGTCTTTTAAATGTTACATAAAAACGAAATATAAAAATTAAAATTAAAGAAATTAATTTCATGACATGATATTTCCTACCCGATAGATTCTCCGTCGGTTGATGCATTTAATGTTTGGTCGAAAAAACTTAAATTTGCCAAAAGGATTAGCTGACGGTAACCCCTCGTTCTTACTGGGTGGTCCTAGACAAAATCATGGTCTGCATAGTGGCGATTCAAAAGCTCGCACAAACATTCGGCAACAATAAGTCGATCCACACAGTTATATTTGCGATCACGGAGTGATTAAAGTTAAAATTCTATTTCCCGGGGATGATGATCTGAGAAGTGTTTCCGCATTAGGAGCTATTTCTCAGAATATAGGTTTTGTGGGAGATTCTATCAGTTAATGGAAACGTAGGGTGAGTAAAAGAGAACCTTTGTGACTAGGCAGCGAATAGCGTAAAGTTTCGCGATAAACAATCTAAAAAAAAGAAAAAAAAAAAAAAAAAAAAAAAAAGATATGAAATGCCCTCTGGTAACTAGCCGAGTTAAGGAAGTGTTATCACACGATATTTCGGCGATCACATGCACTGTCGCCATCTTCACCAGAAATGACGACAGTGATGTGATCGCCGAAATATCGTATGATAACACTTCCTTAATTCGGCTAGTTAACCGAGAGCATTTCATAATTTCTCAACGACGAGAGAAACTTCGTTCTAATGAATCTAAAAATTATTGTTAATTTGTTTCTACATATCATCATCCATAACGGATGGTTTTATTGTAAGAACCTGATTGGCTTTTTGACGTTTCTCGCCTCTCCTGGTCACTGAGGGAGATGTGTACGTCGTGCGAGGGATTGGCTTTTTGAATCGAACAGTTGTGACTTGAAGTTTAGTACTATTGCTAGACCGGAGCTTCAGCTTGACGTAAGGCATTTATGTGAAACCTTTGTGTGGGTTTACGACTTAGGAATGCGACGCCAATGGCTCTTTGAGCGTCTACCTCATCGCGGATTGTGTACTTCGAATCTACTGCTAAATCATCGACAATTGAACTGCACCCATTTTTTCTTCTTCTCTCTTTCGCGATCCGAATCTACCCTTATTTTACAAGTCCATACTCACTCAATTGTTTTTTTTTTTTTTCTGATTACAACTTCAATTTGTAGTTATGTGATCGTCTCGCTTTCTATGCATAATTATCTCATACTGCAATTGTACTTCGGCCATATTTCATTGTTTTTCTTTTGTTTATATCTGTTTAACACGTCGGTATAATGTTTTCTCGCAATAATTTTGTGAATAAAGATAAAATTTATTTTTATACAAGTAATTAACTCTTTCGTTGGGAATTATCCCACTCAATTTCCTATCATTACACCGTGCTAAGTATTGATTATCAAAAATCAATAATAATGTCGGTACGAAATGTTACGTAAATAGACAACAACATTACAATACAAAACCCTAAAAAAACAGCAAAGTTTAATGAGTATCTGAAAGGCGTTACAAACATTATAATTGTTGCCTGTGGAGACCACTCAACACGGCATTGTAGAGTTGCGTCAAAAGGCAAAAGGTGAGACTGGTGATTGCCTATGGTTGCTCAATAATAGAGGACAAGTTTCCTTCACACCCGACGACGACACAAGACGCGTGACTCTAGTTGCGAAGCACCTCTCGTAAATATTTATTTCTCTGTGATTTAAGAGCCATACTGAAAAGTACAAGTAATGGTTTTTCGCAACGGATAATCACAGACGCAGCTCTCCGAGAAAAAAGTAATTGATGGTGAGCTAGATAAACAATTTTACGACTGAAGTAAGCTTCTAGAAAATCGAGCTGAAAGTTGAGCAAAGAACTAAACTTACTATTAGGTGTTCTCACATACCTTACGCAGTGGCAAGGTGCCATGCGCTAAAACTGCAGCAACATTACCTTTTTTCTGTTATAGGGAGGTGCTTCATGTATTACCATTGTGTATAACTTTAACATGAAACTGGCAGTTAAGGTTTGGAATCTCATACGTTCCTTCAATAATAAACATGAACGACCGCTGACAGTGAGTGATTATTTCGAATAATATAGCGTTATCCAAGCGAATTAAGGGATAATATATCAATAAGAAGGGTAGTGAAGGTATATTGTGTATCATGGGTGGTATCTCGTACGTCGGCGTTTACTATGGTGGGGGTTTACTACTCCATCACGGGGAAATCTGTTTCCCCGTTTCCTTCGACAACACTATCTCAGTTAAGTGATATTGTAAGTCTGTAGATCACTGTGGTGTGTGCGTTATATGTGTAGTGTGTTTTTCGTGTCGTAGAGGAATATGAAGACAGGTACAGAGTAAGAGCCGTTATGTTGAACTTCTCCAACCATTGGTATCTCAATATTCAAGTCCCCTCATTCTATGAGATTAAATAGAGGCATTTATTACATAATCCAATAGCTTTGCCACACTGGCTGACCTGCTAGTGAAGCTAGATGGTGAAATTTCCTTACACCACCGCAGCTAATGTCAAACGCCAAGCATAGACCTCAGCCAATAGGAGGGTACAGGAAGGATATGGAACCTCATTAATTAGTATCATGAACGCAGATATTGGAGACGCGTGTTTATACTTACCAATAAAAAACACTCGGATAAAATCGAGATTTCGGGGTATGAGTTTTTTTTTTTTTTTTTTTTTTGACATTTGGCTTCCTTAGGCCATACAGCCAGCTCAAGTATGTGTTTATTTTCATCCAGTGTTTTTCAGTTTCTCTACGTGTATATATATATCTTTCAAGTAATTGTAGACACACCACAGAACGGACACGACAAGCACACTAACACACAAACACCCATGCCCTCGGCCGGACTCGAACCGGCGACCTTCGGTACGTAGGGCCAGTACTCTAGCCCCTACACTACCGAGGCCGGCTGGGTATGAGTCTGTCCATTCGTGAGAGGTTCAAATGGAACTATAAGTGCGAGTAGTGTTACTCATATGGAAACTGCTCCTTAGAATCAGGTAACAAAACAGTGGGGAGGTAGTTTGAAGGACAGTTGAACTAGCGGTAACTTAAACCTTTTTTCTTTTAGTCGTAATACACTCTTGCCCAAGAGATCCCGGAAGTCTGGCCACTGAGTGACAAAGTTCTTTCTGCTCTACAATCCATCTCTCCTTGTCTAGCCTACCGGGGGATCTTATCTTTATCTATCTGGAGGCAGAGTAAGCTGTGTTTTGCATACTAAGCGCCAGCTTGGCTGCGTGAAAAGTGTATTTTGTAAATTGTAAATTGCCGTACTTCTCAAAATTTATTTTATAAGTACGAGAAAGCTATTAAAAGCTCTGATAAAGATGGTCGGTACGCCAAGCGCTGGAATTGAACGTGGGTTCCTTGTACATCACTGTATCGATTTCTGGTTAGTCACCATCGATGAGCTTAGCATCGAAAAATCGCTGCTTTGCCTGTTAAATTCCGGTATACAATAAGGAGACATCCCTTGGGAATCGTTGGGATTTATAAGCGTATTCCCGCTCTTATGACAAAAATAATGCGATGTGACCCTATTCCGGAAATAAGAATGAAGAGATTGGCAGTGAGTACTTGTAATTAAAGTTCTGTTGTGGCGTGAAGTGCCTTGGGCCCCGCGCAATAGTATCAGGCATCATGCAGCATTGAGCCGCCGGAGAACTGGAAAATCGGGATTGCCACATTCGACAAGCGTTTCATTTGAAAGTGCATTCCCGTAATCCTGCAGTCGGATAGAGAGCGGAAGTCTCGCACTTGTGAAGGCTATCCGTTTTCCAAAGCGCACGGCGAAGCTTCCCCGCCTCACAAAAGAAAAGTTATTTTTTTTTTTTTAGCAATTACTTAATGTTGCAACTTATAACATGTATGGATTATATTACATGTCTTTTTATATATTCTATCTTCTCTCGAATCGTGGAAATAGTTTCACTTGCACTGAGGTTCAGCTGTTACCTCAAGACGCTATATATGCATCTAAAGATACACATTCTAAATGACTTGAAATTAACGCGGTACGCTTTAAATGTTCTGTCAAGATAATTTACAGCTAGAATACAACTGAAACTTATCACTAATATTATAAAGCACTATCAATGTTATATTGCATCCTTACTATTTATTGCAGTTTTTTAACGTTCAGCTACTATCGAATATGAAAAAGATACTTCAGAAGTGATTCTACACAGAGTTCTGCATAAAATTTGTTATTTTTAAAACAGCAGCAACAAACTTTCAACAAAACACAATTTTTTCATAGGAAGGCATGAGTGGTTTCATTTAACTGTTATGCAGAAGTTCTTGAAACGTTTGCAATCGAAAATAAAACAGATTTAAAATTAAAACCGAGATGTGGGAGTACTGTGGGATAACTTCATGTTTTATTTTTATACTGGTCTCTAAGCCCGTTAAAAATGATGGGTTGAACAAAGTGTTTTGACAAGTCATTTCTCGCCATTTTCTTTTTTAAATAGAAATATTGAACGGAATATTCTCGCAAGTAATTTTTTCGCAATTGCTGAACTAAAAAGAATTATAAAATAACGCTCAATGCAATTCGTTATGACTTATGCTGTTACTAGCAAAAAGTTTCAGTTACCATCCTGATCCAGATTAAATTTCAGTCTAACCACTAACTCCGCTAATATTGTAGTTAGAAAATCAACATTAACATACATTCAGGATATCACATGCTAGTGACATCATGCATGGCGATTTAAACTCGGCCCAAAATCTTAGAGTTCTTATATCTTTCATATTTATGATTCAGATCCATATTACAACGTTTGACCTGCTGACACTTTGGGAACTATTTTCATGTGACTGAAATAATGACCTCAGTAATATGGCGTCAATAAAAGCAAAGGAAATTAACAACTTACGTTATGCCGCGAAATATTAGTTTTAGTTCTCGCCTAGGCTGCATATATCGCGATCAATGTGCAACTATTTCATTCCAATCAAGTAATGATTTCAACAACATGGCGCTCATGAAAGGAGCTTAAATTATTTTAAAAAACTTAAATATCTCTTTCCTTCTGCTGTAACGACTAATGCTAATATGTCTGCTCTAAAATGAAAGATTCCATAGTATAAGCATTAATATATGCTCTGGATCACGACATAAACGTGATCTTATATTTCTTAGTGTAACATAACAGCAACCAGAGGAAAAAATCTACATGGATAGAATAAAACTAAAAAAAAAAGCAACTAAAAATTAATGTGTTGCTTTAAACGAAATTTCTTTTAATTTGGTGCTCTTGCAATAATTCCTTCGCTGTTGCTTAACTAAATAGAATTATTATTGCGTAACACGTATAACATCGATTTGGTAGTAACATCTCTAGCCGTTGTTAGTTGGTTACGACGCCGGACGCGTGACGTCAGAGCTACGGGCACGATGACACAGTGACCAAGCTTAGCCTTTTATTAGTATTGATGATTAGCTTTGCATCATCTTTCATGCCTTTTCCATGTTGTGATTGGTAGCATATTATGTAAACGAGCCTGACAGATAAGCGATAAGGCTCGGGCCTGGCATGCAGGAGAACGTGGGTTCTAAACCCCGTTCGGACATCCACATATCTCCACGTGAATGCCGGGATGGTTCCTTCAAAAAAAGTCCATGGCCGAATTCCTTCCCTTTCTTTGTCAGCAATCGTCTTCCTGTTCCAACGACAGCGACAACTACTTCAAACAGCTGTAAAACCCGAAGCAAAAGAGAAAACACACGGATTATAAGCTGGCATCGGTATGAAGATACTGGCACAGAGGCTGTGGAACATCCTAGCAGTTGGGGTTAAATACGACCTAATGTTCTAAGCCTAAAGGTGTGTCAGAAAGTTCGTGTGTTCTGACTTACACTTTAATGTGGACTCCGAAGAACGGAGCGTCCTAGTGTGCTTCAGAAAAACAAATAAACCTTTTATAGAGGTGAAGGGCAGGTTAAACTGTCCGTTAAAGTGCCTCCTCCGACAGAGATTCGAGTCGGGGATCCTAACTTTTCAAGGTGGCTGTCTTAGTTGCTGATTACCCTAGCTATCTTTCGGCCTAAGTGTTTACTTAGTAAAATAAATAAATGAAGCTGCAGACACAGTTTCAAAAGTAAAATTTATGAGTGAAATCTCAAAAGGTATCAAGATAAATACAGATGTGCGGCAAGGTGATAGTTTGTCACCCATTTTGTTCAACTGTGTCTAATAGAAAATTGTAAGAATTTGTAATAGTAAATTGAAGGAACACAAAATTTCACCAATAACTTTGAGAAGAAAAAACAAAGGCTTTGAAACTGATCGCCTGGCATCAGCGGACGATTTCGCTATACGTTCAGAGAGAATTACAAATGCAACACGGATCAAACTGTTGGAAGCAACAGCCAACAAAAGAGGTTTGAGAATTTCTGTAATAAAAAACTAAATTTATTACAAACATTAAAATTGCTCCAATATTTTTAACGACAGATATTCGACGAACAGAAAAAGTAAAGACATTTAAATATCTGGACGAAATAATTCAAGAAAATGGATTAGATAAATTCGTCAGAGAAGAAATTATACACGTATGGTATCACAAAAAATTTAAAATAAAAAGTGCTTGTCTAAAAATCTTAAAATAAGGCACTACAACTCGGTCGTGAAATAAGAATGTCTGTATGCTAGTGAATGCCTAGTGTTGGACTATAAATTAGATGAACTTGAATTCCTAGAAAGAGGAATATGCGAAAAATGTAGCGGCCAATTAAAAAAACAGAAGTTTGGAAATTAGGCAGTAATAAGGATATGTACAAGAACATAGAAAATATAAGAAAACCAATAATAAAAAAAAGATTGTTGTTTTTTGTGGCTATAGGTCGCGTCGACAGCGAGGTCATTAGCGGCTTCTTTTTTTGGACATATCTATAGAAAGAATTATAACAGACTAACAAAAAAATATATTCAATTACGATTGGGGAAAAAATCAACAACCAGCTGTATTTAAGAGGTTAAGAAAGATTTGGAAAGAAATAAGATAAGAGAAGAGGAAATTATAGAAAGAGAGATCTGTAGAAAAAAGATATTATGTATGGAAGAATTCCAAGGCAGAGGAGGAAAGAAATCCGCTCCGAAGTGGTCTAAGGAGAGAAGGAAGAAACATACTGAAATGATGAAGGAGTATTGGACTGAACGGAAGAAAATACAACAACAAAGGATGAAGAATTGAAATTGGCACGTGGTCCTGGAAGGTCTTATCGCAAAGCTGCATATGCCTAATATTTTTAGTATGCACAGATCTACAAAATGCAAGTTTTAAATAATGTATCGTAAATTGCAAACAGTAACCATAAACCTCACTGTGAGGCGGGGTAGCTTCGTCTTAATAATCGAGACTGTAAAAGAACGGAACACGGATAATATTGACACTGTTGCAGTGAAGAGATTCTTTAAAGTGAGAGGTGACGAAAGAACTGCTAGAAATAATAACAGAGTGGTTCTAACAATTTATTTCACCACAAAATTGTCAGAAGTGACAGCAATCAATTTCGGAGGAAATTGCTGCTGAAATACCTTTTGTGTCCAGAGCGTAAATATTTACTCGACCTTTTGTTTGTGCGTGATCCTTGATAAACACAAACACACTGATAGTGAAAGCCACAGTGCCGAGAATTGAATACGTGTATACGAAATCTCGTTTAGCCGCAAGGTTGAAAAAGAGCATTTAGCACAGAGAAAGAAAGTGAACGGGAAGTCGATGATGGGTTGCAGACTGATTTATACGTCTTAAAAGCAACATAAAAAGGCGGAGAAATGATAACACTAGTTATTAACTAAGCAGGAAGGTGAAATGCTAGAACAGTTCAGTAATTGTTGTTATCCATGCAGTTAAAAAAATACGCTTTTTAGGCTTTGTTCAAACTGTTTCAGTCAATCAAATGACTAATACGCTCGTAGGTAGTTAGATTTCTGAGTAGCCTTTTTTTTCTGTCATCAGTTTCTCGACTGGTTTGAAGCAATCCTCCATCCCTTCCTATCTTGTGCTAACCTCTTCATCTCAACATGCCCCTTACATAATTCGAATTCAGTTGTTTGCTTCATATATTCTAATCTCTGTCTTCCTCTACAGTTCTTACCTTCGACTGTTACCTCCACTAACAAATTAACCAATCCTGCATGTCTCAAAATACTCAAAATGTGACCAACGATCCTGCCTCTTTCACAAACTTCTTTTCACGCCCATCATTTCCAAAACTCGTTCATTTCGTACTTTATCTGCCCACCTAATTTTCAGCATCATGCTCTAGCACCAAGTACAGGTGACCTACAGTTTAACGAGGAATCCGAAGCACAGATGCGTTCTGGCGTTCTTCATCTTACACAACAAGCTGTGCCAGAGGTACAGGTCTGGTTAAGAAAAATTAAAATTCCCCGCCGAGGCAGGGATTCGAACCGGAGATCTTTCGATCTTCAGTCAGAGACCTTACCCACTAAGCCACCAGGCTTCTCTGACCTTAATGAGACCTTAACCCAACCTACTTCTCTGACAAATAGCTGTGAACTCTCCGTCATTCGGATTTCACATTAAAGTGTATGTCCCTGATGAAAGGAACTGTTTGCCCCATCTCTCGTGTTCATTGGCCAAGTATGCTTCCTGCGCTAAAAGTTAAAAAACCGGCCGGTGATTAGTCAGAGAAAAGTTTTTAAACACCTTAAAGTTTAAGCAGCAAAATAAAAATCTAATACAGAAATAACTCGTAACTGAAGTTCCTTCTGTAAAGATTTTCTTTTTTAATCCAGTAGATGACCCGTGTGAAAATGTAGGTTGTACGAAGAACAGTAAGGTTGATACTTTGTAATAGGACGAAAGAAGAGCCGCCTCATTTGTATAAATTGTTTATTTGTTTAGTGTAATAGGTACGTAACAAAAGTCTACGCTAGTGACACAGTTTATTAATATCTCCATAATTTGTGCTTCTGCTATCTAGAGGCTTGATTCTTAACTATCTTATACGCGTGACTTGCAAAGTTATTACTTTTGTCCTTCAAGTGTCAAATTCCTAAAATGTTCGTCCTTAATTTATAATGTTGTCCGAGTGGAGACATAATCTCTTAAATGATACCGCATTTATCGATTTTGGTTAGGTATCAAATGAGATAGATGACTCGTAACAAAAGAATGCACTATTGAAATAATGATTCTTTTGCCCTTTAAGGGTCAAATTCCGAAAATTTCTTTTCTTAAGATATGTTGTGATCACAGCGGAGTCCTAATCTTTAAAGTGATACCTTATTTCTCTATGTCGGTTAGATATCACGGGAGATAAATGGCTCGTGGCACAAAATATTGATACTTTTGCCCTTTAAGGATCGAATTCCGAAAATTCCTTTACTAATATATATGATGTCACTACAGCGGAGATCTTAATCTTTAAAATAATACCTCATTTATCGATTTCGGTTAGGAATACGGGGAGATAAATGGTTCGTGGTACAAAAACAGTATTTTAGAAACATTGACATTTTTACCCAAGGGTCGAATTTTGGAAAATTGCTTTCTTAAAATATGATGTGGCCAAAGAGGATATCTTAATCTTTAAAATGATACCTTCATTTATCGATTTCGGTTAGCTATGAAGGGAGATAGTCACTTGTGACAAAAAAAAAACCTTATAGAAATAATACATATGATGATTATTGCTCCAATTTCATAAAAATGTTTTCACTCTACAGGCATACACATAATTATACTGCCGTCAGTAATAAAAAAATCACTGGATTGTGGCTGCTGAGTCTCACTTCGAGACAGTTAAATTTAAATTAATCGCGATGGAGCGCATGCTCCAATTGCATCTTCCTACACAATCATTTTCTCCCTTTCCTGTGTAACTCTGCAGCCATGATAGCCCTGAAGATGACTGCAATCTGAGTCCGAAATATACGGATTTATAACCAGATGACGCAGTGAGAAAACTCAATGAAGATATTGTGATAGGAGGGTAAGATGTAGTCAGGAACATCCGCGAGCAAGAAGTCATAAATATGGAAACACACAGAGTCCCATTGAGTACGAATCC
>JARYHS010011408.1:244964635-245025479 GCA_031002005.1 Vandiemenella viatica | reverse complement strand
TTATATATGACATGCAAATACTGAACTGTTATTTTGTTTTATATGTAGTATTGTTGATATATATTACATCTTTACAATAATTATAAATACAGTTTTTAATATTTATTTATTAGAATAAAATAAAAAGTAATATAATACCAAACCAGGTTTTGAACAATGCAATTAACCAAAAATAAATACATTTATTTTTATTCAGCAATAATAACAATAAACTATAAAATCTAACAGTAACATCCCGACTTAAATCAGAATAATTTGCATGGTGGATTAAAAATAACTAATTTTTGGAGTTTTAGCTTTGGTAAATCAAATACATGTTAGCTTAACTATAGTAATACTGTCGTTTTTTAACAACAATTAAAAATAAGTTTCAATCTTCTTACCTAGTATAAACTATTCTAGCTCTTAAAATACGATATTCTGCTGTATAAATTAGCATCACATATTAAATTTTCGGTTAAAACCGAATCAATACCAATATTTTTAAAGTAGTTTCAGATTAATTAAAAATGTACTAAATATAATCAAAACAAAAAGTAGATCAACACTAGTGAAATGAGATTTAATATTCAAAGCCAAACAGCCTGATGTTATAAGCGAAAACTAATAGTTTTTTAACATTTTCCCGCTTAAATTAGCTCTTCTGATTTGTCAAGCAGCACTGAATTGTTCACCAGGAAGACTAGTGGGAGGAGCTGATAAATATTTGGTTGCAATCGCTTGTAAATAAATATACAGACTGGAAGGCCAATATTGAAAAATATTAGCGGTCCTCAGCAGCAAAGGTTCTTTTAAATAACAATAAAATGTTCTTCAAACGGCAGGTGACAGCTGTCTGAATATCTAATTCATTCTCAGTCAAAGTCATTTTGTTAAGGGTATCCCATAAATCGTCTGCTAGGGATTTATTTTCGGGAGTAGAATTTGATGTTGAACAGGAGGGTCCAGGTTCACCAACATCCCACCAAATGATCTGTTTTATTTGTTATTGTCAATGCACAGTTTTGACGTAGAAATGCCAAAATTTTAGTTTTCTTATTTATAATTTTGTTGCTAGTCCAATACTTGATTTTAAACCGTGGATCGAGTAGAGCGGCAATCAACAGCCGTAAGTTTTTTCTTGCGAAAGCAGATCTCCTATTAACAGACTCACACAAGCGGCTTTTGAGCAGTACTATATGATCAGCCTTCATCCTTCTGAGCAAGTTTTGAATTTAACATGGCAATCATGATTATGAATCGCTAGAAATATAAGTTGTTGCTTGATAAATACATTTCAGCAAAGTTATAAAATTGTTCATTTGTATCCATTCTTCTGCAGTTGAAATTTCTATTCCACCACGTTCTGACATAAACAGATTTACTGCATTTTTCTGTTCTATTAATTAAGATGGCTTGTTCACTTTTCTTACCTTTTACCACACTTTTTGACTACTGCAATTATAGCAATATCTTTAAAAATTACATCGTGAATAATGAGCTGTAGAGTGTGAGCAACACAACCAATAACAACGAAGTTTCCACAGCGCATGGTTGCATTCATATTTGTAGCATTATTACTGTAATTTTTTTTGTACAATATTTTGCCCTTTATGATCTTCTTCCAACACACTAGCAGCCAGTTTAATTTTTTCTTTGGAACCTTTGGAAATGTCATGTGCCGTGACACTGAAAAACGTGTTTGCTTGATCACTTCATACGTTCGTGGTAAAAATGATTCATTCAGCTTTTTTCTAAAAGCAATGTAACTTTACTGTTTACTTTTTCGTATGTTTGAGAATCAGTAAAATTAACGGAGGTTGTACGGAAACATGTTTCCGATGGCCAGGTCCATAGGTAATACATTAATCCGCAAAGAAATCTAATGATTATAGGGCAATGGTGGCTACTTTTTTTCTACGATATCGCGTAAAGTAGACTGTTAAATTCCTTTTTAAAATCTTGGGGCACATACAAGATCTATGATTTTTTTTTTAAGTTTAATCAAGCTTTTATATTTAACACTGGCTTCACATTAGAATTCCCACTGATTTTTATGATGTTTTCCATATGGTTCTTTATCTTGCTATCGTCTGTTGGCGCGCTACGTTGACGGTATTCGTAAAAGTTGGTTCATTTTCGGCGGCTGGATGTAAAACTTCGGCTTCGGCGAAACCTTCGGCTGAATTGGCCGAAGCCGAATGTGTGGCCGAAGGTTGCTTTTTTTTTTTTTTTTGGCCGAAGGTGGCGAAGCCGAAGCTGAAGCGAACCTTCGGTCGGACCTCTATTCATTTCACCGAATAGGATGTGCTGATAACATAGAAGCTGGTCCCGGTAGTGATGCGCAATAACTTTAATATTACAGCTCCAATTACTTCACCCGTTTACCGTCAGAGTGCGAGTATGAAAAATGCTATTTTTAGACTCAACAAATAACAATACGAAGCAGCTAAGGATAATGGTACTAAATTGTCGGAGTATTAGAGGGAAAGTAGTGGATTTTCACGCCTCCAGTTGCGGACTAATGATGTCGATATAATACTAGGAACCGAGAGCTGGTTGACGCCTGAAGTTGAATCTAGCGAAGTATTTGGCAATCATTTCAATGTTTTTCGGAAGGACAGAACTGTCTCAATGGGCGGGGGTGTGTTCATGGCCGTAAGTAAATCCGTTAATTGCTCTGTCGTAACTGAAACGGAAAATTTTTACGAGTTAATATGGGTCAAGGTAAAAATTGGCAAAAATTTAAAGTTCATACTCGGGTCATTTTATCGACCTCCGGATTCTGATTTGGCTAATGCGGAATACTTCAGTGAGTCGCTTAATAACATTTACAAAAAATTTCAAGGACATATATTGATCGTGGGTGGTGACTTTAACCTATCGTCGGTTAGGTGGGACACATACACGTCCAGGTTGGGTTGAAGAGATAGGTTACTAACTGAAACGTTTCTAGAATCATTTGCAGAAAGATCTCTTGACAGATGGTCAAAGAGCCAACACGGTGCGACAAAGGTTCCTCGTCCATTCTGGATCTTTTTCTAATTAGCAATCCTGATATTGTAGATAAAAGTTTGTATAGAATACAGTATAAGTGATCACAAGGCGGTTGTGGTAACGTTAAACTCTAGTCCTGAGTCTGAAGCATGACAAAGAGAAACTCGTTTTTTTGTTTCGATAAGGCAAACGATGCGGGTATGGTTGACCACTTTGCGAAGAATTTTGAAACGTACACGCTAAATACAAAAGTTGAGGAACTTTGGTTTAATTTAAAAGAACTAATATGGACCGGTTTAAACCAGTTTGTTCCTAAGAATTGTATTAAGGTCAGAAATAACTTCCCTTGGTTCAGTAGGGAAGTGAAACGTTTGTTCAGGAGGCAAGGGCGTTTACATGCTGCGGTGAAAAAATCAGGGGACTCATCTAATCATGCTTAATTAGTGCAGTTGCGTGCGGAAGTGCGTAAGACAATGCACAATGCGTTTAAAGAATTCCAAGCCAGGAATTTATCCGAAGATCTGATTACTAATCCAAATAAGTTCTTGTCGTATGTCAAAGTAATAAGAGGCTCTCGTAAGGTTATGCCGTCGCTGATTATAAGAAAATGGTGAATTATCAGAAACAAGTGTAGAGAAAGCAGAAATTTTGAATGATATATTTAAAAAGGCTTTCACAATAGAAAAGTCGGAGGAGATACCGATATTTAACAATCGTACCGACAAGATTATGAATGATCTCGCTCTTGATGTCGAGGGAATAACTAAACTGCTTATGAATGTAAAAACCAATAAGGCTCCCGGACCAGACGGTATTCCTACAAGATTCTACTCAAGATACGCAAAGGAAATTGCACCGTATTTGATGAAATTGTATACCGTCTCTTTGGAAAAAAAAATTCGAGCGGAATGGAAGATCGCTATCGTAAACCAGTGTTTTAAAAATGAAAATGTTAATGATCCTCAGAATTATAGGCCGATCTTGTTAACTTCAATATTTTGCAGGATATTAGAACATATCATCTATTCAAATGTCATGCGGGTTCTTGGATGAAGGTGAGCTTTTAAATCCAAATCAACATGGATTCAGAAAAGGCCAATGCTGCGAAACACAACTTGCACTTCTAATTCACGACTTGTGCCGAATTATAGATGAGCAATCCCAGGTTGATTTGGTTCTATTAGACTTTAAAAAAGCTTTTCAACACTGTGCCTCACACTCGGTTACTTAGGAAACTTCGCGGTTACGGCATATCTAGACAAATAGGCGACTGGGTTGCAGACTTCCTGAAGGGCAGAACACAGTGTGTAGTTCTTGACGGTGAGGATTCATCACTTACTGAAGTGGGGTCTGGAGTTCCCCAGGGAAGCGTGTTAGGGCCTCTGTTGTTTCTCATATAGATCAATGATCTATGCGACATAATAGGGGGATGAAAAGATTATTTGCCGGTGATGCTATAATTTATCACGAAATCAAAACCCAGGATGACTGCGCTTTGTTACAAGACGATATTATGAAAATAATTGCGTGGTGTAAAGATTGGCAGTTGGAGGTTAAACGCTAAAAAGTGCCAAGTCATGCGTGTAAGTAAAAAGGTGACACCATTTAACTATGAATATACGATTAATGGCACTGTCCTTAGAACGGTAGATTCCGCTAAATACCTAGGGGTAACAATTCATAATAATTTGTCGTGGAATGAGCATATCGAGAATGTAATGGGAAAAGCAAATCGTATGCTCCGATTTCTAGGTCGTAATTTAAATCAATGCACTCAGGAAGTTAAATCGATTGTATACAAGTCACTAGTACGTCCTCACTTAGAGTATTGTTGTTCTGTATGGGGTCCCCATCAAAAGGGGTTAATGGAGGCTTTAGAGAAGGTCCAAAGAAGAGCTGCCCGATTCTTGACAGGTATATATAGTTGGAGGGAAAGCGTAAGTGCGATGTTGAAGGAGTTAGGTTGGGAAGACCTGAAACACCGAAGGCGTTGCTCTCGACGGAAGTTACTTGAAAAATTCACGACAGATGTATTTCGGAATGACAGTCAGCAAATATTGCTATCAGCAACATTCATATCTCGAAATGACCGTAAAATAAGATAAGAGAAATCAGGGCCAGAACCGATTCATTTCTGTACTCATTTTTTCCCACGAGCGATTAGGGAATGGAATAGAAAGGATATACCGCGCGAGTAAACTTAAAATCCGACAGGAGTAGCTTTCGATAAAGCACTCCAGCCATCCTGATCTGGGTTTTCCATGGTTTTCCCAGATCACTCCACGTGAATGCGGGGATGGTTCCTCACAATAGCCCATGGGCGCCTCCTGCCATATCCCTTATAACCCTTCCAAACCATAACCCTTTTCGATAGGTGCAATGCACCCTCCGCCACACACTTTTAGTGAATCGCGGAGTAATAATAATAATAAAAAAAGTCTGTGGTTGTTTTTATGGTTTGTGTACTGTTTTCTTTGCAATTCGTTTATAGATTCCTTACATTTAACTATATCACAAACTTCAATTCTACATTGAGGGTCTTCACATCTTTGCAAAAAATCAATGCAAAAAAAAAAAAAAAAGGTTAACCATTTTTAAGTTGTTTTTTTTACTAAATGCGAAATTTTCCTTTTTACAGTATATTTTTAATAAGTTAAAGTGATGTCTAAATAAAGAAGAAGTTAAAACTTACTGTTTCAGGACTTTTTCTTGCATTTTTACCTGTTTTTATAAACACTTCCTATTTAGAATTTTCGGAAATTCAGAGTAATTAGAACTTGAGAAGTTCCACTGTATTAGTAATTAATATCAGGTGAGTAAAGATATACCAATTAAATAAATACACAAAACTTAAGAATTTATAACTTTATTGTAAGGTATTGAGACATACATATAAGGTATTAAATATTTAATAATTAATTAATAATTTTATAATCAGTGGTGTAGCTAGGTTAACAAGGGCCCCAGCACAAAAAAAAAAATAATTTTGGGCCGTCAGGCCAGATGGATGACATTTTTTAATTTTAAAAAAAAAATCTGTACCAAGTCTTGTGAAGTTCCCTGAGCTTTAGGGAACCCTCTGAACTTGGGGGCCCCAGTGCATGGCACCGCCTAGCCCTCCGATAGCTACGCCCCTGTTAATAATGAGCTGTCTGGTGGCTCAGTGGTTAAGGTGCTTATAAACGATATATTTTGGATCTAAAGAATTGAGTTATTCATAATTATAATCAATCAGATCAACGATAACCGACACTAAGCGTTACAAGGGCAGGATGTGATGATAGTGTTCCAGAATGGTTTGACTTGTATGGAAAGTGTTCTAAGGCTTCTAATGAAAGTATTTTGTGACCAGAAATTTTACATACATGTGGAAGTAGACTTTTGAAGTAGTGCAAGTTTTCATCATTGTTGCTTTCTTTATTTTTGCCATGACTTTTCTCTTAAATATTATAACTTTTATTGTTCAATATGTGACATAGCCTCACTGAAAGTATTTAGAGGCCTCTGCGTTTTTGTAATTTGTGTCGAGGTAAGCTCTGATGGTGTTGGCAATCTACTGCCATAATTATTAACATTTTCATTTACAATATTATCATATTTTCATTTCGATAGTGAAGGTGACAAAAATGTAGAGTATGATGCATTCGGGGAATGAACACCTACAGATGTTTAGTCGTGGGTTGCAACAGAGCTTATATTTTCACTTGAGTGCTTCGGCATTACAATATCTCTAAAAAAAAAAAAGTAATGGTTTGAACAGTATGAATTCGCAGCATCTTCTGAATGGGGAGTAGGCATTTTACCTAGTTCCTCCACAAACCGGTCTCATTGATACTTCCACTTCTTTCTCAGTTTTTTTCATTGAAATAATAGCAGCAAAATTAGTTTTCATAACATTTTTAAATGGGATTTGTAACTAATAGTTTTAAATTGTTTTTCAGATGTTTGGCAACTGGGTCATCTTCTAACACACTCACATTTGCTTTTTGAATGGGAGCATCTACAGTGGGAAAACTTGTTGCTGAGACAGTTACTGTATTGTGGGAAGAGTTATATCAGCAGTACATATCCATACCATCGAAGGGAACAATTAATTCCATAGTTCATGATTGCCTTAAAGGGAACTTTCCTCATGTTATTGGTGAAAATGACAGTAAACATGTACGTGTTCAGTGCCCAAAGAAACAGTTGATCCATGTTTTACAATTATAAAGTTTTATTCAGTTGTGCTGTAAGGTTTTGATGCTAACTACAAATTGGTATGGAGGTTACAGCAAACATATTGATGGATTACTTTCAAAGCATCAGACTTTTACCACTGTCTATATAATGAACAACTTGATATTCAAAAACCGTTTTTTTCCTGGATCTCATGTGGAAGCTCCAGTTGTGCTTTCAGGATTAAGCATATCCCCTCCTCACTAATTTGTTAAAACCTTTTGGCAGACATAATTTGATGATACAAATACTTTTCTTTAAAAAAACATTTATTTCAAGCAAGAAAAATGGTGGAATGAGCTTTTGGAATTTTCTTTTAAAAATGGTGTTTGCATTCTAAAAGCATTTAAACAGATGTAAAATTGATTGATAATATTATAAAATGCATATGGGTTTTAGATAATACAATTATTGAGAGAGAAGGCATGAGTCTCGTTTAACTGCAGTATTTGTTTTCAATTTTGGAAAGCTGCTAGACAGAATGAATCATAATGCCTATTCCACAGACACGGTTCTCAGAAAATTGATTAACTGGGTTGGAATTATTATCATTTTTTAACCTTTTGTCATGATACATATTTTTCTTTCTTTTTTTTTCTAAATTGATTTCTTTTTTGCTGCATGGAAAAAAATCACCTAACATCTTCATCTTCATGGTGTTATTTTGGCCCATGAATATATTTTCCTTCAACCATACATTTTATTATATTGTAACATATCATAAAACTTTAAAATTGGAAGGGGTTATTAGAGGAACTTTGAGAGTGCTTGAAAAACCTGTCGCTGGTGCTGCAATGTCAGAGCAGTTATTACTAGATGAAAAGTAAACATGACTTCTGCAGTCACAACAATAAACTATAAAATACCAGGTTTCTTGATTTATTTTTCTGCTGTGTGAAGTTGGTGGGCTCAGAATCTGCAACACAAATCTATCAAGAGAATGTTTAGCTGGTACACTTTGGAACGCAATTTATTCATACTCACAGTTTATTGTTTGACTGGCTGAATAACTCCTTTCACTTCTTATGGATCTTATGGCATCCAAGAATAAAATTATTTGGTAAAATTTTCACATTGTAGAAACATGTGAAGTACTGGCCCTACTGTATCCTCAAGCATAAAAATGGGGTCTTATCAATCAAGGAAGGAATAGCCTTATAATATGGCTACCTGTGTTTGTGATGCTTTATACTACTATCATCAAATCTCATCTTGTATTACGATGATTCTTGAGTATCATATTCTTACCTCTATCAAATATCTTCAATTTTCTTGGCATATAGAAACAAGTTTGTATTAGAGTAAACTTCTTGCTGTTTTTGAAGATTGGTTGAGCTGTTTTAGGAATAAAGAAGTAATTTTAAGTTAATGATATGATCAAATACTCAATTCTACCCCCCCTCCCCTTTTTTTTTCATGCCTGAGATACCTCTTTTCTGATAACTCTTCTTGATGTGTGTGCATGCAGGCTGTTAGTCATGGGAGTCCAGTAGAAGAGAACTCCAGTCTTACACAGGTCGGAAGCCAGGAACTGAGTGCCACTGACCATGGCTACTACAGTCAGTCACCATCACAGCTGCAGTACAACCGTCCAATGACGATCAATGCCAGTGGTGGCAGCACACAACATACTACTCCTCAGACTCCCAACACGCCTTCCAGTATTCCTGACATCGTTCTCACAGGTACTGTGTTCAGAGCATAGATCTTTTGGCGTCTTTTTAGGTTTCAGTTTTCATTCTGGTGTTTAATTTTTTAATTAAATTATAATTATGCTATAATTTAATTTGTAGATCTGTGTTTGAATCTATTTGTATTAAGAAAATACAGCAAACCTAACAGCCACAAACTGAAATGATATCTTAAACATTAATTTCCTTATTAGCCTGAGTATTATTTATATAAATATTGTCCATATTTTGATTTTCTATTATCATTCTTTTGAAATCAAGTGGTAGTACCTTAATAAGAGCCAGTTAAAAAGAAAATCACTAGTATTATGTACTTGTATAATGAAAGGAGGGGAAGTACATTATACTAGATGACCCGTGTGAAACTTTCACTAATACGATGAATAGTAAGGTTGGTAGTTTGTAACAGGATGAAAGAAGAACCGTTGCTTATTTGTTTAGTTTAATAGGTATGTAACAAAGCAATGAAGCAGTTTATAAATATCCCTGTGTTTCTGCCATCTAGCATCTTGGCTATCTAGCGAATTTTCTGATATGTGAGACAGTCACAGTTATTACTTTTGCCAGTTATGTGCCAAATTCCGAAATATTTTGTTCTTAATTTATAATGTTGCCTGATTGGAGACCTTAATCTTTTAAATGTTACCTCATTATCGATTTTGGTTACATGTTGAGGGAAATACATGGCTCAGAACAAAAGAAAACCATTATGGAAATAATGGTACTTTTGCCCTTTAAAGGTCGAATTCCAAAAAACTCCTTTCTTAAGATATGATGTGATCAAAGCAGAGAACTTAATCTTTAAACCTAATTTATCTATTTCGGTTAGATATCAAGGGAGATACATGGCTCTTAACACGAAATGTTGACATTTTTGCCCTTTAAAGGTCAAATTTGAAGAAATTACTATTTTGAAATTTGATATGATCAAAATGGGTACCTTTATCTTTAAAATGATATCTCATTCATCAATTTTGGTTTGGTATGAAGGGAGATAATGGCTTGTGAAAAAAAACCTTATAGATTATATGATTCAGCTCATAAAAAAAATTAATATGCATTCATATCACAAAACTGTTGCACTTCACTAATCTAGGAGACTTCTCATCTACTAGACAGTGCACAGACCTCAGCTGATGCACATCATTCCAGCTATTTATTCTGAGCTTTTTACAAATTGTATATATAACGTCCTTTCTGAATCAATTGTAGTAGGATGTGTCGTGTGGTTGCTATTATATTAATTATCCAACATTATCAAAGACTTTCATCTAACTCTTAAGTTTACTTGCAACCGAAAAGGGGGGAAGGGGAGGTGATTAGCTAAGAGATGTTAATTCTAGCAATTTATATCAGGTTCTGACACCAGATAATCTTTGATTACGCAGAGATCACCAAACTGCGATTGATTTTTACTTGCTTACCTCATGGAAAAAATACTCCGTTCACTCTTCTTTCCGATATTAACTTCCATTACTAAAATACTAAATTCACAGTATTATCATGAAACACAATATAATAGCAGGATGTGGGGTGTGGATTCTTTAGTCTTCGAGTGTTAATGAGACCAAACAAGGTGCAGATTAAGTTACCAAATCATTTAATATAAAAACCTAACATACATTTTAGTCCAATTCCAACTAACTGACCTAAAGAGAAAATGACAAGTCTTTGCATTATTAAACTGAATTCACTGCTCAAGATTATCACATAATTACTGCCTTTGCTCCAATGAATGCTTCCTACAATCAATCACTTATTACTTCACAAACATTAACACAATTTGGCCACTCTCTCTCCCACACACATACACAATAAAATGCAACGGTGACTGAATAATTCTTATGACTAGCGGCAACGTCTACCAACACGTATAAATGGAAGCTTAACCAACCAAACAAGTTACACTGGGGCAGTTTGAGCTACTTTATGGCATATTATCCATCTTCAAACCAACCGAATACTTTATAAATTATTATAACGAAGACTGAACCTTTTGGAGACCAACCAAATAACTTGGAGAGCAACTAACTGACTTGGAGACCAAATTGAGGCTGCTGCATGCCTTACCTTCTGTAAGCGACTACATGATTGCTGCGTGCTGTCCCGTAAAGAATGAAGACCTACTGGAGCGCGCATGCTAGTTTTGTGCGAGCCTAAAACTGTTGACGCAGAGCGTCACCTTGTGACTGTTGCGTGATACGCGTCCGCTCTAGCTGCAAGCAGCCACTTCCAAGTGACTTGTAACTCGCTCATACAATGACAAAATTTACGTACCAATTCTCAATAAAATGAAATCCTGTTGTCTTATCTTGGTTCCCTTACACAATAATGGCTTACATTGAGAGTAATTCTCCTCCTCCTCTGTGTATTTAAATAATTGTAATGAATTCTAATATCCAAATTCACAATCACCAACTTGTTACTTTCAAGGTACAGCTGATGCTCCTTTCTCTGTAGAAAATTTCGTTAAAAAGCTGTGGTCTGCACTGGACCATTATCACACATCTACACATTTGAAATACTTACCGTATCTACATTAATATCTAATTTAACTTTGTTTTGAGTTTTGTTTTCTGATTTTTCACCACTCTTCCCTGTCTTCAAAAGACAGCTGGAAAATTTAGATAAATCACTTTATTTGTATGTAATGATTGTTAGGAAATACAGAAGGTGGGACTGTGTATGTCAAGGCTGCTTAAATTACATCTTATCACTGAGTCATCAATGATCTTGATTTATAAGAGGCATGTCCCATAGTTGGATAACTTTCTCTGGTAAAATGTTTATTAAAATTTGTTTAAAGTTTAGTATCCATATTAAATAATTTGTTTCTTGGGTTGGGTTTTGAGATTTAGTGAAGAAACAGTTTTCATATTTAGTAAATTTCCTTCTGTCAGGAAGACAATACTTTTAGTCCTGTTAACAAAATGAGATTAATGCATTCATGGTTCAGGTATTTGTATTGTTTTTTTTTTTGTCATAGTGGGTGTGCTTAAACAGTACAGCAGTAACAAATTGATTGTGGACATTCCCAAGGAGTCAACCTTGTGTATTTAGGGCCTCCGCTATTTAAATTCTGTTATTACCACATATTTCCATCTTTGGACATATAAGAGCTGATTTAACTTAGAAACCTGTTGTTCAGTATCAGATGATAAAGAAATCTATGCTCTGAAGGAATGTCATATTTTCCAACCATATCACACCTCTTAATGTTTTGTTACTTCTTGTTCTGCATAAGAAATCTACAGTAGCAAAGTCAATTGTCAATGGAGACTAATGAATGTACTTTTGATAAAAATGGAATGGGAGGTAGTAGCAGCCAACTTCAGAGAGCAAGTTGAAGATATTCAATCTATAGGTTACTTTCAGTATGCATGGTACCTATCTAATGACTTAAGTACACTAAGTTGGGGAATTTTGGGAAATTTGATTCTACCAACATCCATCATTGTTATTAGTATAAAAAATAATATATAAATAATAAATGCTTGTATTTTACCTTTTATAAATGGAAGCAAGAGACCTCAGCTAAAGGTAGTCAGCTAATAATTTAAGCAACTTTCTATTAATTAACTTACCAAGTTCTTGGATTAAAGATTGAAAGGAATTTAAATATTGCTACAATACGTTTCTTCCATCTCATTTAAAATTAAAACTTGTAAAGTGCAGAAGTACACAGGTAGTAAAATAGCCCTCAAAGAATATAAGAATATTAAAAAAGAATCATAAAATGTGAAAATAAGTGTGTTTAGAAATTTCCCAGGGTGTATGTTCCATCGCAGTTAACATAAATAAATAAATTGAAAAACTAGAGTTTTTCTTTTTGATAATTTATGGGTAAGATATTTTTATTGTTAAAATCTTATTCTCAAATAAGTGTTACTGTTGCATGATATCAGTTCCAAAAATTGTTTTAAAGATTCCTTTTGTAATTTGCAGATGTTGACGACCTTTCAAGACAAGAATTTGTGAAGGATCTGGGGTCTGCAATGTCGGGTTCTTTTGATGATTCGGAATTGTTCCTATCAGATGAAACTTTAAGAGAAGGCTTAGATCCAATTGACTTGCAGATGTTAACAGACCCAGACATGAATGTGATTACAGATCCTGCTACAGAAGACAATTTCCGAATAGATAGGTTGCAGTAGTAATCTGATGATCTACTTGTTTGCCCCTACCAAAGTGTTACGTGTGAGTCAGGTGATTGTTTGTCTCCATCGTGTGCCATTTACTGTTTTAAACTTGTGAAACTGGCAGGACAGTACGTTTTGCACAACATTACAGACATCATTGGCATAGTCCATATGATCCAAAGAGTTGATTGTTTTATACTTTCTTACATATTTCTAGATATAGTGAAAAATAAACTTTGAATGTTTCACTGAGATTAACTAACATTCCAGGGAATTAACAATTTGTTTCACACTGATATATGTTCAAGAATTGACAGTGTATCAGCTTTACACACATTTGTTTTGGGTGTAATTATTGATTTGTGTTTCTGATTATCCTGTCAGGATATGTTTTGTGTTTTTATTTTTTCATTGCTCATAACATACCTTTGAAGCATTTCATTTGTGTCAGATATGGAAGTAGTTTGTGATTAGGTGAAATATCTAGATAATAGATGTTCTAGAAGGGATTTAACAATGGTCTGCCTGATACTGTTAATATACATTTACAGTATGTATGCTGACTTTAATATTGACACAAGTAGTGAAACCAGATTAAATGGTGCATCATATGTACCTTATATCAGCTTAACTTTTTTATTAAAAGAAAAGACATTATGTGAGAGTTTTATAGCCATTTAAAGTGGAACTTTTTCCCATGAAAAATTTTATCCTCACAAAAATTTCAACTCTCTCAGAATGTTACAATTTAAACAAGTTTTAAAGCACCACATATTTCGAATATCAGAAACAAGTTATACTTGACCTGATTTTATTTGAGAATTTTATGTCTCTTTATTTGAAAACTAAACTGTCTGGTGAGAGATTAATGTTCATGTTAACGAAAGGTCTGGGGTTAATTCTTCATATTTTTTCTTTGAGCATTTCTTTGGTCAAGCTATAACAGTGTCTAGTATGTGAAAAAATTATTACCTTTTACCAAAAGCTTTATACTTGTAATTTCGGATCAAAATATCATTTAACTTAAATGTTTACACTAACATTTTATCATAAGTTGTTTATAGGCTAAAATATGAGAAAGTGTTGTTTATATTTTTGCCGTTGTCTTCGTTCTGAAGGATTTGGTTTAAAATCTTTACCCAAGTGTATTTTTTCTTGAAATTGTTCTCTATTGATGCTCTAGTTTTTATTCTATCTATTGTTGTTCTGGAACTGGGTTCCTTGATTCATTTCTCAGAAAATTAAATTAGTCAACTGACCTGAGACATGTGGTGTGTAAATTAACTGAAAGTTTCTTTCCAACCCCATGTTGAGAAGAAGTGTGATTAACTATGTAAATTTTATGCTGGCTTAAAGACAGTCATTTATCAAAGATAGAATGGTGGAGCTATTTTATTGGAAGACAAGAGGGGGGCGAGGAGAATCATGGGAGTGTACAAGATGTGTGTTGATGATTAGGTGGAAAGATATAGGTGTAACAATTAGGAGTAATTCATGGAAGGGAAAATATGACCATGACCGTAAGCTGGCACTTGATTACAGGAACAAGGGTGTGGAAAGATTTTATTTTGTGGGTAACGGGCTCAGGGATTGGAATAAATTACCAAAAGAAATGATGAATAATTTACCAAAAACGCTGAAAGTTTTTAAAGTTGAAATTTGTCGAGGACAAAAGTAAATGGGTAAAGGAAGGGGGGTTGCCTGTGTAGGGAAATTGTATCTGGAGCGTGCACTCCATCATAGTTAAATTAAAAAAAAATTTGAAAGACAAATAATTGCTTTGGGTGGTACTGCTGATTTCAGATCAAAGGATATAATGCATAACACTCATTATAAGACACATTTGTAACAGTATTCAGCAGCTTGGCCTGGAAAGAGCTTGAAAATACAGTCCATTATTATTTTGATCATCATTTTTGTCTCACTATCTTGCTCATCTTTTTTTAAATAACCATAGATTATCTTCCTATCCAGTGTTAGGCCTGGTGGCTTGTCACAGTCTCCAGCCATCTCCTCCTAATCATAGATTAATTTTTTTTATAAATAGTGAACAACAGATTTCAAAGTATATTCATTTTACATATAATGAAGTAGTTTTCAAATTTAACTGTCAGTATGATGTTACTGCTTAAGAATTACATCCCACTACAATGTCTCAAGTGGTTTGGCGAACTGCATTGTGGAGAAACTGCTACTCGGAACTGCAGCATACTAGTATAGGCATCACCTCTCGGACGGTTAGCATTGTAGGGTTTGATACATAGGCAAAATATCTGTAATCAGTAACCAGTAATCAGTTTTTACTGCTGAAATTGTAGATTACACGCCAAGTATTGCAGAGTATATTTCCTCACATTGTTAATTTAATGTTCACGAAGAACTGAACCCAGATCTGAAGCTATCCAAAATGGCTAGAATTCCAAGGAATATAGCCTTTTGTCAGATGTAGCTGTTGTTTATGCATTGTATTAAATTTTGAGACAATCGGTGAAAGTAATTTTTTGCAAACTTCTCTTGCCAGTTTTGAAGATAAAGGTTTATTGCTTTAGTTTGGATTTTATCCTCCATGAGTGTTGTGTTGTTTCACAAAGAACCAACTTATAAAAATACAAATAAAATCAGTTCAAGGATAGTGTTTACTTACATCAGACGGATGTTTTTAGAGGTATTCATGTTCAGAACTAAACTTATAAATAGTATATTTATTGTTATGATACAGTGATAGTGTCTTTCCTTCTCTGACCTTTTTTATGTTTCTGATGGATGAGAATTTTGTCAAAAGTGAACATTCAGTTCTGTGCTTGTATACATGTTCATGAAAATTATCTTCATTACTTTCTTTCCTATAACTATTGTTATTTGGATCTGAACACTGTTGCCAAGGATGTGTTTGTTACTTAAATATTGTTACTTCAGGTTTTAAAAGTACAGGGAAAGTTGTATTAAAGTTGCAGGTATAAATGTGTCAATGTGTACTTTGTTTTATAGTGTCTTTCATATATGTAAGGTTGATGTTTATCATCATCTTGTTGACTATCTCCTTGGTTTTAATTCTTACTGACTAACTGTGTGCCATGGACAGTTTTTAAGCTTTAACAAATTTTTGAAAAAGGTACTTGCAGTGCTTAATTTGGCATGTTAAAAAATATCTGATGAATTCTTATTTAGACTTGTTTAATACTGTCAAATACATTTATGTTCCGTTACAGGTATTAAGCTTACTGCCTTGTTACCAGAAAAGAATGAAAATTATGAATGCAAGTATTTTTATAATTATATTTGTATATTAAATTTGTTTACTTTTGTACTTGTTGTTTTCTTTCAAAGTTTATTTTTTATTAAAAATTTACATTACTGTATGGAATTTTATTTCAATTCTTAAATTGCTTAAGCAATTTACAGGTTTTAAATAATTTGCAATTCAACATCAGTTGTATCTACCATTTGCTGCAAATGTGAAATGCCAGTCTGAGTAAGATTTATTATTATGATTATTTCTGTATTCACATCCTTATAATAATTTGATATCCAAACACATTTAGAAACTAATTTTTAGAGTTTTTTTCCCATTTTTGTAATATGAATTTCTGAGGTTAGGAAAACATTATAAAAAAATTAAATTGGCATTTACTGTTTTTTGCATTTTTGTGCTCTGAACATTTCAGATCTGGCATTTCTGTTTCTCATTTGAATTACTTGTGTTGTGCGATAGTAATATGAAATTTATACTGAGCTGGAGGTTAATTGTAAA
This sequence comes from Vandiemenella viatica, assembly GCA_031002005.1. Lineage (NCBI taxonomy): Eukaryota > Metazoa > Arthropoda > Insecta > Orthoptera > Morabidae > Vandiemenella > Vandiemenella viatica. The sequence continues at coordinate 245,008,704 of JARYHS010011408.1, read as the reverse complement.
CTTTGATGTTTAAAAGTCATTCATTATATTTTCTGTTGTATTTTTAACTATTCTCATGTGTAAAACAAAGTGTTGAAACTTGTAAATTGTTTAAATGAATTACTGTATTTGTGAGTCAGAGAAATCTTCTGGTTATCACACCCTGATGTGCAATAGAGCATAGTCACATGAAAAAGCGCACAAATTTTTGATCTATTCATGTTACATTTGTAACATTTAATGTAGTTTGTTAAATATCTATTTACTCTAAACATAAAAGATACAGCAAAAGTGCATGATATTTCGTATATTATGAAATGTATAGTATAGCCTTTACAGCTGGTTGATTTTATATAAACATATAAGAGATGTATACACATGTTTTAGATTTTCCCAACTTTTCTATGTTGAAAACTTGCATGTTCTATGGCAGATATTTATAAAGTATAGATAATTTCACATGTTTGGGAGAATAGGTACAAAAATATGAACTGTGGAAATGTTCTTTTCACATAAAACAATTATGGAAAGTATTTTAGTGTACACATATTCATTATAATGTTTAGGTTTATTTATTTGCATTATTATTTAATCTGTTTTATATAAAAGAGAATGAGCAAAATTGTTATATTAGCCTTGGTAATACTACTTTGGTTTCCCTATCAACCGTAAACAAATACATTCATTGATATCTTATGTGAATCATATTATACAAACTACATTACCATTTAAATGCAGCACAAAAAATACAGCTGCAGCTGTAGGGTCATAACCTATAAAGATCAGCCTTGTAAATCTGTATCGAAGGTGCCTGTCTGCGGATCAAGTGGTTTACTTGTTTAAATTCCTATTCCAGCCACAATTTTTGCAGGCTTGCTAACTAACTTCCACTTCTGATGAAGCTTCTCTTTTTTTCGTGGTAAAATTATATATTGTTGGATTACCAGGTAACCTTAAGCCACAGTAAATGGAAAACGCGTTGCAAATCAAAACTCTGTTACTTGGAGTCAATGATTTCATGTAGACCTTAATAATGTCAACATAAATGACCATCTCTGAGATAGTATCTAAAGATTATCATTAATTTAAATGTTTTTAACAGTGAGTGACTGAAAGAAAATAATTATTTTATGATTTTCTGAGATTAGAAAATATTCAGGATTTTATCTTCTTTAGCAAGATGTTAAAGGTTAAATGTACAGCCAGTACATAAATGGCACATAAAAAAAATATTGATTCCAAAGAACACCATTTCAAACTGGTCCATCTGTTTCGGTATTGTGCTTCTGTACTTACGAATTCAAATTTAATGTTCATGAAGTTCACGTAAGGAGCCTAATGGCCCTTTTATCTACCACTGATGAAGGCAGATGCTGAAATATTGTGTATTTGTTTGCCAGCAAAGTGTTCCCTCTCACCGCAGCCGTCCACTTTGGTATGTGGTGAGTTAATTTCCCTGTCCTTCATTATTTACAATATACCTATGTAACACTCATTGTTCTGACAACTATTCAAAAATTTAACTTTATTTTTTTCTGCTAGTAAAAATTTCTTTTAGTGCTATTAATTAGTATAAAGTAATTACTTATTAAGTCTATTGATATTGCAGCTGTGAAGTTGATCTACACTCTACTGTGGAAAGAGGTTCATCCTTGACAGATTTGTCGCAAAATATTCTATCTTTCACAAACAGTAATAATTGACAACAACATAGCTAAAAACATAGAGTATTCAAGTCTATATCTAATTTCTTAATCAAATAACAAACAGAGTGAAAATACTCATCCACATTCCTTCCTTTCTAATTACGTCTAGTAAGTGATAGGAAAGGCCTATTACAATTCAAGGTAGTTGGTACCATCATTTCTAACTAAAATAACTGGAGATTTACTATACCTCACTGTTGTTCGTAAGTCACTGCTAGGAATTGCTTATCTTTTGCAATAACTTCCAATCATATCTTCCTCGTCGAGAGTTAAGATTTTTCTGATTTCAGGTATGGTTGTTCCTTCTTAATCTCACTAAATTTAATGCTGATACCATGAACAAAAGGTATTCCGTAGGTAATATTGATATATCTTCAAAAGTACACTACCCTCTTGTGTTGTAAGCGATTCGTAAATATTTTTCAAAAATTGTGGACCACTGTTTATTTGGTTTGTAACTTTTGTACATGCAGATGAAAACAAATAATTGCTTTTGGACTTGCTATAGTCATTGTGTTGTGTATTAACCTTTGTAAAATAGGGTTTTGAAAATTCCCCTCCTCCCTCCCCAAAGAAGTGCTTGCTGCACTTATTACTAGAGATGAAACGGATAATCGGCAACTATCCGGCCAATATTTACTATAACACTGTGTGTTCAAATCAAAATACCTTTTTTATTTATTGTTTTTTAGCATAAAAAATAGTTCTTGTACCTTTTTATTTACTTATGGCTTTGCGCCTTGACGACGCCGATGTCATTAGAGGTGGGAAAGGAGTGGGGAAAAGGAACGGGAACGTATTTGGCCATTGTCTTTTTGACAGAAGCTTCCCGACATTCACCTGGAGTGATTTTGGGAAACCATGGAAAACCCAAATCTGGGTGCCCGGACAGGGATTTGAACCAGCGTCCTCCCGAATGTGAGTCCAGAGCGTTCTTGTACTGAATGAACACCAATTTCTGTGTAGTAAGAGGTAATAATCAGTTTTTCTTGTCCTCATAAACAAGTCCAGGCTCAAAGAAAAATCATTCGCTATATACATTACTGCAAAGCGCTGAAAGATAATTGTTGAATTGGGGTGTTGTATTGCATTAGTTGACCTCATATATGGATCACACTTGTGATCAATTAGAAACAACTTAAAATAAAAGTCAGTCTCGCTGGCAATCATGTTTTTTTTTTTTAATTGATCGTAATACTGGCTATCTCGTTAATATAGTTCAAAAACGTGTCGTGAGCTTCGTGAGTCACAGTTATTCTGTCTCAACACTTCTACTGCTTTGAACAGCTGTTGAGGATTAACTGCAACTGGTGGATGGTTCCTCACAAAAAATTTTTATGGGTTCCAATAGAATCTTCTGACAAGCCTCAGCAAACCCCAAATAGTTTGTTTTGAATCTAGGCTCTAGGAAGGGTGCAATCAATTAGATTGAATCTTCTCTTAAGGATCCAAAACGACTTTTTAATTCAGTTTTTAAAGAGGCTCTCATGTATGGTAAGTCAGGAGTTCTTTGTGCTTTCTCATCGTTATCCAATGATTCTGATATAGTCAACTGCTTTTCTTTCAGCGTCAAACATGAACTTTTCCGGGGGATGTCTAATTGCAGTATAGGCACGATAGCGGCTGTGGCTTTCCTCATTTCATGAAAGTTTACTGGATGTTTCATTTTCAAGGACTTTTCAATGACAGAAGTATCTGGGCGAAGACAGAAAAAAATACGCCATTGTGTTTTCTTTTTCGGTGGAAATTGCTGTAGAACACTAAGAAGCTGGATTTGGAACAGTTGGGATATGGGTGAAAAGACTGGTGGGACTGTTTGAGATGTATATTGGGGTTGAGGCCTGAATGGCTGTGGTTGGAAGAATTAAGTGTGTATGTGATGATCATAAGCTAGAAACTGATTTCATGGGTAAGGATAGGAAAATTTTCATTAAAAGGTAATGGCGTCGAGGAATGGAATAAATTATTGAGAGAAACACTGATGAGTCTGTGAAATACAAAAGTATGTGTGTAGGAAAGTTCCCATCGTAACATGTTCTCCATTACAGTTAGTTCACATGTAATTATCATTGACAATTAAAGCATACATGATATTCTGGTACAATGAAAATGAAATAAGTTTGTTTCATTCCAGCTTGAATTTTTATAAAACTGAAGACTAAGAGTCTAAAAATGGCATTGTTGACCAGGAGATCCTGAAGGATTATGTGGATGCTTGCATGACAGTGTTTCGATTTGCCACGCATTCTTCCTCCATTGTGGCTGGTGTTTAATATTGATTCCGAACCATGGAACGCCCTGGTGTGGCTCATATTATCAAACACAACCCTTAAAAAAAATCCTGGCGTAGCCTACTTAATTTCTTGTTCACTTACTGTTTATGTGTACACTAAAGTTGGAAGTGAGAACTATTAAATATCTTAATTTAATTATCAGAATATATAAGAAATATGATTTTTGGGCTTTTAGTCATATTAAATTGTTATTACAATTTGCAGCACTGGAAGTATTTTACTGAGTAGCTGATTCAGTTTTTGTTATTTCAAACAACTATAAAGAAAATTAAATTAGTATTTTCTGTCATCCAGGTTTTCAATCTGATGAAGTGTCATTGGATACTGTTCAATAATTGTGTATCAGTTATCATTAACCACACCTGTCATTTATATTAAGTTTTCAGTTAACTTGAAGTACAAATGCTGTCAGATTAAAACATTGTAGAAATGAAGATAATGTAATACGTATCTTTTATGTTCTTGGCATTTCTTGTCAAAGTTACTGTTATTGTTGGATGCATCAATTGTTTGCCTAGTAGTTTTACAAAAGTAATTGCTCTCATATATCCTTTTTCTTTTGTCTATGTTCTACATTGATTGAATGTTTGTGAATGGATGGTGTGTATGAAAATATTTTCAACTTTATACATGCTCTCTTCCGAGTCTCAGCTACTCAACATTGTTTCCATCTCTTTCTTATTGTTGTATTTTAAACAAAGTACTCTTTAACTTCTCGTAATCTGTCTACTCATGTTGAGTATAATAAATGGTTTGTCCTAAGTCTGTATATATGCTCAGACAAACTGAAAAGCAGCATCTGATCTCACATTAAACTCGTGTTTGAGAAAATAACATTTTATAATTCCAGAATCTGGAATGTTCACCTTAATCATCTTTGGTTTAGTTTTATTATGTTACTTAATCTGTATGAGTACATTATTTGTGAATTCAATGAGAGAGATGTGTGTTGAAAGCCTTGAGCACACTTTTGGCCACTGACTGCTTGTTGCTTTAGACCTGGCCAGTGTCATAACAATAGTGTGTGCTTGAACTGTAAGATTGTTGCTTTAGACATTAGTGAAGGTGAAAAGACAACCTTGGCATATTGTACATATTAGTTATTTGAATATTTCTGTTGTAAAATTTTGATACGCATATGTATAAAACTTACTGCAAGTTTATAAGAAACAGTATCGTTTGAAAGTTGCCATTGTTTCTTCTGTTTAAAATTAATCATTTGCTTTAAAGCAGTTATTATCAATTTTTCCCCCCCCCAAATGCATGTGCAACTGTAAGGGTCCATTTTAGATATAGTTGAAGCAGAAACACATGTTCTGCTTTTTCTTTGAAGGTTATGTCCAAAAACTGTATTTAATTGATTTACTGTTTCTTAAATTGTTTGAGCCAGTACAAAATGATTGAGAGTGTTTAAAATTATATATAAATAAATGCTGTTACATGTTTTAATTTCTGTTAAAACAGTTGTATAAGATTATATCTGCTTGTGTCCTTTTGTAAAAATTTGCTAAAACTATTTGACTTTGGGCACTGCACGTCATTTTCTGGTAATTTGATATTTTATTCGGTTTTTACTTTACACAAAATAAATTTTTTATTATTCATAGAAGAGTTTGAGTTTCATGTTTCTTTTATTAAATTTACATTTTATTTTTATGAAGTGCATTAGTACTTTCACATCACTAAGATTTTTTGTGTTTAACTTTTAACTGGCATGAATTAAATACTTAAAGAAATTTCTGATTTCAAGTGACTGATTCCTACAGGTACGTAGTTTAGTGGAAATTTTTTTTTATGTATTTATGTCAAATGCTTGTAAATCTCCATACTTTCTCTTCTTCCTGTACATACAGTAAATCCACTCTTTCACTATACCATGGGTCTTACTACCTCCTATCAGCAATTGGCCTTTCTTCCAAACTGGTTAGAAATAATGCTCGGCATCTCTTTTGTGTCGTATCCTCAGATTTCGATATTGAATTAACTTACCTTTCATTAAAAGATGTATTATTGCTAATGTTGTCACTTCTGTTACATACTTAATAAGTTTTATATTGCTTACTTTCAATCTAAAACGAAATCAAGGTAGGGATAGTATGTCCTTCACTTGTCGACGTTGGCAGTGATTGGTTTAATTTTGCTATCCTCGTTTGTTTTCATATTGACTAATAGTGTTTTTTTTTTTTTTTTTACTAATGCCATTTATTTGTTTCCTCAATAACAATTTTTTAGTATGTATCATAATCAAGAAATTAATATGTCCTAATTGAAAACAACCATTGTTTCCTTTCTCAAATTGTGTAATGGTGTTTTCAAAAGCAGATTAACGTACTATATTCAAGTTTATATTTGAACGAAAATTGAAGTACAGCAATTGGGATCCGGAAAGTAAGGAAATCCAGATCATTTTTTATATTTTTCAGTGTATAATGTTTAGAACTTGTTCTTGACTAGATCTTCCTGGTGCAAATTAAGGTGCTACTTATTCTTTGCACCAAGGTGCTACTTATTCTCTGGATCCCACCCATCGGCTTGTCTCATAACATCAGTAATTGGAATAAATGGCTATGGAAAATGCTCAACAGTTTACTCAAAACCCTGAAAGAATTTAAAATAACATAATGTGAAGAAAAAGTGGTGAAATTTCACTCAAAAAATTTAAGATTGAAAAAAAATTATCGAAATTGAGAAGTAGTTGTGTATGGAAAATGCCACCAGAGCATATGCTCCAGCACAATTAAGTTAAATTGTAATTTGTCGTTTATTAAGTACATATAATACTAAGAATTAATTTGAGGTTATAGGATGATTTAGTTTCACAGTACAATTAAAAATTACTATGAGCAGTCATTGTACATATGAAATGAATAATGTCCCTTCCTCTTGTCACAATTTTTAATAGATTTTTTTTTACTTTTTTGTTCCTCACATGTAAAGCTAATTTAATTTATACCAAGTGGTTGGAGTTTAGAGTAAAAACATATTAACTATAATTAATAAGAGAATCCAGAAATTTCTGATCGAACCCTGGCCATTGTCGGAGCGGTACATTTGGGACCGGGAGGATGCAGGTTTTATGGCGGCTGTTTTCAATAGTTTCATGAAATCGTTTTAGGTGAGTGGCAGGATGTTTCCTTCGTAAAGGCCAGGCTGGTTTCCTTGCAATTCCTTCTTTACAATCCTCTTCAGCTCTATCCTTACACAAAAGAAATTAATTAAAGTGAAAATATTTTAAGAGATTGGTAATGCTATGAACTTTTAGATAAAATAATAACCGAGAATAGCACAGTAGCATGGATTTCAAACTGCAAGAGATGATTCCTTTAATGAAAACAAAAATGACTAGCATGTGTGGTCAAACTGAAAGTCGTCAAAAACCTTCAAAGTTTACTGAGAATTTGGTAAACATTTCTTCTTCATTCCATCTTAACCCAAATAACAAAATTTTTAAAAATGCCTGCTGAAGTTGTACCAAAGACTGGTGAGATTATACTTCATTAAGAGCCCCAACTTTCCCACAAATAAAATTATAGCAAAATAAAAGCTATAACATAAAACAATATAATAAATATCTGCATTTTATCTCGTGTTGGGAGTAGGTTGTGAGGTTTGGAACTCTACATGCTGTTATGTAGGGATTATTAACATCAATGGTAACTCTCCAACATACCCATTTATGTGTTACACAGTTGAAAAGGCAGTATAAAATCATGACATTTAGATGTAGAATAGCTGTTTAGACACTAATAAAACCAGGCATAGCTAAAATTTGGAGTACTTCTTAATCGTGTATATGTGACATGAGACAGGGCTGATGGAGTGCGCATGCCAAACTTCTTCTTTTTAATTAATTGAAGTACTTGTTATTCATTGCAGATAAAGTGAATGAAGAAAACCAATCGCTCACCATAGATAAAGGTAGTAGAGATTCTACGAAAATACTTTATATTATTTTGGTAAAAACCTTAGTCATGTTAGAGATGAGACATAATGACAAAGGGATCAGATGTGTACTCATCAAGATGTACCAGGTCACCTCAAACCCAACTAAGGTTTTTATCAAAATATTATAGTGTTTTGTGAAGGCCCTCCAGCCTTTTCTAGTAGAAGGTTTACTTTCCCTAAATGTTTGATGGAAAAAAAAGAGCTCATTAGCAACTTCTAAGATATATATGGAAAGAGAAAAATTATTCTTTACCACAGCTGAAGGCAGGATGGAACAGAAACAGAAAAAGTGGATAGGTAATCATAGATGAAACAGGAAATAGTAGGTGTGAAGGTAGGAAAAATGAAGCATATAGTTTGACTGAACTTGGATGGACAGTTCCCAACACCTAATTGTTGCTATTAGGGAGGACTGATCCCACAGAAAAAAGAAGATACCATTGTAACATTATGCATCTCCACACCATAACCCTTGGACCACCAAAACGATTATTTTCAACAGAGTTTCAAGGTGCATTATACACTTCCTCCTTTCATCATGGTACATCCAGAATCAATATTAAAGACTGAATCTACTCTGATTTAAGAAGAACAAGCCATCCCACTTCTTTTTTTTTTTATCTGCTTAATGTCTCTCTAACAGCGAGGTTTTTAGAGACGGGAAAGGATCGGGGGCAAAGAATGGGAAGGAATTCGGGCATGGCATTTTGAAGGAAGCATCCCGGGATTTGCCTGGAGTGATTTAGGAAACCATGGAAAACCCAAATCTGGATGCCTGGACGGGCATCCCACTTCTATACGGTCCAATTGTAATTCTCTTGGCACCATCACAAACAGTGGTGATGTTACGTGGGTGTCAGTAGGACACAAGATAATCTTCGCCAGGCAAAGAGACCATACCCACACTGTGGAGTGTGAGATTGCATGCCTTACAGTCCTTTTAATGTGGTTGCAAATGCGCCCATCGTTTGACGTGGATCCCTTCTTGCCTGTTGCATTTGCTGCTCTAGTTAACCATTTCTCCTTTGGGCAGTGTGCCTATGGTTCAGAATGTGCTCCCTATGCTCATGAAACAATGCTATGAGCAATACCAAACTCCTGGGTTAAACTTCGTCCTCCTTCCAGTTTCCCGATAATTCTTGCCTTGTGAAGCGTCCAAATGTTGTCTCCGAGTCTTGTTGCAATGAAGAACACCACCACAGTGCACCATAACAGCTCGCTGATTGATACACACTGTCTTGTTCCATTTCTTCAACTGCCTCGTGTTTTTGGACCAGACATATTTGGCTCTTTAGTCACATTGAACTCGAGTCATAATGTCCAGGTTTCTGTGCACACATGGCACATTGCGATCTCTTGTCATAGCTATATATGAAGCAAGGCATTCTGCTAATACGTTTGTAAATGATATGGGAAATTTCACAGGTTGCATGCCCTATAGTGAGATATGTGATGGTGGATGAGTGTATATTGCAAATATGGTCTGGGGCAACAGAAATCCTATGAGGACATTCTTAGTGACATTGGAAATTGGTATCAATGTACCAGAAGCTGGCAGTTTAGGGTCTACTAAAGCAAGTTCTTGGGGTTGGTATAATCTTGGAATCAGATCTTGGGGCTGGATTGAATGAAAACATAACCCTTCCATGAGACAATTGATGGAAAGGCCTAGGAAGATTTGAATGATCTTAACTGGTGTATGGTGGTAGTTCATATTTGACCTTGATGTACAGTAAGGAATTTTTTTAGGTGCTAAATTGGGAGTATGAACTGCTTGAGTAATATTGCTTGAATATTAGGTAAGAGCATGATGGATAGTACATATACATCTGACACAGATACACATGCAGTATGGGAGGAATAGATTCATGTGAACAGTGTTCCAACCGTCAAAGTGAAGGATTGTTCAAAATTAATTGGTTTGATGTGGATGGAAATAGTGATGTGAACATTCATGGAAAAGAAATAAAGATCTAGGAAGGTTATGAGAATAGGACCAAGTGCAGAAAACGGTCGAAGTTAAGGTTATCGAGGAAATTCAAATGCTTCAGTCACATTGTGCCATTATTGTAAAGATTGTCATGTGCCAGCCAGAGCTTGGGAAAAGAGCCTGCTCCAAATTTTGACATGGCTGTAGTTATTAGACTTCCGCATTATAGTTCGCGAAGAAGAGCGATCAGTTTAGTTCGCAGCTCCCTCGCGAACTAGTTCGCTCTTTTAGTTCGTTAGTTCGCGTCTCAAATTCAGAGAAACAAATCGTTTGCTCGCCTTGCTACCGCTACTGCATGCACTATTTTGTTTGTTGTGTCAGTTTTATTAGGACATAATCATTTTTTTGTCGTTTCTAAATGGAAATTAATATGACCTTCTTAACAAAAGTTATTGCTTAATAATAGCCCTTTCAAATGACATTAGCATGATCAGTTGCTACCAATAAACCAAAGTGCTCATTGTCCTTTGCACAAATGGGTAAACTGAATAACTGTGCTGTTTTTACTGTTTACTTTACATGCATTCATAGAATATTAATTTTTTTAATGGATTTATTTATTAGTTCATGGAAGAAACATTACTTATAAAAGGCGCTAATGACCCTGCCGTCGACATGCCCTTAAACCCCAACAACAACACAACATTACTTATAAAATATTATAAATGCATTTATTTTGATGAATTAAAATACCCATATATAAGTAATCGGTTTTTTTATTTAAATATAGTATTGTAAATCATGAACAAAATATAATTCTACTATTGGCTATTACCTATATTATTAAGAAAAGTAACAGTAATACTTCCAATGTGATACCTAGCAATTAGACATATAAAAATGACAGTGACCCTTGAATGAGAAAGTGGGAGCAATAACGAAAGTGCGTAAATTTCCAGTAAATTGGAAGTCATTGAGCAATTTTTTTATTAGTGTAGGGGAGGATAATCCAACACAAATTCACTATATTTTGACAACTAATGAAACTGATGAAGATACAAAAGTTAAAATCTTTTTGAATTTCTCAAGTCATTTCTTTACATAACTTTCACAAATCTGTTAACCAACAGACTGAGATAAGTATTATATTATGTCTGCTTTAAAATCAGTGCTAGAAAAATGTAAAAGATACTGTTTCTTTGGTTAAGAAAACAAGAAAAAGCCTTTAGAAGCAAAATTCTCCACAGAAAGTGATAATATTAAAAATAATGCTCTAGTATTTGTTGATAAAAGTCTGGAGTATCTTATTAAATAGTTAGATTTTAATGAAAACAATTGCTATAGAAAATCAAAAAATTAAATTTAAAACACAAGGTTTAATTTGATGGCTGTGAGACAATATTGGAGGTTCTAAATTTATGAGAAAAAATGAGTATCAAAGTGAACGAACTTTACTCTGAAATAACAATATTACACGAAATCTAGGTAAAAGTAAGAGCAGTATTTCATTAGTAAAAATGAGCTTTTGATCAACATTAATTTAACAACTGAAAGCGATAAAGCATATTACAATTTTACTGTAGACAGAAAATTGTTAAAGCTGCAAGAAGTGCAAAAAAATATAGCTTAAAAAATAAAATAGTACTCTTTCATAAAATATTATATTTTTGAAGTGTACTATATTTTTATAGGTTATTCTAAAAAAACATTCTACCATTAACCGAAAAAATGTTGGTAATCCTAGCGGCGAATGGTGGTAGTTCGCGAACGGTACCGCTCAGTTTAGTTCGCGAGCGGTAGCGCTGTGTTTAGTTCGTGAACTAGGTCGTTCCGCTCTGGAATTCCTGAAAGACAGCTCGTTCGCTCTCTTTGCTAGTTCTACTTCACCCGCTCTCTTCTGTGTTATAATAGTTGTGGTTACTGATAGTTGTCTTTTAAGTGTTAATGGGATCAAAGTATGTTTTGTTTTCACATTCCATGTTAAATTTCCGTTTTTGACTTCTGCAATAATTATTAATGTTTAACAGTTACATTTTTTAACTTTATTTTTATATCTGTCTCTTCAGTTAAATGTGTCCACAGCGAACTGTGTTACCTTTTAGATAATAAACTAAAACAAAAGTTGGTCTTCGGGAAAGGATTGAATGAACTAAGGAGCGAGAGATCTGGGAACTAGTTCGCGTAGTTCGCTCGTGGGAGCGCTCTTCCGAACTAGTTCGTTTGCGAACTACACAAGACTAGTAGTTATAAGTGTTTACCTTCTCATCACAACCAGCTATATATATATGCGCCCGCTACATTATGGGGAGGGAGTGTATAAAGACTTGGGCAGAGACATAGTACAGACAGCTACCCTCGCATCCTGGTTCACACACTGCACTGATGCTACTAGTTCAATAGAAGCATCATACTATACTAGCAACTTTATCGCTGAAGAAACTTTCTGTGGCAAGGCTTATAGCTAGTACCCGCTCAATACATTTCTCCTAACTATCTACAGGGTGTGGACCCCTCAGACTCTTAGATTAGTTAACACTTTTGCTTACTGTAGAGCTGTCTCCCTCCATCTTGTGTGGAACAAGTGTCACCACAGTAAGGAAAATTTTGCTCTATCTTGGGAATCTAGCAGGAAAGGACTGCTCTGGCATTACTTTCAGGAGGATGCCAGTTCAAATCCCTGTCCAGGCATCTAGATTTGTTTTTTCCATGGTTTCCCCAAATCACTCCTGGTGAATGCCAGGATGCTTCCTTCAAAAGGCCATTGCAGAATCCCTACCCATTCCTTGTCCCTAGTCCCATCCTGCCTCTAATGACCTCGATGTCGACAAGGTGTAAAGCCATATGTAAAAAAGGGGAAAGAAAGTTTAGGTATCGTAGTGAATAGCTAATGAGCCGATTGCTTCAGAGGTCTCCTCTCCGACACAACGACTCTGGTTGCTGATGCTAAGTATTTAATTGAGACTTTGATTGATGTGAATTGACGCAGGCATGCTGTTGAGATTAAAAGGCGGGCGGAACATTAACGTTTAGAGAGTGACAATAATGCATATCTTTAAATCTTCACTGGTGAATTCTGACCAATCCAGTGACAATTGGTTTGGTTTTTCCTCTAGTGAATTCCCGATACTTTTAAAAATTACCAGATTTTCCTTCATAATATTTCGAAATGACCATAAACAAAACTAGGTAAATGGCCTAAATATGCATTTATATGCTTTGTAAAATACATTCAAATACAATCAGAAATGTTAAGTCAGTGTTTAATTCAGCATTTCAGCTCAAAAAGAAGGCAGGAAGAAAATATGACTTTCCCTAAAGATCCGAACCCTAGTAATTACACAAGAGAATGGAAAAAACGGAAATTTCCCTAGCAAAACTTGCACGTAAAATGGGAATTAGGAGCCAGTAAGATCTCAGAAGAATCTGAATACTTAACTTTATTCAGAAGCGAAGTACTGTAGATCTTTGACGATAGCAAGCGGCAATTATAAGATTTCATATACAACCACAATAGTAGCTCTAGTGGACCAGGTCCTACTACGAGGTTGGATTAAATATAAATGGGACTTTTTTTTTAACTCAGCGCGCAAAAATTCCTAGTTTCCTAGTTTTGGTCATATTACGATAATATTTATGGTCAGTTGGTAATAATATGAGGGAAAATCTTGTAATTTTGTGTGCAATGGTCATGCCATTTTACACGTTTGTTGAGGATATCAGGAGTGGGGAGAGTGATTGTTGGCCTTATCAGGTGCAAGCAGTAGTACAGCTAACATTGTTGGAGGAAGACGTGCATTCCTCTTTGGGCAACTTGTAATTATCAAATTTTTCACTTGTGAAGGCAAGGAGCAACCCAAATTTTTGCGGAGATAGAAGGCACAGTTCGAATATAAGCATGGGAATATCCAGAAAAATCAAGTTGCCATCGATGGACGTATAGCTGATATACACAAGAATGCAGAACTGTTCACAAATTTTTATGAGTTGGATAATATCACTGGAGAACTCAACGTTTTGAACAACTTGTGGATAAAGAATAATTTACCGGAAGAAGAGGATAGATGGTTAGCAAAAATGTGATGGATTTGAATGAAGCACGCTAGGATGAGCCGACCTTGAACCCTCATGCGCATGCTTTTATTTTTTTCCCCTATCAATACCGTCAGTCGCTGGTAAGTAGCATTTGAATGAGGTTGTGTGTAGTGCTCTCGTCAGTTTTTAATTGCAAAGAAAATGAAGGAGCGACTGGTGCAGCGCTACTGCATCAAATCTTGCCAGAAACTTGGCGAGAGCCAGGTGTAAACCATTAGGAAAATTCAGATGGCTTTCGGTGACAATGCTATGGGCTTCACACAGATTAAGGAGTGGTACAAACCGAGATGATCGGTAGAGAGCAGGGCACGCTCTAGTTGGCTATCAACAAGCCGAAATGGCCAGGTCATTGCCAAAGTGGATGCTGTGGTGTTGCGGGACCGTCGTGTGACTATCCGAGAACTTGCGGAAGAGCACTTTTTCGACACATTCCATTGTGACCAAAGATTTGACCATGAAGAGAATTGTGGCGAAATTCGTGCCGAAGATGCTCAAAAGCAACTTCGTTTTGAAGTCTCGCAGGAGATGCTGGACTTCACAAACAGTTAGCCCAAATTCATGATTACAGATATTCAATAAGAATCAAGTAACTACAACGATCAACGGGTAGTTCAGTCACGTCCTTAAAGATTATAATAGGCATGCATCGGTTGAATAGCACCCCGATGAATAACCGGAAATGAAAAATGCTAGTCTTTTCGGTTAAATTATTCCCGTTATTAACTTACGAAATGAAAAAATTGGGAAAGGGATGTTTCTCCCCATTCAAGTCAGAAATTCTGCACGTATATAAAGGCAATACTTGCTCCCATGCTACTACACTGAAAAGCCAAAGAAACTGGTATAGGCACGAGTATGCAAACACAGATATATGTAAACACACAGAGTACAGCGGTCGGCAACGCCTATATAAGACAACAGGTGTCTGGTGCAGGTGTTAGATCGGTTATTGCTGCTACAGTGGCAGGTTATCACGATTTAAGTGAGAACGTGGTGTTATAGTCGGCATACGAGAGATGAGACACAGCATCTCCGAGGTAGCGATGAGATGAGGATTTTCCCATATGACCATTTCACGAGTGGACCATAAATATAGGCAATCCGGTAAAAAATCGAATCTCCACATCGCTGAGGCTGGAAAAAGATCTTGCAAGAACGGGACCAACGACGTCTGAAGAGAATCGTTCAACGTGACAGAAGTGCAACCCTTCCACAAATTGCTGCGGATTTAAATGCTGGGCCATCAACAAGTGTCAGCGTGCGAACCATTCAATGAAACATCATCGATATAGGCTTTCGGAGCTGAAGGCCCACTTGTATACCCTTTCTGAGTGCATGACACAAAGATTTACGCTTCGCCTGAGCCCGTCAACACCATCATTGGACTGTTGATGATTGGAAACATGTTGCATGGTCTAATGAGTCTCGTTTCCAATTGTATCGAGCGGATGGACATGTACAGGTATGGAGACAACCTCATAAATTCATGGACCCTGCATGTCAGCAGGGGACTGTTCAAGCTGGTGGAGGTTCTGTAATGGTGTAGGGCGTGTGTAGTTGGAGTGACTTGGGATCTCTGATACGTCTAGATACGACTCTGACAGGTGACATGTAAGTACACATCCTGGCTGATCACCTGCATCCATTCACGTCCATTGTGCATTCCGGCGGACTTGGGCATTTCCAGCAGGACAATGCGACACCCCACACATCCATAATCACTTTAGAGTGGCTCCAGATACACTCTTCTGAGTTTAAAACCTCCGCTGGCCATCAAAATCTCCAGACATGAATATTATTGAGCATGTCAGGGATGCCTTCCAACGTGCCGTTCAGAAGAGAGCTCCACCCCCTCGTGCTCTTACGGATTTATGGACAGGATGAATGGTGTCAATTCCCTCCAGCACTACTTCAGACATTAGTCGAGTCCATGTCATGTTGTGTTGCGGCACTTCTGCGTGCTCGCAGGGCCCTACACGATTTTAGTCAGGTGTACCAGTTGATTTGGCTCTTCAGTGTATATGAGTATCTCCACTTGTTTGTGTAGGGGCAACAAAGTTTATGAAAGAATGTGCGTTTGATTCGTATATACAGCCCAGTACAGTGCTTCTCTTCCACGAAACAACTCAACGCCAAAAGTGTGTGACGTGGGGAATGACACATTTCAAATGAAACCCAACCAATGCAGCTCTATAGAGGTGTGTGGAGACCTCAAATGACAATGTTCAAACGTTCTAATAGCCAGAGACAATATCCGTACTAATAACTGTAATTTGGGAATAAATATCACAGAGCGACGAAAGCGAACTGATTCTTTGTATGTTCTTGTAAGGGAGCGTGCACAAACTACGTGGCTCGGTCCAGGGGGGGGGGGGGGGTAGGCTGGAAGGATACGCTGGGCTATGTGGGGGGAGGGGGGGGGGGGGTTCTGAGCCAGGCCACGTAGTCATAACATTTTTCACAGTTAAAATGAGGAACAGAACCCACCAACAGCATGTGAATATTTATTTCCTTCAGTTAGTTATTTCCGCATGTAATTTACAATAGTCTGACAAGAGAAAATAGTACAAAATGTCTTCGGGAATCAAAACGGAAAAAACACACAGGCATCCACTACATCTGACACACTGACAAGCATCTAGTATATAGCTACACACACACACACACACACACACACACACACACACACACACAGATAGAGAGAAGGAGAACATCTTGCCATATATCCATGATCAAGTCAATTATGCTCCTATCATTTACCACAATTTCTCAGTCTTGTAAATGCTGAGAGTAACTGTATTAATCACGTTATTTTTTTTATAATTGCTTAAAACCATAAAAAGTGGTGTAAAAAATTCATAAAAAATTATAAAAATTACGTTAATTTCATTCACGAACGATTCAATCTGCATAAAATGTTTGTTTTGATTGAGTATATATTGATATATAGTAATTCTCACAGTTATACAACCCCTCATTCATCGTCAGCCATAAAATATCAACACACACACACCAAACAAAACACACAGTGGAATGGAAGTGTTCGTCGTACATCAGTAATCAGACCTACTATGCTTAAGTACTATGCGATTTTGTGTAATAATTCTGAAATGTTTACATAATAATGTATTTTTTTCGCAAGAGAAAATCACAAATTTCTCTGAAAATCATACGAATTGCGTAAAAAATCATGCACAAAAGATGTAATCTGTATAATTGTAATGTTTCGGCTTATAGGACTGCCTCCAGAAAAACCGACACACATTTCATTTAGATCGTGATGGATGAGTTAGGTAGCGAGGAAAGGATGACAACTATAAATATTTATGTCATTAGAACTCAGTGTTATCGATCAAAAGTGATGATACACGTAGACACCAGTGACATGCAGTCATGGATACACCAAAACATACCCACAGTCATTATTCAGAGAAATAGAAACATGTATAAGACTGGACAGTCAGGAAGAGGTACATGTAACTATAATAAAAACTGTTGGAAATTCATCTTTATATATAAAAATTTAGCCTTCGCATGTTTATGCTTGCAAAACTCGAAAAGTAGTCGGTTGATTGACTTGTAATTTTGGGGTAATGTGGTGGGTGGCACAAAAAAAAAAAAAAAAAAAAAATACATGTGAAAACCCCTTTCCCCTTCTACACCCCTCAATTTTTATACCAAGCCACATTTCTTATCCCATTTCGATGTTACTTTCTACAAGTATACCATAAAACAAATTGAAAAATACTATCTTAATTTGGTTTTCAGAAAGCCAACGCCTCTCCCTCTTTCCATATCCTTTATTTTTGCTTCTTTATACAAGATACAGTTTCTATTTGACTTTAATGAACTTTACAAACGTGAACCTATAAAATAATCAGAAAAATGCGGTTATATTTTGGTTTACAGAAACGTAACTCCTCTCCCCATTTCTCAATGTTCTTTATACAAAGCTATAGTCTATATAGATATCTATGGAACTTTTCGCACATACTTTAAAACAACAGGAAAAATATTGCCTATATTTGGTTTGCAAAATCCCAATCCCTCTCCCTCTTTACCCCCACCCCTCTTAATTTGTTTATAGAACCCCACAGTTTTATCAGTTTTCAATAGAACACTGCACATGCATACTCTAAAACAAATAGAAAATTACTGTCTACATTCTGTTAGAAAAACCCAAACACTCATTCCTTTATCTAGCTTTGAAATAATAAAATGATTTTATGTGGAAAAAATATTTTTCCTGCTTTTCCTTTCATTCCACAGTAAAGCAAAGCAAAGTACAGTACTAAATTCAATGTTTACTTGGTGAATCTATGTTCACATTTATTTCCCTATTCATATATTAGACAGCCACATCAAAGCCTTTCCAAGTGTTGCTAGTGCTTTTAACAAAAATTATAGAAATTGGTAAAAATGTATTGAATTGAAAAAATTCAGAAATCATATACAATTTCCAATGTGTCAATTACCTTCGCGGAATACAGAACAAAATACAGGTTAGCCTACCATACGTTAGGATTAACTCGGGTTAATATCAGATAGATTAGGTTAAAAAAATTGTTGATATGTTCATCTCCCAAACTGACTATAGAGCAGTTTGCTAAAGGTTAGGGTAGTCTACCATCACTTCTGTTTGGACTGCAGTTGCAACAAAGGCTTTTGTATTACTAGATGCCTCTAATTCATAGTTCCCTACAGTAGGCTTATTGCATATGTAAAGAGAGTATCCATAAACCACGTAGCTTCATTTTGGGCTCCTGTGAAACACCTTCCCTCCCCCCACATATCCCGACGTGGTTTTTGCCTTTACCCCCCCCCCCCTTGCCGATAGCACCTTTTTCCCCCTATTGATTCCAGAAGATATTTTGTATTGTTTTCTCTTGTCAAACTATTGTAAATTACATACGGAGATAGTTAAATAACAGAAATAAAAATTCACATGCTACTATGTGTTCTGTACCTTATTTTAACTGCGAAAAATAATATGAATAAGAAGCTACATGGCTTGGCTTTGAAACCTCCTGCTCCACACTCCCCCACATACCTCAGCATAACATTCCAGCCAACCCCTCCCACCTAGACGGAGCCACGTAGTTAATGGGCGCTCCCAAAATGATTCCACAGAGCTGGACTATCGTTTTGGGGATTGTTAATCTAACAACAAGGCATAAAGACGTATAAAAACAAACATTATCAGTCAGGGCCGGCGTTAGGAATTTCGGGCCCGGGGTAAAATGAGCGATCTTTTTTTTTTTTTTTTAACTCAGAACCCCCCCCCCCCTCCCCCCACATAGCCCAGCATATCCTTCCAGCCTACCCCCCCCCCCCTGGACAGCTCTACAAAATGGCCAGACGACAATGGGCGTATTCTCGTATTCTTGGGCCCCCCCTCAGCCGGCGGGGCCCGGGTACTTTTGACCCGCTTACCCTCCCCTAATGCCGGCCCTGTTATCAGTAAACAGTGTTCCAAGATCTTGGTCATTTCCAGCAGGACCACCCCACACATCCATAATCACTTTAGAGTGGCTCCAGATACACTCTTCTGAGTTTAAAACCTCCGCTGGCCATCAAAATCTCCAGACATGAATATTATTGAGCATGTCAGGGATGCCTTCCAACGTGCCGTTCAGAAGAGATCTCCACCCCCTCGTGCTCTTACGGATTTATGGACAGGATGAATGGTGTCAATTCCCTCCAGCACTACTTCAGACATTAGTCGAGTCCATGTCATGTTGTGTTGCGGCACTTCTGCATGCTCGCAGGGCCCTACACGATTTTAGTCAGGTGTACCAGTTGATTTGGCTCTTCAGTGTATATGAGTATCTCCACTTGTTTGTGTAGGGGCAACAAAGTTTATGAAAGAATGTGCGTTTGATTCGTATATACAGCCTAGTACAGTGCTTCTCTTCCACGAAACAACTCAACGCCAAAAGTGTGTGACGTGGGGAATGACACATTTCAAATGAAACCCAACCAATGCAGCTCTATAGAGGTGTGTGGAGACCTCAAATGACAATGTTCAAACGTTCTAATAGCCAGAGACAATATCCGTACTAATAACTGTAATTTTTGAATAAATATCACAGAGCGACGAAAGCGAACTGATTCTTTGTATGTTCTTGTAAGGGAGCGTGCACAAACTACGTGGCTCGGTCCAGGGAGGGGGGGGGGGGGAGGCTGGAAGGATACGCTGGGCTATGTGGGGGAAGGGGGGGGGGTTCTGAGCCAGGCCACGTAGTCATAACATTTTTCACAGTTAAAATGAGGAACAGAACCCACTAACAGCATGTGAATATTTATTTCCTTAGTTAGTTATTTCCGCATGTAATTTACAATAGTCTGACAAGAGAAAATAGTACAAAATGTCTTCGGGAATCAAAACGGAAAAAACACACAGGCATCCACTACATCTGACACACTGACAAGCATCTAGTATATAGCTACACACACACACACACACACACACACACACAGATAGAGAGAAGGAGAACATCTTGCCATATATCCATGATCAAGTCAATTATGCTCCTATCATTTACCACAATTTCTCAGTCTTGTAAATGCTGAGAGTAACTGTATTAATCACGTTTTTTTTTATAATTGCTTAAAACCATAAAAAGTGGTGTAAAAAATTCATAAAAAATTATAAAAATTACGTTAATTTCATTCACGAACGATTCAATCTGCATAAAATGTTTGTTTTGATTGAGTATATATTGATATATAGTAATTCTCACAGTTATACAACCCCTCATTCATCGTCAGCCATAAAATATCAACACACACACACCAAACAAAACACACAGTGGAATGGAAGTGTTCGTCGTACATCAGTAATCAGACCTACTATGCTTAAGTACTATGCGATTTTGTGTAATAATTCTGAAATGTTTACATAATAATGTATTTTTTCGCAAGAGAAAATCACAAATTTCTCTGAAAATCATACGAATTGCGTAAAAAATCATGCACAAAAGATGTAATCTGTATAATTGTAATGTTTCGGCTTATAGGACTGCCTCCAGAAAAACCGACACACATTTCATTTAGATCGTGATGGATGAGTTAGGTAGCGAGGAAAGGATGACAACTATAAATATTTATGTCATTAGAACTCAGTGTTATCGATCAAAAGTGATGATACACGTAGACACCAGTGACATGCAGTCATGGATACACCAAAACATACCCACAGTCATTATTCAGAGAAATAGAAACATGTATAAGACTGGACAGTCAGGAAGAGGTACATGTAACTATAATAAAAACTGTTGGAAATTCATCTTTATATATAAAAATTTAGCCTTCGCATGTTTATGCTTGCAAAACTCGAAAAGTAGTCGGTTGATTGACTTGTAATTTTGGGGTAATGTGGTGGGTGGCACAAAAAAAAAATACATGTGAAAACCCCTTTCCCCTTCTACACCCCTCAATTTTTATACCAAGCCACATTTCTTATCCCATTTCGATGTTACTTTCTACAAGTATACCATAAAACAAATTGAAAAATACTATCTTAATTTGGTTTTCAGAAAGCCAACGCCTCTCCCTCTTTCCATATCCTTTATTTTTGCTTCTTTATACAAGATACAGTTTCTATTTGACTTTAATGAACTTTACAAACGTGAACCTATAAAATAATCAGAAAAATGCGGTTATATTTTGGTTTACAGAAACGTAACTCCTCTCCCCATTTCTCAATGTTCTTTATACAAAGCTATAGTCTATATAGATATCTATGGAACTTTTCGCACATACTTTAAAACAACAGGAAAAATATTGCCTATATTTGGTTTGCAAAATCCCAATCCCTCTCCCTCTTTACCCCCACCCCTCTTAATTTGTTTATAGAACCCCACAGTTTTTATCAGTTTTCAATAGAACACTGCACATGCATACTCTAAAACAAATAGAAAATTACTGTCTACATTCTGTTAGAAAAACCCAAACACTCATTCCTTTATCTAGCTTTGAAATAATAAAATGATTTTATGTGGAAAAAATATTTTTCCTGCTTTTCCTTTCATTCCACAGTAAAGCAAAGCAAAGTACAGTACTAAATTCAATGTTTACTTGGTGAATCTATGTTCACATTTATTTCCCTATTCATATATTAGACAGCCACATCAAAGCCTTTCCAAGTGTTGCTAGTGCTTTTAACAAAAATTATAGAAATTGGTAAAAATGTATTGAATTGAAAAATTCAGAAATCATATACAATTTCCAATGTGTCAATTACCTTCGCGGAATACAGAACAAAATACAGGTTAGCCTACCATACGTTAGGATTAACTCGGGTTAATATCAGATAGATTAGGTTAAAAAATTGTTGATATGTTCATCTCCCAAACTGACTATAGAGCAGTTTGCTAAAGGTTAGGGTAGTCTACCATCACTTCTGTTTGGACTGCAGTTGCAACAAAGGCTTTTGTATTACTAGATGCCTCTAATTCATAGTTCCCTACAGTAGGCTTATTGCATATGTAAAGAGAGTATCCATAAACCACGTAGCTTCATTTTGGGCTCCTGTGAAACACCTTCCCTCCCCCCACATATCCCGACGTGGTTTTTGCCTTTACCCCCCCCCCCCCTTGCCGATAGCACCTTTTTCCCCCTATTGATTCCAGAAGATATTTTGTATTGTTTTCTCTTGTCAAACTATTGTAAATTACATACGGAGATAGTTAAATAACAGAAATAAAAATTCACATGCTACTATGTGTTCTGTACCTTATTTTAACTGCGAAAAATAATATGAATAAGAAGCTACATGGCTTGGCTTTGAAACCTCCTGCTCCACACTCCCCCACATACCTCAGCATAACATTCCAGCCAACCCCTCCCACCTAGACGGAGCCACGTAGTTAATGGACGCTCCCAAAATGATTCCACAGAGCTGGACTATCGTTTTGGGGATTGTTAATCTAACGACAAGGCATAAAGACGTATAAAAACAAACATTATCAGTCAGGGCCGGCGTTAGGAATTTCGGGCCCGGGGTAAAATGAGCGATCTTTTTTTTTTAACTCAGAACCCCCCCCCTCCCCCCACATAGCCCAGCATATCCTTCCAGCCTACCCCCCCCCCCCTGGACAGCTCTACAAAATGGCCAGACGACAATGGGCGTATTCTCGTATTCTTGGGCCCCCCCTCAGCCGGCGGGGCCCGGGTACTTTTGACCCGCTTACCCTCCCCTAATGCCGGCCCTGTTATCAGTAAACAGTGTTCCAAGATCTTGGTCATTTCCAGCAGGACCACCCCACACATCCATAATCACTTTAGAGTGGCTCCAGATACACTCTTCTGAGTTTAAAACCTCCGCTGGCCATCAAAATCTCCAGACATGAATATTATTGAGCATGTCAGGGATGCCTTCCAACGTGCCGTTCAGAAGAGATCTCCACCCCCTCGTGCTCTTACGGATTTATGGACAGGATGAATGGTGTCAATTCCCTCCAGCACTACTTCAGACATTAGTCGAGTCCATGTCATGTTGTGTTGCGGCACTTCTGCATGCTCGCAGGGCCCTACACGATTTTAGTCAGGTGTACCAGTTGATTTGGCTCTTCAGTGTATATGAGTATCTCCACTTGTTTGTGTAGGGGCAACGAAGTTTATGAAAGAATGTGCGTTTGATTCGTATATACAGCCCAGTACAGTGCTTCTCTTCCACGAAACAACTCAACGCCAAAAGTATGTGACGTGGGGAATGACACATTTCAAACGAAACCCAACCAATGCAGCTCTATAGAGGTGTGTGGAGATCTCAAATGACAATGTTCAAACGTTCTAATAGCCAGAGACAATATCCGTACTAATAACTGTAATTTGGGAATAAATATTACAGAGCGACGAAAGCGAACTGATTCTTTGTATGTTCTTGTAAGGGAGCGTGCACAAAGTACGTGGCTCTGTCTTGGTCAGTGATAAGCATACAAACATCAATACACACAAAATTGCGAACTAGTGTAAAATTTTTGGATAGGTGTACAAATGCTGAACAATTTTTTAATAAGGTGAAACTCATGAATTTTGAATAAAATTTGGTGAAAATCATTTAAAATTGGTAAAAAGAGGATTTTTAAGAAAAATTAGCGATTTTTTTAAATTTTTTTATTTTTTACAAAAGATCACAAATAACTGGTAATTTTTGGTCGTAGAACAACTTATATCCATACAAAAGCAGCTGACCGAGTATGAAACATCAGTGGATTTTAGATGTGAAAAGGTTGCTGAAATTTGTAAAAGAATTTATGCGGGATGTATGAAACTCAAAATAAATTTATATATTAGTTATCTTGTGTTGTATTATTTTATCAATAAACTATAGGGTGTACAAAGCAGGAGTGTAACACTCAACATGGCATCTTGCTTCATACGGATTTTTTCCTGATGAAACAAGATTACATAGTCTGTCACTGAGTAGTATGGTTGATGGTGCAGCGATAGTCGGTTAAATAATTATTCACCTCAGTAGATAGATAGATAGGTATGTTCACTTTGATCCCGTGTGAGAATAATCTAAGGGATGTGGAACAGTACATACACTTATTAGTAATGTCAATATTACTATATAATTGATAATATTATTATATATTGACAACAAGTTAGTTACAACCCATTAGTATAATCAATATCTTCTGTAATCTACAAATACAATCCCAAGTTTATTAATACTTATTACCAACACCTAATAACCAGTTATATTATTACCAATCAGTTACCATGATAAGTTTCACTGTAATTTGCGACTACATATTATATCATGTTAGTTGCTATTTATGTGCAACAGTACACACACCTATTAACAATATCAATTAATATATTACCAACAACTCGTAAGCAGGCAATTACTTAAAAACCTGTTAGTATGATAATTTTTCACAGCAGTTTTTGAGTGCATGCTATCCCATGTTACTAACTATACATGAGTGAAATTTTGTAAACAGTGTAATTACTTCATTTGTCAAAAGTTTCAACAGAAAGAAAAACCATATATCATTTTGGTAATTGTGGACAACTTTGTCACCTTCCTCTTCCATACATCATATATACTATTTTATCAGTCTTTCTTAGTTACCAAATTCCAAGAAGAAAATTCTAGTGTAAAATGGGTTCTGAAACAGAAACTCCAGTTTGAACTTAAAGTAGTTGGATTTTTGTAGATAACATTTAATTTCTGTTGGTAAGACATTGAATAAGGAAGCTCCAGTAAATGTTATCCCTTTCTGTACAGGTGACAGTGATTTGTAATCCTTGTGAATATTATATTTATTCCTAGTATTATGGCTATGTATGTTAGCATTAAGACTGAAGTGTTCAGGATTTCCCACTACAAATGATAGTACAGAGTAAACATACTGTGCTGGCATTGTTAGTACACCTTGGTTTTTAAATACAGTTCTGCACGATGTCTGTGGGCTTGCTCCACAAATAGTTCTTATAGCACGCTTTTGTATATAGATTAAGAATAGCACAGGGCCAAGAATTGAACCCTAAGACACACCACAAAGGAAAAGCAATAAGTGAAAGCAGTTTCACAAAATTCCTGAGTGTATGTATAGATAACAAATTGAACTAGAAACAGCATATTCAACAACTTCTTAAAAACTGAATTCTGCAACATTTTCACTTAGGGTAATATCTAGAATAGCTAATACAGAAACCAGAAAGTTAGTATATTTTGTATATTTTCATTCCCTGCTCACTTATGGGATCTCATTCTCATCACAGAGGGTATTTAAATTGCAAAAGCATACTATAAGAACTATTTGTGGAGCAAGCCCACAGACGTCGTGCAGAAATCTATTTAAAAACCTGGGTGTACTAACAATGCCAGCACAGTATGTATACTCCGTACTATCATTTATAGTGGAAAATCCTGAACACTTCAATCTTAATGCTAACATACATAGCCATAATACTAGGAATAAATATAATATTCACAAGGATTACAAATCACTGTCAATTGTACAGAAAGGGATAACATTTACTGGAGCTTCCTTATTCAATGTCTTACCAACAGAAATTAAATGTTATCTACAAAAATCCAACTACTTTAAGTCCAAACTGAAGGAGTTTCTGTTTCAGAATCCATTTTACACTAGAATTTTCTTCTTGGAATTTGGTAACTAAGAAAGACTGATAAAATAGTATATATGATGTATGGAAGAGGAAGGTGACAAAGTTGTCCACAATTACTAAAATGATATATGGTTTTCTTTCTGTTGAAACTTTTGACAAATGAAGTAATTACACTGTTTACAAAATTTCACTCATGTATAGTTAGTAACATGGGATAGCATGCACTCAAAAACTACTGTGAAAAATTATCATACTAACAGGTTTTTAAGTAACTGACTGCTTATGTGTTGTTGGTAATATAATTGATATTGTTAATAGGTGTGTGTACTGTTCCACATAAATAGCAACTAACATGATATAATATGTAGTCGCAAATAACAGTGTATCTTATCATGGTAACTGGTTGGTAAGAAAATAACTGGTTTTAGATGCTGGTAACAGGTGTATACACTGTTCAACATAATAAGTATTAATTAACTGGGGATTGTATTTGTAGATTACAGGAGATATTGGTTATACTAATGGGTTGTAACTAGTGTTGTAAAAAAACGGTTTTTTTCTGACTTGAAAAAAAAAAAACATGAAAAAAAAACGTTTTTTTTTCTGGGACATGTTTTTTTCATAACTACTAAATCTCAAATTTGTAAGACATTTATCGTTTAAAAGGACTGTTTTAGAGTTTATACTAAGTACTTTTCTTAATTTTTAAATCTACTATATTTTTCTGGTTCAGTAGAAAAGAAAATTACGAAAATATTGGCAACATTGACTGAAGTTTTCTTTTACGAACGGGGACTTCCCGAAGAGGTTATGTTGCACGAGAAGGAATCCCTGTTCCCCTTTGTTTGGATTCATACTTGCTATTTGAACTAGCGCTGCCAACCCTGCGAATTTATCTGTAGACCTACGGATCTTTTCAAAAAATTAGGAATTTTAAATTTATCAGCATTTTTTGCCTCTTTTTATTACTTATTGTGCTTTCCTTATATTCGTATACTTGTTAAACTCTCAACGTATAGTGATACTGACTCATTAAATTGTCAGTAATTATGAATCGTTTCCTTGCAACCGTTGGAGTAAACCAACGATTGAAAAGAAATAAAGCTCCTATTTTGTATGATAATAAATTCAAACTTAAAAGATCTTAATACAGAATAATCGGCGCAGTCTGTATGCACAGTGTGTACTTTGCTCACAATTTAAAATTGCAATCTCAAAATCTTTTGCGTACAATACAAGGATAACCAGTAAAAGAAAATGTAATTATTTCTGAAGTAATATATCTAGAGGAGACAGAAGAAGAAACAGAAAATTCCGACACAGACCGAACTAGTGTTGGTAGTGCTGATACTAGTGAATGTGGTACTGACAGAGGATGAATAAAATTATGCTACCCATATAAATACATTTATGAATCATTATGTAAGACATTATATGATTCAGTAAGATTTAAAACACACATGTAAAATGTAAGTTCCATAAATAAAACTATAATTTATCAAATATTCTGTTTTCTGAGAAAAAAAACCAAATTTAGAAAAAAACAAGGGTGCTAGGTTTTTTTTCACAAAGCTGATAAAAAAAAAAAAAAACATTTTGGTTTTTTTTCAGTTTGCAACACTAGTTGTAACTAACTTGTTGTCAATATATATAATAATGTTATTAATAACATAGTAATATTGACATTAGTAATAAGTGTACGTACTGTTCCACATCCCCGATATTATTCTCACATGGGATCAAAGTGAACATATCTATTTATCTGTCTATAACATCTGTATTAGCATCTTTCAGTGATACACATTGCTTTCTATTTTCCAGGCATGATTTAAACCAAAGACCTGGCTTTCCACTAACTCCGTAGTGATCTAATTTACCTAGGAGAATTTCATGATCAACACAGTCAAAAGCCTTAGCAAGATCGTAGAATATACCTAGGGAATTTAATTTTTTATGCATTGATTCCAGTATATTGTTTACAAAAGCAAAAATTGCTGAATCTGTTGAAACACTTTGCCTAAAACCAAACTGTACTTTACTGAGTAGGTCAATCTTTTGTAGATGTGCATACATCCTTCTATACATTGCTTTTTCAAAGATTTTTGAAAATGCTGATAGAAGTGATATGGATCTGTAATTCTCAATCTTTGAGGTATCACCCTTTTTATAAAGCGGTTTGATTATTGACTTCTTGAGTGAGTCAGGGAAGAAACCTTCTTCAAAAGAACTATTACAAATATGACTAATAACTCTACTAATGCTGGTGTTACATTGTTTCACTACATGGGTTGAAACCTCATCATTAACAAATGACGTTTTATTTTTGATGGATTTAATAATTTTTTCAATTTCATATTGATTGTTGGGAAATAGAGACATATTCCCAATATATTTTCCTTTTATTTTTTCAGCAACTGTTAAGAAGTCGTTATTGAAAGCACTTTCTACATAAGAGGGGTCATTTACAAGTTTATCATTAATGCTTATAGATATAGGTTTATGTTCAAGGGATGATACAGTTGTTTCTCTTTTATTAAGAAACTTATATATGGATTGTAGGTCATTAATAAATATTGGGAGAATAAATAAATGTTGAGTACACAGCTCTTTTGGTTTTAAAAATGTTACAATAATAAACATGAATACTCAAGTTTCTAAAAAGAGTCACTTTGTGATGAAAATAGTTTTGTATTATTATACATTGAAGGGAAAGTTACTGATTGAAGGCATAAAATGTAAATAACTTGACATATTTTGCGTTATTGGACTGAGTTGGATAGGATACACGGAGAAGATTGTATCGAAACATTTTAAGAGTCTGCTTCTTTTAATTAATTAATTAAAGTTTTAATTAATTAACATTCTATGGAGCACACTCTCCAGCAGAAATTTCCCTACACACCCATCTTCCCCCTTTTCTGCACTCACCTACATTTGCCCTCTACAAAGTTCATCTTTAAACTCTTTCAACTTTCTTGGCAAATTTTTCATCATCCCTCTTGGTAACTTATTCCAGTCCCTGATATCCTCACCTAAAAAAGAGAAGCTATACCCTTGTGCCTGAAATCGAGTGCCAGCTAGTGGTCATGGTCACCTTTTCCCTTCCATAAATTACTTTTAATTCTTACACCAATATCTTTCCATACGTCATCACCAAAATATGCCTTGTACACTCCCATGACCCTCTTCACCCTTCTCCTGTCTTCCAATGAATCCCATTCCAGCTCTTTTATCAAGTCATTTACTGATTGCGTTCTACTGTAATTTCGAGAAACAAATCTAACAGCTCTTTATTGCTCCCTCTCCAACTCCTATTTTTGACACGCAAAATGTGGGTCTGATACTACACTACCATAATCAAGCAATGGTCTGATCAAAGTTTTGTAACCCAATTCCTTTAATTCTCTTGTACATCCCCTCATCACCCTCTCTAACAAGTGTGGAATTTTGAAACCTTTTCCTACAACCTGTCCAATATGTCCCGCTCAGTTAAGCTTGTTATCAAATGTAGATATTTACATCTGAATTCTTCAACAAGAAATTCTTTCCTAATAATGCCCTGATCACCCTGCAGCTGTTTACAGTCCTCTACCATTTTGATCCTTTTATATAGCATTATGTCATCTGCAAACTAACTAATTTCTGAGAGTAAACCATCAACACAATTATACAGAGTGTGATAAGAGAAAGTGCAAGTGAGAGATCAGATTACAAAACATAGTATGGGGCCCACATAATTAGTATAAAATACATAAGTTGAATGAAGTGAAAATAAGAACAGCAATATTTGTGGAAACTATAAAAGAACACAAACTGTAATTGATATGATAAAGAAACTAGGTTGGTAGTTGTCGGAAGCCAGGAGGTTAATGAACAGTTGATGGATGTTTGTAAGGCATGCACTAGTAATTACAACTGGATGGATATTGATGGAGGAAGAATTAGTAGTAGTATGTGGAAGTGAAGAGATTACTATGATGAAAAATTAGTAGGAGTCATAAGGGGGCATAAGGAGTCTAAATGCCGAACCACGAGGGAAATGATGAACAATTTACTTCAAATAGGTAATGAAAGAATTTAAAATAAAAAATCATGAAATGTGAAAGTAAACGAGTTGGTAAATTACCATCAGGGAATACGTTCAACATAATAAAAGAAATCAAATTAATAATTACTCAACTTCTTTTATGTTTGAAATAATCTTACATTACTCTGAGAAGATTTTTCGCTTTGTTGATATGATGCAAGTTTTTTTTTGTTAGTTTAGTAATCTTTAATTGTTTACAATTATTACTGTATTAATTGTACAGTAATAATCTTTTACATTTCAAATGTAACAAAAGAATTTAAAAAGATGACATATTTAATGTAAAAGTTGGTATGTGAGAAATGGTCTCTAGAATGCCTGCTCCATCACAATTCATTAATTGTAAGGAAAAGGTATTTATACACACTATAAAATATTATACTCTCATTTCAGTTTGTGTTTTTATATACTTCTTATGAAAATAAATTCAAATGATATAATGAATAACATTTCACAGTAATTTATAAATTTTTACGTCCTCTTTTATCTCTAGTAATAGAAGGATTGTAACGTGAAAATAAGAAATTAACATTTTCAATGGGATTATCTTCTACTTTGTTGTATGAATACCCATTTGAATGTTTTGTAATATGTGGTTGGTAAGGCATATTGTTAGAAGCTTCATACTGCGCATAATTAATCCCAAAAGAATTAGGATTATTAATGCCATTGTTAAATTCAATTGGCATGTATGGTGTTTCATACCTAGAAAAAGCATGTCTTCTTTCTCTTCTTACAATATTCTGATTACCTTGTTTGGTATTAGATCTTTTGTGTCTTTTGTGAGCTCCTGTTCGAAGAATACTCGAATCAATGTTTTCAGGAAACTTTTTGTTTTCATTCTCTAATAGTTTGCTACTTACTAATGAACATGGATCACTCAAAACTAATAATTCTGGTTTCAACAATTTTGAATTTTTGCAGGTTGACCTATCTTTTTCTGGAGTCCTAATTTGTGCATTATTAGCTTCATGTGATTGATCTTCAAGAAGATATCTACAGTTATTTGGCAAAAAAATATGCCCAAGTTTTTTATTAAGGTATTCTTCACATTTCCATTTTTTAGTTCCAATTCCAGTTGCATTAAGTTTATTTATTTTAATATTATCCTTATCACTTGAGACAGAGTTTAGATTACTTTGCTTAGTTGTTAAGTTACTGTTAGATCTTTTGTGGCTTTCATTAGCTTCTTCTGTAAGCTGATTCCATGATCTAGCATCACCTTTTCCAGGCACCTTTTCCTCTTTATCAGACTGTTTGTTTCTTAAAAATACAAGTGCCTCAAGCAAAGTAGACATTGCTTCCTTTTCAAGCAATCCTGAATATGTTCTTGTAGAAGTAGCCTCTACAGCAGTTTCTAGCTCCATATAAGGAGAACTTCTGTCTACATTATTTGTAAGATACTGCTTATATGGATCTTTAAGGACCTTTTCTAATTTCTT
Source organism: Vandiemenella viatica (assembly GCA_031002005.1). Taxonomy (NCBI): domain Eukaryota; kingdom Metazoa; phylum Arthropoda; class Insecta; order Orthoptera; family Morabidae; genus Vandiemenella; species Vandiemenella viatica. The sequence continues at coordinate 244,977,139 of JARYHS010011408.1, read as the reverse complement.
TTCTCTAGCCATCCTTTCAACTGAATCAGAAATATTTCTAATTGAGTTGTTTTTATCATGTAAAATAACAGAAGGATCAATTTGCCTGTCTATCTTCCTAATACGTTCAGTTGAATCATGTCCTTTACATGAATATTCGTAGGTTTCTGTATGCTTTGAAAGTTGAATGTAATATTCCTTACAGTACTCTTAATATCCTTAAGACCATTAATGTAAACTTTATCTTTGACGATTGTTACTTCAGACTGATTTTTCCCATTTTCTTCATATGCTGCACTGATGTCCAGGTTACTCTGTTTAAAAAAGAAGATATAAATTATTTCTTAAGTTATTGAAAGCACTGAACTCTACTCACAAAGTGTAGATACCTAAAATATCTAAAATGTCAGATTCTAAAGGTTCAGTCTACCCCACTATTCCTTAAACATAGTGTACAATACCATAAGAGCACATCACTTACAATCTCTTTCCCCTCACCAATACAATCCTCTCACTCGCTGCAATCAGTACCATTCACCGCACTCACACAACATGGACCACACTTACCAGACATTTTTTTACTAACGAGTTCAAATAGTCCAGTAATGGGGTCATGAAAAGGGGGTCTCACAAACATTATATCACATAGAAGATTTTTTCTTCTTATCTTGTATACAGGGTGCGGCAAAATGATCTGACGGTTTTCGCCGCCGTATTGTCGAGCGAGTAGATGGTGGGGGGTGGTGGAGATAGGCGCATTCCAGAGCCCACACATGGACAATTGTAGTAGCCATGGAGCAGTGGTCAGGTGAGCACCGTGCGTTTGTTGTCGTAGCGTTTTTTAAAAGTGGCGATTCCTGTGTTGCTGTTCAGCGGCAGTTCCGTAGACATTTTAATGTGGGTCTAAGAGGAAGAGTTCCAACTCGTAACACAATTATGCTATGGGTGAGCACCTTCAGCGGTAAAAAAGAAGTCAACAGGTCGACCAAGGCCTCTAAGGACGCCAGAGAATATCAATCAAGTAAGAGAAGCTATCAAAGCCAGTCCTCGGCGATCGGCCTGTAGACAAACTTCTGCTTTGCACATGTCTGACCGCTCAGTAAGACGAATTTTGATTTTCGATCTGCACTTCCACCTGTAAAAAATTCCAACAATTAAAGCCTAATGACTATGCAAAGCATAAAGCATTTGCAGAAGAAATGATTGCTATGTTGACTAATGAAATTTTTTTAATGATGAGCGACGAGGCACATTTCCATCTGGATGGTTATGTAAACAAACAGAACTTTCACTATTGGTTGGCTACAAATCTGGAACAACTGCATGAATGTCCTCTGCATAGTCCTATGATTACCGTGTGGTGTGACGAAAAGGTGTGTCACTGGACCATACTTCTTTGAAGAGGGTGGTCAAACCATTACAGTCAATTCACAACGTTATTTGTTGATGTCGAAAAACTTCCTTATCCCTGAACTTAAGAGAAATCGTTTAGTGCCCATACAGCCAATGAAGTTTTGGAAAGCAAGTTTCGTGGTTGAGTGATCTCACGGTTTTGGGACATTGAATGGCCAGCTCGCTCTCCAAACCTTAGCGTTTGTGATTTTTTCTTGTGGGGGCTCCTTAAGCCAAGAGTTTACACAAACAAACCCCGCACAATGGACGAACTGAAAAAGCTTTACTCGAAGAAATCGCAGGTATTCAACAGCTTCACTGCAAGGCTGGAAGAATGCTTGGTCAGAGACGGACGTCATTTAAAGGACGTTATCTTCAAATCATAAATGGGTCAAATTGGTTGTTCTGATGTTATTTTCATTAATTTACATGAACACCCTTCTGTAATAAGCAATAAAATATTTTGAATTGCTTTTATTTTTCATGTTGTTTTTACTTTAAAACTGTCAGATCTTTTTGCCACACCCTGTATATTGGTGAGAGTATGTAGAAACCAAGTTTTTGACCTCCAATACCCTTGGCACAATTTTCTGTTGCCAAAAAAACTTCAAAATTTTGGTACTTAGTATTACATATTATTTATATATACAGGGTGTCCACAAATGAATATCGGGGTTTTAATGTTTTATAAGATTTATTACATTATCCTTACAGTTATAAATGATATGTCAAATGAAAGAGCAACTCAAACAGTTTTATATACAAGCTTACAAGTGTTCTATGTGGGCACCGTTTGTCACACGGCACACATCAAGTCTGTAGCCGAGTTCTTCCCAAACGTTTAGCAGTGTGTCTTCAGTAACTGTTGCAACAGCTGCTTCAATCCTCTGTCGTAATTCAAGGAGGTCGGCTGGTAACAGAGGCACATACACACGATCCTTGATGAAACCCCAAAGGTAGAAATCGCATGGCGTTAGGTCAGGTGAACGTGGAGGCCACGCATAGCAAGCTCTGTCATTGGGCCCCTTGCAGCCAATCCAGCGGTCGGGTACAGTTACGTTCAACCAACCGCGTACTTCGTTATGCCAGTGAGGTGGCGCACCATCTTGCTGGAAAATGAAGTTCTCTGGTTCATATTGTTCCAACTGAGGGAAGAGCCATTGCTCTAGTGTATCAAGGTAAGAAGTACTAGTTACAGTCGGTTCATCAAAAAAGAAAGGTCCGTAAACTTTCCGCCGGGATACGGCACAAAAAACATTGATTTTAGGGGAGTCTCATTGCACTTGTACAATCTCTTGAGGATTTTCTGAGCCCCAGATCCGCACATTATGAGTGTTAACATGTCCACTGAGGTGAAAGATCGATTCATCACTGAAGACAACATGATGTAGAAAATCTTCATCGTCATGTAACAACATTTCGTTAGCGAATTTGGCACGTAAACCATGGTCTGCAGGCTTTAGAGCCTGTAACAACTGTAAACGGTAAGGACGTAGTTGCAAGCGTTTCCTTAAAACTTTCCAAACAGTCGACTTAGAAATTTCTAATTCACGACTAGCCTTCCGAACAGATTTCTTTGGGCTACGAGTGAACGACTCTCTCACTCGCTCAACAGTCCCTTCGCTAACTCTTGGTCGTCCCGCGCTCTTCCCTTTACAAAGGCAGCCTGTATCTTAAACTGATGATACCATCTACGGATGTTATTGTCACTTGGAGGATCACGCCCGAACTTAATGCGGAACGCACGCTGCACAGTAACTACAGATTCAGTCTTTGCAAACTGTAAAACACAAAACGCTTTCTCTTCACTAGTCGCCATCTTTGCTACTACCGCATTCTAGCAGATCGCAGCGGAAACATTTCACGCACATGCGCACTAGTGCCAACGAACAAAACTGCTTGAGTTGCTCTTTCATTTGACATATCATTTATAACTGTAAGGATAATGTAATAAATCTTATAAAGCATTAAAACCCCGATATTCATTTGTGGACACCCTGTATATGTATTATACTTTGATTATTGATTGTCAATTCAATAGTAATGGGCACACAGTGGCTCTATAGGGTGATGCGGGCTGTGTGGAAGGCGGGAAAAATTCCAGAGGACTGGAGGAAAGGGGTAATAATACCCATATTTAAGAAAGGGGACAAGACTGTCTGCCAAAACTACCGTGGTATTACCCTGATGTGCCACTGTGCCAAGATATATGAGAAAGTTTTGGAAAGCCGAATAAGAAGAGCGGTTGAAAGGCAGCTAAGGGAAGAACAGTATGGATTTAGACCAGGAAGGTCAACTATCGATCTTATATTTGCAATAAGACAGCTACAAGAACGGCACTACGAGTATGGGAAAGATCTTGTGATGGCCTTTCTGGACATTGAAAAGGCATATGACAGCCTCAGCCGAAACAAAGTGTGGGAAGGACTGAGAAAAAAGTCAGTAAAAATGGAGATAGTGCAAAGAGTGAAGGATATGTATGAGGGTAGTAAGAGCTGTGTCAAAGTGGGAACGGATAAGACTGGATGGTTCCATTTGAAAAATGGACTAAAACAAGGAAGTGCCCTATCACCCCTCTTATTTATTGTAGCTATGGATGAAATATTGAAGAAGGTGGTGCAGAGCATTGGGGAAGGAAAAATGAAAGCAATGGTATTTGCAGACGACCTATTAGTTTGGGGAGAGGATGAAAGAGAGGTGCAGGATCAGCTGGATGTGTGGGAGAGAGTAGTTGCTGATTATGGTATGAAGTTCTCTGCGAGAAAAAGTGAAGTGGTGATAACAACAAGAAAGAAGAACAGGACGGACATAGGCATATCACTTAGAGGGGAGCAACTAAATAGAGTGGAATGTTTTAAATATTTGGGAAGCTGTATTGAAGAAAATGGAGGAAACAGGATGGAAATAAACGAAAGAGGAAGATGTGCAGATGGATTTTTTAAAAGTATTAGGAGCCTGGTATGGAGTAGGGATGTCCCACAAAAGAGTAAGGAGGCAATATATAAAACATATTTTGTACCAATTTTAACATATGGAGCAGAAACATGGGTGATGAAGGAGAGAGACAAAGGGAGGGTACAATCGGTGGAAATGAAATTTCAGAGGAGTAGAGTGGGAGTAACAAGAAGAGACAGAATAAGGAATGAGCGAATCAGGGAGATGATAAAGGAAGAACCGCTACAACAAAGAATTGAAAAATCTAGGCTACAGTGGTACGGGCATGTAAAGAGAATGGGAGAGGAGAGGCTACCAAGGAAGATGCTGGACATGGAGCTGAAAGGGAAGAGACCTAGAGGAAGACCGAGGGACAGATGGATGAAAGGTGTTAAGAAATGTGTGGAGGAAAGAGGAGGAAATTGGGCGTCAGTGGAAGAAGAGAGATGGTGGTTAGACAGGAAGCGCTGGCGAGGCTTTTGTTCCCAGCAGACCTGGCCAGTGGCTGGAAGCTGTCCTAGATGATGATGATGAATTCAATAGTAATCATATAGCATCATTGGCCAGGGATCCCAGAGGATTGTTCGGCCATCAGGTAACAGTGTTTTCAATTCGCCGCGCAATGCACCTCTTTGTGGCTATCTAACCCACTGTTTCTCAAACTTTTAGCTCCTTGTACCCCTATAAAATTTCCCAGGCAATAGCGAATCCCCTTAACAAAAAATATCACCTTTTTTCTTTTTTTTTTAACTCGACCTTTGGCAACAATTAGAGATATTCACCGTTGTGTGTGTTATACACATGAGATAGCCAGTCTGTCACTATGTAAATCCTGTTGCAATCCCCCTACGATCAACAGACGAACCCCTAGGGGTTCGCGTACCCCACCTTGAGAAAAACTGATTTAACCTAACAGGTAATCATACCGGGTATAAGGTATTTACACCATAATGTGGAATCCAAGCCACAGAATCGTTCTGGCTTTCTTCATACTACACAGCAAGCTGTGGCCAAGGACAAGGTCAGGCAAATGGACTTAGAAAATCACAGCTGAGACCCGAATTTTGATCTCCAGTCAGATGCTTTTACCACTGAGTTACAAGTCCGTTTTATTATTGATGATATTTGTAAAAATGAAAGCATAATGTTATGGCACAAAGTTTATTTACACAGTCAAAATAAAGTCATAATCAGTAAAAAATTTGTCACAAACCCATTTCTTTTTCGTTTGGATGGTTTGAAACACCGTTTTCCATTTGAATTCGCTCTGTACTGTACTTCAAGGCAACAAATAAGCATTTACATCTCTTCAATAAAAAGTTTTGTTGTGGATGGGGGATGCCTTCTGCAAAAGGTTATGTGGCATTGTAATGAAAACTTTGGTTCAATATATGGAAAATATAAGCCTAATTGAGAATGTACTATAGATCCAACATCACAGTTATATTTGATCAATACCAAAGTGATGGTGTGCAGAGAGGAATAAAGTCATCTGAAAGGTTTCATCATTTGAAAACATTAGATACTTCAAGAGAGATCATTTTCAGTGAGGAAAAAGTGGTGCAGTGACACAGCAAATGAGAGCAGCAAGAACTGTGTAATTTTGATACTAATGCAAAAAACTGAAAAAGGAGGCATCCAAGATCTACAGGCAAAAGAAGATGCAGCTGGATTGATTGTTGATGCAGCTATTTCCCAAGCAGCTAAATATGACAGTGTGATAATTCTAAGTGAGTGCATTGGTTTTCTTGTTCTACTAATGGGCTTTTGTAACACTTACAAGAAGTTATAATTCCATAAACCAGGGAAGGGCAAGGTGGCAGGTTTATGGTACTCAACCACTTTCTGCAAGTTTGAACCCACACATGTCCTCTTCAACCATGCATTTACAGGATGTGATGTAAAGGCCGGAATGAACCCCCTGTGCCGAACCTTACGTTGTCAAGAGGCCTGAGTGGATGGGGGGGTGAATTTGTGGGCTTCTGGTGGAGCAGACTTTAGGGTGGAAGTTTACTGACCTTCGGGACATTTACTAAGTCTTCTAATCCTCTTGCGCTGTCTTCTCTCTTGAAGATGTCTTCTGTCTTCTGGTGATCTAAGCAAAGACTTGTGGGCTGAAGTAAGATGTTAATTGATGTTAATTGTCAGGAATCATGACACCACTCCATTAGTTACGGTTGGAGAACCGATTAGGCAGGGAAAGGCCAGGGCAAAATGATAACCTAGCTGAGAATCTACCTAATAAATAATGTAGGCGACTATCGTATTTAGAGTCCCCTTTATTGACCACTAAAGACTGTATAATACAGTTGAGAACGCGATCTGTAAGGATAACTCCCGAAAGCCTCTACAATAATAATTATTGACTGAGCCGCATTTCGGCTGTGCAAACTGACTGATTGAGAAGGTTAACTTCTTGACTGAATGGCGAATTGACACGATGGATGCATGGTGGCGAAGCAAGCTAACGAGACACGGTTTAGCTAAGAATTAGCCCATGTTGACTTGTTGGTAATGATCGGCAAAGTGAGAGTGAGTTTGGCTCACTGTGGTCGCTCGTAAGTTCGGTTTTGCGTCACCGAACAGAGCGATGCCCTCTTAGTCAGCCGTCAGCGTTTTACCAATAAACAGCACCTGCTGACACTTGCGCTTGCATTCTGTTCTGACTTGAGGCTCCACTAACTTTACGAAATATTTCATATGCCTAAAATCCTCATTCTTTCGAATAAATATATATGTCGAAAACGACAATGACAGTGATACAATATCAGCATTTTTCGGCTATAGGAAAGAAAAATTCTGCAGCCTCATACATCACCAACCACATCTCAAAGTAACATGCATGCTAACTTCTCAGATCTTCTAGCCTCCAGAGACTAGCATCTGGAGAACATGCAGGGGAACAGCTCATCTTGGAACACTACAGAAAAATTGCTTGTGGAACATTGGAAGGCTCAGATACAAAATCTACCCAAAAAATGCATTCAAACTAGCACGGTTGCCAGCAACATCAGATGTGGCAACGTTTCATGCATGTACCAACAAGTGCAAGCATGGCTGGGTCGAGAAACTTACTCATTGCTATGTGGATGATGGAAATTCTCATCCAGCCTTATTCCAGTTACAATAATAGAAGACCTGCACCTGAGATTATTCCAAACGTTGTATCATGTTCCTGCAAAAAACCTTGTACTCCACCATGTAGTTGTCGCAAATCAGGACAGCACTGTTCAGCTGCTTGCAGAAACTGCTCTGGCCTGTCTCACAAAAACATTCCTGAGAATGAAGTAGATGAAGGAGAGTAAGAGTTCTTCGACCTTGAGAAAGCTGCTCCTGATGCAGTGGATGAATGAGACACACTTCTAGGTGAGGACATTGATAAGCTGGTACAATACAAACAGAAAAGAAATTGATTTATGACCACTTTTTAACTTATTATGAATTTATTATGACTTAATAACTTTGTGCCATAACATTGCATTCATTTGTGATCTATTATCATCTGAGCGATCTGATAACTCAGTGGTTAAGATGTCTGACTGGAGATCGAAATCCCGGTCTTACCTGTGATTTTCAAAGGCTATTAACCCGACCTTCACCCCTGCTACAACTTGCTTGTGTAATTTGAAGTAAGCCAGAATGCTTCGGTCCTTTGGAGTCTATGTTAAGCTGTAAGTTCCCTATATCCGGTACTATTACCTGGTTAGATTAGACAGACACAAAAGGGCGCATTGCATATCAAATCGAAAACACTGTCACCTTCCGGCCAACAATGCTATATGATTACTGAATTGACCATCAATAATCAATGTATATATATACTATATCAAACAGAAATACGCATATATCAGTTATATATACAGGTCATTTTGAACAACAAAGTAAGTAAAATCTCAACTTTTAGGAAAAGTGTGGAAGTTTGCTGATTTTTGAAGAACTGCAGCTCGCTTAATTTTGAGTTTAGAAAAAAATTTGTAGGAAATTTTGTCCTCTTTCAAATTGAAAATAAAGTATTTCCTGTTAGGACTCATCAGGAAGAAATTATAGATGAAAAATTGAAAAAGTGCCAAAATTTTGACATTTTTTGGCCACAGAAAATTGTGCTCAGAGTGTTGGAGATCGACAACTTGGTTACTGCATACTCTCACCAATATATACTAGATAAAAAAAAATCTTCTATGTGATATACTGCAAGGTAAAACTACCCCTTACTGGACTAAAACAATATAAAGAAAAGCATAGTTATATGATAAATGTGCTTACATTCCTCAAATTTAACTTCAGATATCTCCTAAATGAAACTTAAGTATAAACAATTTTTATACATCTTAAATTTAATTAACAGTAAAATCTAGTTAGAATTTTTGAAAACACACTTTCTCAATTTTCTCCTTCTTACATAATATTAGTTATAAACTTTAAATATTCGATATCCTTACTGCTAGTAACAACTAGATAAAAATACTTATAAAATGGAATAATGTTATCAACACTAGTGAATTTGAAAATAAACATAAAATGGAATTATACTACAGTGAATTATTCTAATCAGTTATTTATAAATAATAAAAGTTATTAATACAGGTTTAATATGGAAAGACGGATGAAATACACCCAACACTCACTGGATGGAAGATATTAATCCTCACCCGACCTATCAGTAGCCAGCACAATAGATTTATATATTTTTCAAAATGTTTCAACTATATTTTTTTTAATTACTATTATTTTTCAACTATTTTAATCTTTTTTATACTTGCAATTATGTTATCGTTGCTCCCCCCACCACCTCTGACAGTCTATTACATTCCATGAGTGGCTGCGTCGTATGCAAAGTCTTGCACAAGCCCAGCCAGCCACTTACATCTGTTGACTTGAAGAAGGGTTTTGCCCGAAATATTGTATTTTATTTGTTTTTGTGTTGCTGCTGCCCTCCTCACTTCAACTTTGATGAGTGTTGGGTGTATTTCATCTATCTTTCCATATAAATATTGACTCATGGCAATATAATACAGGTTTTAATTATGTTGAAGTCTCCTTATAGGTCTCGTAGTAGGGAGAATTATAGCAGCTATTAAAGGATGGAAAACAAAAGATAATTAACCCCTCTAAATAAAAAGAAATAAAAACATAATATTATGTGGTATTTACTGAGAATTTATTGTCACAATGAAGAATTATGTAACTGAATTAAGAACTAGATTTTGTTAAAAGGAATTACAGAAGTAAAAATCTTCTCGAAATTTTCCGCCAGGAGAGTGCATCAGTAAGAGGCAACGTTTTGGAGCCAGACTCTGGCTCCATCTTACAGTGAAGTGTCGGGTTCACGAAAAGTCAGAAATTATAAGGCCTCCAGTTGCAAGGTGATGTAGGTTACATGCGTCAGGAGCCAATCAGTGCACAGAATTGTGGGGCAGGGTAGGACCTGGTGGGGTGCCCAAGTAGTGGGGCCAGAGGTATGGTAGGGGTACAAATGGCTGAGGGGAGTGGTTGTAGGTGGTATTCTGGCAGCCTTAATCTCTGCCTCCTAATATGTCCTATCACCAGATTCCATGCCATGCTAAGGCAGTATCCCATATCCCTGTTCAAAATCCCATCAGCCAGGCAAGTCTCCAAGGCTTCCTTAATCACACTGTCCACTGGCGGAGATAGTATTTTCATTGCCATGAAGTCAAAACTATGTGTTCTTCAATAGTGTGCAAGGTCATAACTGCCTTCGTGACCTGTCCCAACCTTACACATCTTGTGTGTTCTAAACAATGCTGCAATTCAGCGTGTGTGATCTGCCCGATATATTGCTTCCCGCATTCACAGGAGCAGAAAAGTGTCTTAATCCCGGCTTTGCTTTACATTCTGGTGATTAAAAGAAATCCAGATGCTCTCTGGGGCATCATCTTTACAGGAAGCCTACTCACACCGATTTATGTCTTGGGGCACAGAGGTTCCACCATCCCACTCAACGCAACTTGGTGTTCTCTACCGTGGTACATTGTGCCAGAGCCATCTGCGAAACAGACAGTCTTTTGGCAGAAACTGGGCCATTTATGACACACATTCCATATGGTCAGATATAGAAAGTCACAATCAACACATCTTTTTGTAAGGAAGTGAAGAAGAAAATGGAGAAGCAGAAAGCAGACCAGAATGCATTTCTACCATACACCAGGCCAATTTCAGCTAAAATCGCCAGAATGTTAAAGAAAGCTAGGATAAAGACCTTTTTCCACCCACCTGGAAAGATAAGGGAATTACTATGCAACACTAAGGATGGGTGTAGCCTTACACAGTCTGGTTATATTCTATCTGCTGTGAATATAGCGGATAGACCACATGCTCCATATTCCAGCGTTGTTTAGAAAGTGCAAGATGTGTACACTTGGTACAGATCATGAAGTCATCTGTGGCCTTGCTTGGAATTAAAGAAAGGCATAGTTTGACTTCAAGGCAGCAAAAATACTATCTTTCACCAGGGGACTTTGAGACAATGTGATTAAGGAAGCCTTGGAGCTTCACCTGACTGATTAGATTGTGAACAGGGATAGGGAAACCGCTTTAGCATGGCATGGAATCTTGTAATACGACATTTAAGGAGGCAGAGATTAAGGGTGCCAGATTACCACTTCCAGCCACTCCCCTCCACACGTACCCATACCACGCCTCCAGGTCCACTGATGTCACCTGCAACCATAGGCCTTATAAGTGTGGGCTCTTCCAGAACCCGACACTTCGCTGGTAGATGGAGTCAGGCTCCGAAAAGTCACCTCTTACTGATAGGCTCTCCCAGTGGAAAGCTCGAGAAGATTTTATTCAATTGATTCTCTGAGAAAGCCTACATTCTTTCCATTATAAATTAATTGTCCTGTCCTATCCCAGATTTGGAAGCCACTTAACTTTTGGCCACAACCTGAAATATTGAGGACACGGGTTCGATACCTGAGGCAAGGAGCGGCTCTCGCCAAAGGATTTTGGATGGAAAGTAGGCAGGCAAACTCACGCTAGAAATGACAAAGCCAATTCCAGAACATTGGAGTTTAATAACTTCAAACTAGTCTACAGACAGTTTGAAATAGGTTGTTAGGAAATGCTAGGTGCGGGAGAGAAAGTTACTGCTTCCCCAAGTCAGATCCGCTGGTCAACTACGGCAGCATTAATACGCAGCAGTACAGCGATGCAAACTGTACAGCACTACGTAGCAACTTGATGGTACTGGCCCCCCCCCTGTGGTCTCCGTGATCCTTTATACTAGGTCAAAACAATTAACCTCGTGTCACTCGGCTGAATCTTATTTAACCATGAACAGCAGCACGCCTGCTCGACCAGTGTGGTTGTAAGCAAAACCAATGGGTGACACAAACTCTTATTTACATGATACTCCTTTTCCATCTGACCCTGACGGTAGCGTGCCTTCCTATAAGGTCTATTTATCCCCAACAGACCATGCTCTGTATCTGACCCTATCTGCAGCGCGCCTTCCTATACGGTCTATTGATTCCAAATGACCGTTGCACCCCAACGCGTCTGCCCGCTTGGCTGTCCAACACGTGTGGCCAACACAGCGTAGGCAATACACAGGCTACAGCTAAATATCTTTTAACAATTATATTTTTCTTTAATATTGAGTATATTACACCTCCCTTCCCGGAGAAATTGATGCAACATACCAGTTGCAGCAATTTTTGCTATTCTGGATCTGACTGTCTTTAACTTCCTCTCCATTCCTATGTCTATGTTAGTTGACATCATTACATCATTTTATGCATATTTTCAACAATAAATTCAATAGATAAGTATTTTTCATTAACATATTGTTTCCTCATTTCACTTCAGTTACTACATAATTTACTGATATCATATAGGTGAAATTTCTCATTAATTAAATTCAATCTTAACTATTCACATTATCAGCTGATTCTAAGATATTATTGAACCTTAAATTCATTAAATCCTCACTTCACTACATCATTATAATTAATACTAATTTACGTTACCTTTACTAAGCTATAATAAAATACATTTATGTTTTGACAGTACTATTCACCTTTTGTCACTTCTTTTAGCTATGGTTGTATCTTCTTTTGAAAAATTCGTGATGGCAATGCTTTCGTCACCTTTTTTAGTTCTACTGAAAATAACTCTTTCATCCTCCATACTAGAGTTTGATCTTCGACTACCACTGAGTCGTGACTCTCTACAATTATA
>JARYHS010011408.1:244773440-244963635 GCA_031002005.1 Vandiemenella viatica | reverse complement strand
CAAGACAGGGAATTATTCAGAGAACATATTGCGGAGATAAAGGATATGACTGAAGAAAAACCAATCAGGAAAAAGAGGACATTTCCAGAGGAAGAAAAAGCAAGAGTGAGCCAGAGAATGAAAGAGTACTGGCAACGGAGGAAGGAAACTCAGAAGAGGAAATGAAGTTGTATAGTCGTAATCCATAGATGACTGAAACGAAAAGGGAAAAAAAAAGTTTATTTCAGTAACAAATATTGACAGTTCTAGACACTTCCTCATAGGTGGTGCCGTAACGGATACGAAACGTGAGTACTTTGTCGTATGTTGGTTCTTCAATCTGTGTAGAAAAGATGTTCTATTGCTTGAAAATCCAAAAATATTTTCTGCAACAAATGGTGGGTTAATACGATCCGTGAGCCAATAATATTTTTTTCTAAATAGTATGGATAGTTTTTCATTTACTAGTTAACTTGTCATGTAACATTACAATACTATCTTTTTCTCAAATAACTGGTGCAGAAGAAATTAGTTCTAGCGGTATTATAGATCCCAGCACCACCCATAAAACATGTTTTCAATTTTTGCTCATTTCTGAACTGATGCTGATTGGCATAGTTAATTTATAACCTGTTCACTCTGAAGTGGCGGTTCAAGGTCATGTTCCCCTGGCCCCGCTCCCCACCTCGCAACCCCCTCCCTCCCTAACTCTCCGACTCGAACGCTGTGACCAATTAGGCGAGTGGCATATTTCCCCTTAGCGTGTAGGGATAAAGGCAGTGGAGTGGGGTAGAGCGGACTGACCTTTAACCGCCTCTGTTAACGAACGGACTATAAAAACAGATGTTACTTTTTACAACTGACATGTGATTAATTCAAGTTTCGCGAGCTTGAGGTAACAAAAGGCCTTCGCGACAATATGCCGTGAGAAAATCCGAAAATCTAGCGAAATGTTACGTGCTATTGTCCGACCACAGCCTATTCACATATTTGTCAGAAAAAATATAACGTAGCTTGGAGTTCACTTAAATCGATATGGTAAATAACTATTATATTAATCAGAAGAGTTATAAAATGTATATTATAGGGATTTATTATTATAGTGATTGTATCTTCCCGTGTTCCCGACTCTAACAACAACGAATTCGTCCACCATTTAAATTAATTTCTTTTTCTCGTTAGGGCTTTACAGATAGTCTACATCGAGGTCATTAAGGTCAATGATAAATTTTGGGAAGGAACGGTAAGAAATTCTGTCATGGCAGGAACGAACTTGACCTTCACTTGGACTGGTTTGGGTAAACTATCGAAAATCGCAATATATAAGATCGGATAGAGGATCGAATCAGCATCTACACAAATACTAAGATCAGAACGTCACTGCCTATGCACTACCATATGACCTGCTGTAAATGTTTCATGTCTAGGATATACCAAAATAATAATTTCAGAATGTCTTGGCTTTAAATAAATAAATTCAATACCGGAGATTAACAATCATAGATCTGCACATTTCTCCACAGTCAAGGTAACTAATAGAGCAAGATGAAAGATTTTGGTTCAAAAATATCACTCCTCACAAGAAATCACACTAAGCACGTCCTTAACAGGGCTGAGTCATTAAGTTGTTATCCAACACAAAACGTTTTTAAATGTGGCTTCTCCGTACAGAGATTAAGCAAATAATCTTCACCCAGAGTCAAAAGAGAGAAACTGCTTTAAATTTAGAGTGGACGCAGGATTTTGCAGAGAACACATATCTTGAGTCGATTTTATAACAGTTTAATGAGTTACTCTGCTTAGCGTACAGAGTTCCAGAAGTAGACGTAGTAGTAATTCTGGCCGCGCCCAGAAGACACCGACCGGCTGTGAACCCAGGTCCTTGACTCCCGGGACAATGTCCTGCGCAGACGGTAGCTAGGACCTATCTGATGCACGTACATCAGATAAGGCTGCCCTGAACGGCTATAACCTGCCGCCTTGTCGGTACAGCTCTTCGATTCCTGAAAACAAACTGGAACTCTTCGCAACGAAACAACAGTGGCATTCTAAGAGAAATAACCACAGACATTCTAACGAAACGGCTCTGTGGTATGCAGTAGGTTTATTCTTTGATGCACGTAGAAAGGCAAGTTCTTAAAAGTTACTAGGAAATTACGAGATATTAAATGTTCACGAAAAATTGTGGTACAAGATTTTATAACTTTATCATTGTTTCATAGAATGCCGAGCTTCTGTCCCGAGGTGGCTCCTCAAAACTTCTGGTTAGGAACTTAGGAATCCGCCTGTTATGGAAGCAAATTTTATGACAGCACTAGGATCTTACTTATGGTCTAACTGCAAATTGACGTAATTGCGATTCGTGTTTCCGGATACCAATACCACAGCCCTAGGTAGTACTTTTGTCTGCGTGTTCACAATACAATTTATAAACAACAAATGGAACATTTAATTCGATTCTCTGGTTAGCTCTAACGAATCGAGGCTGGATATGAAGGAGGCAGTCAGCAAAAATTTATATTAGTAACAATACCGAGTTACTTTTCACACGATTTTTGACGCCATAAATTTAGCCCATCCAATCGTAGTTCCACAATTTACCTTAGCTAAGAGAACATTAGAAAAACTGCAGCACTACAGGATGAATCTGATCCGTGATTCTTCCCGCCATTCTCCTTCTTCTTTTTCGATAGGCCTCTGTTTGTTGTCCCTTCATAGATTAGTTTCTTTTTTTTTCCAGAACCTCTCCATTCTCCCCCTTCTCCTTTCCCGATCTTCTTCCGAGATCTTCAATACGCTCTTCTCCTTTCTCCCCCATTGTTGATTCTCTATCCTGCTCTGGTAACATTCTCTGTTATTATTTCTGATATATTAGTTTGAAAGTACTGATATCTTCACTTCCACCTGGATCCATAACGTCAACCACTCATTCTATTCCTGTCTTGAATCTCGTCTTGCCCGTTGTCTCCCATACTCTTCTGGTCGTTTTATCTATATTAATACCCATCACAAGCCAGCAAATCTTGCCCTGTCTGATTTATTCCGATATCGTTTTCATGTTCCATTACAACTCTCCCTTTGACCTTCGCTCCTTTCTTTCACCTCCTCGTTTCGTACACAGTACCTTCCTGAGGATTTTTTTTTTTTTTTTTCCGAGTTGTTCCTTCCAGTGTCGTCCCGGTATTATCATCTCTAGCGCGTGCAGTACTGTTGCTTTGTGGTGTCTGATCTTTGCGTCCATTTATACATGTAATTTTTATTGCACGCCTCCGTAGTGGTGAAGCAGGCTGACCTATCTTCTTCGCCCTCTCTTTGATCCGTTCAGTGCTTCAGTTTCTAACTTTTATATATTCTCTGAGATATTTAAACTTGTCTACTTTAACAACAGTGTCTTCAAGTGTTTACCAGTCTTAAATGGTGATAAGTGTCTTCTTCTCAAAAAAAAAAATCTTCAGCCTTACGCTTCCAGTTATCTTGCTCAAGTTTCTTTGCACCTTCTTCCGTCTCGTTTATTAAGCAATCCACCTGTGCCCTGTTGTCATTGGTTCATTCTTTCTGTCATTTGTTGATCTTGATCACTTGGTTCATTACTATATTGAACAACATTAGTGACAATTCCTCTCCTTGTTTGACCCCTTCTTGGTCTTAAACTCCTCTGATATCACTCCTCAGTATCTCCCTCTTGTCATAGATTCTGTCTGTCAATGGAGTCATTGGCTTTGTTGAAACCAATGACACCATTGACATTCCTCAGTGACATCCTGTTCCCAATATTTATGCAATTTGTAATTATAACCTTGTAAAAGTTTCAAATTATTCCTCTATAGGAAAATGTAATTTTTGCACCCAGCAGAACAGAATTGCGCAAATATTGAAAGCTACTTTCTCCCTGAAACCGGATTAAAAACTTTTTCCCCCCACTTATCTCGGCATTTTGGTTGTTTGACTCCTCATATACATTTCGTGTGTAGAAAACTAAACTTCTACCGCAAATCTCAAACATTCGCATCGCACGCAACCATAGTATTAACATCACTCATACCCTTTCTTACGACGATTAGGTGCTTGTAATGTGTGTAACTCAGCAAAATGCAGCAAGCACAGGACTTGCACGTGGTGTCACAATGCCAACAAAAAACCTGTCCTTTGTTAAAGGAAGTTTATTCTTGATTCTTACTATTCCTTTCAGAGGTAGCTAGCGAGGAAATAACAAAAATTAACTATTGAGATGAGTTAGAAGATGAGTGGGGTGGTAGAAGACACAATAGAAATAACAGAAAATTTAATTGCTGTTCCAATAGCACGGGGCTAGCGAGCTAGATTCGCGTTGCAGAGTCACTTGTTCGAGTCCAGCTCAGAGCATGGGTGATTTTAATGAAGTGTTAGGTTCTTCCGGTGTAATCCTTTCATTTGCGAGCGTCAATAAAACTAGAACAGTTTAACAAGATAGGGGGAAAAACAAAAAGAAAACAACGTTGGCTCAGTGGTTATAGGACCAAATGTGAAAAAAATTAATCTTTTTCGAATGGAAAGACAGGTTAATTATGTTTGTTGTTTCTCCCGCCGACTATCATGGTTCACAGGCTAGAGTTGCAGATGAATCCATCCTACTGGCAATTTTGTGCTAACCCCATCGCAGCATCTCCAGGTTCATTTCTTCTGAATCCAGAAAATGTTTAAAGTCTCCAAGACTGGAAACAGGATCTCACAGTTGTAACTATTCATAATCTTTTCATTCACAATAATAAAGCACTGACTTCCTAGTTTCGCATCTAGACGAAGGCTTCCTGTTTCATTCATCGCCCAGACAAATTAAAGAGTCCCTTGTGTTAGAACAAGGCAGACTATTGTGAAAATTACGTACGTAACAGAAGTTGTAAACCTGGAGGTCAGATGTAGGCCCGTCAGATGCTGTGTTGGATTGTTTATGCAATGTGGTAGCAGTCATGCTCCATGCACCGGCAACAAGTGTGTTCTGCGCCGACCTTCACGACTCGACCGCCGCCTGCCGGAGAAAATTAGCGTACAAAGGACGTTTTCCTCGAAAACACGAGAACATCCGTAATTGAGTGGGAACAGAACAGCGCGGTACCATTGTGTGCTGCAGACAGGCGGGGCTGCCAGGATTCGTACTCAATGGGACTCTGTGTGTTTCCATATTTATGACTTCTTGCTCGCGGATGTTCCTGACTACATCTTACCCTCCTATCACAATATCTTCATTGAGTTTTCTCACTGCGTCATCTGGTTATAAATCCGTATATTTCGGACTCAGATTGCAGTCATCTTCAGGGCTATCATGGCTGCAGAGTTACACAGGAAAGGGAGAAAATGATTGTGTAGGAAGATGCAATTGGAGCATGCGCTCCATCGCGATTAATTTAAATTTAACTGTCTCGAAGTGAGACTCAGCAGCCACAATCCGTGATTTTTTATTACTGACGGCAGTATAATTATGTGTATGAGTACGTATCTGTAAGAGTGAAACATTTTATGAAACTTGGAGCAATAATCATCATATGTATTATTTCTATAAGGTTTTTTTTTTTGTCACAAGTCACTATCTCCCTTCATAGCTAACCGAAATCGATAAATAAGGTATCATTTTAAAGATTAAGATATCCTCTTTGGCCACATCATATTTTAAGAAAGCAATTTTCCAAAATTCGACCCTTGGGTAAAAATGTCAATGTTTCTAAAATACTGTTTTTGTACCACGAACCATTTATCTCCCCGTATTCCTAACCGAAATCGATAAATGAGGTATTATTTTAAAGATTAAGATCTCCGCTGTAGTGACATCATATATATTAGTAAAGGAATTTTTCGGAATTCGATCCTTAAAGGGCAAAAGTATCAATATTTTTGTGCCACGAGCCATTTATCTCCCGTGATATCTAACCGACATAGAGAAATAAGGTATCACTTTAAAGATTTAGGACTCCGCTGTGATCACAACATATCTTAAGAAAAGAAATTTTCGGAATTTGACCCTTAAAGGGCAAAAGAATCATTATTTCAATAGTGCATTCTTTTGTTACGAGTCATCTATCTCATTTGATACCTAACCAAAATCGATAAATGCGGTATCATTTAAGAGATTATGTCTCCACTCGGACAACATTATAAATTAAGGACGAACATTTTAGGAATTTGACACTTGAAGGACAAAAGTAATAACTTTGCAAGTCACGCGTATAAGATAGTTAAGAATCAAGCCTCTAGATAGCAGAAGCACAAATTATGGAGATATTAATAAACTGTGTCACTAGCGTAGACTTTTGTTACGTACCTATTACACTAAACAAATAAACAATTTATACAAATGAGGCGGCTCTTCTTTCGTCCTATTACAAAGTATCAACCTTACTGTTCTTCGTACAACCTACATTTTCACACGGGTCATCTACTGGATTAAAAAAGAAAATCTTTACAGAAGGAACTTCAGTTACGAGTTATTTCTGTATTAGATTTTTATTTTGCTGCTTAAACTTTAAGGTGTTTAAAAACTTTTCTCTGACGGTTTTTTAACTTTTAGCGCAGGAAGCATACTTGGCCAATGAACACGAGAGATGGGGCAAACAGTTCCTTTCATCAGGGACATACACTTTAATGTGAAATCCGAATGACGGAGAGTTCACAGCTATTTGTCAGAGAAGTAGGTTGGGTTAAGGTCTCATTAAGGTCAGAGAAGCCTGGTGGCTTAGTGGGTAAGGTCTCTGACTGAAGATCGAAAGATCTCCGGTTCGAATCCCTGCCTCGGCGGGGAATTTTAATTTTTCTTAACCAGACCTGTACCTCTGGCACAGCTTGTTGTGTAAGATGAAGAACGCCAGAACGCATCTGTGCTTCGGATTCCTCGTTAAACTGTAGGTCACCTGTACTTGGTGCTAGAGCATGATGCTGAAAATTAG
The DNA here is from genome assembly GCA_031002005.1 of Vandiemenella viatica. Lineage (NCBI taxonomy): Eukaryota > Metazoa > Arthropoda > Insecta > Orthoptera > Morabidae > Vandiemenella > Vandiemenella viatica. Next base: position 244,956,742 of record JARYHS010011408.1, on the reverse strand, counting down.
GTGGGCAGATAAAGTACGAAATGAACGAGTTTTGGAAATGATGGGCGTGAAAAGAAGTTTGTGAAAGAGGCAGGATCGTTGGTCGTATTTTGAGACATGCAGGATTGGTTAATTTGTTAGTGGAGGTAACAGTCGAAGGTAAGAACTGTAGAGGAAGACAGAGATTAGAATATATGAAGCAAACAACTGAATTCGAATTATGTAAGGGGCATGTTGAGATGAAGAGGTTAGCACAAGATAGGAAGGGATGGAGGATTGCTTCAAACCAGTCGAGAAACTGATGACAGAAAAAAAAAGGCTACTCAGAAATCTAACTACCTACGAGCGTATTAGTCATTTGATTGACTGAAACAGTTTGAACAAAGCCTAAAAAGCTGGATAACAACAATTACTGAACTGTTCTAGCATTTCACCTTCCCTGCTTAGTTAATAACTAGTGTTATCATTTCTCCGCCTTTTTCTGTTGCTTTTAAGACGTATAAATCAGTCTGCAACCCATCATCGACTTCCCGTTCACTTTCTTTCTCTGTGCTAAATGCTCTTTTTCAACCTTGCGGCTAAACGAGATTTCGTATACACGTATTCAATTCTCGGCACTGTGGCTTTCACTATCAGTGTGTTTGTGTTTATCAAGGATCACGCACAAACAAAAGGTCGAGTAAATATTTACGCTCTGGACACAAAAGGTATTTCAGCAGCAATTTCCTCCGAAATTGATTGCTGTCACTTCTGACAATTTTGTGGTGAAATAAATTGTTAGAACCACTCTGTTATTATTTCTAGCAGTTCTTTCGTCACCTCTCACTTTAAAGAATCTCTTCACTGCAACAGTGTCAATATTATCCGTGTTCCGTTCTTTTACAGTCTCGATTATTAAGACGAAGCTACCCCGCCTCACAGTGAGGTTTATGGTTACTGTTTGCAATTTACGATACATTATTTAAAACTTGCATTTTGTAGATCTGTGCATACTAAAAATATTAGGCATATGCAGCTTTGCGATAAGACCTTCCAGGACCACGTGCCAATTTCAATTCTTCATCCTTTGTTGTTGTATTTTCTTCCGTTCAGTCCAATACTCCTTCATCATTTCAGTATGTTTCTTCCTTCTCTCCTTAGACCACTTCGGAGCGGATTTCTTTCCTCCTCTGCCTTGGAATTCTTCCATACATAATATCTTTTTTCTACAGATCTCTCTTTCTATAATTTCCTCTTCTCTTATCTTATTTCTTTCCAAATCTTTCTTAACCTCTTAAATACAGCTGGTTGTTGATTTTTTCCCCAATCGTAATTGAATATATTTTTTTGTTAGTCTGTTATAATTCTTTCTATAGATATGTCCAAAAAAAGAAGCCGCTAATGACCTCGCTGTCGACGCGACCTATAGCCACAAAAAACAACAATCTTTTTTTTATTATTGGTTTTCTTATATTTTCTATGTTCTTGTACATATCCTTATTACTGCCTAATTTCCAAACTTCTGTTTTTTTAATTGGCCGCTACATTTTTCGCATATTCCTCTTTCTAGGAATTCAAGTTCATCTAATTTATAGTCCAACACTAGGCATTCACTAGCATACAGACATTCTTATTTCACGACCGAGTTGTAGTGCCTTATTTTAAGATTTTTAGACAAGCACTTTTTATTTTAAATTTTTTGTGATACCATACGTGTATAATTTCTTCTCTGACGAATTTATCTAATCCATTTTCTTGAATTATTTCGTCCAGATATTTAAATGTCTTTACTTTTTCTGTTCGTCGAATATCTGTCGTTAAAAATATTGGAGCAATTTTAATGTTTGTAATAAATTTAGTTTTTTATTACAGAAATTCTCAAACCTCTTTTGTTGGCTGTTGCTTCCAACAGTTTGATCCGTGTTGCATTTGTAATTCTCTCTGAACGTATAGCGAAATCGTCCGCTGATGCCAGGCGATCAGTTTCAAAGCCTTTGTTTTTTCTTCTCAAAGTTATTGGTGAAATTTTGTGTTCCTTCAATTTACTATTACAAATTCTTACAATTTTCTATTAGACACAGTTGAACAAAATGGGTGACAAACTATCACCTTGCCGCACATCTGTATTTATCTTGATACCTTTTGAGATTTCACTCATAAATTTTACTTTTGAAACTGTGTCTGCAGCTTCATTTATTTATTTTACTAAGTAAACACTTAGGCCGAAAGATAGCTAGGGTAATCAGCAACTAAGACAGCCACCTTGAAAAGTTAGGATCCCCGACTCGAATCTCTGTCGGAGGAGGCACTTTAACGGACAGTTTAACCTGCCCTTCACCTCTATAAAAGGTTTTATTTGTTTTTCTGAAGCACACTAGGACGCTCCGTTCTTCGGAGTCCACATTAAAGTGTAAGTCAGAACACACGAACTTTCTGACACACCTTTAGGCTTAGAACATTAGGTCGTATTTAACCCCAACTGCTAGGATGTTCCACAGCCTCTGTGCCAGTATCTTCATACCGATGCCAGCTTATAATCCGTGTGTTTTCTCTTTTGCTTCGGGTTTTACAGCTGTTTGAAGTAGTTGTCGCTGTCGTTGGAACAGGAAGACGATTGCTGACAAAGAAAGGGAAGGAATTCGGCCATGGACTTTTTTTGAAGGAACCATCCCGGCATTCACGTGGAGATATGTGGATGTCCGAACGGGGTTTAGAACCCACGTTCTCCTGCATGCCAGGCCCGAGCCTTATCGCTTATCTGTCAGGCTCGTTTACATAATATGCTACCAATCACAACATGGAAAAGGCATGAAAGATGATGCAAAGCTAATCATCAATACTAATAAAAGGCTAAGCTTGGTCACTGTGTCATCGTGCCCGTAGCTCTGACGTCACGCGTCCGGCGTCGTAACCAACTAACAACGGCTAGAGATGTTACTACCAAATCGATGTTATACGTGTTACGCAATAATAATTCTATTTAGTTAAGCAACAGCGAAGGAATTATTGCAAGAGCACCAAATTAAAAGTTGAAGCTATTTCGTTTAAAGCAACACATTAATTTTTAGTTGTATTCTATCCATGTAGATTTTTTTCCTCTGGTTGCTGTTATGTTACACTAAGAAATATAAGATCACGTTTATGTCGTGATCCAGAGCATATATTAATGCTTATACTATGGAATCTTTCATTTTAGAGCAGACATACAATATTAGCATTAGTCGTTACAGCAGAAGGAAAGAGATATTTAAGTTTTTTAAAATAATTTAAGCTCCTTTCATGAGCGCCATGTTGTTGAAATCATTATTGATTGGAATGAAAATAGTTGCACATTGATCGCGATATATGCAGCCTAGGCGAGAACTAAAACTAATATTTCGCGGCATAACGTAAGTTGTTAATTTCCTTTGCTTTTATTGACGCCATATTACTGAGGTCATTATTTCAGTCACATGAAAATAGTTCCCAAAGTGTCAGCAGGTCAAACGTTGTAATATGGATCTGAATCATAAATATGAAAGATATAAGAACTCTAAGATTTTGGGCCGAGTTTAAATCGCCATGCATGATGTCACTAGCATGTGATATCCTGAATGTATGTTAATGTTGATTTTCTAACTACAATATTAGCGGAGTTAGTGGTTAGACTGAAATTTAATCTGGATCAGGATGGTAACTGAAACTTTTTGCTAGTAACAGCATAAGTCATAACGAATTGCATTGAGCGTTATTTTATAATTCTTTTTAGTTCAGCAATTGCGAAAAAATTACTTGCGAGAATATTCCGTTCAATATTTCTATTTAAAAAAGAAAATGGCGAGAAATGACTTGTCAAAACACTTTGTTCAACCCATCATTTTTAACGGGCTTAGAGACCAGTATAAAAATAAAACATGAAGTTATCCCACAGTACTCCCACATCTCGGTTTTAATTTTAAATCTGTTTTATTTTTTTCGATTGCAAACGTTTCAAGAACTTCTGCATAACAGTTAAATGAAACCACTCATGCCTTCCTATGAAAAATTGTGTTTTGTTGAAAGTTTGTTGCTGCTTGTTTTAAAAATAACAAATTTTATGCAGAACTCTGTGTAGAATCACTTCTGAGTATCTTTTTCATATTCGATAGTAGCTGAACGTTAAAAAACTGCAATAAATAGTAAGGATGCAATATAACATTGATAGTGCTTTATAATATTAGTGATAAGTTTCAGTTGTATTCTAGCTGTAAATTATCTTGACAGAACATTTAAAGCGTACCGCGTTAATTTCAAGTCATTTAGAATGTGTATCTTTAGATGCATATATAGCGTCTTGAGGTAACAGCTGAACCTCAGTGCAAGTGAAACTATTTCCACGATTCGAGAGAAGATAGAATATATAAAAAGACATGTAATATAATCCATACATGTTATAAGTTGCAACATTAAGTAATTTGCTAAAAAAATAACTTTTCTTTGTGAGGCGGGGAAGCTTCGCCGTGCGCTTTGGAAAACGGATAGCCTTCACAAGTGCGAGACTTCCGCTCCTCTATCCCGACTGCAGGATTACGGGAATGCACTTTCAAATGAAACGCTTGTCGAATGTGTCAATCCCGATTTTCAGTTCTCCGGCGGCTCAATGCTGCATGATGCCTGATACTATTGCGCGGGCCCAAGGCACTTCACGCCACAACAGAACTTTAATTACAAGTACCACTGCCAATCTCTTCATTCTTATTTCCGGAATAGGGTCACATCGCATTATTTTTGTCATAAGAGCGGGAATACGCTTATAAATCCCACGATTCCCAAGGGATTGTCTCCTTATTGTATACCGGTATTTTACAGGCAAAGCAGCGATTTTTCGATGCTAAGCTCATCGATGGTGACTAACCAGAAATCGATACAGTGATGTACAAGGAACCCACGTTCAATTCCAGCGCTTGGCGTACCGACCATCTTTATCAGAGCTTTTAATAGCTTTCTCGTACTTATAAAATAATTTTGAGAAGTACGACAATTTACAATTTACAAAATACACTTTTCACGCAGCCAAGCTGGCGCTTAGTATGCAAAAACAGCTTACTCTGCCTCCAGATAGATAAAGATAAGATCCCCCGGTAGGCTAGACAAGGAGAGATGGATTGTAGAGCAGAAAGAACTTTGTCATTCAGACTTCCGGGATCTCTTGGGCAAGAGTGTATTACGACTAAAAGAAAAAAGGTTTAAGTTACCGCTAGTTCAACTGTCCTTCAAACTACCTCCCCACTGTTTTGTTACCTGATTCTAAGGAGCAGTTTCCATATGAGTAACACTACTCGCACTTATAGTTCCATTTGAACCTCTCACGAATGGACAGACTCATACCCAGCCGGCCTCGGTAGTGTAGGGGCTAGAGTACTGGCCCTACGTACCGAAGGTCGCCGGTTCGAGTCCGGCCGAGGGCATGGGTGTTTGTGTGTTAGTGTGCTTGTCGTGTCCGTTCTGTGGTGTGTCTACAATTACTTGAAAGATATATATACACGTAGAGAAACTGAAAAACACTGGATGAAAATAAACACATACTTGAGCTGGCTGTATGGCCTAAGGAAGCCAAATGTCAAAAAAAAAAAAAAAAAAAAAAACTCATACCCCGAATCTCGATTTTATCCGAGTGTTTTTTATTGGTAAGTATAAACACGCGTCTCCAATATCTGCGTTCATGATACTAATTAATGAGGTTCCATATCCTTCCTGACCCTCCTATTGGCTGAGGTCTATGCTTGGCGTTTGACATTAGCTGCGGTGGTGTAAGGAAATTTCACCATCTAGCTTCACTAGCAGGTCAGCCAGTGTGGCAAAGCTATTGGATTATGTAATAAATGCCTCTATTTAATCTCATAGAATGAGGGGATTGAATATTGATACCAATGGTTGGAGAAGTTCAACATAACGGCTCTTACTCTGTACCTGTCTTCATATTCCTCTACGACACGAAAAACACACTACACATATAACGCACACACCACAGTGATCTACAGACGTACAATATCACTTAACTGAGATAGTGTTGTCGAAGGAAACGGGGAAACAGATTTCCCCGTGATGGAGTAGTAAACCCCCACCATAGTAAACGCCGACGTACGAGATACCACCCATGATACACAATATACCTCACTACCCTTCTTATTGATATATTTCCCTTAATTCGCTTGGATAACGCTATATTATTCGAAATAATCACTCACTGTCAGCGGTCGTTCATGTTTATTATTGAAGGAACGTATGAGATTCCAAACCTTAACTGCCAGTTTCATGTTAAAGTTATACACAATGGTAATACATGAAGCACCTCCCTATAACAGAAAAAAGGTAATGTTGCTGCAGTTTTAGCGCATGGCACCTTGCCACTGCGTAAGGTATGTGAGAACACCTAATAGTAAGTTTAGTTCTTTGCTCAACTTTCAGCTCGATTTTCTAGAAGCTTTACTTCAGTCGTAAAATTGTTTATCTAGCTCACCATCAATTACTTTTTTCTCGGAGAGCTGCGTCTGTGATTATCCGTTGCGAAAAACCATTACTTGTACTTTTCAGTATGGCTCTTAAATCACAGAGAAATAAATATTTACGAGAGGTGCTTCGCAACTAGAGTCACGCGTCTTGTGTCGTCGTCGGGTGTGAAGGAAACTTGTCCTCTATTATTGAGCAACCATAGGCAATCACCAGTCTCACCTTTTGCCTTTTGACGCAACTCTACAATGCCGTGTTGAGTGGTCTCCACAGGCAACAATTACAGTATAATGTTGTAACGCCTTCAGATACTCATTAAACTTTGCTGTTTTTTAGGGTTTTGTATTGTAATGTTGTTGTCTATTTACGTAACATTTCGTACCGACATTATTATTGATTTTTGATAATCAATACTTAGCACGGTGTAATGATAGGAAATTGAGTGGGATAATTCCCAACGAAAGAGTTAATTACTTGTATAAAATAAATTTTATCTTTTCACAAAATTATTGCGAGAAAACATTATACCGACGTGTTAAACAGATAAAACAAAAGAAAAACAATGAAATATGGCCGAAGTACAATTGCAGTATGAGATAATTATGCATAGAAAGCGAGACGATCACATAACTACAAATTGAAGTTGTAATCAGAAAAAAAAACAATTGAGTGAGTATGGACTTGTAAAATAAGGGTAGATTCGGATCGCGAAAGAGAGAAGAAGAAAAAATGGGTGCAGTTCAATTGTCGATGATTTAGCAGTAGATTCGAAGTACACAACACAGAATCCGCGATGAGGTAGACGCTCAAAGAGCCATTGGCGTCGCATTCCTAAGTCGTAAACCCACACAAAAGGTTTCACATAAATGCCTTACGTCAAGCTGAAGCTCCGGTCTAGCAATAGTACTAAACTTCAAGTCACAACTGTTCGATTCAAAAAGCCAATCCCTCGCACGACGTAACATCTCCCTCAGTGACCAGGAGAGGCGAGAAACGTCAAAAAGCCAATCAGGTTCTTACAATAAAACCATCCGTTATGGATGATGATATGTAGAAACAAATTAACAATAATTTTTAGATTCATTAGAACGAAGTTTCTCTCGTCGTTGAGAAGAAAAATTATAGCCGAATTAAGGAAGTGTTATCATACGATATTTCGGCGATCACATGCACTGTAGCCATCTTCACCAGAAATGACGACAGTGATGGTCGCCGAAATATCGTATGATAACACTTCCTTAATTCGGCTCATAATTTCTCAACGACGAGAGAAACTTCGTTCTAATGAATCTAAAAATTATTGTTAATTTGTTTCTACATATCATCATCCATAACGGATGGTTTTATTGTAAGAACCTGATTGGCTTTTTGACGTTTCTCGCCTCTCCTGGTCACTGAGGGAGATGTGTACGTCGTGCGAGGGATTGGCTTTTTGAATCGAACAGTTGTGACTTGAAGTTTAGTACTATTGCTAGACCGGAGCTTCAGCTTGACGTAAGGCATTTATGTGAAACCTTTGTGGGTTTACGACTTAGGAATGCGACGCCAATGGCTCTTTGAGCGTCTACCTCATCGCGGATTCTGTGTTGTGTACTTCGAATCTACTGCTAAATCATCGACAATTGAACTGCACCCATTTTTTTCTCTTCTCTCTTTCGCGATCCGAATCTACCCTTATTTTACAAGTCCATACTCACTCAATTGTTTTTTTTGATTACAACTTCAATTTGTAGTTATGTGATCGTCTCGCTTTCTATGCATAATTATCTCATACTGCAATTGTACTTCGGCCATATTTCATTGTTTTTCTTTTGTTTATATCTGTTTAACACGTCGGTATAATGTTTTCTCGCAATAATTTTGTGAACAAAGATAAAATTTATTTTTATACAAGTAATTAACTCTTTCGTTGGGAATTATCCCACTCAATTTCCTATCATTACACCGTGCTAAGTATTGATTATCAAAAATCAATAATAATGTCGGTACGAAATGTTACGTAAATAGACAACAACATTACAATACAAAACCCTAAAAAAACAGCAAAGTTTAATGAGTATCTGAAAGGCGTTACAAACATTATAATTGTTGCCTGTGGAGACCACTCAACACGGCATTGTAGAGTTGCGTCAAAAGGCAAAAGGTGAGACTGGTGATTGCCTATGGTTGCTCAATAATAGAGGACAAGTTTCCTTCACACCCGACGACGACACAAGACGCGTGACTCTAGTTGCGAAGCACCTCTCGTAAATATTTATTTCTCTGTATTTAAGAGCCATACTGAAAAGTAAAGTAATGGTTTTTCGCAACGGATAATCACAGACGCAGCTCTCCGAGAAAAAAGTAATTGATGGTGAGCTAGATAAACAATTTTACGACTGAAGTAAAGCTTCTAGAAAATCGAGCTGAAAGTTGAGCAAAGAACTAAACTTACTATTAGGTGTTCTCACATACCTTACGCAGTGGCAAGGTGCCATGCGCTAAAACTGCAGCAACATTACCTTTTTTCTGTTATAGGGAGGTGCTTCATGTATTACCATTGTGTATAACTTTAACATGAAACTGGCAGTTAAGGTTTGGAATCTCATACGTTCCTTCAATAATAAACATGAACGACCGCTGACAGTGAGTGATTATTTCGAATAATATAGCGTTATCCAAGCGAATTAAGGGATAATATATCAATAAGAAGGGTAGTGAAGGTATATTGTGTATCATGGGTGGTATCTCGTACGTCGGCGTTTACTATGGTGGGGGTTTACTACTCCATCACGGGGAAATCTGTTTCCCCGTTTCCTTCGACAACACTATCTCAGTTAAGTGATATTGTAAGTCTGTAGATCACTGTGGTGTGTGCGTTATATGTGTAGTGTGTTTTTCGTGTCGTAGAGGAATATGAAGACAGGTACAGAGTAAGAGCCGTTATGTTGAACTTCTCCAACCATTGGTATCAATATTCAATCCCCTCATTCTATGAGATTAAATAGAGGCATTTATTACATAATCCAATAGCTTTGCCACACTGGCTGACCTGCTAGTGAAGCTAGATGGTGAAATTTCCTTACACCACCGCAGCTAATGTCAAACGCCAAGCATAGACCTCAGCCAATAGGAGGGTCAGGAAGGATATGGAACCTCATTAATTAGTATCATGAACGCAGATATTGGAGACGCGTGTTTATACTTACCATAAAAAAACACTCGGATAAAATCGAGATTTCGGGGTATGAGTTTTTTTTTTTTTTTTTTTTGACATTGGCTTCCTTAGGCATACAGCCAGCTCAAGTATGTGTTTATTTTCATCCAGTGTTTTTCAGTTTCTCTACGTGTATATATATCTTTCAAGTAATTGTAGACACACCACAGAACGGACACGACAAGCACACTAACACACAACACTTAAACACCCATGCCCTCGGCCGGACTCGAACCGGCGACCTTCGGTACGTAGGGCCAGTACTCTAGCCCCTACACTACCGAGGCCGGCTGGGTATGAGTCTGTCCATTCGTGAGAGGTTCAAATGGAACTATAAGTGCGAGTAGTGTTACTCATATGGAAACTGCTCCTTAGAATCAGGTAACAAAACAGTGGGGAGGTAGTTTGAAGGACAGTTGAACTAGCGGTAACTTAAACCTTTTTTCTTTTAGTCGTAATACACTCTTGCCCAAGAGATCCCGGAAGTCTGAATGACAAAGTTCTTTCTGCTCTACAATCCATCTCTCCTTGTCTAGCCTACCGGGGGATCTTATCTTTATCTATCTGGAGACAGAGTAAGCTGTGTTTTGCATACTAAGCGCCAGCTTGGCTGCGTGAAAAGTGTATTTGTAAATTGTAAATTGTCGTACTTCTCAAAATTTATTTTATAAGTACGAGAAAGCTATTAAAAGCTCTGATAAAGATGGTCGGTACGCCAAGCGCTGGAATTGAACGTGGGTTCCTTGTACATCACTGTATCGATTTCTGGTTAGTCACCATCGATGAGCTTAGCATCGAAAAATCGCTGCTTTGCCTGTAAAATACCGGTATACAATAAGGAGACATCCCTTGGGAATCGTTGGGAAGCGTATTCCCGCTCTTATGACAAAAATAATGCGATGTGACCCTATTCCGGAAATAAGAATGAAGAGATTGGCAGTGAGTACTTGTAATTAAAGTTCTGTTGTGGCGTGAAGTGCCTTGGGCCCTGCGCAATAGTATCAGGCATCATGCAGCATTGAGCCGCCGGAGAACTGGAAAATCGGGATTGCCACATTCGACAAGCGTTTCATTTGAAAGTGCATTCCCGTAATCCTGCAGTCGGATAGAGAGCGGAAGTCTCGCACTTGTGAAGGCTATCCGTTTTCCAAAGCGCACGGCGAAGCTTCCCCGCCTCACAAAAGAAAAGTTATTTATTTTAGCAATTACTTAATGTTGCAACTTATAACATGTATGGATTATATTACATGTCTTTTTATATATTCTATCTTCTCTCGAATCGTGGAAATAGTTTCACTTGCACTGAGGTTCAGCTGTTACCTCAAGACGCTATATTGCATCTAAAGATACACATTCTAAATGACTTGAAATTAACGCGGTACGCTTTAAATGTTCTGTCAAGATAATTTACAGCTAGAATACAACTGAAACTTATCACTTACAGTATATTATAAAGCACTATCAATGTTATATTGCATCCTTACTTTATTGCAGTTTTTTAACGTTCAGCTACTATCGAATATGAAAAAGATACTTCAGAAGTGATTCTACACAGAGTTCTGCATAAAATTTGTTATTTTTAAAACAGCAGCAACAAACTTTCAACAAAACACAATTTTTCATAGGAAAGCATGAGTGGTTTCATTTAACTGTTATGCAGAAGTTCTTGAAAACGTTTGCAATCGAAAATAAAAAAACAGATTTAAAATTAAAACCGAGATGTGGGAGTACTGTGGGATAACTTCATGTTTTATTTTTATACTGGTCTCTAAGCCCGTTAAAAATGATGGGTTGAACAAAGTGTTTTGACAAGTCATTTCTCGCCATTTTCTTTTTTAAATAGAAATATTGAACGGAATATTCTCGCAAGTATTTTTTCGCAATTGCTGAACTAAAAAGAATTATAAAATAACGCTCAATGCAATTCGTTATGACTTATGCTGTTAGTAGCAAAAAGTTTCAGTTGCCATCTTGGTCCAGATTACATTTCAGCCTAACCACTAACTCCGCTAATATTGTAGTTAGAAAATCAACATTAACTACATCACATGCTAGTGACATCATGCATGGCGATTTAAACTCGGCCCAAAATCTTAGAGTTCTTATATCTTTCATATTTATGATTCAGATCCATATTACAACGTTTGACCGGCTGACACATTGGGAACTATTTTCATGTGACTGAAATAATGACCTCAGCAATATGGCGTCAATAAAAGCAAAGGAAATTAAAAGTACATCGTAACAACTTACGTTATGCCGCGAAATATTAGTTTTAGTTCTCGCCTAGGCTGCATAGATCGCGATCAATGTGCAACTATTTTCATTCCAACGAAGAAATGATTTCAACAACATGGCGCTCATGACAGGAGCTTAAATTATTTTAAAAAACTTAAATATCTCCTTCCTTCTGCTGTAACGACTAATGCTAATATGTCTGCTCTAAAATGAAAGATTCCATAGTATAAGCATTAATATATGCTCTGGATCACGATATAAACGTGATCTTATATTTCTTAGTGTAACATAACAGCAACCAGAGGAAAAAAATCTACATGGATAGAATAAAACTAAAAATTAATGTTGCTTTAAACGAAATATTGACAACTTTTAATTTGGTGCTCTTGCAATAATTCCTTCGCAGTTGCTTAACTAAATATAATTATTATTGCGTAAAACGTATAACATCGATTTGGTAGTAACATCTCTAGCCGTTGTTAGTTGGTTACGATGCCGGACCGTGACGTCAGAGCTACGGTCACGATGACACAGTGACCAAGCTTAGCCTTTTATTAGTATTGATGATAAGCTTTGCATCATCTTTCATGCCTTTTCCATGTTGCGATTGGTAGCATATTATGTAAACGAGCCTGAAAGATAAGGGATAAGGCTCGGGCCTGGCATGCTGGAGAACGTGGGTTCAAAACCCCGTTCGGACATCCACATATCTCCAGGTGAATGCCGGGATGGTTCCTTCAAAAAAAGTCCATGGCCGAATTATTTCCCTTTCTTTGTCAGCAATCGTCTTTCTGTTCCAACGACAGCGACAACTACTTCAACCAGCTGTAAAACCCGAAGCAAAAGAGAAAACACACGGATTATAAGCTGGCATCGGTATGAAGATACTGGCACAGAGGCTGTGGAACATCCTAGCAGTTGGGGTTAATGTTCTAAGCCTAAAGGTGTGTCAAAGTTCGTGTGTTCTGACTTACACTTTAATGTGGACTCCGAAGAACGGAGCGTCCTAGTGTGTTTCAGAAAAACAAATTAAGCCTTTTATAGAGGTGAAGGGCAGGTTAAACTGTCCGTTAAAGTGCCTCCTCCGACAGAGATTCGAGTCGGGGATCCTAACTTTTCAAGGTGGCTGTCTTAGGTGCTGATTACCCGAGCTATCTTTCGGCCTAAGTGTTTACTTAGTAAAATAAATAAATGAAGCTGCAGACACAGTTTCAAAAGTAAAATTTATGAGTGAAATCTCAAAAGGTATCAAGATAAATACAGATGTGCGGCAAGGTGATAGTTTGTCACCCATTTTGTTCAACTGTGTCTAATAGAAAATTGTAAGAATTGTAATAGTAAATTGAAGGAACACAAAATTTCACCAATAACTTTGAGAAGAAAAAACAAAGGCTTTGAAACTGATCGCCTGGCATCAGCGGACGATTTCGCTATACGTTCAGAGAGAATTTCAAATGCAACACGGATCAAACTGTTGGAAGCAACAGCCAACAAAAGAGGTTTGAGAATTTCTGTAGAAAAAAACTAAATTTATTACAAACATTAAAATTGCTCCAATATTTTTAACGACAGATATTCGACGAACAGAAAAAGTAAAGACATTTAAATATCTGGACGAAATAATTCAAGAAAATGGATTAGATAAATTCGTCAGAGAAGAAATTATACACGTATGGTATCACAAAAAATTTAAAATAAAAAGTGCTTGTCTAAAAATCTTAAAATAAGGCACTACAACTCGGTCGTGAAATAAGAATGTCTGTATGCTAGTGAATGCCTAGTGTTGGACTATAAATTAGATGAACTTGAATTCCTAGAAAGAGGAATATGCGAAAAATGTAGCTGCCAATTAAAAAAACAGAAGTTTGGAAATTAGGCAGTAATAAGGATATGTACAAGAACATAGAAAATATAAGAAAACCAATAATAAAAAAAAGATTGTTGTTTTTTGTGGCTATAGGTCGTGTCGACAGCGAGGTCATTAGCGGCTTCTTTTTTTGGACATATCTATAGAAAGAATGATAACAGACTAACGAAAAAATATATTCAATTACGATTGGGGAAAAAATCAACAACCAGCTGTATTTAAGAGGTTAAGAAAGATTTGGAAAGAAATAAGATAAGAGAAGAGGAAATTATAGAAAGAGAGATCTGTAGAAAGAAGATATTACGTATGGAAGAATTCCAAAGCAGAGGAGGAAAGAAATCCGCTCCGAAGAGGTCTAAGGAGAGAAGGAAGAAACATACTGAAATGATGAAGGAATATTGGACTGAACGGAAGAAAATACAACAGCAAAGGATGAAGAATTGAAATTGGCACGTGGTCCTGGCAGGTCTTATCGGAAAGCTGCATATGCCTAATATTTTTAGTATGAACAGATCTACAAAATGCAAGTTTTATATAATGTATTGTAAATTGCAAACAGTGACCATAAACCTCACTGTGAGGCGGGGTAGCTTCGTCTTAATAATCGAGACTGTAAAAGAACGGAACACGGATAATATTGACACTGTTGCAGTGTAGAGATTCTTTAAAGTGAGAGGTGATGAAAGAACTGCTAGAAATAATAACAGAGTGGTTCTAACAATTTATTTCACCACAAAATTGTCAGAAGTGACAGCAATCAATTTCGGAGGAAATTGCTGCTGAAATACCTTTTGTGTCCAGAGCGTAAATATTTACTCGACCTTTTGTTTGTGCGTGATCCTTGATAAACACAAACACACTGATAGTGAAAGCCACAGTGCCGAGAATTGAATACGTGTATACGAAATCTCGTTTAGCCGCAAGGTTGAAAAAGAGCATTTAGCACAGAGAAAGAAAGTGAACGGGAAGTCGGTGATGGGTTGCAGACTGGTTTATAATTCTTAAAAGCAACATAAAAAGGCGGAGAAATGAGAACACTAGTTATTAACTAAGCAGCGAAGGTGAAATGCTAGAACAGTTCAGTAATTGTTGTTATCCATGCAGTTAAAAAAATACGCTTTTTAGGCTTTGTTCAAACTGTTTCAGTCAATCAAATGACTAATACGCTCGTAGGTAGTTAGATTTCTGAGTAGCTTTTTTTTCTGTCATCAGTTTCTCGACTGGTTTGAAGCAATCCTCCATCCCTTCCTATCTTGTGCTAACTTCTTCATCTCAACATGCCCCTTACATAATTCGAATTCAGTTGTTTGCTTCATATATTCTAATCTCTGTCTTCCTCTACAGTTCTTACCTTCGACTGTTACCTCCACTAACAAATTAACCAATCCTGCATGTCTCAAAATACTCAAAATGTGACCAACGATCCTGCCTCTTTCACAAACTTCTTTTCACGCCCATCATTTCCAAAACTCGTTCATTTCGTACTTTATCTGCCCACCTAATTTTCAGCATCATGCTCTAGCACCAAGTACAGGTGACCTACAGTTTAACGAGGAATCCGAAGCACAGATGCGTTCTGGCGTTCTTCATCTTACACAACAAGCTGTGCCAGAGGTACAGGTCTGGTTAAGAAAAATTAAAATTCCCCGCCGAGGCAGGGATTCGAACCGGAGATCTTTCGATCTTCAGTCAGAGACCTTAGCCACTAAGCCACCAGGCTTCTCTGACCTTAATGAGACCTTAACCCAACCTACTTCTCTGACAAATCTTTGTGTACGTGAATTTAGCTGTGAACTCTCCGTCATTCGGATTTCACATTAAAGTGTATGTCCCTGATGAAAGGAACTGTTTGCCCCATCTCTCGTGTTCATTGGCCAAGTATGCTTCCTGCGCTAAAAGTTAAAAAACCGTCAGAGAAAAGTTTTTAAACACCTTAAAGTTTAAGCAGCAAAATAAAAATCTAATACAGAAATAACTCGTAACTGAAGTTCCTTCTGTAAAGATTTTCTTTTTTAATTCAGTAGATGACCCGTGTGAAAATGTAGGTTGCACGAAGAACAGTAAGGTTGATACTTTGTAATAGGACGAAAGAAGAGGCGCCTCATTTGTATAAATTGTTTATTTGTTTAGTGTAATAGGTACGTAACAAAAGTCTACGCTAGTGACGCAGTTTATTAATATCTCCATAATTTATGCTTCTGCTATCTAGAGGCTTGATTCTTAACTATCTTATACGCGTGACTTGCAAAGTTATTACTTTTGTCCTTCAAGTGTCAAATTCCTAAAATGTTCGTCCTTAATTTATAATGTTGTCCGAGTGGAGACATAATCTCTTAAATGATACCGCATTTATCGATTTTGGTTAGGTATCAAATGAGATAGATGACTCGTAACAAAAGAATGCACTATTGAAATAATGATTCTTTTGCCCTTTAAGGGTCAAATTCCGAAAATTTCTTTTCTTAAGATATGTTGTGATCACAGCGGAGTCCTAAATCTTTAAAGTGATACCTTATTTCTCTATGTCGGTTAGATATCACGGGAGATAAATGGCTCGTGGCACAAAAATATTGATACTTTTGCCCTTTAAGGATCGAATTCCGAAAAATTCCTTTACTAATATATATGATGTCACCACAGCGGAGATCTTAATCTTTAAAATAATACCTCATTTATCGATTTCGGTTAGGAATACGGGGAGATAAATGGTTCGTGGTACAAAAACAGTATTTTAGAAACATTGACATTTTTACCCAAGGGTCGAATTTTGGAAAATTGCTTTCTTAAAATATGATGTGGCCAAAGAGGATATCTTAATCTTTAAAATGATACCTCATTTATCGATTTCGGTTAGCTATGAAGGGAGATAGTCACTTGTGACAAAAAAAAAAAACCTTATAGAAATAATACATATGATGATTATTGCTCCAATTTCCATAAAATGTTTCACTCTTACAGGCATACACATAATTATACTGCCGTCAGTAATAAAAAATCACTGGATTGTGGCTGCTGAGTCTCACTTCGAGACAGTTAAATTTAAATTAATCGCGATGGAGCGCATGCTCCAATTGCATCTTCCTACACAATCATTTTCTCCCTTTCCTGTGTAACTCTGCAGCCATGATAGCCCTGAAGATGACTGCAATCTGAGTCCGAAATATACGGATTTATAACCAGATGACGCAGTGAGAAAACTCAATGAAGATATTGTGATAGGAGGGTAAGATGTAGTCAGGAACATCCGTGAGCAAGAAGTCATAAATATGGAAACACACAGAGTCCCATTGAGTACGAATCCTGGCAGCCCCGCCTGTCTGCAGCACACAATGGTACCGCGCTGTTCTGTTCCCACTCAATTACGGATGTTCTCGTGTTTTCGAGGAAAACGTCCTTTGTACGCTAATTTTCTCCGGCAGGCGGCGGTCGAGTCGTGAAGGTCGGCGCAGAACACACTTGTTGCCGGTGCATGGAGCATGACTGCTACCACATTGCATAAACAATCCAACACAGCATCTGACGGGCCTACATCTGACCTCCAGGTTTACAACTTCTGTTACGTACGTAATTTTCACAATAGTCTGCCTTGTTCTAACACAAGGGACTCTTTAATTTGTCTGGGCGATGAATGAAACAGGAAGCCTTCGTCTAGATGCGAAACTAGGAAGTCAGTGCTTTATTATTGTGAATGAAAAGATTATGAATAGTTACAACTGTGAGATCCTGTTTCCAGTCTTGGAGACTTTAAACATTTTCTGGATTCAGAAGAAACGAACCTGGAGATGCTGCGATGGGGTTAGCACAAAATTGCCAGTAGGATGGATTCATCTGCAACTCTAGCCTGTGAACCATGATAGTCGCGGGAGAAACAACAAACATAATTAACCTGTCTTTCCATTCGAAAAAGATTAATTTTTTAAACATTTGGTCCTATAACCACTGAGCCAACGTGTTTTCTTTTTGTTTCTTCCCCTATCTTGTTAAACTGTTCTAGTTTTATTGACGCTCGCAAATGAAAGGATTACACCGGAAGGACCTAACACTTCGTTAAAATCACCCATGCTCTGAGCTGGACTCGAACAAGTGACTCTGCAACGCGAATCTAGCTCGCTAGCCCCGTGCTATTGGAACAGCAATTAAATTTTCTGTTATTTCTATTGTGTCTTCTACCACCCCACTCATCTTCTAACTCATCTCAATAGTTAATTTTTGTTATTTCCTCGCTAGTTCTGAAAGGAATAGTAAGAATCAAGAATAAACTTCCTTTAACAAAGGAACAGGTTTTTTGTTGGCATTGTGACACCACGTGCAAGTCCTGTGCTTGCTGCATTTTGCTGAGTTACACACATTACAAGCACCTAATCGTCGTAAGAAAGGGTATGAGTGATGTTAATACTATGGTTGCGTGCGATGCGAATGTTTGAGATTTGCGGTAGAAGTTTAGTTTTCTATACACGAAATGTATATGAGGAGTCAAACAACCAAAATGCCGAGATAAGTGGGGAGAAAAAGTTTTTAATCCGGTTTCAGGGAGAAAGTAGCTTTCAATATTTGCGCAATTCTGTTCTGCTGGGTGCAAAAATTACATTTTCCTATAGAGGAATAATTTGAAACTTTTACAAGGTTATAATTACAAATTGCATAAATATTGGGAACAGGATGTCACTGAGGAATGTCAATGGTGTCATTGGTTTCAACAAAGCCAATGACTCCATTGACAGACAGAATCTATGACAAGAGGGAGATACTGAGGAGTGATATCAGAGGAGTTTAAGACCAAGAAGGGGTCAAACAAGGAGAGGAATTGTCACTAATGTTGTTCAATATAGTAATGAACCAAGTGATCAAGATCAACAAATGACAGAAAGAATGAACCAATGACAACAGGGCACAGGTGGATTGCTTAATAAACGAGACGGAAGAAGGTGCAAAGAAACTTGAGCAAGATAACTGGAAGCGTAAGGCTGAAGATTTTTTTTTTTGAGAAGAAGACACTTATCACCATTTAAGACTGGTAAACACTTGAAGACACTGTTGTTAAAGTAGACAAGTTTAAATATCTCAGAGAATATATAAAAGTTAGAAACTGAAGCACTGAACGGATCAAAGAGAGGGCGAAGAAGATAGGTCAGCCTGCTTCACCACTACGGAGGCGTGCAATAAAAATTACATGTATAAATGGACGCAAAGATCAGACACCACAAAGCAACAGTACTGCACGCGCTAGAGATGATAATACCGGGACGACACTGGAAGGAACAACTCGAAAAAAAAAATCCTCAGGAAGGTACTGTGTACGAAACGAGGAGGTGAAAGAAAGGAGCGAAGGTCAAAGGGAGAGTTGTAATGGAACATGAAAACGATATCGGAATAAATCAGACAGGGCAAGATTTGCTGGCTTGTGATGGGTATTAATATAGATAAAACGACCAGAAGAGTATGGGAGACAACGGGCAAGACGAGATTCAAGACAGGAATAGAATGAGTGGTTGACGTTATGGATCCAGGTGG
The DNA here is from genome assembly GCA_031002005.1 of Vandiemenella viatica. NCBI lineage: Eukaryota > Metazoa > Arthropoda > Insecta > Orthoptera > Morabidae > Vandiemenella > Vandiemenella viatica. The sequence continues at coordinate 244,937,504 of JARYHS010011408.1, read as the reverse complement.
AAGTGAAGATATCAGTACTTTCAAACTAATATATCAGAAATAAATAACAGAGAATGTTACCAGAGCAGGATAGAGAATCAACAATGGGGGAGAAAGGAGAAGAGCGTATTGAAGATCTCGGAAGAAGATCGGGAAAGGAGAAGGGGGAGAATGGAGAGGTTCTGGAAAAAAAAAGAAACTAATCTATGAAGGGACAACAAACAGAGGCCTATCGAAAAAGAAGAAGGAGAATGGCGGGAAGAATCACGGATCAGATTCATCCTGTAGTGCTGCAGTTTTTCTAATGTTCTCTAGCTAAGGTAAATTGTGGAACTACGATTGGATGGGCTAAATTTATGGCGTCAAAAATCGTGTGAAAAGTAACTCGGTATTGTTACTAATATAAATTTTTGCTGACTGCCTCCTTCATATCCAGCCTCGATTCGTTAGAGCTAACCAGAGAATCGAATTAAATGTTCCATTTGTTGTTTATAAATTGTATTGTGAACACGCAGACAAAAGTACTACCTAGGGCTGTGGTATTGGTATCCGGAAACACGAATCGCAATTACGTCAATTTGCAGTTAGACCATAAGTAAGATCCTAGTGCTGTCATAAAATTTGCTTCCATAACAGGCGGATTCCTAAGTTCCTAACCAGAAGTTTTGAGGAGCCACCTCGGGACAGAAGCTCGGCATTCTATGAAACAATGATAAAGTTATAAAATCTTGTACCACAATTTTTTCGTGAAATTTAATATCTCGTAATTTCCTAGTAACTTTTAAGAACTGCCTTTCTACGTGCATCAAAGAATAAACCTACTGCATACCATAGAGCCGTTTCGTTAGAATGTCTGTGGTTATTTCTCTTAGAATGCCACTGTTGTTTCGTTGCGAAGAGTTCCAGTTTGTTTTCAGGAATCGAAGAGCTGTAGCCGACAAGGCGGCCGTTCAGGCAGCCTTATCTGATGTACGTGCATCAGATAGGTCCTAGCTACCGTCTGCGCAGGACATTGTCCCGGGAGTCAAGGACCTGGGTTTACAGCCGGTCGGTGTCTTCTGGGCGCGGCCAGAATTACTACTACGTCTACTTCTGGAACTCTGTACGCTAAGCAGAGTAACTCATTAAACTGTTATAAAATCGACTCAAGATATGTGTTCTCTGCAAAATCCTGCCGTCCACTCTAAATTTAAAGCAGTTTCTCTCTTTTGACTCTGGTGAAGATTATTTGCTTAATCTCTGTACGGAGAAGCCACATTTAAAAACGTTTTGTGTTGGATAACAACTTAATGACTCAGCCCTGTTAAGGACGTGCTTAGTGTGATTTCTTGTGAGGAGTGATATTTTTGAACCAAAATCTTTCATCTTGCTCTATTAGTTACCTTGACTGTGGAGAATGTGCAGATCTATGATTGTTAATCTCCGGTATTGAATTTATTTATTTAAAGCCAAGACATTCTGAAATTATTATTTTGGTTATCCTAGACATGAAACATTTACAGCAGGTCATATGGTAGTGCATAGGCAGTGACGTTCTGATCTTAGTATTTGTGTAGATGCTGATTCGATCCTCTATCCGATCTTATATATTGCGATTTTCGATAGTTTACCCAAACCAGTCCAAGTGAAGGTCAAGTTCGTTCCTGCCATGACAGAATTTCTTACCGTTCCTTCCCAAAATTTATCATTGACCTTAATGACCTCGATGTAGACTATCTGTAAAGCCCTAACGAGAAAAAGAAATTAATTTAAATGGTGGACGAATTTCGTTGTTGTTAGAGTCGGGAACACGGGAAGATACAATCACTATAATAATAAATCCCTATAATAATTATACATTTTATAACTCTTCTGATTTAATATAATAGTTATTTACCATATCGATTTAAGTGAACTCCAAGCTACGTTATATTTTTTCTGAAAAATATGTGAATAGGCTGTGTCGGACAATAGCACGTAACATTTCGCTAGATTTTCGGATTTTCTCACGGCATATTGTCGCGAAGGCCTTTTGTTACCTCAAGCTCGCGAAACTTGAATTAATCACATGTCAGTTGTAAAAAGTAACATCTGTTTTTATAGTCCGTTCGGTTAACAGAGGCGGTTCAAGGTCAGTCCGCTCTATCCCCACTCCACTGCCTTTATCCCTACACGCTAAGGGGAAATATGCCACTCGCCTAATTGGTCACAGCGTTATAGTCGGAGAGTTAGGGAGGGAGGGGGTTGCGAGGTGGGGAGCGGGGCCAGGGGAACATGACCTTGAACCGCCACTTCAGAGTGAACAGGTTATAAATTAACTATGCCAATCAGCATCAGTTCAGAAATGAGCAAACATTGAAAAAATGTTTTATAGGTGGTGCTGGGATCTATAATACCGCTAGAACTATTTGAGAAAAAGATAGTATTGTAATGTTACATGACAAGTTAACTAGTAAATGAAAAAACTATCCATACTATTTAGAAAAAAATATTATTGGCTCACGGATCGTATTAACCCACCATTTGTTGCAGAAAATATTTTTGGATTTTCAAGCAATAGAACATCTTTTCTACACAGATTGAAGAACCAACATACGACAAAGTACTCACGTTTCGTATCCGTTACGGCACCACCTATGAGGAAGTGTCTAGAACTGTCAATATTTGTTACTGAAATAAACTTTTTTTTTTCCCCTTTTCGTTTCAGCCATCTATGGATTACGACTATACAACTTCATTTCCTCTTCTGAGTTTCCTTCCTCCGTTGCCAGTACTCTTTCATTCTCTGGCTCACTCTTGCTTTTTCTTCCTCTGGAAATGTCCTCTTTTTCCTGATTGGTTTTTCTTCAGTCATATCCTTTATCTCCGCAATATGTTATCTGAATAATTCCCTGTCTTGTATGTCTTCCATGCTGATCCCACATCTTTTCAGATCATTTTATTGATACATGTTTCTTTTTTGCTTTAAAGATATTTTTTTGTTTCTGTTTTTTAGAATACTGTAGATGACACTTAATATGGAGCCTCGTAGCATACAGATTAGTCATCTGATACACCGCATCATTTTTACTCAAAAGAATGGCCTCAAGGACGCAAGAGAGTCCAGGAAACGTGTTGTTCTCCTTCCGGGGTACTAGGAAACGTTTCGATTGGTTGTCGAACAAGGGAAGCGTTTGACGACCGTCTGCAGGTGTTTGTACACACATATGAAAGGACAGCCACTGTACGTTTTCACAGGATGTCGGCAGCCAGCTTTACACCCACTTTCTCTTCCTTGGTGGACTCTAATTACGTCTAAACGGTGTGCAGACTCGTAGAAATCGTCAACACCGTTCGAAACCGGGAGCTCGTGTGGAACACTCCGCCCAGCTACTTGACTTCGCTTCCACAACGCGCTCGCACGTACTGCTACTTTCTACTGAAAGCTGGAGATTTGGAAGTATTTTTTTACCGAGCGTGGTGGGTGAGTGGTTAACGCTCTGGCCTCGCATTCAGGAGGACGGCGGTTCGAATCCCCGTCCAGGTATCCAGATTTGGGTTTTCCATGGTTTACCCAAATCACTCCAGGCGGATGCTGGGATACTTCCTTCAAAAATGTCATAGCCGAATTCCTTCCCGTTTCTTGTTCCCAGTACCATCCCGCCTCTAATGACCTCGACGTCGACGAGGCGTAAAGCCATAAGTAAAGGGAATTATTTTCTCCATATTTCGGACCACGTGAAGTAGTTTAAAATAATTTTCTGCGCGAAATATTGGCACTTAGGTGGAGGGAATTGATAATTTTAGTACAAATCATCTAAATTATTATTTCGTATGTATCAGCTCGTTGATTTTAGAGTTTCTGTTTACTTGAACACTTTTATTTATACACTGTGATTCAGTATGAAAATTAAATACATAATGATTATGCTTCAGAAACTAGAAGTGTTTTGTAAAAGTCTTCTAGTCTGAGTGTATGGTTTGGAAATTTCGTTCAACCGTAGTTTATGACAACTTTTACCGCATTGTACATCAGTGTAGTCCCATAAACGGGTGGCCTGACACTAACGCACGTGTGTTAAAAGAAACTTTGTGGTTTTCTGAGCACTGTTCCCCCAACTGCTTTCCAATTCTATTATGCTAACCGCAAAAAAGGTTTTGACAAGGGTATTAAAAATGAAGTGAAAGCACATATCACAATATCTGACTTCAAATTTTATTTAGAAAATTGAAACTCCGTATATTTTTTAAAAAGAAGTTGCTCCGAGTGTTTGTTCTTTTCCAATGAAATACTACATTTGTCGGATCAAAGCTATAAACTTGCCAGTAAAACTGAATAATTACATTAAGGTTTAAATATTCCATCTGGGATTATTTGGAACAGGTAAAGATCGTAAAATATTGCAAATTCGTGTTTAAAATGTCCCTGATCGGTCTTACTAATTATTTAATATGTGCTCCAACGGTACTTTTCACACAGGCACAAAAAATTGTTATATTAGTTGCAATGTATGAAGAAGTTTATTGTTCCATGTACAAGATTTCTTTTTAAGTTCTGCGATTGAAAGCAAACCTCATAAAAAATATTTCTATAACCAGAAAGGTTGGAAGAATCATGGAACATCTGGGAAGAGAGAAGTGGTAAACTATGGAACTGAATTTTATTAAATTATCTATTGATGCAACTTCCCACTTTCCTTGCAGATATTAATTACTGTGAATATTTTAATTTAATTTTCCACTTGCCAAGTAATTACGTAACTGTTAAAATAATTTAACAGGTAATATTGAGCAACATAAGTTTTGAAAGTATATAGTCTCCAAATGTTGTTTGAAGAAAATTCCCTTTACGTTTGAAGAAAGAGGGAAGAACTTCACCAATGCAAAAATTTAGCGCCATATAGTATTGGTTATTGAAATGAAAATAATGTGCTAATTACTGCATTTATGAAATTAATCATATTACCAAAAAATATTAACCTGCATGCAGATTTGAAATTCGGTTACCAACCCGTCGTTATAACCACTAGATCATGGCGACAATTGAATGGTATTGCTACCTTACATTCATATAGAAGCGAGTGAAATGTTTGAGGTTAGTTTCCTTGATAATACTTGAGAGGAGCACCTTAACATTATTCTACATAGTTACTCTTGAGGTCTGCTATTCGAACCCATAATTTGAGAAAAATACATCAGAGTCTCCTTGTTAGTCTATTTTAAACTCTTCGATCACCAATACCTCTGACAACTCTGTGCAAATTGCATATACCACAGTTCGTCTTCACGCATTGGAAATAATTAGGTTGAAGTCATAATTTCTATGATTGGCAGACAACCTATATAGTGATTTTGGTCATAATCAGATGTTATACGAGTATCTTTAGCCTTTTTTTTTTAATGCGAAATCAGGGGGCAGTGCACATACAGACACAATACAATTAAGTATCTGAGAAACGGAAATTTTTAATGTTGTTAATGGTCAGTAGTTTAGCTGACATTTTGATCTACAAATTTAAAATAAAAGTAAGGAAAAATAGGCTCAGTACAACATACTGCGATATGATTAATTTCAGTTGGTGGTTATCCTTCAGTGACCAGAGAATATATTTCAGAACGCGGTGCAATGAAATTATCGGGTTATCAATTATGTTGGTGTGTAGTCACAAGGATATTCTCATTAACAAAAATATATTATCACCAACTCAGCTCAATGTGTCTAGATAGCGGACGGTGATAGAAGTACTACAGCAACAAAAGGAACCAATTGAAGCAGCAGTTACAGCAAATAATGAATATCTTTGCCAGGCGGCACTGAGGACGCCGTGTGTTCCCGGCTGTTTATTACATCCGTCTAGTCAGTCCCGGACCTCAATCTGTCGTGCCATCCCGGCCTTAGTGCTCAGAAACCGTAACGACCACCTAATGAGCTGACCCATCCCGTCCTCATGTCGCCACCATCAACAATTCTCAGAGGCCAACTGCGAGCGTTTAATGAGCTTCAGGCAAAAACTTAATGTCCCCGTGTTTTTAAGTGTGCTCTTAGAGCCTCAAGGACTCTTTATTCCAGGTTAGTGCATTATTCCCAAGAAATTTGATCTTCATTGTCTACAAAGAAATATTAATTTCTTACGACATTCTGTAATTTTTTTGTTTTTGTTTTAAACAAGAAATAATCCACCAAGCCATCTTCTTCTTTTAGTTGTCATCCCGAATATTGATTTTGTAGCAATTCTCCATGTTTCTTTTTAATTCTATATAGCTGCTGCATTTTATGTCATTCATAATTTGATTTATATAGCTTAGTCTTCCTCATCCTCTGCAGTTCTTTCCTTAATTACCTAACGCAAAACATGACCTATTATCTTCTCTTTTCTTCATTTGAGTCCTACCAGAATCTTTGTTCCTCAGAAACTCTTCTGAATACTTCATCATTAGTGACATATTCCATCCAGCTTATCTTCAGCATTCGTCTGTAACACCAGACTTCAGATGCCTCCATTCGTTTCCTTTCTGCCATCCCTATGGTCTAAGATCCACTTCCATATACCCGTTGACAGGCTGATGTTGTTTGAAGTGAAAAGTTTTGAAAATTTTCTTTCATTTATTAAGAGCATGTTTAGCTTGGTTGGTTCTAGACGATATATTTTTTTTGCTTCTCCCATCTTCTGTGACCAGGTATCCGAATTCTTTAACTTGTTGAATTCATTGTTCGTCTAATTTTAACTGTATTTGTTCTTGAACGTCCCTGTCTCAAATGAATACTTTCGTCTTTTTCTTGTTTGTTGTTTATCAGATTAAAATGATCCATTTTAACAAGTGTTTCATCCAAATCACTTTCATTTTCTGAAATAACTGCAATGTCGTGTTTTGGCCATGAATGGAAATTCCTGCCTTTACTTGAGCCCTCACAGCTTCCGATGATGGTCCGGCATGAACGGCTGATTTTTGATTTCTTATTTTGTAGACAGCGCTTGAAGGTAAGGAATTCAGTACAGTGAAATGTTATACGTTCTATGCTCCAGCTTCTCAAAAGTACCATACTGTATACCACTTCGAAAATTTATCTTCTGTTGATAGAAACAACTCTACTGAGATACGGATGCCAGTCCAGTTCCGGATATTCGTATTTTTGAGCCATGACTTTTGTCTTTGCCCACCGCTATGTCATCGCTCTGAGTTATTTTCCATGATATAGTTTTCTCCTCCCTTATCGCGATTCTAATACGCAACTTTTCTACATTTTATGTAGGTATCCAGCTGGAGTTCTGATCGTCATTGGTGTTCCAAGCGATATTCACCCCCTAGGTTCGCTTTATCCCTCGTGTCATAAAATTGAGGAACACAGAACAGAGTCATAGCTGACGTAATCAGTTACATCCTACATCGGTGTCTTACTTTACACTTCTTGGTGTCTGCAGATTTTTTGCCTTTAAAACAAATACCTCGATAGTCTTTCACATTAACGAGCAACGTCAAAGATACCTGCTATACAGTTCCTAACAGCTTTCTTGTATCATTTTTTTTTTGCAGAAGTATGAACATGTGAACACCAGAATAATTTCTAATTTCGAGGAAATTATTACATGAACGCAGTAAAATGGTACTGGAAAATATGATATTAAAAATCACATAAATGATGCGATTCTTAAAATACTGCTTACAGAATAGTTAAAAGTTTTTTTAAGGTTCATAGTCTAAAGATTATTAAATTTCATTGTACACTGTTTTTACACAAATACTGACGCAAAAGTAACGTCCAATAACGGAAAAAGAAAGAACCGTAAAATTCGCTACTACGCGCAAAGCAACATTCCAAACAAATTGTTTTAACGTCGCATGTGCTACTATGGACTTGTTATTTCATCACTCTATACTTACTGTTATATTTGAATTCACCAAGAAACTTATTTTTCAACCGAGAGTAGTCCTCGTCCGAAAAATACTACGAATTCGGCACTCCGTTATGTCGTTAGTAAGACGGTGAAGAGACTTATTTTTCCACCGAGGGTAGTCCCCTTCTGAAAAATACTACAATTTAGGCACTCCGTTACGTCGTCAGTAAGACGGTGAGGAGACTTATTTTTCCACCGGGGGTAGTCCCCTTCTGAAAAATACTACAATTTAGGCACTCCGTTACGTCGTCAGTAAGACGGTGAGGAGACTTATTTTTCCACCGGGGGTAGTCCTCTTCTGAAAAATACTACAATTTAGGCACTGCGTTACGTCGTCAGTAAGACGGTGAGGAGACTTATTCTTCCACCGAGGGTAGTCCCCTTCTGAAAAATACTACAATTTAGGCACTCCGTTACGTCGTCAGTAAGACGGTGAGGAGACTTATTTTTCAACCGGGGGTAGTCCCCTTCTGAAAAATACTACAATTTAGGTACTCCGTTACGTCGTCAGTAAGACGGTGAGGAGACTTATTTTTCAACCGGGGGTAGTCCCCTTCTGAAAAATACTACAATTTAGGCACTCCGTTACGTCGTCAGTAAGACGGTGAGGAGACTTATTTTTCAACCGAGAGTAGTCCCCTTCTGAAAAATACTACAATTTAGGCACTCCGTTACCTCGTCAGTAAGACGGTGAAGAGACTTATTTTTCCACCGAGGGTAGTCCCCTTCCGAAAAATACTACAATTTAGGCACTCCGTTACGTCGTCAGTAAGACGGTGAGGAGACTTATTTTTCCACCGGGGGTAGTCCCCTTCTGAAAAATACTACAATTTAGGCACTCCGTTACGTCGTCAGTAAGACGGTGAGGAGACTTATTTTTCCACCGGGGGTAGCCCCTTCTGAAAAATACTACAATTTAGGCACTCCGTTACGTCGTCAGTAAGACGGTGAGGAGACTTATTTTTCCACCGGGGGTAGTCCCCTTCTGAAAAATACTACAATTTAGGCACTCCGTTACGTCGTCAGTAAGACGGTGAGGAGACTTATTTTTCCACCGGGGTTAGTCCCCTTCTGAAAAATACTACAATTTAGGCACTCCGTTACGTCGTCAGTAAGACGGTGAGGAGACTTATTTTTCAACCGAGAGTAGTCCCCTTCTGAAAAATACTACAATTTAGGCACTCCGTTACGTCGTCAGTAAGACGGTGAACAGACTTATTTTTCAACCGGGGGTAGTCCCCTTCTGAAAAATACTACAATTTATGCACTCCGTTACGTCGTCAGTAAGACGGTGAAGAGACTTATATTTCAACCGGGGGTAGTCCCCTTCTGAAAAATACTACAATTTAGGCATTCCGTTACGTCGTCAGTAAGACGGTGAGGAGACTTATTTTTCAACCGAGAGTAGTCCCCTTCTGAAAAATACTACAATTTAGGCACTCCGTTACGTCGTCAGTAAGACGGTGAGGAGACTTATTTTTCCACCGGGGGTAGTCCCCTTCTGAAAAATACTACAATTTAGGCACCCCGTTACGTCGTCAGTAAGACGGTGAGGAGACTTATTTTTCCACCGAGGGTAGTCCCCTTCTGAAAAATACTACAATTTAGGCACCCCGTTACGTCGTCAGTAAGACGGTGAGGAGACTTATTTTTCAACCGGGGGTAGTCCCCTTCTGAAAAATACTACAATTTAGGCACTCCGTTACGTCGTCAGTAAGACGGTGAGGAGACTTATTTTTCAACCGGGGGTAGTCCCCTTCTGAAAAATACTACAATTTAGGCACTCCGTTACGTCGTCAGTAAGACGGTGAGGAGACTTATTTTTCAACCGGGGGTAGTCCCCTTCTGAAAAATACTACAATTTAGGCACTCCGTTACGTCGTCAGTAAGACGGTGAGGAGACTTATTTTTCAACCGAGAGTAGTCCCCTTCTGAAAAATACTACAATTTAGGCACTCCGTTACGTCGTCAGTAAGACGGTGAGGAGACTTATTTTTCAACCGAGAGTAGTCCCCTTCTGAAAAATACTACAATTTAGGCACTCCGTTACGTCGTCAGTAAGACGGTGAGGAGACTTATTTTTCAACCGGGGGTAGTCCCCTTCTGAAAAATACTACAATTTAGGCACTCCGTTACGTCGTCAGTAAGACGGTGAGGAGACTTATTTTTCCACCGGGGGTAGTCCCCTTCTGAAAAATACTACAATTTAGGCACTCCGTTACGTCGTCAGTAAGACGGTGAGGAGACTTATTTTTCCACCGAGGGTAGTCCCCTTCTGAAAAATACTACAATTTAGGCACTCCGTTACGTCGTCAGTAAGACGGTGAGGAGACTTATTTTTCAACCGGGGGTAGTCCCCTTCTGAAAAATACTACAATTTAGGCACTCCGTTACGTCGTCAGTAAGACGGTGAGGAGACTTATTTTTCCACCGAGGGTAGTCCCCTTCTGAAAAATACTACAATTTAGGCACCCCGTTACGTCGTCAGTAAGACGGTGAGGAGACTTATTTTTCCACCGAGGGTAGTCCCCTTCTGAAAAATACCACGATGTCGGCACTGCTTTGTGTTGTCATTAAGCCTAATGGATAGCAACGAGTACGACCGCAATTCCTGATAACCGTCACCTCCTAGTGAGTCATTTCTAAATTGCTGCGACCCTATATTAAACATGCTCAGTTTCTAGACATTCAACGAGCATCTGATATCCGAATTTTTCCGTTTTGTTCACTTACTTTTCTTTAATCGTAGTTTGCGTCTAGTTTTCATCTTTCAATTGTGTATTCATTAGGCATTTTCATTCCTGTTGTTCCGAGAGTTTCGTAGCCTCGTAATCGCTTTGCTTTCTGATCTGTGTCTATTAAGGGCGTCCGACCTGTAACTTTACATCGCCTATTTCCCTGTTGTTTAAAACCAAAGGCAGTTACTTAAAAACATGTTAGTCATATATTCCCACTATTTAATCAGAGAAATTTTATACTCAAATAACGAAATATACAATATAAAAGATAATAATGAATCGCTAATTGTTTTTCCTCAGAAATTTCTCCAAATAAATTCCTACTACCTGTCATTTTCGAAGGGCATTTAAACTAGTTAGTAAATAGTTTTGAATAAAGTATGATCACGTTACTTGAGATAACATTTTTTTTCAAGTCCATACCGTATTAAATTATTAAGAAAAATATAATTTATGAGTGGAGAAATCCTAAAACCAAATTACGATGAAAATCAAAGGCTATATCAGAGATTATGTTGTTGATTTTTTTTTCATATTCTTGCCTGAGAATCCACGTAGAGGTTAAGGTCGCAATACCCCTGGGAAAGTTACTGACTATAATCCCAACTGATACTTAATGACAACACCAAGCACCAGTCATAACCAAGGTCAAGGACAGTTGGAGCGTGACAACTGACTTGTAATCTCGGTTTTAATAGCCACTTTTAGTAATGGGACACACGACAGAAGTAAGTTTTTTAGATCGTGTTTCGCACGCGTTTTGTTACCAGCTATACGAAATTACACTTCAGAATATTTCTTTGATGATACTGTGTGTGGTTGTAAACTGCCGGCAAAATCTTTGAACTTGCTGAGTGATTTCAGCCCAGAAAGACTCTTTAGTGCTTCTGATGCCACATCTTCTGACAGCTAAATAGAGATGATTTTTGTTACAGACCGAAATAGTTATTGTTGGAACAATCTCGTAAGTCCTGATTTTCTGTCGTATTACTTGGTGAATTTTATTATTAATTACGCAACAAATTAATTTCCTACAAACAAATTTATGTTAAATTTGAGTTTGCTTTACTTTAACATCTTTCACTGTTTGAAGTATATTTCACAGAACCTTCACTGCTAACTTCAATAAGTCCTTTCTCTCTTACCTCAAAAATTAAAACTTCCAATTCCATTATGCCTGATATGAGTCATTATAAAAGGTTATAGTCCTCTATTTCACATGGCACTCCTATTCTTTCACCATAATCCACCAATACCTCATCACTAACATATAACTTGTACACACTCGCGAATCTCTCACTTTTCTTTCAATAACTCACAATCAAACTGCTTTAGCATAAGAGTTACCAAGTTTGTTCTATGGTAATCCCGACAGAAAAATCTAGTAACTTCGTACTGATTCCTATCTAGTGTGTGCGGTTCCTTTCGATCACAAATCAGTCAAGATTCTGCGACCGATCTCCCTTACAACACTATTACATCCCCTTATTACCTTCATGACTAGACGGACTTCGAAACTTTTCCTTACCACCTCCAAAAATTTTCCCTTCCCAACTGAGTTTATCATCTAGTTGCATCCTTAGATATTTTCATTACTTGTCTATTTTTATGGCATTTATCTTCATTCCATGCTGACCTGCCTAGGCAGATAACCCTGTTAAGATCCTTCTGTAGCATTTCATACTAGTTTCTCAAATTAATCCTATTATACACCGTTATATCATCAACAAACAATCTATTTTCGGACTCTTACCCGACAACAAGATAATAAACTAATGAGCAAGATTGGTCCTGATACGTTACTTATGCCACTCCTGTTCTCTATAAATAGAAACTAATTAAAACATCCGAATCGGAGCAAAAAATGTAGTAGGTAAACATGAAATGTGTGAGTTTCGAAATTTTGTGATGCAAATAACTTGTAAAGAAAACTTTGCATGATATTTTCCTTATCATTGAATTCATGCTTACAAACATCAAGTTGTCGATCCGAGTGGATCTCTTCAGCTGTAAGCAATGCTTCACATTCAGTTGCGATGATGACATGGTGAATTATATTGACGAATTTTTCCAAATACCTCTGTTGGTGGTAAGGCGGGAAACCATCGTGTACGCCTCAAAGCCTGTCTACCAAAACTTCCAACATTTTACACGCAGAAATAATCAAGCAGTTGTCAGTAGAGGGTAATTTGTGTATTTATTACTGTATTATATCTATCGTTTAACTAACATGACAGCTTTTATAATACGCCTTCAAGAACGTAAGCATGGCTGCCTATAACGCAGGAGCCCCACTCGACTGCAGAACGGGCCGGTATCCACCTGCTACACGAATACGAATTAACGACCATAGCTAGTAATGTTTACGGCAGTGAAACTAATATGTTGCATGTTGTGCGTACGAGTTTTTTTTATTTTACTAAGCTGCTATCATTAGAAAACATTGACGGGAAATATTTAACATTTCTTCATCGAGGCTGGTGGGTTAGCGGATACGTTCGAGTTTAACTTTGATGGGGATATGATTCAAATTTCAGTCCGGTTCTCCCCAATCCCTCTCATTTCACGCCTCTCCTAACCTCGACTTTGGCGACGTCAAAGCCATGAGGATAAACGATAAAAAAAGACTCCATGCACACATAGCGCTTTATCGTATTTTCTGAAAAACAAAGTTTATGTGTTTGATTTTTGCTAAGTTTTCTTCAGCAAGCTTTTACTTTCGGTAGTTTCGTTTACTATACAGATCATAACTGAGACTTTTTTTTAATAAACACTAACGGAAACGAAACATGAGATTTCTCATGCGTCATTTGCGAATTTGCATCGACGTTTACAAGATGTGGTAGAAATAAGGATTTTTTACCAAAATTGTGAAGCATGCTAAATTATGTGACCAAGATTTTTTGTTCAATGATCGGAACATAAACTATCTACACTTGAGGATACACCAAAATTTATTTTGTATATCAAGGCTTGCGATTCATTTTGTTTTACTGCATAATTATCTCAGAAAGGAAAAAAGATAATTCTTACGCTATGTAATTAAATATTCGAACATCGCAGTGTATACTTATGTCAACTGAATCAGTTAATCATACCGAAGAAGCTGAAAAGTATCACAGTTAATAAAGCTGAATACTCAAGGGATATTCCAGTGTTGCCAATTCTACTAATTTATCCGTAGATCTACGGATTTTTATAAAAAGTTACGATTTTCGGATTTTGTTAAAATATCTATGGATTTTTGCTACTTTTTATTATTTGTTGATTTTTCCTTATATTCGTGCTTTGTTAAACTTTGAACGTATAGTGTTAATGCATTACATAATTGTCAATAATTGTGAATCATTTCCTAGCAATCGCTCGTGTGCACCAACGATTGTAATGAAATAAAACTCATATTTTGTTTGATTATAGATTTTAAGATCTTAAAAGACCGTAATACAGAACTATCGGCGCACTCTTTATGTACGGTGACACGCTCGTTGGCACGGCTTTTTAATATTTCCTGCTACCAAACATATGCTAAATTTAATGTCAACAAAGAAATTGTATGGTCCATAAAGAAGAGTAGGCACAGCAGCAGCAGTGATGTATGTGACGCTGTATAAAACATGTTTAGAGAAATTTCTTACTTTAGATGTAGAATATTATTTTGTATTTCGAATTTTAAAGACCTGGAAATAAAAATTATTGTTAATTTTGACTCTCTCTTCAATAATTATTGTTTCAGACTTTCAGTTAGCGAGTCTCCGGATTTTTGTGCCCAATCTACGGAAACTTTATTCAAAACCAAGAGGCTGGCAGCACTGGGATATCCCCTAGTAGTATTCTTTATTGAATGGTCTATTTTCTTTCTCAAACACATAAGTGCACAGTTATATGTGATTTATTTAGGAAGCGAAGTGGAAAATGATCCGGTTACTGTACTCTGTCTTCTGTAGAGAACAGTACATTGCGTCTCATAGAATAAAAACTTTCTTTGCGTTCAGTTATGCCTTACAAATACTCGGTTTAGTCATGGAACGATTTAAAATTTAATTTTCTGCGTTAGCACTGAGTTTTGCCAAGTGTTCCACAAATGAGACTGGAATGAGAAGGTAAGTGATTCTTAAGCTCCTCAGCAATAATGCATTTCATAACTGCTAAGTCATAAAAACTCAACAAGTAGCAGGAAAAAAGCTCACGCTTTACTTAACACTTTACAAGGGGAAAGGGTAAGTGCAGAGAAGTTGTAAGACAAAGATGCACCGAGCACTGCGTCACGCTAACAGTGCACAGATAGAAAATGAGCTACCTCAGAAATCAAAGATAAAAACCAAAATCGTAGGAAAATCATTAGAATTAAACCACTCAGTGTCAGTGTCAGTGTTTTTTTTTGGTAGGACTCAAATCAAAACATTAGACAAACAGTGATCAAAGAAGAGGTAAATGACGAATTTCACAAATTTAAGCTTAATGGTTGAGCGATTTCTTATTTTTCTTTCCGTCGGCCGCGGGCATCTATGTTTGCGGCGGATTAAAGGTCAGCTGGCGTAATTCAGATATCCACTGGCCTATGCAATATTTGCGTGCCTTGTTCCACAAGGAAATTATATATGTGTGACTTTCCTTTTTATGAGTTACTATTGTTGTTACGCTCACGTCCGTGACGGTTAAGTTTGCGTGCATAAACATGGTAGCGAATTAAGCTACTTATTTAACTGTCGGCGAGTTATGCCAAGTTTCAGATGAAAGAATATTCTACAGCTCAGATCCAGTACATCCTAGTTACATCTTGCTGGAAATAACAGCCGGTGTCACGTTATAGCCTGAACATGCAAATCGACGCTACAATCATAAGGTGAGTGGATTTCTGTTTTTTTGCGCTATTACTGGCCGAATCGCTGCTGCCGAATTTCGGGTTCCTGTGGTCGGCGGGAGTGAGGAGAGAAATCCCTCACCAATTAATTAACCACGATTACGTTCCCTGCGGGAAGTCACTATTTATACGTGGCTTTCCCAAATAGATTATCCATCATCTACTTAACAATATTAATATTTTACTGAGTTGATCTCGCATACGGCAAGGATGAACCAATAAAGCACAGCCCTCAGACAGACTAATTAGTACTTACGGGAAAATTAAGACTAGACAAAAAAGTAAGAAACGAAAATACAGATGAAATACTTAATGTGAGATATACACGAAAGAATAAGAGCAATAAGACGCAAGAGGTATCGATATGTATCACAAAACATATAATCAAAATATAGTTGGGATTGTGAAAGATAATAAATACCGACGTAGTAGTTTTTTTGCTTGTGACTGGTCAACGTCGAGATCATTAGAGCCAGGACACGATGGGGAAAAATGAACTGGGAAGAATTTGTCCATGGCATTTTGAAGGAACTATTCCGCATTCTTCTGGAATGATTTCGGGAAACAATTGAAAACTGAGATCTAAATAACTGGACTGGGGACTGCACTTGCGTCTTCCTGAACGCCAGGAACGAACGTTAGCCCACCAGTCTTGATGACGTAGTCACGTTCATAGAATAGACGGCGAACAACATTACACAAAGAACGGCAAGGGAATATGTTTGCAAAAAACAGGTAAGAAGAACTTAATGAGGTAATTATAGGGGAGCTGTCTGGTAGCTCAATGGTTTAGGCCAGGAGTGGCCAACCCAAATGATCTTGCGGGCCACTCTGGAAATACATCATAACTCCGCGGGCAGAATATAAAATTATATATCCCCGTATTAGATTTAGACACACTATAGACTTATTTTGGAGTTAAAAATTGAAACGTTATGAGTATTTATTGTTGTTTTTACTATTATACTTACATGTAAACATAGATAATATAATAATAATGATACTAAACGCGCATTTTAAAGAAATATATAACATTAAAATTTATATATATAAATGAAACAAATTTTGAAAATATGGATGCACAAATAATATGTTTTCATTACTTTGCCAATTATAAAATAAATTTAATTTGTAAAAATGTGACGTATCTTGCAGGCCGGAAAAAATATCCTGGTCGACGGGTTGTTCACCCCTGGTTCAGGGTCTAGTCCCGGGTTTAAATTCATGTGTGGGTAGGAGTTTTTGGTTGTGGTTCAGATTCCACGTTAAACTCTATATCCCAGAAGAAAGGAACTGGCTGTTCTACCTACGACACAATGGTTTAGTACGCCTCCTTCGGCACTAAGTCATACTGGTCGCATATTTAAACATCTTTAGATTTTGTGATTTGTATGGACGGCACTGTTGAATTCCGTACGACATTCAGTAATTCAGCAGCGGTTGGTAATTGCTCTGTACGTTTTAGGCTACACCCTTGAGTCTCGACAGCTAAATGCTTATGCATAATTAGAGAGAGGGAAGTACGCGGGAATGTTAACGTTATGGCAGCTGCGAGCAAGGCGAATTGCAAATTGCAACTTACACGCCGGATTGGCGACCAACGTGAGGCGCGCTTCAAGGACGCAGCCTCGAAGCCCGCCACGCCGTCTCTGGCCTTAATGATTCTGTCTACACGTGCATCGAAGTCTCCAGTTCGTAAGGCGAGTGGTCGCAGAAGGCCGAAGAAAGTTTACTTATCCCTTTCTTATTTGCTTACAATGACCATTAGCCAACAATGATGCTCAAACGAAGGATTGTTTATCTCTAATCGTAGAGAGAATTGGTTGCTGTGTAGTAATAATCGTGACATAATATCTTTTTCTTTCACTTTGCACTACTGAATCATAACAATCCCGCACAGACCTGAATAATAATGTCATTCAATAAATGACTATCTACGATGAAAAAATGTCAGGGCAATTGTATTTTGTTATTTTCAGATGTTCTGTCGTCTTTAACTTACTCTCTGAAATTTTATTAGATTCCATTTTAAAGAAATCTCCAATGGAGCTTTATACAGACTCGGATTCCGTGTGATTAAAAATTACAATAAAAATCTGATTATTTTTTGTTTTGAATGTTGACCCTCAGCAACATTTAATAAATGGTTTTACATGTAATTAATAATACTTCGAAGCAATTATTCAGATCAGTATGCCATGCAGCATGTACAGTACTGTGAAACAATTAGGTTTGCAGCAATATCAGAAAATCTCTCCATATTTTTTGCACGCTGTCTCACGAAGTAACTTTCCGATAACGCCTGCAATAACATACGAATTATATCTAAATCCTTTTTTTTTTTATTTCCCTGCAGTTTAAAAGTTAGCTATCCTGACAATTGTCGAACCACTGCGGATTATACATCACCTAAGATATTTGTTTGAAATTCCTCACTGGAAGTGATAGCTACTTGTCTAGATATTTGAGGCTGTACTGAATTTTCAATCGAAAAATCTCAGTCGCGATGTCCCCTCGAAGTACAGTATGTGATGAAATACAAATTTAGGAATTTTGAACTACTGTTTAAATTTAAGTGTGTAAACAAATTTAATTGCATTTCTGACTCACTCACCTGTAACTCAATAAACTGAATATCAGTTGTAATTTCTAGATATAACTGAATTGAGATACAAATGAAATGAGTAGAGACAGAGAGAATTCCATATACCGAAGCCTGAAGTTCGTTTGCGTGCAAAATACTGATTTATACTAGTTTGTTTACGTAAACCTAACATTGTGACTTGGAGTGAAAGTTCAATACTAATGGTAAATTAAGAAATATGCATGTATAAGTATGGCGACGGTGTCACGTATACGGAATAATCTCTTTCTTACCATTCTGTGAAGATATCTTCTGTAGGAAATAGATTTTTAAAAAAGTAATTGCTTTCACTTGCTGACACCGTGTCTCAGAAATTGTTCCTAGCCCTCTACGTGAGTCAATACATAACTGCCAGATACAGTTATTTGTTTAATGTTTTGTTAAATAACAGCAACTACCACTACTACTTGCTTTATTTCTGAGCATATTCATCCAACGCTTGTAGACATTCAGAGAGTGTTTCAAGATTAAGAACCTGTGATATTTTTCAGCAAACCTCTCTCGCATAACTTACTGCCATCGTAATACAGCTCACAATGAATGATTTCGTCTCGCGAGTGTTGATGTAATGAAAGTTAGATATTTTATTTCAGTGTACTGCATACTGTATATATTTTGTAATATTCTATTTCGAAGAAGCAGATACACGTTATAAAGACACATGAGCAAAATGTTAACCAAGTCTCTTGTTACAAGCGTTCATTTAGTAATGTAATGATTCAAACTCATAAACCGACATGAAGGCCAGACCAGACGAATGTCGGGATGGTTCCTTCAAAATGCCATGACCGATTTGCTTCTCGTTCCTTGTCACTAGTCATTTCATGCAACTAATGACCTCGGCTTCGACGTCGACGAGGC
Source organism: Vandiemenella viatica (assembly GCA_031002005.1). Taxonomy (NCBI): domain Eukaryota; kingdom Metazoa; phylum Arthropoda; class Insecta; order Orthoptera; family Morabidae; genus Vandiemenella; species Vandiemenella viatica. The sequence goes on along the minus strand of JARYHS010011408.1, from coordinate 244,918,568 downwards.
GTAAAGCCACACGCAAATAAAAAGTGACATGGTGGAAAGAAAGTACTAATATACAACGTGTCCGCATACCTTCTTGCTGTCAGGTTTCTCCTGTAGCCAATGATCTATGGAAGACACTTGGTTGCCTACCAAGTAGGCGTCATTCGTCCGACTTCAGTGAATGCAGATTTTTATACGTTTCCCGCCCAACTTGGACGACGACTATTCAGATATCTAACAAAATGCATACACTGTGCTCTGTGCTTAGACTATTTAGACTATTTTAATAGACGTTTATTTCTGGATTTACGACATTTGGAAGTCAGTAGTTTCCATTATTTCGGTGAGTAGTGTTTACATTAATGAGGCTGTTAATGAATAACTCTTATTATTGTTTTGTGAGAAAGCAAAATAATTTATGAGCGTCAAAGAGGGAGGTATTGTGAATGAAATGATTACATTGACCATGTCTGGTTTGGGAATACGGGTTGCAACACTGGTAACTTTTGCAGTTTCCTTGATCACTCAAGTTTGTTGATTACTTAGGCGTTAAATTTTTACTTTTAGTTGCAGTGCAATTCGTTCTAGGCCTGTAGGAAGTTCTTGTGAGAGAATTGGTTGAGTTGGGATGGTAATAGTGTTTCTGCTGTATGTTAGTTGGTCAAGTGAATCGCAGATCTGCTAATGAGTATAAAGTTCACATTAGAGAGAAAGTGAATTAACAATATAACTCGAATACAAAATCGTTCTACGACGTTGGAATACACACTTGATGTATATACAAAGCTGTATCCGGCTGAACGCGTGCATGTGCAATGGTAGTGGTTTATTTGTGAGCCAACGCTAATGCCGGGAGACTTGTTACCGTTCTTCCAAGGCCGTTATTCATATCGATCAAAGAGCTGACGTAATTTTAAAAAGGAGCAATTGAACTGTGACGTGTATTCAGACTGTGACTTGCAAATGTGAAGATCCGGCTCGTGTTTGACCAGCGACAGAAACGTTTCTTCGTGTCTATATTCAACTATCCATCGCTGAATAATTTTTTTTAATTATTCTGCGTAATTTATTCCTTTTTGATCTTTTCTTATTATTTGTAATACAGTATACCTTGCGATTCTTTTACAAGAAACTTATTCGCATATTTTATGTTCCATGATACTACTCTTTCATAAGAAGACAGTTTTAAGTATTACACAGTAACTCAGTGATAATTATGATCCCGAAAGGCGATTTTTCAGATCGATCTTATTCTCAGCGAATATCACGATCTAGATGTAGCAACAGTTACGGATCTCTCCATTACATTACTTTCTCGTTCGGGTGAAAGGGAAAGCATATTTACTGACACTGATACATGCATTGGGGGAAACTCGAGGGAAGCAATGCAGAACAGTTTCAACCTCAACCGTTTATTTTTAGTTTTTACGCAATTTTTTTTCTAAATATGGTGATAGTTTGAAAATACTCGAATAATCAAAGCTGTTTTTAACAATGAAACTTATTTTCATTCCCCTCTTTATATTCGATGCTTTAACGCTTCAAGCAGTGGCGTATCCAGGATTTTTGTTTGGGAGGGGGGGGGGGACTTGAGCGGATTTTGATTTGGGGAGGACTCGAGTGGATTTCGTTTGGGGGAGAGGGGCTTGAGTCGGGTAAGGGTAGACTTTATAGTCACGCCACCCTTAAAAAAATAAGTAGAGATAAAAAAGTCTCCAAATCTCAAAAATTACCATGTCAGGGGTGGACCTAAATACTCTTGGGGGAGGGGGAGGCGGGGGCTTGAGTCCATACCCCCTCCCCTGGATCCACTACTCGCTTCAATGAAGGTTTAGTGATAATTCAATGTGCCCATAAAGACCTAGTACAGAATTAAGTTGGCTGTGCAATCAACTTTACCACAGGCTAATGAGGTCATCCGGTAATTCTACCTGGCAAGAAGAATTACTGTGTTAATCGTAATTTGATTCAAGGGGGCGTACTTCATATACACAAATCAATATCTTGCAAAGGGAAAGAAAAAATATCATCCTATAAGACTATCACCCAGCCACTATCTGCTGCACTTTGCAGGTAGGTAAGTTTCAACGACCTAGGAATTAAAAAGATTAATCATGATAAATTTCCGTGTCAGAGGTGACTAGGGCTAGAGTCAATAAGTTTATCGTAATAACGGGATGGTTCAGTTTAATGGCCATGGCCAAATTTCTTCTCGTTCCTTGTCCTAAGTCCTTTTACCCCTCTAATGACCTCGATGTCAATGCCAAAAAAAAAGAGAAGATAAAAGACAGAATCAATGCTTGCCTGAAACCAAGCTGAAAAAATCTTAACATTTACATTTAGTTTGCCTGTAAAGCATCTGTAGTTAGTGCGTTGATAGTGGGTCACAGACTGTGCGGTGCCAGGCACGATATGATTCCATCTGGGACCATTAGGCAGGAGAGAATCTCCCGGGGACAAAGCATCTTAATGATTTCGTGAGGTGGAAGAGGCTCAGCTGATGCGAGTGCAACTTTCCCTATGGCCGCCTTCCACCAAGGACGGAGCACAGGTTCCTCGAGAAAGTGAATGCCTGTACGCAGACTTACCTGAAACAAACAGAGAAACGCACTGTTAACTGTTGCACTTAAGTGGCAAATTAAAAAAAAGAAAGTTAGGCATATATACATCTGTAGAAAATGTTGTCGGAGAAGTGGACAAATGAGATGATTAAGACAAAAAAATGTAAAAATAATAATCAACATATAGAATCTGATTCATATTATCAGAATTGTGAGGCAAATTCATTCATTTAATAAAAAAATACTTTACAGTATTTATTTCAATTCGGAAACAAACGCCAACTGTTAGGATTATTGTAGTTTCTATTTATGGTGTGTCACATCTAGTGAATAGTCATTCCTTTAGCTCTAACTACATTCAGAGGGAAGTCTGAAAAGTTGTTGCCTTCGAACATATATTGTTCCACAGATTATTCTGTCACAACGATGAATAAATTTACAATGACTAAACAACCTTATAATCTTACAGGCCACATTTACGTGTTTCTTTGCTGGCTTATAACATCTTCGTCTATTGCTGAGACGTAAACTTTGCTACAGGTGTGAAGGCTTAAGGGTTAATATTTAATTTTTTAAATTTAATTTAATTGCAATGGAGCACAGGCTCCGGTGGCTATTTTCCTACACACCCATCTTCCCCATATCCTGCACCCACCTACATTTGCCCTCTACAAATTTTATCTTTAAATTCCTTCAAAGTTTTCGGTAAATTATTCATCATTTCTCTTGGTAACTCATTCCATTCCCTGACACCCTTACCTAAAAAAGAGAATCTTCCCACACCCTTGTGCCTGAAATGGGTTTGCCTTTACATGAAGGGATTGCTGGTTAGAGTTCTGGTAGGTGCTTGGTGTCTTTAATTAAATGCTGTATCTTCATGTCATGTACTGCATGCAGTGTACAATTTCAATCAAGAAGTATCCGGGAAACGACTGTGACAGCGACATAATGAAATACTTGAGCTGTTTTAATGGCCGGAAAGGCCGAAAGCCATAAAAAAGAAAACACCTCATGATTAAGTGTTATTACGACGTACTACAACAAAACACTTAAATCTAAACGGACTTTTTTGGTGTTCATTTCTATTTTTAATACTAAACGTTGCTGATCCACAGTCTACGCCATTCTTCACTGCTAACAGATACATTTCACCACTTTCACCAATTTAAGGAAATTTTTTTTTCTCCTTGTATGAATTTGTGTAGAAATGCAGCGTTCGTCTGTGGAAATATATTTGCGCTCTGGTGGATGCTATAAAAAGCTGCTACAGAATGTAGTTTTGACGATAAGTCATTACCTAGCACATGTAAATAATATGTTTACAGATTTCTAAAAGTATTTTGGACTAGGAAACAATCTATTAGGTCATTTATAAGTTTTCATTGAGGTTTATGGATGGACAAATTCAAAGCAACATGTAGTTGGATCACTACATAACCTCTGTCTCAGGTAGAGTTAATCGCAGATTACGATTCCTTGGTGGAATTTTTGAACTTGTAATGTATATACAAAGAAAATAATGCGTCAAATGTTCATCTAAAACACTGTTGTGCTGCATGGAACCTACAGAAAGAAATCTTTAATAATATCCAGATACCAGACAGAATAATAACGCGTTTATGATCGCTTTCCAGAGTTCTTAAGAAATATTTTACAGAGATTATGATGGAAAAGCCGGTCAAACGAATTTTTTTACTAACGTCGATCTTTTTTTATGACTGCGACTTCTCTTGGAGGTAATGACAGGATAGTCCTCGCATTCGGGGCGACGCCGGTTCGAAACCCCGTCCGGACATCCAGATTTGGGTTTTCCATGGTTTTCCCAAATCACTCTAGGCTAATGCCGGGATGTTTCCTTCAAAAGGTTATAGCTTCCCATTCCTTGTCATTGGTCTCATACCGCCTCTAATGACCTCGACGTCAACAAGGCGTAAAGCCATAAGTAAAAAAAATAAAATAATAAAAAAAAATGACGGGATAGATATAACATACCGTGTGATACCTGCACAAACAGTACATATTTTTCCCCATTGCCATTACTGATTCAAATATAAAAATCAAGGTTTATCTTGGTGCAAAATACCTGCAGCCATCTATACTTTTTTTAAATATATAACAATAGTTGTAAATTGGGAATTTACCATTTGACAACTTTTTGTAAACATGGAGGGAATCGAAATAAGTAGATACGTTTTGCTTAGTATTTAGGTAAGACTAAACAACATTATTTGAAAATGCGATTGCAGAAATGTTGCCAGAATTTTTCTCAGTGAAAAACCATTGATTTTTGTGAAAAAGTATAAGATTAATACGTTGCCATTTTATTTTGAGATGGTTTCTTTAAACGCTTGAGCAGCCTATGCAAGAATTTATTTAAAAAAAAAAAACTATATGATTTTGTGGTCTTTGCTTTTACGGTAAAAAAAGGCTCCATGCACTGCCGAAATTATAAAGAGTTTGTCGCAAGTATATTTAAAAGTTAACAATTTCAGTCAAAGCAAAATTGTATCTTCTAGCCATTGTTTTCCCAAACCGTTAATTAGACAAAAAGGTGTGTGAAAACCCGTTAATAAGTAGGTATGAAAGTAACCTCCAAAGTTGCTGATTCGTACTGCGAGCCCCTGGAAGACCTCGCTGAATTCCTTGACCAGCGGCGTGTTCCAGAGACAGCTGTTTAACAGGCTAACACGTCATTAGTGTCTGCTGCTATCACGTCTGCTGCGTGCCACTAACATCATAGACTGACAAACATATTATCTAGAAAGTGCAGCAAACATGCTTGTCCTTCCAGTTTCAAGGGGACGTACTTCCCCTCCGACCGCCCACTCTGAAGAAACATAACAATCTACCCTGACCTTGTTCACGATATCGTAGCTTGGTCAACCAGCGAGTTGACGCATGACACTAACATCTCTGATTTCACCGGAGCTTGTGGTCAGAGCACATGTTCTCTTCGGAGATGGTAGATGTGATAACGTCGACTGCGAAAATCTGGCGAAGTAAATGATTTATGTCAGACGTCAGAAAAAGATCTTTGTTACGCGTTCTTACATCGCCCATGGAACGGCTAAATGAGTTCCTAGATTTGTAAGATCAGGTCAACTGTTGGTACTACCAAAGCAATAAGAAGTTTTGCAGTCATTTGTACTAACTAACTCTTTTTCTATTAAGAATTTTGCATTTAAAGCTCTCATTGTTGATAATTTAATTGCTATGGAGCGCACGCTCCGATGTCAATTCTACACGCTCGTTTTCCCCCTTTTTTGTACCCTCCTATTTTTGGCCTCTACGAATTTTTTATTTTAAATTCTTTCAGCGTTTTTAGTAAATTATTCATAATTTCCCTGATAATTTACTCTAATACCAATATCTTTCCACGTTTCCGATATATGTGTAGTATACACCTAGAACTCTCTTCACCTTTCTCACGTCTTCCAAAGAATTCCATTCTAGATCCTTTATCATATTAGTTACTGATTACGTTCAGCAGTAATTTCCAGATGCAAATCTAGTAGCCCTATTTCGCACCCCCTCCAACTCTTGTATTTTATTCCCAAAAGATGGCCCTCCAAATTCAGGCAGTGGGCTGATCAAAGTTTTGTAACCAAATTCCCTCATTTCCCTTTTACATCCACTTATCACTATATATATATATATATAAAGATGAATGTATGTATGTTTGTTTGTTTGTTCGTTCTTCATACAAATCCACAGTTTTCATCCGATCTCCATGAAACTTTGCACACTTATCCTTTGAAACAAGGAGAAAAATACTGTCTACATTTGGTTGAAAATTATCTGTATAAATAACACATATTGTCTCATAATTTCGAAATACTACTGGACGGCGATTGACAGACGAGTTGGATATGGAAGTCTCTGTACTGTTTTTCCGTGTAGCGGTCAGGCAGCTCAGTGGTTAAAGTGCTTGCTTACAAATATCGTGGTCTCCGGTTCAAATCTCCCTGGAAGCTAAGATTTTTAAAAATTGTTTTTGATCGTAAGAGTCAGGCCTGGACCGTAGGTTACGTATTCGGATTGAATGTTAAACTGTAGATATTAGAAAGTTAGTGGTGCAATGCGAGGTAAATCGTAGGTAGTCTTGCAATGCTGTAGGTGTACACTTTTTAAACATTATAATGATCCCTCAGGTGTTGTTCGCAGTCAGTGTGTGTGTGTGTGTGTGTGTGTGTGTGTGTGTGTGTGTGTGTGTGTGTGTGTGTGTGTGTGTGTGTGTGTGTGTGTGTGAACCGCAGTAATAGTATTATAAATACGGAAGTAAGTCTCTGTTTTTTTGTTACGTTTTGACGACTAAATAGCTATATTGATATTGATGGAATTTGATAAGAAAATCTGTATGAAGGGCACAGAATATTTTTTCCAGTATGATTAACAGTTGTATTCACGAAATTTTGAGACCTTATCGAATGGGGACAGAAATATGTTGGAAATTGATTCTCTTCAAGAGACAGGTTCGACGGTAGAATGATATAATGATAGCTTGTTTGGGACCTTCGTTACCAACAACTTTCTATATTTAATTCTGGCAAAAAAAATTCTTAATCCACGCGTACGAAGTCGCGGGTACGAGCTAGTCTCCAATAAATGAAGTATTTAGCAGTACAGCAAACGTTTTAAATAATACATCACGGTTAAATCAATAATCTCTATCATTTCAAGACCAAATAGTCTTCAAAAGGGATGAAAAATTTATCTTGATTATTCGTAAACTCTCATTATTGATCGCTTATTACATTTTTTAGGGAAAATTGCTATTCAAAATCCTTACAAAATGGCAGAAAGCAATAAATTATGGTAAAAATTGAGTAAAAAGATAACTTCCTTGGAAGGAACAGGGTCGTAGCTATGGGAGGGCTAGGCGCGCCGTGCACCAAGGCTCCCAAGCTCAGGGGGCCCCAAGCGCATCTCAGGGGGCCCAAAGACTTGGTACAGCTATATATATAAAAAGGTCGCCCATCTGGCCTGAGGGCCCAAAATATTTTTTTGCACCGGGGCCCTTGTTATCCTAGCTACGTCACTGGAAAGGAATAGAGAATAAAAGCATGAAACTTCAGCATTGCAAATTTGTGTGATCAGTGAAAGGAATCGGAGGTTAAAAGACTTTCCAATTTCTACTTTGCAAATATGAACGTAGCTGCGCTCAAGGTCATTCGGTCTCAAAATGGGAACGCCGTTGCTGAGTGCAAATTTCTCTGCGAAATCATCTCTCACGTTCACTTCTCCACTGTTGACAGGAGTGGCACTTTTCTCCAGAGAAAGCAATCTCAGTAAATAGCTGTCGTGCCGCCGCCGTAGGCGGAGTCTGAGGGTCCCAGACCGTTCCACTGTCGCAGTGTCTGCTTACTCAGCATCAACAACGTTGCGCCAATTCAGTGTTTGCATACCGCGCCCCGTCCCGAACAGGTCTGCGGCTGTCCGCTTGCTCTCTGTTTCGGCTTCGAACGCGCGTGTTTAACAAACAGACCAACACGGCAAACACTTTTCACAAGCTAATGATTCACACACCAATGGCGTCAAACACTCTTCACTGAGGATGTGGTTGGATTTCCTGGCACGTGTCTGTTCGTCTCCAAAATATCCATAACAAACTAATTGCGCCCGACACAGTGGTCAGGTGGTAGGAAAAGGTTCCAAAATACTGCACTTGTTGGAGAGAGTGATGAGGGGATGTACGAGAGAAGTAAAGGAATTGGTTACAAAACTTTAATCAGACCATTGCTTCAATATGGTAGTGTAGTATGGGACACACATTTTGCGTATCAAATACAGGAGTTGGAGAGGGTGCAAAGAAGGGCTGCTAGATTTGTTTCTGGAAATTACCGCAGAATGCAGTCATTAACAGATATGATAGAAGAACTGAAATGGGATTCATTGGAAGACAGGAGGAGGGTGAAGAGGGTCATGGTAGTGTACAAGGCGTATATTGGTGATGAGGCATAGAAGGATGTTGGTGTAAGAATTAAAAGTAATGCACGGAAGGGAAAAGATGACCATGATCACAAGCTAGCACTCGATTTCAGGCACAAGGGTGTGGGAAGATTCTCTTTTTTGGGTAAGGGTGTCAGGGATTGGAATAAGTTACCAATACAATGAACAAGTGGATACTTTAGCAAAACAGGCCATCCTCAACGGATTTAAAGATGGTATGAACCTTCCGACGTCAGATATAATTCACACAATCAAAAAACGAGCCAAAGAAAAATGGCAAGAAGAATGGAGAACATCTCTAACCACCAAAGCATCGCACTATGGAAGCATCCAACCAACTATTCCACCTCAACCTTGGTTTTATAAATGGATCACAAGCAGACGACTAACAACAATGATTTCCAGGCTGCGGTTCAACCACGGAAGATTCCCCAGCCACCTCTATCGACTAGGTCTGAGAGAATCTCCTCTCTGTGATTGTTCAGAACAGACTATAGGAGACACCAACCACATTATATTTTCCTGTAGAAAATTTAAACGGGCTCAGGATACCATGATCAAGGATTTAGTCAACATAGGAATCCCTCTTCCTACCAACCTAATCCTACTCCTAGTTAGCGATGACAAAGCAGTGTACAACAGCCTTATTAGATTCCTAAAAAATGGAAATATAGAAATCTAAGACCTCATCATCAAAAATAAAAATGTCAATAAGCATAAAATGAATTGTATAAACGACTACAACGATTCTGTTTTATTCCTTAAAGATTACGAGTAGAAAAGTATGACTTAAAATTGTCATCAGTATAATAAAAATTGTAAGTAACCTAAGTACAACTATAATTAGAATAAGCAAGATTGTAAATAGTATAATCAAACCTGTCAATAATTAAGCATAATGAATTATCTTACAATTCACGGATGTATGGTCATATAACCGAATGTGAACAAAAGAAAATAATAATTTAGACGCATGAATACCAATGTCGGTATTGCCTCACGTATACCTGCAATATGACTTGAAAACGAATTGTATCAACTGCTACTGCGATTCGGCTTTATACCTGAAAGACTTTAATTACGTTTAGATAAATTCTATTTAAAATTGTTACCAATATAATCAAAATTGTAAGTAGCATAAGTATAACGATAATTAACAGATGCAATATAATAATGAGTATAATCAAACATGTTATTAGTTAACGATAATGAATCATGTTACAAGTGATGGCTGTATGGTTACATAACCGAATGTCAATAAATAAATAAACAAACAAACAAACAAAAACGTTGAAAGAATTTAACTCTAAAATTTACAGAGGGTAAATGTAAGTGGGTGCAGCAGGAAAGGGGGAATATGGGTGTATAGAGAAATTACCACCGGGGCGTGCGCTCCATCGTAATTTAATTAAATATTATTACACAATTTTTCTGTTTTTTTTTTTTTTTTTTTTCGATGCAAGGATACGACTTCTGACCGACAATATTGTTTTAAAGAGATTACGATTGTAGTTGGATGACTTCTGGATACACAGAAATGGCCAACTTGTATCCACCTATTTTCTTTTTTTTAATTATTTTTTTTTAATGTTGAAATAGTAATATCACTGAAACAATACATACTTTAAATACCAGATCCACGAAGCTGAATAACCCATCAAAGTATGCGCGTCAAAGTATCGGATCGTGGTAGTACAGTTAGTACAGTGGGCGTATGCTGAAATCCTTGGCTTGTTTACTGGCCATTTTGGGCGGTTTTCCGCAATCACGTAGGCAAATCCTTGGACCGTCCTAAATATTCGTTTCACAAACAAAACTGCACTTATCATATAAAACACAAGTGACACATTTTCCCGGATAGATGGTGACACATCCGACACGGGGATTAAACTCAGTCACGTAATAATAATAATAATAATAATAATAATAATAATAATAGTAACCACACGTTGCATTGCCTGACTATACAACATGCCGACAAAGAAATAAACTAGCGGTGAATGAGTCTCAGAGAATACATTTAAAAAATATTGGCTTTCGGTCGTGTTAGCCATACAGCCAGCTCAATGTGTTTGTCTCTCTTTCAGTGTTATCAGTGTGATTATTTTCCCTCTTTGGTAACGACGATGCAAGACGAACAAAACATTTAGTTAAAACCATCCGTGCCCTTGGGAGGACTGGAATCGGCGACCGCTGCAATGGGAAGCAAGCACGTTGCACCGACACTGCCGGGGTCGACAATACTTTTGTAGCCAATGCCGGATTTCAGTTTCGGCTTTATCGTTAAAGTCCTATTGGATCAGCGCGTCAAATTTTATGCCCTCACATTGTTTACGGTGGGTGATGTTGTTTCTAGTTTTGAACGTATAGGTTACGTGCCACGAGGTCTTAGCTCTGACGCAAGAAACCTGACATATCTGTGCAACAATTTTCCTGTTTACATAACTTCGGCAGATATTTTCAAAACGACGTAGCCACCAAATACTATAACTGACACATCTGCGTAGTTTCTAATGCTGTATGTTGGACTTCTTCGGTAAGGTACGACTTTAAATTCATATTACTGTTTCTGCCAAGCTACCTATTTTGGTGGGTGAGCAGTACATTAGTCCGTAGCAATTGGAAACTCTCGTGTTCGAATTCCGTTAGCTTCTATCAGATTTCGGTTCAGTAGATATCACTTCAGATCTGTAAACGGGTGTTTCATTCACACAGGCTAGGCAGATTTTCTTTTCTGCCTTTGCCAATGAAATTTTCCCCAGCTGTTATCACTCCGCCAAAGAGAGCCTGTCATCATCATCATCTAGGGCAGCTTCCCGCCACTGGCCGGGTCTGCTGGGAACAAAAGTCTCGCCAGCGCATCCTGTCTAACCACCATCTCTCTTCTTCCACTGTCGCCTAATTTCCTCCTCTTTCCTCCACACATTTCTTAACGCCTTTAATCCATCTGTCCCTCGGTCTTCCTCTAGGCCTCTTCCATTTCAGCTCCATATCCAACATCTTCCTTGTTAGCTTCTCCTCTCCCATTCTCTTTACATGCCCATACCATTCTCTGTTGTAGCGGTTCTTCCTTTATCTTTTTTTTTTAACTGCTTAACGTCTCTTAACATCGAGGTGTTTAGAGACGGGAAAGGATTGGGGGCAAGGAATGGGAAGGAATTCGGCCATGGCCTTTTGAAGGAAGCATCCTCGCATTCGTCTGGAGTGATTTTGGGAAACTATGGAAAACCCAAATCTGGATACCCGGACGGGGATTCGAACCGCTGTCCTCCAGAATGCGAGGCCAGAACGCTAATCTTCCTTTATCATCTCCCTGATTCTCTCATTCCTTATTCTGTCTCTTCTTGTTACTCCTACTCTACTCCTTTGAAATTTCATTTCCACAGATTGTACTTCCCCTTGTCTCTCTCCTTCATCACCCATGTTTCCGCCCCATATGTTAAAATTGGCACAAAATATGTTTTATAGATTGCCTGTAAAATGAAGAAATGAATTTTTAATCCTTTTAGAGCACAACTATTTGGATTGATATATGACATTACCAGTAGGTTATTTCCCGTAGGGACTAATCTTATTTTTTCACTGTAGGATTATTTTACGATTACATAGATTTAAATCTGAAGGTAGTTCTTAATAAGAACCAGCTGAGCCACGTAAAAATTTCTTATCGGTTATTCTACTTTATAAGGTGTTAGTGGACTGTTAACGTCAATATTTTCACAATGCGGAGCTACAATCTCTCCATGGAATCAAATTATCTTGACAATCTTCTGTTCTTCACCACAGTAGTCGGAAACTCGTTTTCCAGCTATGTCGGGGAAGTTCTTCGAAGCTGATAACATCAACAACGATCTAACATATTTTCTACGCGGCACAAACGGCATTCTGTGTCCACGATTCATCCACGTGGCTACCACATGCAACTTTAACTGTGATCATTTCCTATAATTTAAAACGTTCTATGAAACAATTAGGCTGCCGTGTAGTTTCTTGATTTCGCGAAGTTCCAGCTACATATTTTTCATCCTCGTATTAGTACTTATCTCTTTCGGTCTCTGTGACCATTTAGTAAGCTCCAATTAGGATATATTGCTTTAATTATTTATTATATCAAGCTTTGCTCAAGTAACTGGGGGGCCCTATATTGAGGACAGCGCAAGACCGACACAACACTTAACACACTTGACGGAGGTCATTCGAACCGATGACCCTTTCACCGAGAGTGGTGGGGGAGCGGTACGCCTCGTCACTGTTGAGGTCATTAGAGGCAACAAAGGGTGGGGGGCCAGGAAATAATTCGGCCATTGCCATTTCAAGAAACCACACCGGCATTCGCCAAAATTTGGTAATTTAAGACGGGTACATATTTTATTTTTCAACTTTCTCAGAAATTTCAGTTAAATGTGAGGAACAGTTAACAGGTAATGTCCTAGCAGTTAGGTGGCTGTTTAGCTAGACTGCCAAAGATGAGGTATGGGTAGTCTGACAAGCTTGCGCTGTTTTCTTGTTCGACATCGAGGTCGTTAGAGACTGGAAAGGACTGGGGGAAAGGAGTGGGCAGGAATTCGGTCTTTTCCTTTTGGAGGAATCATCCATGATTTTGGGAAACCACGCAAAGACGAAATCTGGAAGGCCGTACGAGGATTCGAGCCTGCGTCCTGCCGAATGCGAGGCACCCAACACGCTCGGTCAACAGATGAGAACTGATGGCATTTTATATTATTTCATGTTGAATTCGAAAAGTCCATGAGTTAGTTCCAATATTATATAAATTACAGTAGTAAGTATATAATCAAAAGTTATCTAGCTATCCAAAAAAGGTGAAAAACAACAGCTTTTTACTATTGGACTTGTTCTACATTAACGAGTTGTTCCGGTTTCAGTTTAACAGAAATTTCATAAATCATTTTTAGTTCATTGTAGGATAGATCAAGTCTTGTTTTTTTTTCTTCCCCATCATTCTATTCTGACTCCATAAACATTCAGCAGTCGTGAAAAAGGAGGCGAATTAGTATGCTAATTAATTTGAAGGCCATAAGAGTGTTGGGCGTAACTTAAGCGTTGGACTCAAGGTGGCGTGGCAGATAACACAGGCCGCCAAGCTGACCGCCCTACTTTTCAACGTATCGCCTCGCCAAGGTCGCATATGCTCATCACACATATACAGTTGGATCCCTATAGTATGCGCTCCGAATTATCGGATAGGCAAGAAAGCACACATCACCCTCTTGTTCATGTAAAACTATCGTTTTATAACAATTAAGTACTGTGGTGAATCTAACAAGTGGATCGAACTGCTTCTACTTGATGTGAACTGATCGAAGAGCTCTTCCACGGAAGGGTGAATAGAAGATTTTGGAGACACCTTTGTGTCATTCCTGACATGTGGACAATGTTCAAATGGACAAGAGAAGGTGTTGGTAGTGTTATCCTCGATTTATATATCGTTATAATTTATAAACTTTACGATAACAGCCGGGCCTGAATTCGGGAGGGCGTGGATTCAAAGATTCAAACCCTGTCTGGCCATCCAGTTTTCGTTTTTTTTTTTTTTTTTTTTTTAAATGATTTCCCAACAAAATAAGTCCACGTGAATCGTAGGATAGTAATTTCAAAAAGGTCATGGCAGAATTCCTTCCCCTAGTCCGTTTCTGCCTCTAATGACCTTGACGTCGACGAGGCGTAAATCCCGAAAAAAAAAAATACCCTCCTGTTCCATTAACATTCAATGAATCAGTGACTTTGCTTCATTAGCGAAATACTGTGAGATTTAAAATTTGGATTACCAAAAATTTACCGAAATAATTGATGGTGTTAGGCTAGTCATACATGTATTTCTTTGTGAATGTTTCGATCAATTGGAGGCGGGAAAGGACCGGCGGCAAGGAACGTGCAGGTATTTGGTCACGGCCATTTTGAAGGAACCATTGTGGTATTTCCCTACGTGATTTGGGGAAACTGTGAAAAACCCAAATCTGGATGGCCGAACGTTGATTCGAACCAGCGTCCCATCCGCGTGCCAGGCCACAGCCTTACTGCTCACCCAACATCCTCGGTATAAGATTTTAATATCTTGCTCCGTACTCAGTTAAAATTGCTTCATGATATTTAAACCAAAATATAAGGTGTGAAACTGTGAAAACTCCACCAAAATCGACTCGGGAATCTTTAATTTTTGTCACATTATTAATGATAAGCTTAACTCATCAAGACAGACATTAATTTTGTATTCTGGTACATGGTGATAAAACATACGTCAAAGCCATAAGGAAAAATATCTTTCACTCTTTGAATACCGTAATCGAAATCTATTCAGACGGTGCGTGATGTCGGAGCAAACATAGTGTTTTGTAATACGAGTAGTACAGATGTGTATGTTGTTAGATACGTGAAGAATTTGTCACTAGGCATCAGTGCAGGTCTCGTTCGAATCTGATTTGTTCTACATTTACTCATTAGTAAGAATTAGAACTTGTATTTAGTAACGTTAATACAATTAACATGGTTGGTAAAAATACAGTTTCAGTGGGGAATTATATAGTTTTATTAGATTTCTAAATGAATTTAGATTAATCGAAATTCAATAAACTAAAAAATGCACTTAGATTTCTTTATGAAAAACAGAATAACAGGTACGAGCTTATATTAGTAAAGTGTAAAATATAAGCACATCATCTCTGAAGCATAACATCTCTGAATGTTCTGTTATTCTGATTCAACAAGCGATCTAATATGTGATATATATATGCAAAGGAGTAAAAAAGGTAAAATTTGTCATTCCCGATGCTAATACAGAACAGGAATTGTCAGCCACAATGTTTATTTTCTGCCTTCGATGCCAAACAACAAAGAGAATGACAGATCCTCTTTACCTTGCAGGTGATAAATATAAATAAAGGAGAGCTGCCTATATACCCAAATAGAAGCTTATCCAACTCTCGTGATCGTTAACGTATATTCTCCTTCCTCTTTTATTGTGGTAATAATTAAGTTACCGAGCTTTGAATTTAAATTGCTGTTTGTTGTCTGTTTATCTCAAGGTCGCTTCCTATAGAAAACACATTTCGTATAGTCTCTCTTAATTAGCACTTGTTCTGCAATTAAAGCAATTCTTCTTTATCACTGATGATTTTTGGCAATAAAATTGAGCCTGTTAGCTGAGTGCAAACGTGCGGGCCTGGAATTTGGAATACATACGTTGGTTCAAATCCCCTTCTGGCCATCCAGATTTATGTTTTTCATGCTTTCCAGAAATCACTCCAGGCGAATGCTGGGTTCGTAACTTCAAAAGGATTCTTTTCCCGCCACTAACGACCTTCACGAAGTATAAAGCCATAATTAAAAATCTGACTTAATTTTTTTATCTACATCTACAGTCATACTCTGCAATTCACAAATATTGTGGGTGGCAGAGGTTGCTTAGCACCAATTCTAATTCTGAACGTTCCAATCCCTAAAAGAACGAGGAAAGAAAGAATACCTAAAAACAATAGTACGGCATCTTATTTCTCTGATCTTATCGTTCCTGTCATTGTGACCTAAATAGGAAGAAGTATTCCATTGCACTTGTATATCTGTCTGTCATCTATATTTATAAAACAAAAACCGGGTATATTTGTCCCAGATAAACTCAAGAACTATTGCGCAGATTCCGATAGAGTTTTCACCGTTTCAAAGATTAGAATCTCAGTTTAATTGTTTGGTATGTTATATGCTTCAACGTAACATACTTCTGTAGCGGTAAATGAAAATCTGAATGTACTGCCTGAAACACCAAAGATGAAATACGATGCATAGGTATGTCACACATCGTAAAAAAATAATAGCCATATTATCGCATGTAACGTTTCCTTTCTTAAATTTTGGTTTTTAATCTTTAAACCCAATAGAAGGTCGTATGGAATGCGAAGAGGAAACAACGTAAACCGGAAAATATGTAAATTAGTTTTAATAATGTATTGAAAAAATCTTCCAATATTTTCTTTGCTTTTTGAAGTTACTATCAGAGGTCGCACTGCTACAATCTCTGCTGTTTGGAAGTGAAATTATATTCGCTGTCGATAGTAAGTAATCCATATTAGATGGGTTTGAATATGAAAGAGAACTGTTTAAAACCTTTAGTATAGAACCTTCCAACGAATTTGTTGCTTTTTGAAATTACGATCTCAGGCCGCACAGCTACCATCTCTGATGTTTAGAAGTGAAATTAAATTCGCTGTTAATAGTAAGTAACGCAGATTTGATGGGTTGAGCATGAAAGTAAACCTTTAATTTTGTTGAACGGTTCCGTCTTTACCATATTTCCTTAAGAAAAATCATTTTTCTATTGCTGCATGAATTGATGTGGTTATTTTGATGTAACTTAATACACATGTTCTTGATAGGATGGCTAAAAATACTGCAGGAATAAATCAGACTCTATCCCATCCTTTTTCTGCTACACCGGGGGTTAGCCGTTTAAATGCGTAGAGCGACTGACGTGAAATTTTATTCACAAGTGCAGAAAACTGACCTCTGTTATAAACTTCAATATTTACTGTGTGTGCGAATCAACCTCGATCATACCGAACAACGCCGGGAAATCTGCTAGTTCTCCAATAAATTCTACGGTTTCGTAGTGATCTTGCAGATTCTCGATAGCAAGATACGTTTACCTGTCGATGACAACAGAGAACGTTGCCGAAACGTTGTCATGTTTTATGAAAATATCCGGCTGCAAGCCTTGAAGACTATGTTGCATTTATACGTCGGGAAAATCTCCGTTCAAATAATATTATTGATGATAGCCGCTCACGTGACTGTTTGGTGTGTTATGAGAGGGAAGTGGACACACCGGCGCACGACCCGGTACCCTTAATTTGGCTGGCCAGCTTGGCTGGTCGCTTGTGTTGCGATTTCCGCGCCGCAGGGCACGACCTACATAACCCAGCGCAGTCCGTGCCGGGCTAGCTAGCGTCATCACAACAACTGCAGGCGGAGAGAACTGCTCGAGACAGTAAACAAATTTCATAGAAAAGTTGAGATGGCGTCCGGCGCCATACATGAAAGTAGCTGGATAGGATAGTTGGTAGTAATGCACGATTCCTCGTCACTAGTGCTTATGGAGTGAAAGCATACGACACTGGACGGTGATGCGTTCGACCAATGGTATCGTTAAACTCGGAAGAGTAGGGCAATACCGTGTTTCATCCTTTCTCTTCTTTCAGCTTTCATCCACAATACAAATAACACACTTCACTGAACATTCACACTTTAATCAACCACCCAAAAACAGTAACACTTCGGAAACATCCCACACTTAGGGACGGAATGGAAAGGCACTGGAATTAAAAGTTTTCCGGGAGGTACTAAAGAGGGATAACACCTTCCACAGCAACAGCATACGCCGAAACAGTGGTATGGTATAATACTGTGGTATAATGACATTGTTAAATACGCTTTGAACGATTTTGGAAATCTGTTCCGAGGAATAGAATTCATGTCCGAACTATATTAGCGATCTACTAAATTTCATTCTGTCATACTGCGTTTTTTATGAGGTAAATGAGAAACATCTTAGCTTGCATCATGATATACTAAGAGTACCCATCCGCCAATTGCTGCCTGTCTCACTATCATCTTCGTTTAACAACTTGAGACTTCAGAGCTGTCACTAATATCTTCTCTGACCATGGAAAAATCAAAGATCACAAAACTTGTTTCCCATCTATACTTCCCCTCCAAATCTTCGTTTTCTGTTTAATAACTTGAGACTTCAGAGCTGTCACTAATATCTTCTCTGACCATGGAAAAATCAAAGATCACAAAACTTGTTTCCCATCTATACTTCCCCTCCCAATCTTCGTTTTCTGTTTAATAACTTGAGATTTCAGAGCTGTCACTAATGTCTTCTCTGACCATGGAAAAATCAAAGATCACAAAACTTGTTTCCCATCTATACTTCCCCTCCCAATCTTCGTTTTCTGTTTAATAACTTGAGACTTCAGAGCTGTCACTAATATCTTCTCTGACCATGGAAAAATCAAAGATCACAAAACTTGTTTCCCATCTATACTTCCCCTCCCAATCTTCGTTTTCTGTTTAATAACTTGAGACTTCAGAGCTGTCACTAATATCTTCTCTGACCATGGAAAAATCAAAGATCACAAAACTTGTTTCCCATCTATACTTCCCCTCCCAATCTTCGTTTTCTGTTTAAAAACTTGAGACTTCAGAGCTGTCACTAATATCTTCTCTGACCATGGAAAAATCAAAGATAACAAAACTTGTTTCCCATCTATACTTCCCCTCCCCCCTTTACTATTCTACGAGCATCTCACGTTCAGCACGATCCCAAAATAAAGTGTTGTCTTCGTTCAGTTCATTTTTCGGTTTCCATACCCAACATATTTTTCGCAGATTGAATTATGCATTTGTTTCAGTGGTAGATATAACTTTACTTTTCTGGCCTCGCACATGAGGGGGACGCAAGTTCAAATCCCCGTCCGCCCATCCTAATTTCAATCTTCCATGGCAAATAGCGGGTAATAGTTCCTTCAAAAGGCTTGGCCGAATTTCTGTAGTTTCTTGCTCCCCAGACCTATCCCGCCTCTAGCAGCTTCGAAATCGACTAGGCGTAAAGTCATATATACTTAGGCTGAACACATTTAGAGCTGACATGCCTTGAGTCAGTGCAAAATATACATATGGTAACCAATATGAAGGCGATAAATACCATCGGCGTGTATGATTCGTTATTGAGAACTACTTTACCCATCTTTGCTAAAGAGCTGTGCATTATCTTGGTGAACATTTTATAGGCTGTATCAAACCATTCCAGTAGCATGAAAGACGGACGAGGTAGGGCAACTGAATGTTATTGATTGCACTTGTTTATGATTTTTTTTTTACTGACAACTGACAACTTTTGAGTCGAGTATTAAATGCGTTTAGCTGATTATTAAAAATGATTCCCAGAAAGAATTAAACCTCTGTAGAAATGGTCAAGTAATGACTGCACTGGGAAACATGATATTTCCCTAAATTTTGGTGGTCTTCAATTCAATATAAATTTCTTACTTTGTTACATTGATTTATTTACTATTAAAAAACACCACCATTGTGCCAACCTAGTCGAGGAATGTATTATGAAATACTAACTTTAAACCGTACATCCCACGATTCACCTTTCTACTAGCTCAAGTGGGTATATTAACTCAAATTGTATTTTTTCCAAACTAAAAGTTTGCAAGGCCGAACGTGAATAAATCCACAATCTCATCAATAATAATAAAGACCAACTTGGCCATGTATATGTACCGCTGTGACCTCAAGTGCCCGGCCTTTTGGTGGTCCGGTAACAGCCAGAGTTATTTTCGCTTTTTATCCATATACAACTTTGTCATTGCAACCTACGAATGAAGGTTACCTTTTCTTCCTTCTTTAATGGTCCAAATTACAAACCAACCATTAAGAAGAAAAAAAAAGTATGTCGTTTAAATCCACGTAATTATTATTCCCGACCGAATTGTAATAAGGAAATAAAAACTGTAAGCAGACCGAAATAGTTATAACTAACATTTAAAAATAGATTATTACTATTTACAGAAACATTCTATAGCAATATCAAAACATTTACATAACTTGTTCGCGAGCACCTAAGATGATCTAATAAATCGAAACGCGTATGCCAAAAACAAAGTATTATTTTAGCAGCACTAGACGGATAAAAAACCACTAGAAAACCTTAATTATATACAAATTGTTAGTTGATTTTTATTTTTGTTTATTTTTATTCGCTGAATGTAGATATTTTCATTATACTGTCCAGAGATGTGGCTAGTATAGCAAGCAAATATTTTAGGTTACCCATTTATGTTGTTTTAGTGGTTCAACACTTTTTCTCTTCAAATTAAAATTTTTAAACCATCCAGAAGGATAGGTATGTATCTCGTTTAAATTATGAGAGGACTGTGTAGTGGAACAAGATGAGCCGAAATATGAACATTACACCATCGAAAAATGAATGATTTGAGCGTTATTTAATTATAATATTTGCTCAGCTAAGCAGAAGCAAAGAAATGAATTATCAGAACACTGCTTTGAAATGGTAATTTTTGACGGGCTTAGAGTCTATTGATAATGGATGTAGATGGTTCCGTTATATTCTTTGTTCATAGATGAGGCTGGTACAGTAAGCTATGGGATATGTTCAATATTAAATCATTAAAGAATCAAGGATATGAGTGTTTTTTAGTAATAATTCTGTTCAGATAAGCAATACGAAGAAATGAGTTGCCGAAGCATTGCCTTCAATCCGTCATTTCGACGGCCTTAAAAACTACTTTACAACTAGCTGGTGCTCACGACTTCGTTCGTGTTTGTCAAGAATTTCGAAGGTTTTTATATTTTTGCACGAAACTTTAAATATTTCCAGGATAAAAAGTAGACAATGTAACCCCTACCAAATCAGCAACCTGTCATTGAAAGTCCCATCAAAATCGGTTCACACATTAAATATTTTGCATAAAAATTATTTGTATTTGTTAACATTTGATAAAGCTGAAAGGTATGTCGTATTTTAGAACATTACAGTTCATTGAAGAACATTCTAGAACATTTTTAGTACATTCAAGAACATTTTATAATATTCCAAAGATTTTTTAGAACACTTTGGTCGAAATATGAGAATGACACTTTCAAGAACCATATCTCCGACACCACCTTAGTGCACAAGACCTGAGGCTATTACCACACACAAACACCACTGATATGCGCTAGTTAGTTGTGGCTGAAAAGTGAAACATAGGGACATACACGTCTATAAGTTATATAAATTATATAAAGGTTTGTTGCATAAAGGCTAACTCATCGTTGGCTCTATCTGTTAAGCATGTTGAGGTACCGGGGAGCTATTTTTAATCGATGAGCAGCCCTTCGAGCACCCCGGGCACGTCGTATGCATTTGTCCGCTTGTGTTGGGTAACGAGCCGCAATCAGAGGAAGCGCTGACACACATAACAAGTAGCAAGCTGCCGCTGCCGCCTCTCGGCTTTGGCACTTGCGAATTTGGAGCGCTTGGAGTTGCACTGTGAACAGCGGAGTGTTGCAACTTTTAATGGTCTACCACTTTCCAAATTCCTTTGCGTCTTTATGGTAACCTAGCTAAAAGGCTTCGTATATACGTGAAACTCCTGGCAACCCGTTTATGATCCATTCTATTATGTAAGGAGTTATCAGGGAGAATCAAGGGTACAGCATTATGCAAGTATCATTTGTTTCGTTTGCTTCGTTTTCGAGAAATGCCGGGTAGCGCCTACTAGGTATTGCTCCACATGTGACAGGTTTTTTGTTGAACTAGTGAAAGTATTCTATTCTATTATGGTAATAAGTAACATACTAACTATAAACTTTTTTTTTTTGATAACAACGTAATAATATTTTAGCTATATTCAAAAATAAATACTTCAGTTACTGTCTGAAAATCTAGGTTCAACAAAACTTTGACATAAATTACTCGTAGCTCTAATTATTGGTGAACCTATAAAAGTAAGTAGAATCTTTGTTGAAATACTAACATTAACATCACATATGATGCCGAAAGCAACGATTAAATTACGTCATCATCAACGCAACAAATTTCTCCGTTCTCGGTATTCTCTACATGGTGATAGATTAATCGTGTCTATTTGTCTATTTACTTTTTACAAGTAGTTTTCTCGTGTGCCTCTGACATTTCCGTTGCACTTACTGAGACGTTTTTGCTACGCTGGGACCATCTTTCGTGGTTACGGAATGCATTACCTACACTTGAAATTTTTCTTTTTTTTTTTCTTCTTTGCGCTTTACGCCTCGTCGACGGCTAGGGCCATTAGATGCGGGATGGGTCTGGGGACAAGGAACGGGAAGGAATTCGGCCTTGGCCTTTTTGAAGGAAGCATCCCAGCATTCGCCTGGAGTGATTTGGGGAAACCATGGAAAACCCAAATCTGGATGCCAGGACGGGGATTCGAACCGGCGTCCTCCCGAATGCGAAGCCAGAACTCGACGTCGAAATCATTATAGACGGGAGAGGAGTGGTGACAAGGAACGGAATGGAATTCTGCCAATGCGTTTTGAAAGAACCATCCTGGAATTGCCCTGGTGTAATTTTGGGAAATCATTGAAATCGAACTCTGGATGGTTGGACGGGGATTTGAACCCGCGTCTTCCAGAATGCAAGAACCGAGAGCTACCACTTAGTATAAAGATAGAACCGTTACCACTGCTGAGGGATGGTTTCTTTGCTGTTTTAATCAGATTCTAATTTTTTTCAATGATCCCAGCACGGATAACTCAATGGAATGAACTTCCAGTTCTAAGCCAGAGACTCAAATCTAAAACTGTGAAAGCCTCACTAAAATATATTCAGCAGTATTTAAGTTTTGTTGGATATTAGCTTAAAAGATTTGATGTTCAGGACGGATTTTAATTTCCTTATCTGGTCCCAGATGACGTAACGTGATGAGACGTGCCTCAGGTTTTAAGCCAAATCTTAAGCTTTCAAACAGTGAAAAAACCATCAAAATCAGTTTAGCAAGGTTCTATTCTGATATTGCGCAAGTAAAACTTTCCCAGTCACGATCTCAAATCATTATTGAACGGTCCACATAATTTCTTCTTTACAGCTAAATACCTTCTGGACATACTAGTCATTTTCATTCCCGATGCCAGGTGTATATCTTCTGTGATAATAAAATAAAAAATTTACTATGCGACTTTTATTATATCTAAATTTCTCTGCGCTTTTTGTCCTGTATCTGCTTTAAGCAAGCTTTTATTATTATGCTATATAATCCTCTCGGGTATCCAGCCGGATGGTGTTGTATAAACACAACGTTTTCACAGCTAGCTCTGCTGTCTTCTTCAGGTGTCAGGTCTCTTCTAGCTGTCGCAAGCTGACTGTCACCGCCTAGACTAGATTATCATTATTATTATTAATTCTTATGATCAGGATTTCTTAGCTGCTAGCAGTACCATGTGATCTGCAGACCCTTTACATCACATCTTATTGTACCGAAACATTCTGCATTCATCTCTTCCAGACAGCAGTTGGATGCCTAATACGCCGCATAAAAGACATTGCCCTATTCTGGGAACTCACTTGTATGGAGCGGCTGTGTACTGTGAAGGTCGGAGGAGGGCGTTATGCGATCCACGGGCGAGCTTCCGCCGTCCGCAATGGGCAGCTAATAGTCTCCTTGTGGGCAGAGCACGCACATCCTCGCTGCGACGCGGGCGGCCCTAGGAGCTTCCAGAACACCTGTCGCCATCGCAGACACGGCTTACGAAAGACATGCTCTCACTTTCCTTGTCTACATACAAATCACTAGTGCCTCTCTACAGGTACCAGATTACTCTTCGCGAAACCAGAGGGACAACTACAAGGAAATGGAATTACAATTTTGCTTTGCCACTGTGTAGGAAGTGATTGAGGCGATGGCTCCGACGGTTCCTTACGTAAGTAACGTCATGGCCCATTTGCTTCTCGTCGCTCAATAAAAACCTAATAAACTTTTCTAATGCCAACAAGAAGTCGTAGAACCCTAATCTACTACCATTCGCTGCAAATGAAACCGTGAAGTTAGTTTGCAATAGTGACTGACCATTAAGTCCAACTCAGGGGTTCGGTAACCTATCAAGCAGCTTTTATTTCCCGACATGTCGATAACGCTACATGCTACCATTGAGTCTGCTATTAAATGAACATCAATGATCCCTCTTTTCCGCTGTAATGCCTGGTTCTCGGAATAGAGTTCAGAATTCTAGTCTTCTATCCATTATATTAAGGTCTGAAATCAGAAATGACTATCTAAGGTCTATATCTTAGACCAGTGTTTTTCAAATTTACCGACCCCCTGGTCTGTAAAAAAAAAAAACCCAACTATATTAGTGATTTCAATAAAGACGTATTGAGATTATACTTACTGATCGAGAAATGAAATGCTGTGCAAGGTAGTCGCGAGTACTCTGTGGGCAGTGATATTTTCTTTGCCGTGGTGGCGGCGCGGGAGGCGAGCGAGGATAAAATTGAGTGCCCAAAAGATCTACGCAGCCTTCCACCTCTGCTACAAGTTCCAGTGGTGGAAACAAATCAAAATCAAACTTTATGACGACAAATAACTGAAATAAGACACAACCACGATTCAACAATTTCATTATCATCTTCTTCCGTCTCCAGTTTCCCGGGTGTGGCGTAAGAGCGCTCGCCACCTTTGCCTGTCCAAGTACGTTTCCTCTTCTTGGAGTATTGACCATGATGCACTTTTCTCCTGTAGGTCCAGTTTCATAAGATCTGGGCCGGTCTCTTGGTCTTTTGTCCTTCAGTTCTTTCTCCAGCCATATCCTTACTGTTCTTGTTGGGTCCATCCGCTTGACTTGTTCCAGCCATCGTAATCTTGCTTTGGCAATTTTTCGCTGAAGGGTATCATTGATCGGAATATGTTCACGGATCACTTCATTCCTGATCTTGTCTCTTCTGGTTTTCTGTAGCATTGATCTTAGGTACTTCATCTCGGCCACCTGGAGTCTGTTTATATCTCTGCTGGTAGTGGTACATATTAGGCTGTACGTTGTAATCGGCAAGAAGTATTAACTATACAGTGAGATTTTGGCTGTAATTGGAATATGATTGTCCCACAGAAGGTGCCTAACTTGATGGTAAAACTGAGCTCCTTTTTGTACCGTATTGGTAATTTCGCAGTGGGATCGACTGTCAGAGGTCACTTTACTGCCAAGGTACTGAAAATTATCCACCTGATTCAATTTTTCACCATCCAGATAAATAACAAGCTTCATATTCTGTCTGCTGACAGTCATTACCACTGTTTTTTTTGCGGCTTATTTTAAGGCCAAGTTCTTTAAAATGATTAAAAATTCAACAATTTGTTAAAAAATAAACAGGCAGTCTTCTCACTGAAAATTTTTAATGTATTGTAAAATCTACAATCCTTGCTTTTTCCATTTACCTGGCTTTCGACCGCTATCCCCCCCCCCCCCATCCCGAGTATTGACGACACTGCTAAGGGTCGCGACCACAGGTTCAAAATCATTGTCTTAGAATATCGAGCACCAGCAAAATATATCCTTAGTCTCAACTTGTTTGTTCGGAAGACCTCGCCTGTTGTTCTGCAGTTGGAATCGCTCATTAAGTCAGCGTGCAGGGTAGCCTACTTGTTGTTGTCGTTTGAGCTGTAAGATGCATTGAGAATCAGCTCATTAGCGACCAACAGTTGACACATCGGAAGTTTGGAGAGCGGAGAAAGCTGCCTGGCTCCTCGCTTCGCCTCGCTTGTTCGTTCACCTCGATTGCATCATCAGATCACCCGGTGGGGCCGGTCAACGCTGAAGCATACAGAGTAAACATCAGCTTTGCAGTTACACACTAACTGTAATGGTGGTCCCGAATATAGTGACTGGCAAGTAGGACTATCGCAATACCCTCTAGTTGGGCGTGCATTTTAAGTCCTTCAGCGGTTGTGGTTGGCATTGGACAGGCCCCAGTTTGAATTAAACGTTACGCTCATCTTGCAAAGTCTTTAGTGAGTGTACAATATGTGCCACGAAACAAACAAAAATACACGAAAAATTCAGCAGCGAAACTGGATGTGCCATGAAACAAATCCAAATTCACGTATAGTACAGCAACGAAATTCGATATGCGGACAGTATTTTCAAAAATAGCATGAGTGGTGGCGAAGAATAACTACAATATCTATTTTCTAGAAAGAAGACAGAACTGTCCCAAGTAGTTATAGAGGAATTAGTATTTTGAATGCAGGTTATAAAATCTATGCCAGGATAATCAATGCTAGACTGCAACCAATAGCAGAACTTCAGAATGGATTTAGGATAGGATGATCTTGCTCAGATAATATACATATTGTAAATAGAATTATACAGAATAGGGGGAAATAGACCTATCTACATACATTGCATTTGTGTAGTTTGAGAAGGCAAAGTAGATTGAAAATTGCTGTGTACTTCAGCGCAATGGATATCCGAAACATATTATAGAATTAGTGAAGAGTTGACATTTTAATACAGATATACTCCTCAAAAAAAACAATTTTCAGATATTAACAATTAACAAATCTGTAAGACATGGGTGTAGCCTTTGTCACACTTAGTAACGTATCCTACTGGTGACAGATGGTACTGAACATGGATTATAAAGAGCATTCGACAAATTGCAAGTAAGTTCAGAGCACTACAACATGAAGATATCTGCGAATACAACAACAAAAAATGACTTTCTGTGGTCGAGACCCGTCAGAGCAAAAATGGTTGTAAATAACCAACTGGTTGAACAGATTTCGAACTATAACTACCTTGGTTTGTGACATCACATATAGCGTATGCAAAGATATTGATAGTAAAGTGAACAAGTGTCAGATTATGGGCGGAAAGGTAGCTAAAACCTTAAGAAATAGGTTGCGCAGAGATATAAAGGAAGAAAATTTATAAAATTATGGTAGTTCCTGTCGTTGTAATGAAAAGAATAGAGAAAAGCCGCATAGGAGCAGCAGAGAGTAAGTACCTAAAATCTGTAAAGAGGTGCAAAAGACTAGATCTAATAAGAAACGAGACGATAAAAGAGGAGTAGAAAATACGCGGTATAATTCACAAGATAGATGAACATAAAATTACTGCAGAGACCATCTGTAAAGAATGGGTGATACACGAAACCAACATAGACCGAAAGGTAGAAATATGATAGACCAAGGAAGAAAAGGGAATGATCCCTGAAGCCGAACAGGCGAACAGCCCTAACCATTGTGTGGGAAGAAGAAGAAGCATTTATTTATGTTATTGTCAGCCATGCTTCTGTCTGAATTTGGTACATTTATCGTTGAGTGTACTTCATATTTTGGACTAGAACAACATTTTTATCTTGTTTATTTTACTTGGGGTTTTATGGCTACTCGGCGTTGAGGTAATAAGACTAAGGAATGGGAAGAAATTCGTCCATGGCCTTCTGAAGGAACAATTCCAGCATTGGTCGTAGTGATGTGGGTAAATCATGGAAAACAAACTTCGGATGACCTTATGGGATTTGAAACCCGTCCTTTCGAATTCCAGACTCGAGCAATTACCACTTCCCCACCAGGCTCAATATTAAAACGACAGCTAAAGACCGTAAAAGCAGTAAGGATTCCGAGGCGGGTGGTGTAACTATTAGGACATGAGCTGGCATTCAGAAGCATCTGATTTTGACTCCCGGTCTGACTAACCAGATTTCTGTTTTTTGTAATTTCCTCAGTCATTCCAGGTGAATGCCGTGATATGTCAAACACACTGAACTGCAGTTTTTGACTCTAGGCTGTAATGATCTCGACTTAATCTACATTAAAGGCCAAAAAGCCACTAGCTGGGGTTAACTTAATAAATATTAACAATTGTTAGTACTGTGAAAGCAATGTTTAATATAGATATTAAAGGTGTCAACATTTTTATTCAGTAGTCGAGAGTTGTATAGCAAAATGTCCATCAGTATTATGGAGTAGAACAACTGAGCAGTGAAACCACTATTTCCTTGCCGGACACTGTAGAGTAAGGGCTAGGACGCTAGGCTCACAAAGTGAAGTTGCCGGTTCGAGTCTGGCCTAGGGCATGGGTTCTAAGTCTGTTGTTCATAGAGTGCAGATCCATTAACTTGTGTTAAAATGATAAACAAACTTAAGATAAGAGGAAAACTGACTGTGCCTGGCAGTATGTCAAAAATGCCATTAGCCATTTTATTTTTATCTCATAATCTGTTCCAATTTCTGTTTTCAATGTTTTTGCGCCCTCTGCTGACCTCGCATGAGAATACAATGTCCTTGCTTCGTCAACGAAAATCCCAGGGGAGGGCAAATGAGTTTTATCTAATTGGGTGTCCCGTATGTAAGAGTGATGCCAGGTAGAAATACGACAACCGGAGCGAACCAGAATTGGCCAGCTCGATCCGGTGGAGGAACAAGGCCAGGGTGTGTGAGAGAAAGAACCGGCTATACTGTCTTGTCTGTCTTCGGCGGCTAGTGAGGTTACCTCCGCTGTCCAGAAAGCCGTTCTGCAGATTGTCCTGGTGTGCTGACCCATCGTCGTAAACAGTGCCACAGCTGTATAATAGGACAGACGTTATTTTCATTTTGTCAAAGATCAAAAGGCCATCCGTAAGATAAAACTTCCATACTATTATAAATTTGAAAACGCACTGCGTCTGTATGCCTTTGTTCAAGCATCACGCATAAAGTACAGAACTAAATTGGATGGAGTTTTCACCGTTTGAAATATATGGTTTAGCTTAAAATATGTAAGTCTAGGTGAGCGAGGAACGGAGTAAGAAATTAGCATTCGTTCGTACAGGCAACAGAAAGACGTCACAGATCACACTGAATCATAGACAAACACACTTTTACGAAATACCCACCAAAGATCGCACTACAACACAGATAAACATGACTACCTTTGGATTCTGTCAGTATTGTTTTTTGACTATGTAAGGTTGGTTATTTATTTCTTCACTTTTCACGGAAAGGCGCCACAATCACACTGCATCATAGATAAACACGTCTTTACTAAATAACCACCAAAGGTCACGCTACAAACAAATAAACATTACACCCTTTGGATTCTGTTAAAAAAATTTTTTGGCTACGTAAGGTTGCTTATTTATTTCTTCAGTTTTCTAAAATATATACGGAAATTTTTAAATTATTGTGTCAACTTTTAATATTACAATAAACATACCGACATTGTGGGATTTAATTTCCGGTAAAGTTGACAAAGACAATACAATACAAACACTTTGCTGGTAGAAGTAAAACAAAAGGCAAACGCATTACTACGCAAGGCAAGATCCACGAGCACAATGCAGCGGAAAAATTCAAATTGTCTATAATGTGGCAAGCTACAATCCTTCACGCTAAGCATGCGGGGAAATGTAATGTGTAACTGTTTTATATTTTCTATGATAATGTGCCATATAACAGTAAGGCAACTACGCAAGAATTTTTGGTAGTAAAACTAGCTATTTGCTCCGTTAACCGATCAACTGGTGAGAATCTGTCTGACTCTCCAGCTACTTTACTTTTCTAGAAACTCGAACACCGTCAGTCATTCAGCAGCTAGATAAGTGGCCGTTCTGGATGCTCGGATTGGAGAAGAAAATGTTCTGTATCATCGGGATTTTATTTCCGACATTTTAATGCATTATTATTAAAAGGATACGTCTGACTTTAGAGCTATCCTGCAGATTTCTTATCCAATATACAGCATCTAGAAACAATAAATTTTCAATTAATTTTGCCATTGATTTCATTAGCCACTGTTAATCTCGGTTGTTTATGGTCTGGAAGGGTAGCAGAGTAAACGTCAAAGACCATTCACACCCTTCAAAATATTAACGTTGTTAGAGTTCTTCGATGGCCAAAGTAAGACTTCGTTTTGTCCAAACATTTTTTTAATATTATTTTTATGCCACCAAATATAGTGCATTACTTTCAGGGCTAAACTCACATTTCTTGCAGCTGATTTTCGATTTCTTATTTGAATGAAGGTAATTTTTAACTAAATATTGTTTTTGTGGCGTCTTGTACTCGCTGTTATGTATAAATATCTTTAGTTGGCAATAGTGTCACAAAGGCAGACTTTGTTAATCGATTCCTTTCTTAATTTATTTAACAGAATTGTGTTTATGGATGTAAATCCGCGTTATAATACGTGAAACAAGTGACTGATAATAAGGGATCTGCTGTTATGTAAGAAGAGAAGTTTGATAGCAAAACTGTAATAGCAGGATGCAGTTTTTTATACTTGGTCCAGGAAACGGAAATGGACTGACAGGCATGACATATAACGGACTGTGTTTGCGTGTTCGTTTTTCAACGGAAAAAATTGGTAGGGCCATCTACCTACTTTCTACTAAACCTGTTTTTATAATAGATAACCTTCGTTTATTTAGTAAACTTTAATACAATATCATTCATCTGCGCTTTACAAATTAGTCTTATTTGACTTTGGTTAGAAAAAAGCCTGAACTAAACAGTTTGCTGAGTTTCTAGTAACCGAGCGGGGCGGTGTAACGGTTAGCGTTCTCGCCTCGCATTCGGGAGGACGGCGGTTCGAATCCCCGTCCGGGCATCCAGATTTGGGTTTTCCATGGTTTCCCCAAATCACTCCAGGCAAATGCCGGGATGCTTCCTTCAAAAGGCCATGGCCGAATTCCTTCCCATTCCTTGTCCCCATCCTTGCCCCCCATCCTTTCCCGTCTCTAAAGACCTCGATGTTAACAAGAGACGTAAAGCAGTTAAAAAAAAAAGTTTCTAGTTGAGGTGGTGTGTTACGAAAATTTCAGTGTGTGCAGAAGCTGGTACGCTTATAATTGAATCGTGGTGACTCATCAGAACACCATACACAGCACGGCAGGTAGTTGCCTTTTACTTCTCTGCGTCCTTGAACAAGTGGCAATACTTCGGCTGTTCATCCTTCTGCCTGCAGCATTATTCAATCCTTAAACTAGCTCTCTATAACTCTTTGAATACCGGTTGAAATCCGACACTTCATTAGAATATTCATAACGCTAAAACTTAGGACTGGCGATGCTCTCTTAATTTTGGCATCTCTTCTTCGGAAAACAGTAGAACTACCAGTAAAAATCTTCCAAGCAACAGCTAATATTTTTTTAAAAGTAATAACCATAGCATTTGAATGTAAAATAAGTGTTATTATTTTTGTAACCTTGTATTAAATAGCATCTGATATACCTCTGCAATGCGGTTATTATACGAAACAGTAAATTCCTGTGGTCTTGCGATCTGGTGACAGAGTTTTGGTTTGCTGCGCATTCAGCCTCTGTCTTAGCTGGAACTACAATTTAACGTGGAATCTGAACGATGGTACGTCTTAGTACAGCTCATGTGATCAATTAGAACTCCAAATTCTATCTGGATTTCAACCGAGGACTTAGAACTTTGAAAACAAACGCCTTATTACCTTTCAATTTGTTCATAATGCTTAGTCAAATAAATCCACAATTAAATAAAAAGCCAGAGTCCTTAAATTATCCAAATCCGTTTGTAAAAAAAAAAAAAGAAAAAAAAAAGCATGAACCAAAATGTCACTATGCAAAAGACAGAGTATACGCCAAATGACCAAATTTTTAAGAGATGTCTCTCCATGATCCATTACTACATTTATTCTATCATAATGTTTTATTACTTCCCTTAATAGAATTGATAATTCTGTGGATATAAGCGTTTCAGTTCTCTTTTATTTATTCCCTGGAAGGTGCGAATTTCAATTTCGTTATTTGCATCTTCAAAAGACTCATTCACGCGTTAATTGCTTTTGTAATAAACGAGGATAAGTATACATTCAGCTCAAGGATTATATTATTCAATAATCTAGAATATGCTTTACCAGACTATTTTAAAACCTATTAGCGTAGCATTTTTTATTTTTTATTTTTAATAGACGATCGAAATTCGGTGTAAATACTTGAAATGTGGTCTGAAGTATGAAATTAATTCACTAACATGTTAATAGTAAATAATCCTATTAGCACCAAACTTTATTAAGTTACAAAATTCGATATTAAAGTTGGAAAGAAGAATCATTTGTTTAAAAACATTCTGTCAAAAATTGGGATTTACGTCACCATAAACCAATACTAATAATCTTTCTTCTAGTCAGTTTTGCCGCCATCAACGTCTGTTTGGCGTATAGACCTTGTTAGTAACAAATTTAGGGAACATTAAGTGAACTTCCGTTTAGTTTATGGACTGTTTTTAACGAAAGCTAAAACGGAAACACTAAGATTCAAATGAAATGCTATCAATATCTGTTGATATTTATGCCTTTTCTCATTAGCTGCTTTAGTAATAAGGGTTTCTAGTGGTTTTTCCGTCTAGTGCAGCTAAAGAAAAAAACTTTGTTTTCATTTACGCGTTTCGATTATTTTTTCAATCATCGTCGGTACCCTACAAGAACATGTTTCGATGTTGTTATGGTATGTTTATATAAATAATAAAAACTCTAATCTGCTATTATTTATGTAAACATATCGTAACAACATCAAAACATGTACATAACTCGTTCCAGGACACCGAGGATGATGGAATAAATAATCGAAACGCGTGTGCCAAAACAAAGTTTTTTTAGTTATCTCCACTAGACGAATAAACCACTAGAAACACTTAGCTGCAATGACAAGTTAACTGTCAAGTTTCGTGTAAGCGTGATTTTAATAGAATTGTTGCCGTGTCCTACACCACCCATTCAGAGAAGGATACACAGACATCCTGCTGAAAACAGTTAAGCGGTGTGAGGAAACTGGAACCGTAGCTACAGTTTTCACGCCGTTATTGCAATGTGTTACAGACAGTTGTTGTGCAAGTAATTGAAGGCTGGAAGCACGTCCCAGACGTAGTGCCCCCACTGCTTGCTCCGCGTTCCGTTATTCGAGAGCTCATTTCTAGGAAAGTCGACGAAACCGACAGCCAGTTGGCTTGTGGCGTCCTGGGATACCACTGCGGCCATAGTGTGCGGGATGGCAAATAAGGACAACCACTTGAGGCAGCCACTTGAGGCAGCTTAATACATTCTGCATGACGAAATCGTGTATGACTCTCGGGAGAGATACAAAAATAAGTCTTAATTACAGAGGATTTTTTTTCTGTTCTAACCCTTCCTTTTTATTTTCTTTCACCTATAAGAATAATTTTTACAAGATTATTTCTTAAAAAATACTAAATTAATTTTTCCCTCGTTAGAGTCACTAAGGTAGCTTAATAGAAACCATGAAAACAGGGTCAGATGGGGGGGGACTAGGTCTCGAGCATTTATACTGCCGAGTAAAAAAAAACAACAACTTTATTTTATGTGTTTTTGGTTGGTGTAAATGTAAAGACATGTTCGGAAACAAAAGTAACGCAATAGAAATTGTTATACTAACGGTTGAAACTAATGGCTAAGACCGGATGGTGTGGCATACTGATTTGTGATTGAAAAACAAAGCGGTAGTATTGGGTCCTATAGCGTAGTGAGTGGGCGGTAACTCGTGCCTGGTATTCGCTTTTACACGAGTTCAGAAACCCGTCCGGCCATACGGATTTCGGTTTTCCGTGATTTTCCTAGATCAGTCCAGGATATTCCTCTGGTATGGTTTCTTCAAAAGGCCATGGCCGAATTCCTTCCCATTCCTTGTTCCAGTCCTTTTTCGTCGCTAGTGACCTAGACGTCGAAGAAACCATAAAGCCAGAAGCAAAAAAAAAGGGCTCTCCATTTACGAAGGCTATGATCTAAGCCACGGCTCTAATTCACCGTAATGGCCCGCTTTCTTTAAGGCGGATGTTTCTCATTACGCGGAGAGTGAGGAAGCGATCTCTTGTTTTCAGACTCTGGCAACAGTGTGCATTATCGTGACTGAAACCTGAACTAGAGAAAGATAGAAAGAGAAAATCACCGCACATTATGTGTACATATATAATTGACGTGGACTTGTACGACTATATTGTAAGACGTAATTTCATGTTTCGATAAATCCACAGTTTTCGCAAGGATTTAATTTATTTTTTGGGTAGCGTGAAGTAATGAAAATACAATGAATGAGCTGCAGATCAAGTCTTAATCCGGAGGCAAAGTTTGCACAGTTTATCCATCGTTTACCAACTTTTTATAAAGCTGACTTCTGACACGTTTATGCCGAGTTTTTCATGTATTTAACTAGATACTAATTTCTCAAGCGACAAGGTTCGTAAGACTTTTGTTATACTCTGTATTATTTCGGGAATCCCATAAAGTCTGTCAATTTTCTATGGTTTTGCAGACGCCGTTTATATCTGAAAAGATGACGTCTCTTAATCTTACCACAGAAGTAGTAATATCTTCTGAATAATATATGTATATAAGCAACTCGCAAATATCCTGAGATATTTCTCGGCTTAGGCATACAATTTCAGAATCCAAAATTGTTAGCATCCCACAGAAATAGTTTTGGTTAAAATCATACTTGAAACGCAAAAATTCTGCAATATATTTTTTTTTTAAATACTTTCTACCGTCAATAACAACAGCCTGTTCACTGAGTAGTGAATGATTCAAACAGTGAGTTGTACTAGTTGTCTTCAGTTATTAACAATTCAACAGCGCTGGAAGAAGTGATTTTCAGGTTAGCTTAAGATACAGTTTGTTGTGTTGAGGTGGAACTGTTTCGCTGGGAGAATGCAGTTGGAAGTAAAATTGAGAAATAGTTACCTCGATGTGGGTTGATTTCCAGGAAACCATATTCTTATTTCGATGTTTGCCGTAGTCAGTACTTAGACTTATAACTTGTTCAAAAACTTTCTAAAGAGTTCTCAGTAAGTAATTTAGAAGTCATGCCGTTCTTCTTCACTCCAAGGCTCTTCCTGGAAGATAATTAACGGGCTGACCTCAAGTTACCGAGGTGGCCACTTGAAATGGTAAATAGAAGATTTTTCTCGAGCATAACTGTTGATCATCGAACTTTATAGTATCATAGAATTTGTTTCATTAGAGTCTGGATTCAAGTTGATGACACGTTTCATAAGCAGCACTTATTTGATCACAAAATGGCTCCACAAATAAAACGAGCAGGACCATGTAAGCAGTTGCTGCTACGTTATTACATCACCACAAATATGCATTACTGAAGTCTATTACGCAGACTGCGTGCGTGGCAACTGAAAATTTTTTTGAGTGTTCACCGGTAACTACCTTATGACTTGTGATAAAACAAATCCCTTTCTAAGTGGTAAAATTCAGCTCTAACCTACGTTTTTTCGCTACTTTTACCGTAACAAACAAGGGAGCGTCCATAAACCACGTAGCTCCATTTGGTCCTGTGAACCCCCCCCCCTCCCTCCCACAAAGCCCTTCCCCCCCTTCCCCCCACGTAGCACGTAGCTTTTTCCCCCTTTTGATTCCAGAAGACATTTTGTACTGATTTCTCCTGTCAGACTATTGTAAATTACATACGGAGATAATTAAATGACGGAAATAAATATTCACATGCTGTTGTGTGTTCTGTTCCTCATTTTAACTGTGAAAAATGTTATGAAATGAAAGCTACGTGGCCTGGCACTGGAAACCTCCCCTTCCCCCAACGTAGCTCAGCGTAGCCTTCCAGCCAACCCCTCCCCTCCTGGACCGAGCCACGTAGTTTGTGCACGCTCCCCAAGTGGGAGGCAATCAGAATACACGCCGATTAAATCAGACTCGCAGTGAAACAGCAAACTTTGGATCTCTGCATGGAATTATAATTGATTTTTATTTTAAATCTCTCCCTCTGTTTTTGTGGTGGTTGCAATTACTTCAACATAGTCCGTTAAAAATTGTCTATTGTTATGATAAATTTTCGAAGGAAAGCACAATTTAAAAAAAGAATAAAGTTTATTTATTTATTTGTTTGATACATTTCGTGATTTAATACGTTTCGTGTAAATTTTATATATATATATAATATATACTATTTCTTATATTTTGTCAAAAATGTTTTAGGTTATGTTGTTACCTGTTTCTAGTAAATGCTATAGATAATAAATCGTAAACATCAGATGCTATTCTCCTTACATGAATTACATTGAATAGTCGTAAATAAACAATTAGCAACATGTAAGTTTAAACGAGAGTAGCATATATCTCTGCCTTCCATTGTAATTTTCTAATTCTGCCCTTTGTATGTGTGTGCAGCTACTTCTCTAACAGGCAATTGCCCTTTATTTTTTTATTTTTTTACTTGTGGCTTTCCGCCACGTCGACCTCGAGGCCATTACAGGCGGGATGGGACTGGGGACAAGGAACGGGAAGGAATTCGGCCAAGGACTTTTGCAGGTAACATCCCGGCATTCGCCTGGAGTGATTTGGGGAAGCCATCGAAAATCCAAATCTGGATGTCCAGATGGGGATTCGAACCGGCGTCCTCAAGAATGCAAGGATAGAACGTTAACCACTCACCACGACGCTAGGTAATTGCCTTTTAACAGGCATCGCAATATAAATGCAAATAAAATCAAATGCAGTTCGAGAATCGCCGAAGTTTGCCGGATATTCAGTTTCTAGATTCAACTCATCTCTTTAAGGTTTCTACTTCTTTTTACTAAATAATAATTGGTTGTTAGTGGAAATATTATGGGATTGCTTCGTTGGTGAATACATGACGAACTTTACCTCGATAGGAAATTAGATTTTTAAATTAATGAGTATTTCTAGAAATTATTCCGGTGAATTGTTGGCCGTAAGATTATGAGCCATGTTATTCTCACAGTGGAACGGCTGACTCGGCAGCTTGCTAAGCAGACGATATAACGAGTGCGGAAGAGCGGTGCGTTGGCCTGAAGAAGGAGAACAGGAAGCGAACGGCGGAGGAAAGTTGCAGCTATGCTCCTCGGAAAACCCGACCAGCCTTGGAGACAGCAGTAGGCGTCTCTCATAAGTTACATCCGGAGATCTGGGGATTTCCTACCGTGACATACAAGTATGGCACTCCGTTCGTTAGCTTTCAACTCATGTTTCAGATTTATCTCTAACTATTAAAACAAATAATAACTTCTTAGTTACATTCCTACGTCGGTGAAAGGTCCCATGCAAGTCGCTTTAGTCGTTACAGCAAACGATAAGCATTTGTGATCATTGTGGGAAAACATTTATTGAATTGCCAGACTTCCACACTCACAGTTGTCTACTACATCATATTTTCGATATATACCTAAAAAAATATTTTCATCCTAATGTTGTACCATTCCTCCCTCTACAAATCGATAAATTCACAGAAAATATCTCATACGAATATATTTCATTTGTGTGAGTGGTGGGATCTGATTTTAGATTATATTAGACTTTTTTATTTCAAAAGAAAAAAATTGATACATGCTCACGAAAATAGTCTCGGGTTCTACCATAATTTTTAGTGGAATTATTTTAATCTTTACCCCGGATAAGGTTTGGTTTATGTTTGCGTGGAACACTGCAATAGTCCCCTCTTTCGGATTTTCTGCTAAACAGTTGGTCCAGAAGTAACATAACTGTCCGTCGTAAATTTGGAAAACTGACATAGCTGTGGCCAGAAGTATTGGCGGGCGGCTTCAAGCGCACTTAACAGTTAAATTCACCTGTTAGCTTGTAGTAATAGTTTGTGCGTTGACGCTCGTACTAGGCAACACAGGACGCTCAGCGTTGCCATTTTCTAGTATTAGAGAGAGAGCGCAACGCGAGAATGTTCCGAAATGTGGCAACAGCGTGATTGCACCCACCCACCAATTTCCCTGGTCACAGCTTATAATATGCTTCCTTCTGGAGGTTCCTACCAAACCTTCCCGTTGTGGACTAGTTAACTAGATTTCAAGATAAAGCACTCTCTGATATCTTCCGTGTTGTATTCTTTAGAGCCAGTTGGGTATTATAGATTAAATTTAGATTTTTTACTGTCGCTGATACATTTTCCTCGAAACCTTCAAGTCTTTTATTTCAACCGGACCATAGCAATCAGAAAGACGCGGATTTGAACCACAGCCCTGCCATCCAGAGTTTGGTTTTCCATTGTTTTCCGAGATCACTCCAGGTTGGTTCCTTTAAAAGTTTCTGAGCGTATTTCTTCCCGTTCTTTGTCCACTGTCCTTTCCCGCTTCG
This sequence comes from Vandiemenella viatica, assembly GCA_031002005.1. NCBI lineage: Eukaryota > Metazoa > Arthropoda > Insecta > Orthoptera > Morabidae > Vandiemenella > Vandiemenella viatica. The sequence continues at coordinate 244,880,436 of JARYHS010011408.1, read as the reverse complement.
ACGTAGAGGGACGAAAAAGCAATAGTTCTGTAAAACCACTGACATTAATGAATGAGATTATTTTCCTTAGAACACAGAAACAAAAAATGGGGGATTTTAAGGTACTAATATTTTCATGACCAATCGGAGGAGGAGAGATGCAAAAAGAATGCGTATCAGATTCGAATCACAAACTATGAAGTCGTGAGCCCTTATTCTCGGGCGCTGTAAATCAAGTGAAGAGATGTATGCAGTGTGTTACGCAAGTGGAGTGTAGGAAGGCGAGGCTGTGTTGACCAGCTGACCGTTATCCCGGCCGGCTCACCTTGCTGCAGCGCTTGCAAGGCCGGCAGGCCGCTGCACCGCTCAACCAGCAGCCAGCTGACCGGGAGCACAACGCGTCAGCGCGCTAACACAAATCACCTCGCTGATCGAGAGCACAATGCGCAGCGGGCCATCGCCACTCAGCTCCGCTGACTGGTAGCATACCGAGACAGCGCGGGGAGGCTAGTCAACTTCGCTGACCGAAAGCACAAAACTATAGGACAGTCAACTTCGCTAGCCAGTGCCAACAGCGACAACAACCAACATCGCTGACCAAGAACTACACTAAGCGAGAACACAACAAGACAGTGCGCAAAGGTCAGTCAACTTCTCTAGCCATAAGCGCAATATGGCAGCGCGCTAACAGAAATCAACCTCGCTGATTGAGAGCACAACGCTAATGACCCCGACGTCGACGCGCCCTAAAACACCACCGAGAGCACAATACGACAGCGCGCAAAGGCTAGTCAACTTTGCTGACCGAAAGCACAAAACCATAGGACAGTCAACTTCGCTAGCCAGTGCCAATAGCGACAACAACTAACATCGCTGATCAAGAACCACGCTAACCGAGAACACAACAAGACAGTGCGCAAAGGACAGTCAACTTCTCTAGCAGAAAGCGCAATATGTCAGCGCGCTAACAGAAATCAACCTTGCTGATCGAGAGCACAATACGACAGCGCGCAAAGGCTAATCAACTTTTCTGACCGAAAGCACAAAACTATGGGACACTCAACTTCGCCAGCCGAAAGCTTAACACGTCAGTGCGGCAACAATCAACATTGCTGATCAAGAATTGCGTAATATCAACACTCAACTACGCTAACCGAGAACACAAGACAGTGCGCAAAGAGGGCGTTTATTAATGACGTGAGGTTTTTCTCAGGAATTCCGGACTCCCATGCCACGCTGGTGAGATTTAGTGAGATCTGGCCGGAACCCCTCCACCTCCCCCTCCTAAGATGACGCGCGATTTTGATGAGATTCCCCCCCCCCCCCCTGCTAATCGACCTCGCAGCTTTTTGAGACCTTTTTTAAAGTCTGTTTTCGATCGATCCCCCCTCCCCTTTGGTGAGATTTCGCTGGATACCCCCCCATTTCACCTCACGTAATTAATGGACGCCCCCAAAGGCAGGGCCGACGTTTGGAGGGGGGGGGGGTAAGCAGGTCAAAAGTACCCGGGCCACGCGGGCTGATGGGGGGCCCGATCACTGACTATAGGGGCCCTCAGGCCATGAAGCCAATATTACGCCCATTGGCGCCTGACCATTTTGTAGAGCATTTTACCCCGGGCCCGAAATTCTTAGCGCCGGCCCTGCCCAAAGTCAAAGTCAGCTTCTCAAGGTAAAAGTGCAATTCGTCAGCGCGTTAACACAGGTAAAACTCGCAGAATACAACAGCGCGCTGTTACAAGTCAAATTTGCTGAACGAGAGCAGAAGATGACAGCTCGTAAATGCTAGTCTACTATGCTGACCAAAAGCACGATACGACAGGGTGTTAACACAAGTCAGTTGAGCACAATACGGCGGCGCGCTGACACAAATCTGCTTCGCTGATCGAGAGCACTAGATGACAGCGCGCAAAAGCTAGTCAGCCTCGCTGATCGAGAGCAGAATACGACAGCATGTTAACACAACTCAATTTTGCTTACCGAGAACTCATCACGATAGCGTGTTGACACAAGTCAATTTTGCTGATAGAGCATAACTCGACAGTGCACTAAGACAAACAACTACGCTGACAGAGGACACAAGATGACAGCGCGCCAAGGCTCGTCAACTTCGCTCACTGAAAGCACAATACGTCGGCGTGCTGAACTCCAATAGTAACTATACTCTAAAGCGCATAAAGATTAGTCAACTTCGCTGACTGAGAATACACTATAGAGCAAGAAGGCTAGACAATTTCACTGACCGAACGCCAAACAGGACAGATCTGGCTGAGAAAATGTCACAACAGGATGTTTCACCATCTCTGCTTCCGCGACATGCAGCATACCGAAAACAATCAGTGACTAATGCTCATCTTTAAGTACCCCGCTATCTTCCTCCGGTCACAACGCAAATATACGAGTAGTACCAACGATACCTGCTTAGTAGTTGACTCGTCAACAGAACACCTTAATAGCAGCCAACAACAGACAAACATATCAAGACCAGACACCCATCCACAATTCGATTTTCCATGATTTACTGAAATCCGCTCTAGGAGAATCCTCCGATTTACTCAAACAAGGACGTAGCCGAATTCCTTCCTGTTACTGCTCCCTCCTCCCCCAATCCTCTCCCTGTGATTACGATTTCGGTTGGGTTTATTTCTCTTAAAAACAGTAATTTAAGTACTTATCATTTTTTAAGTAATGGATACATTAAAACTTCTGTGATTGCTTCTGAAATGTTTCAAATTACCGTATAAGAATTGTTTCAGGTTGATGTTTTTTATCCTCTGTACATTAGTGATGGGTTAGAACACGCAGCCTGCAAGCTTCTGAATGTGGCAATGGAGTTCCAGTTACGGTGACTCGCAGTCTGGTCGAGTCTGATGAACTCTGAGACAGCTGCCCGTAAAGTATTTGTGGTCTGCGGTTAACCACAGCCATCTGAAGCCAATCGCTGTCCAGCTGTCAGCTTACTTGCAGGGGGGAGTGATAAACGGGAGTTACAACGCCGCACGTGCAGAGTTCAGATGCCTGAAGCAACACAGTACCTTCCAGGATCTGTTGTATAATGAAAACACAGCCAAACCTGTTGCAAATATTCAATGAATTTATTGACCAGTTTCGACCCGCCTTAAGGGAGTCTTCTTCAGAAAACTGTAGATATTGTACATTATTAGTGCATCTGATATTCAACTTTAAGATATATACATGAAAATTTGTGGATACTCACTAGTTAAAATATATTACATAAATCTAAAAACACTTCTCAATAAAATAGTACACTTTTGTACTAGAGTCACACATTAAAATATATTATCTGGCTAACCATCCGGCAGCCAGCGTGCATCACAGAGCCAGCGTCTAATCTGGGCGGCAGCATACTGCCGACTGGCCTGTACATAGTGGCGGTAACTAGTTTAATGGCAGATGGCGCCACCTGCGACACACGTATGGATGCAACAGATGATATTTAAATTGAACAGCGTCTCGTTATACAAATGTTTGACATGCACAAAATAGAATTTTGAGGTTTCTGAAGAAGACTCCCTTAAGGCGGGTCGAAACCGGTCAATAAATTCATTGAATATTTGCAACAGGTTTGGCTGTGTTTTCATTATACAATTGAAGAAATACCGTTGCTGTTGATGCTGCCATGCTCAAGACTTCCTGGATCTGTTGCGGAGCTATCGGGTATTGGAATTAATAATAAAACCTGTCTATTCCTGAAACATGAGAGAGTTCTATTTCACTATCACTCGCTTCCAATGAAGATAGATATTTTTTACAAGGCTCGGGGATGAATTCGGCGATGGCCTTATGAACGAAACATCCAGGCATTCGCGTCGAAAGCTGGGTGGCCCGACCAGGAATCAAATCCGGGACCTGCCTAATTCCAGGCTGGAACTTTAACCACTCTCCCACCAGTCACGTTTCGATCTTAAAACAGAAAATTTACCTCTTCCTAAGCATTTAAGCTGTGGATTAGTATAGGCGAGTTCAATTACTCTTATTGTTCCGATAATGCTACCGCTAGTTTTACTAAATCTGTCTTAGGCTATGATAAGAACCTTTACATAAAAATCATCTATAAAGGGCCGTGTTACTTAAAGAATGTGCGGACAGAAAGTCACGAAGTAAACTCAGAGTTTGGTGGGTGATTTGTCAACGCCCGGGCTTGGAATTTTGCAGGACGCGGGTTCGAATTCCCATCCGGCTATTCAGGCTTCGGTTTTCCTCGATTTCCCGAAATCACTACAGGTGATTTCCTGGATGTTTCCTTCAGATGTCATGGCTGAATTCATTTCCATCCCTTGTCCCTCCTCCCGTATAATGTCCTGGTTGCCAAAAAAAGGCTTAAAGCTCAAAATAAAAACAGGTAGTAAACGCTATGAAATTGGTGAAGTTAAGGTAAATGTCACTCAGCACACCGGAGCTTTAGTTTTGTCATCGTATATTGCTTTTATGTCAGTGTTGATTGGTGAATCGTTACGGCATTAGGTCACGCTAATATTGTAATAGATGAGTAAAGGATTTGTGCTAACTCAGTGTCTCCGTCGTAACAATTAATTGGTATGCGAGGCGGAGAGGAACTTACGTTGCATCACAGAACAACCATTAAAAACGCATCAGCGTAACGTTCGGAATAATTATTGCATGAGAGTAGTGGATAACTATTGAGTTATTATGCTAAACGTTACTAATTGTTCCAGTAACAAATGGTAACAATTTTCTTAGGTTTACAAATCCAGATCACCTCCACATAGTACACCTTGGGTCACACGAAAAGGCTAAAACTAACTGTCGGTAATCTTATCATCTATCATTACCGATGTACTGGTCATAAGGGAATGCTTTAACTATATAATTATATACATAAACTATAAAGTCAATAAGGAAAACACATCGCGAGTACTCAAGTGATTAAGTGTGAATAACCTTAGAGAATTCGTTAACTTAATACGTCGAACTGTTGTAATCGATTTTAACGTTCTGGCATCGCATTCGACAGGACATGGATTCGAACCCCTCCCGGCCATCCAGATTTGGATTTTACATGGTTTTCTCTAATGACTCAAGGCGAATGCCGGGATGACTCCTTCAAAAGGCCATGGTCGAATTCCTTCCTGTTATTTGCCCTCAGATCTTTCACACCTCTAATGATCTCGACGTCGACGAGGCGTAAAACCATAAAAAGTTATCGATTCTTGACAAATATGCGAAGCTTCAATCAGTTTCATTTTTAAAAAAAGTTAATTTGTATTGAAAAAGTTCGATATCAGCAACATTTCATCTTCCAAACGTAAAATAATTTAACAATTCGTTTGTTATGGAAGGGTCATCTGAAAAAAAAAAAACTGCAAAGAGCAAACTCCGAGACTTTGTGTATTTGTTGAGCATTAGAATCTTTTGCCACCGACATCTATGATGGAAGCCGAGATATTTTCATACCTAATTGATATGTTAAAGTCTTTAAGCTTTTATATCCAATGCTTAACAGTTTTCAGATAGTAACAGTGACGGAGCCTTCAGGCTGGAAACTGTTTTTGTACGGACACTGGCTTCCGCGCAAGTGACGGAATGCCAGGCAGCTGCCGGCCTGTGACGAAACTCGGTGCCCGGTGCCTGCTTTCACCCGGCGACCGATCTCTCGTCGGGCCAGTCCGTCAACCTTCCTGCACCGTCCAACCGAATCGTCGCAGATTCCAGATCGAAGCTTCACCTTCCGCTCTCGCAACTATTGACAGCGCACTGCTCTTCCTGATAAATGCTCTCGTTATCAAAGTTGTTAAAGATTGTTCGCAACACTGTATGTAGGAAGGAATACGGATATGGTTGCATATGTTACATCAGGCAACGAACGGCACTGGAATAACGCTTTTGTATTTAATTTAAATCTGAAAAGGCACCTCCGTTTTTTGAGACAATTTCTGGAGACTTTACCTTTTCTTTGCCCTGTTGCTCAGTAGTAAATAGCAAGAGGGTCGACTACAATTATGAGTTATTTTTTGTGAAAAACTCTAGAACGGGCTCCCTATTTCGGAATATAGGAAAACTATACGTTCACTTTATCCGGTAGGATAATGTGGTAAGGTTAGACGGTCACAAAAGAGGTGGATTAGGCGACCCATAAAATTCTTTCAACGTGTCGTTTAAACCACAAGAAATGATGAATGATACGTGAAACAGAATTCCCGCGCTCTGTCGTACAAATGTCATTCTAACACATCCATGGAAATTTGTATTTTAGTTTTTGAAAAAATCCGTGCTTCCAATTCTCACGCTTTGTGTTTTTTGTTATTATTGTTTCAAAGGGTCAGCAGAATCTCCCAGTTTAAGTACAAGCTGTATATTTTTTTTTATAACTACCGGATCTTCAAGTGTACCTAATGTGATTATTTTCAAGTGAAACTTTACCAGCTTTTGAAACTTAAGTTTCCTAGTTTCAGTTTTTCCTACACCATGCCTGTATTGTAAATCGAATTACTGGTTCTTCCGAAAATCTCTTAACACTACTTTCTTGTATCAATTCGGTAGCTTTACAAACTCAACACACAATTCTCTTGATTGCTCGTTTGCACAAACGTCTTTTAATGTCACACTGCCTGGCACAAGAGCATAACTCAACTTGGCTTGTTCGCTACGTATGTTGACTGTGTTCGGCCTCTTTTTAAGGCCAACGGAGTGTGGGCTGTGCGAACTGCCTGTCACATGTAGCAACGTTCACGGCCACCTGCAGATACCTGCTTTTACAAGGCCGAAACTCAGACGAGACATGGAACTGAAAACCGAGAACGCATTCTTACGTTTACTGTTATGTTGTGTCGCATATTGCCCAGGTTTTGGCGCAGGGTGCCTTGTGCCTTATTTGGGTCGTACGCTAATGGTTTCACCCAGTGATGCTCGAGATAAGCCGTACGTCCTTGGCCTTATCACCCTTACGGTCGCAATGGACTGGTTATTATGCCTTGCACCGTCTTATCGCCGCAGTTAGTCATGAAACTGTCCGGCCATTATCACGAATTAAGCACCTGAACGTTCCAACTACTTCGTCCACCTCTCTGCTTTGTTCGCACTTACCGCTCTCTTTCTGAATCTGCTTTATGTTTAAAAGTAACATTTCTAGGTCTGGCTGGCAGTGCAGTGGCTAGCGCGCAGGTCTCACGTTCCTGAAATTTCCAGTTCGAATCCGAACTACGGCAATTCCGACTTTTTCTTTATATTGTTGCTGCAGCGTACAGTTACCAAATACTGGAACCTATGTAAGCACAAAAGACAACGGCTTCCAAAGACAAATACAACAAAAGAAAATTTCATGCGCATCTGCTTTAAATTACAAAGTAAAATTATAACTTTACCAGTAAAATAAATGTAAGATATCTGGACCATGAAGACATGCGGTAAAATTTAAATGTTTGTTTCTATTATGCTACTGTTAACTGAACTCAAGCAGGGCCGGCGCTAGTGGGGGGAGGGGGTAAGCGGGTCAAAAGTACCCGGGCCCGCCGGCTGATGGGGGCCCCATCAACGACTGTAGGGGCCCTCAGGCCATGAAGCCAAGAATGCGCCCATTGTCACCCGGCCGGATTGTAGAGCTAGGGCCCGAAATTCCTAGCGCCGGCCCTGAACTCAAGGCATTAGTGTAGACAAACAAGAAGAAGAAGAAAGATTTTACAAGTGTCTCCAAATGATTCATAGAGATGAGAATTGTTACCATTTTCCTTGAACTAGAGTGAAAACATGGAAGTTTTCGGCAGTTTGATTATTACATATGCGCATCTGTAAAGAAAATATGGTACTTCCTCAAATTTTGATACGACTTGAGATTATTAACATAACTTTGTTTCATTCCTCACTTCACAGCACTGCTTAGAAAAGGCATGTAAGGTTAATATTTGTAATTATAACAATAAAAGAGATGATTATAGTAATCTTTCTATTCGTGATTCACAAATAAAGCATACGTAATGTTCCTGCATATGTTCCTTTAGGGTAATTCTTGAGATGATTACTCTAAAAGTGGATCGTTTATGAAGCGAAAATAGTTTCCTGTAGGAAAGTGTTATAGTTTGCTTTGTTGCATACAGATTAATTTTTTTGCACATAACTGAAAATATCACATTTTTCGTAATTATAGTAGCCAAGCGCAGTTCATAAGTAAAATTATAAAAATTAACTGGTCTATATATTAAGCTATAGACCTCGTAATAGCTTATGAAAGGGGTGGGAATCTTTGTTTTATAGAAGAAATAATCTGAAGCTCCCGCCAGAACGTGTATCATCAAAGAAACAACATAGTGAAGACCACCAGGCACTTGTTAATTCTAAAATCCTTTTCAGAGGTACACCAAGGTCTGGTTTTGCATTGCGTGTAAAATGCAGCGAGAGAGAGCGCACGAAGGCCGAATATGACACCGGATTATACCTGCAGGTTTGGGGTGGAGGCTTCGGGCCACTGGTTTGCGACAACGCGAAGGCTGCTGTCCGAAGGCTCAATGCCCATATGTTATGCAAGGGTGGCAAGGCCGTAACCAGACATCCAGTGACGCTTCCATACTTCATAGGGGAACTCGAGCTTCAAGCAGCGCATACCATCATTCAATTACACTGTAGTTACGGGCATCAGAATTAGGTTCTCTTAATTTGTGTTGGATAGTCTTAAATACGTGATATATGTATAAACATTTAAAAAAGGCACTGTTGCAGGTATATTTACAGCTTACATCCAGCTTTAAACAGACTAGAATTTGGAATCTACGTATATAAGGAGAGTGAATGATATCATAATCCAAACTGAAACAGTGTAATGCATCTTTTAAGTACTCAAGACAGAAGAAAAAAGATTAAAGTACTGTCATACGAATTAGTTAGATATTCCTATGGGTGTCTATTGGACAATATTGGACTTTAATTTCCTTATGTCTCGTACAATAGTCAGCTGAAAATCTGATTATTAATATCATATGATAGGCTCATATCAATTCTAGCTATGCAACGTTGTTCACAAACATAGATCCAATATGAAACCGCTATATCATTACAACCGGAAACTGTACATGCATGGAAGTATAACACTAGAAACACTGAGGATGGTGGTGTAACGGTTAGCGTTCTGGCCTCGCAATCGGGAGGACGGCGGTTCGAATCCCCGTCCGGGCATCCAGATTTGAGTTTTCCATGGTTTCCCAAATCACTCCAGACAAATGCCGGGATGCTTCCTTCAAAAGGCCATGGCCGAATTCCTTCCCATTCCTTGCCCCCATCCTTTCCCGTCTCTAAAGATTATGTCATCAATCTCTCGACTGGTTTGATGCAATACACCATCTCTTTCTCTCTTGCGCTAACCTCTACATCTTAACATACCCCTTACAATCCATGTCCTCAATTATCTGCTTCATATATTCTAATCTCTGTCTTCCTCTACAGTTCTTACCTCCGACTGTTCCCTCCAATAACAAATTAACCAATCCCGCATTTCTCAAAATATGACCCACCACACTGTCTTTGCTTCTTGTTACACTCCTCCACAAACTTCTTTCCCCATCCACAATTTACAAAACACGCTCATTTCGTATGTTATCTGCCCCCCTTAATTTTCAGCATCCCTCTATAGCATTACATTTCGAATGCTTCAATTTTCCTTCTTTCTGGTATTCCTAAAGTGCAAGCTTCGCTACCATAAAGTGCTGTGATCAACACATACAGTTTTAAAAAGTTCTTTCTGAGTTCAAACTAAAAGATCTCTATTTTTCATGAAGGTTCTTTTTGCTAGTTCTATTCTGCTTTTAACACAATTCATGCTCCGGCAATCGGTTGTAATTTTACTTCCTAAGTAGCAGAATTCACCTTCTTTTCCTGTTTTTATATTTAATTCAGTAGTATTGCTATAATTTCTGCTGCATTTAATCACTTGTGTATGTTTTGGTTTATATTTAATTCAAAATCTTTCTTAAGTATTTAGTTCATGCCAATCAGTTACTTCTCAATATTCTCAGTCCGTATTGCTAACAGGACTATATCATCAGCAAACCGAAGCATACTGATATTTTCTCCCGGAACACTTATGCCACATTCAAATTTTTCTTTTAGTTCCTTCATAGCTTCCTCTACATGCAAGTTGAATATCAATGGGAATAGAGTACAACCTTGTCTCAACCCATCTTTAACTGTTGCATGTCTGTCATGACTTTTATTACAACTGCCTAAGCCTTATATAGATTACAAAGTATTCTCCCATCTCGGTATTTTAGACATGAATTCTTTGAAATTTTGAACATATTTTAATAACTGCCTCATTGATGATTCACAAAACAGGATTTGTCACTACATCAAGCACAACCGTGGTAATTATATATTTCCGTTACGATTGATTTCGAGTTATTGGTACGGGAGCTGGTTTTCTCCCTGTGTTTTACCTGTTACGAAGCATCAGGTGAAATCGTGTCCGCTCAAGGACTGATACTTTCCAAGAATCTGAGGCAACTGGGACGAGGAGACTCTGGAATGAAGTAAGATCTACTTCTGTCCTACGGCAGTCCTCGCTCCAGCCCTTACATAACTCGAAATACTAACATCAGCGCTGGAAACTTCTCCGCTTGCTGCGCGTTTCCCACCTCGTTTTTATTCCTTAATAAACGACGACATTGCGCAAGTCGAGACACGCCCGTTCATTATGGGATGGAAGACATTGCCCGTCGCGTATCGTTTATTTTTGTGCCTTGCGAATTAAGCCACATAATGGATAATCATTTAGGGAATTACTGCCAGCCAGAGATATCTCCAAGAAATTTTCTTAAATATCCGAGACGAGTAATTTAAAGTTAGCAGAGTTCAAGGCAACAACACGGCAATTTAAAACGTAAATGAAAAGTAAATCGGATTTGTAATTCTCTCGTGTCAAGATTAAAGAACGGTCAGGGTATATGTGATAAAGAGATTTTCTTTATCATGATACTTAAAAAATGTTTAACTTTTAGAATATGAGGAAACAAAAACATGATAACACATAAGTAGTTTATTTTTGCAGGAGTTTTAATCATCTTGACGAATTTGCACTGTTTGTTGATTTACTTATTGGGAAAGTTTTTTCAAACCAGAATCGTTCAGCGGATATCATAACACAAGTCTTACACAATTCATAAAGTGACAAATTTATGTTGGATTCTCAGGATCTTTAGATTATCACGACCACACATTTTACAATCTTAGATTGCTAACACAGTACGTAGTATCTTCAAAGTGGTCATTTTTACGGCATGATTGCATTGTCGTAATATTATAAATTATATGCTGATGTCACCTCCTATGTATTAATTGGGATTTCTTATTTGCTGAGCTATTAGCTCCCTCAAGGAACCACAACCTTCATCTCTTCTACAATTGTCTTGCGATGAAGCAACCTGTTATTTCATAACAAGCACTTGGAAATCTTCAATAAATAAGGCCTCAATTTTCTTTTAAAAAATTATTTCCTGTTAAATTATAACTTTGAAGTTTCGGCCATCTACTATTTAAACGAATAATAATATCTGCTACACACAGCTCTATCGTAAAAGTCCTCAGATTACATCATAGATGGCGATAAATTACAAAATCTGAAATTTCACACGTGTTTGGTGATAGTCACCCTGTACAAACAAACAATTTTTCCGAGACATTTTGTAAAGTTGTAATTAAGAGTTAAAACAAATCGATTATCCTAGAAATGGTATAGACAGAAACTTTTTAAAGAGATATATCCGTTACTATTTCCCTCAGTTCAGTTTAAGCATCACAACTCAGCATACCAAGGATTTTCATGACACTTTCCATTCCCTTCAAATTCGTGGGAAAGAGGTTGTTTTCTGCTGAGTACCAGGTCGTGTGAGAATCAGGAGAAACGAAGCACCAGAGCCGTAACAAGAGCATAGCTGACATTCTAACGATCCAACAGCCAAAGCTTGCCTCTCCGTTTAGGAAATCGGTTCTTATTTTTTAAAAGCGGCAGCTGCAAGTAGAGCCTAACATGATAAAGCTGATTAAAGCTTGTGTATGACAGATAATCTTAGAGCCATATATTGATTAGGGAGTGGTTTCTCTTCCCGATCTGGCTAATTCAGACTTCGATTTTTCTCGAATAAATCCAGGCGAACGCCACGATTTTTCCTCCAGTAACTCATCGCTAATTTTCTTCCTATTAGCTGTCAAAAATTTCCTCTCGGCTTTAATAACTTCGACGTTGACAATCGGCAAAGCCTAAATCAAAAATAAATAAAAAATTCCGATGTATCTTCGGATAAACTGGAGTCAGTATTCTAAGACTACATATATGAAGGAAGAAACTTTTAGCCATGATATTGTAGATTTGTAAATGAAACTACCGTCTCTTAATAACTATTATTTTATTTCTATAAGCTCAGACGCGTTTCGCCCTTCTGGAATGGGGCATCATCAGTGAGAGTTTTGATAGAAACAGCCACATGTTGGTTAAGAGATTAGTTGCACTTGTTTTGTAGAACATAACCTGTTCCTGCGGTTCAGAATTGCTCCTTTTATTTTGGCAACATCTCTTTTCATTGTTTTTTAAATGGTCAAAAATTTAATCACGTTTGACCTACACGCAGCTAGTTTAGTTTCGTATGTCCTATCAATAACTCTCGTAGTAATTTCAAGGATGTAAAGATCTTTGGGAAAAGTCATTTGCTGTGACGGTTGGGAATCATTACGCTCAAGTAGTTTGATATTTTCAGCTATACCGTTATATCAAATGAAAATGTACCAGAGAAGTAATGTACACTGAGTTAAGAACTTCTCCAATGTACCGTTACAGACAGTAAACAATCAGAAGCTCTGTATGTTTCACTAATTTAAATGCTGCCTGACTTGTGGACACCACAAACCACATGATTATAGTTTAAACAGGATGCAATACAATAATAACATAATTTTATGACCTTAATCTTGCGCTGTTAATGATTCTGTGTATGCCAAATGATATTTACTAAACTTTATGGGTTGCTACTTGCAAAGAACTCGGGGGTTGATACTGACTTAAGTTGCCGATGAGGATATATGGATCTTCAGAACCGGATCATTTTTTACCCATTCCTAAAGTCGAACATAACACTCGAGCGCCAAGGTCCAGTAGCCGTCTTATCAGCCCGCTTGTTTCTAGCGCACAGTTATGAGGGCTCGACTAAAGCACTTTCACTTTAACCTTAAGTGCAGATCCTCCCTGGTTTATAATTTCCTTTTAATGCTAAAAGCACTTTCACTTTAATCTTAAGTGCAGATCCTCCCTGGTTTATAATTTCTTTTTTATGCTAACTCAGTCAGTACCTGTTGCTGGAGAATCTTTCAGAAAATATATTTTTAATCACCCAACATTCAAGTTGCTCTGTCAGGTTATCATAATAACGTGAATCACCGTAATAACTGCTTACCTTGCGTATTCCACTTGCTGTGATAAAGACTGCTGCTCACTAAAGCCGACCTGCCTTGATGCAGTATAAACTAAGTCGGATTTAAACGCTTTTTTCTTACCTCATTCGTCGTCATAATGATGTAACATTAATAACCTGATAAGTTCTTGTGAATGACCTGTCTTCTGGTAGGTGCTTAGCATAGCCACGATAGTCCTGTTTTCTTCGTCATGCCTAACGCCTCAATCCAATGTATTTCCTGCATGATGAGTCTGTATACTTATATGAGATTAAAATGCAGAGGAGGATAACAAGATTTGTTTGTGGGAATTACCGAACGATGTCTTCAGTAACTTAAATGTAAATGATTTGTGTTCGGAATCATTGCTGGTTAGAGGGCGAGTAACGAAAATTGTGGGTATGTAAAAAGCATATACTGGCGATGAGCCCCGATTAAATATTGATGGAAGATTTAGATATAGCATGTGGAAGGATATAGATGACCACGGGGAAAAAATATATCAGTTGATTTCAAAGATATGGGAGTAGAAAAGTTTTCGTTTGTTGGTCGGAGAGTGAGCAGAAACAAATCGTCTAAGAGTTTTTTTTTTTTTTTTTTTTTTTATGGCTTTTGGCAGCTGAGGCCATACAGCCAGCTCAATGTGTTATATTAAAGCTTCCAGTGAATCAGTTAAATCCAGTGTTTGTATATAGTCTTCAAAGTGCGGACGCCACAGGACGGACAGGACACACACACAGACACACAACACTTAACATCCATGCCCGCGGCCGGATTCGAACCGGCGACCTTCGGCACGTGGAGCTAGCACTCGTCTAAGAGTTAAAGAACAATATATCTCAGATTGTGAAGAATAATATTTTGTCCCTGAGGGATTGGTGGATTTCAGTGACTGTGTTATCAAATTTGGGTTGATATGGAAGATAGCGACCAGTCACAATGTGTTTTATTATTATTATTCAACCATTACCGGTTTCGAGCAAACAATGCTCATCGTCAGATGGTTTGCATTAATTACGTCTTCAGATATACAGATGCAAGTTGCGAGCGTGTTTATGCGTCCTATAACAACAGAAAAGTAGCATTAAATTACTTTCATTTAACAACAAATAGTATTTTTCTTTTATTATAGGATGCATAAACACGCTCGTAACTTGCGCATATCTAAAGATAGAATTAATGCAAACCATCTAATGATGATCATTGTTTGCTCGAAACCGGTAATGGTTGAATAAACAAAATAAAAACAAATTGTGACTAGTCGCTGTCTTCCATACCAACCCAAATGTGAAGGATAACTTGTAATTAAGTGTGTTGATAAATTGTCACCATCACCAATAATAATAAATATAATGCAACAAATGTATATGAAAAATGTAACTTTGGAAATATATGTATGAAGTGTGGCCACTAATTAGATTTTACTTTAGTTGTTTTTATCTGCAAGCACTTAGTTTTACGATTTATTAATGATATAAATTTGAAAGTTAAATAATTCTTTCTCGAGAATGGCAATCTGGAAAGCCATCCATATTTCGGATTTCTGTGATCACTCCACGTTAATGACGAGATAGTTTCTACAAAAGGTCATGGCCGAATGGCCTCAACCTTCCATTTCTTTGCCGACAGTACTCTTCCGGCTCTAAAGAATTTTTTACGCCACCGTCAAGGTCACTAGAGGCAGATAGTGTTTTTTTTTTGGGGGGGGGGGAGGGTGGATGCAAGAGATCCGAAAGGAATTGGAACATAGCCTTTTTTGAGGAAACGATGAATACCGAAATCTGGACAGTTGAACCAGGAATATAGCCTTCATGCTTCGGAATGCCAAACCCTAATGATAAAATGACGTCGTATTTGACAAGCCATAA
Organism: Vandiemenella viatica; assembly: GCA_031002005.1. Taxonomy (NCBI): domain Eukaryota; kingdom Metazoa; phylum Arthropoda; class Insecta; order Orthoptera; family Morabidae; genus Vandiemenella; species Vandiemenella viatica. The sequence goes on along the minus strand of JARYHS010011408.1, from coordinate 244,865,186 downwards.
AGTCATTTCCCCCCCCCCCTTCCCCCTTTTTCCGACAAAAATCCCTCATGTATATTGTGGTCTCCATACACTATTTCTGCCTCAGATTTGTATTAAAGATATAGTTAATGTTCTACGTTCACAGATTTTTTTTTGTATTATATGTGTAGAATCAATTTATACAAGGAAAAAAAAAAAAAAAAAACAGCAGAAATTGTAATTTTGTTAATAATAACGGCGTAAATACGACCAGATACTGTTGTCATCAGTCACGTTGTACTTGGATACTTGTATGTAAACGAGTTGTGAACATTACCTACCTGACATATTCTCGTCTGTTTCCGTCAATATTACTTCTTCCACTTGAGCCAGAAATAAATTTTTGGCACTAACAAGTGTGTAACTAATTACCTTGATATTTCGAAAAATAACGCTGGTGGTTACATTTCGTATTGCTTCAAATCTTCATTCCGCTTCTGCTATCTAATTCTCAGTTTAGCAAACGCTTCGCGCCTCTGCGTTGAGACGAGTTTCTGTCCTCACAGCAACATTATGTCGGCATCCCAGCCATAATTTGCTAAGTTCTACGCAGTCGCAGATTGAAGCTAATTATATCTGGAAGAGGATAAGAGGCTGTTTCCTTGTAGCCTCCCTTAACACCAGATTGCTAAAGCCTCAAATCTAATTACTACGCAAAAACTTAATGAGATGCGGACCACATCACCGAAGCCACGAGAGGAGTTGGTATGTTGTGCTATGACCAATGCTTCGTATCTGGATGCGTAATATTAAAAATCACTAAATTAACTTATACTTTTTTAAATTGGTTCTTACAGCTCGTCAATAACGAGGTCATTAGAGCGTGGAGAGGAACGCAGACAAGGAACTGGAAGGAATTCGCTCATCTATACTTGATTATACACTGAAATGCCAAACGTTATGGGATACTTCGTAATATAGTGTGCGGACCTCCTTTTGACAGACAAAGTGCAGCAACCCGATGTTGAATTGACACAACAAGTCGTCGTAAGTCCCCAGAAGAAATATTCAGCCCTGCTTCCTCCAGATCCGTCCATAATTGTGACAATATTGCCGGTGCAGGACGTTGTGCACCAACTGACCATGCGAGCGTGTCCTAGATATGGAACTATTTTGTCCCAGTGGCAGGGTATATTGTTATCCTGGAAAGGTCTGTCGTTGTTTAGGGCATGAAAGCCATGAATAGCTGCAAATCATAAAATCTTTCACGCGACTCACGAGAGTACAAATGAAAGCCCGACATTGGGCGACGCATTTATACGTTTCTTCCGCGGTGCTACCGCCATCTGGATATTTGCATCTTCCTAGTAAGACTTTTGACACTTCGGTGTACAGTTGGACACAGCATTTTTTGTAAAGACATTAGTAGGGTTGCAACGACATATCGGTCAACCGATAATATCGGACCAAGAATATCGATATTTTTACATAATCGATACGATAATATCGAAAACTACAAACCCCTTACACTCAACAATCCTGCAAATAAATGTATGTGAGACAGGGACCAAACTTGGCTATGCTAACACTTATTTATCACGACAACAAAATAGATAACATCTTTTCCTAGTCTGTGGTTCCACTTCGTTTCGTGTGCGTTATTCGTTCCGCATTCATTTATGTTCGTCGTTTTATTATCTGTTGCGTTACATTCGCGTTTGTTGTTATTTGTTTCTCTCTACGACGTATTACAATAATCTAAACTGGATTGCTTATTTTATCAATGTTGAAAATAGATCTTTTAATGCAGTTGATGGCAAACGCTTTAAGTATTTAATGTAGTACTTAAAAAGTCCTTTCTCATGGATCTATAAAAACAAAATTGATAAAAATTTGAAAAAAATATCAAAAATAAATCATGATTGGTATACGAGTTGGATTAAGATATGTTAAAAATTACTATTAATCGTTGACTCAAAGTCGTGTAGTTGGTACCATCTGAACGCCACTTCAAAGGCAGGAGCCACTGTCACTAGGAATAGATTTCATGGGAAAAGGTTAGGCAAACTATTGTTTTCAGGATCTGTTCAATATTTGCAGATGTAATTTTTTTTCAATAAACTACCTCAAATTTATTACGTGTTTTTTTTTATTTACGTGCTTATTTCTAATATAATATATACAAATATCGATATTATCGGCTTGATGCGGTCGATATTATCGATATCTGCTTGGTTTCGATATAAATATCGACATATTTATCGATGTTGATATCAACTTGCATCCCTAGACATTAGCGATTATTGAAATTGAGGAGACCATGTGTAAAGATACTACGTACTTGCGATCCCCAATCATTATGTAATTCGAACTAAAAGTTAGCAAGTTGACGGATAAACTATCGGGAACCTCTGTGGTCTGCACGAATGGAGTCACGGATATGAGCTAGTTATTTCTAATTGTGTATGTTCCCAGCACCACACAGCTTTAAGGCGGCCGCTGTTAATAAATGTGTGAAGTAGGACAGTCGCGTATCAAACGTAATGAACTTAGCGTAATTGCCGAGAGAGGCGGTACTTCGCCTGGGTCGTAAAACCCTAAATGGACCCTTACGCTTCTGTGGCCGTGAGTTTACACAAGAAGTTTCTCCGTGTAAACAACCTAAGGTGTTTGGATTCTGCTGGAAGTTGTTACCGAAATTTCGCCTGTTTAATCATTTTCTATTCGCACGCAAATCAACCGATTTTTTAAGACTGCGGTTATAAATTTTATTGAACGGCGTGACTGATAATGCAAAGTATAAAATAGTACAATTTTTTAGCTGCAGAATTAAATAAACAGGACACTGAAAGTTCTGTATGTTACCAAACATCCATACTAATATTATAAATGTGAAAGTAACTCTGTCTTTCTGTCCGTCTGTTTCTTACTTTTCTTAGGCTAAACGACTAATCCGATCGTGATGAAATTTGACAAGGAGATGCGATTTGGCATTAGGATGGACACAGGATACTTTTTCTGTATAAATAGTACATATTGTGGTGTAATTTTGAAAAATTGCCGAATCGACGATAGATAGACGCTTAGGATGTTTAAGACTCTGTATTACCTTGCAGGGTAGTGGGAAAGTAGCTCAGTGGTTAAAAAGCTTTATTACTAACGTTTGAACCGTGGTATCCGTTTCAAATACCGATAAAAACAAAGATTTTAAAGAATTTTTTTTTTTTGATCCTATTAGCCACGTCTGGACGGTCAGTTTTTCGGATTCCATGTGATTCTGTAAATACCACAAATTTAATGATGCAATGCTCGGTAATCCATACGCGGTTTGACAATGCTGTAGGTGTGCACTTTTTTACACTATATTGGTCACTCAGCCGTCGTTTCTCTCGCAGTTAGTGTGTATGTAATCTGCACTAATAATATAATAAATGCGAAAGTAAGTCTCTGTATTTTTGTTAAGTTTAGTCGACTAAATGGCTATGTTGATATTGATCAAATTTGACAAGGAAATACTTTGTATCAGTAAGAAGGACACAGGAATTTTTTTTCAGTATGAATAACAGTTTTAGTCATGAAGTTTGGAAAACTTATCGAATGGTGACTGACAGTCGGATGCGTGTGTTAGTCTACAATGTTACGTCGGTTGCTCAAGCTGTGCTTCTCGCGCAGGCTATTAGTGTATGATTTGTTAATAAATTTCGTTTAGAGACGAAACATATAATTTAGTATAGATGTCGATTTGCTATGCACTGTACTATTATTTTGTTTCTGCCTAAAAGTTTCTGGCACCAGTTTATTTTGTCCTCTTTCGGGACTAAACCTGGCCTAAGGCCTCTAGCAGAGCACGAGCAGCTAAAGGTATTGGAACCCAAGAATTGGATGCTCATGCTGAAGAAGAAAAGACCAAGCTGAAATAAAGCTGTCTTTAGTTTAAACCCTTCCCCCTCCCCCACCCCGCCCCTCATCCTCCCACCTTCATTTGGTTTTCTGTTTTTAAATATGTTGAAAATTGATTCTTATCATGAGACAGGTTCGACGGTAGAATGATATAGTGATGCCTTTCCTATCATAATATGCCAACTTGGTGTTGTTTTGGATTAATCCCCCGTCTCTAAAGACCTCGCTGTTAAGAGACGTTAAGCAGTTAAAAAAAAATAATAATAATAAAAAGGACCAATCCTACGTTACTAACCGCTATCTATTTTCAATTGTGGCAATGAAATTTTAAGTCCACGCGTACGAAGTCGTGGGTATCAGCTAGTAATAGATATATTCGAACATAATAGATATCTTTCAGCGTGAGTACAAATAAAACCGTTCCGAATCAAGCCTCGCGCAAATGGGCTTCCATACTCTGGTGACCTTAACAGGTATAGCCTGATAGGTCAGAAGTCAGTGGATTGTTACAGTAATAAATGGCTGATACGTTTTAAGACTCCGCTCCAATGCTCGCAACACCACGCCACATTGCCACTGGAACTACTAACGCGATAGTATTGTTTCAGTAAAATCTATTGTAGGCATATTAATATGCAGTGAAATCTCAATTACATAGCATTAATATGCGGCAAAATATCCTCGAAATGAAAAAAAAAGCTTTGGTTTCTTTTTTTATTAAAACTTAGAAGCCATGTTAGTTTTCCCGTCAGTCCAGCCAAGTGAAGACCAACGGTTCCCTATTTTACAGAGGTGACCATTGTGAATCATCGGGGCCGGAAGGACTTGTGTCATGCCCGAAGTCAATTCGGGTTTTTTAGGTCCGGGTTACTTAACGTATAGGAGGAAAGTCTGTATGCCATCTATCTGCGAAAGGTTTAACTTTATGTGTCCTGTGTGAAACCGCCTATAAACCGTGATGAGGTCGGCCGGTGCGCGGGTGACAGCACTAGACCCTGGTCAAATTGTTCATTCCCGATTCAGTGATGTTAATATATTTTTTTTAAATACAATATAGGGTCTATGTGGGAGAGAAATTTCAAGTTCCTAGCTAACACCGTTTTTGAGATAGTTCGGATACCAAAAATGATTTAAAACCTTCAACAGCCGCTCGCAGCTTTATTTTAAAATGTCTTAATTCTCTACCAATACGTCACTTGCTAGGGTGGAAAATTTTTTCATACTTTGTATATCTATAAATAGACCCCAAAATACAACTTTAGAAAATTTAAACACGATATTTGGTTTTTGATTTAAGAAACATAAAAACAATGCAATTTCGAAGTCTCCGTCTGATTCAATTTAAGTGCTTGAGGCCTAAATCAGCATTCCCACGTGGTGTATCAGTACGCGCCTTTCATCTTTTACCGCCTGGCGGTGGGTTGAGGTTCACTTAGCATAGACGGCAAAGATGAAAGGCGTCCACAACCACGCGCCGAGGGACGCACCATAGGAACGCACCTTCGCACTTTAAGGCAGACAAGCAAATAAGGAAGCGCTGGCAGTAGAGCTTGGTTTACCCGTTGCTGAACTCTACAAATGAGAATGCAGCTTTGATTATAATAGGTGAGATTTTTATTTAAAAAAACATAGGAGATGGCATTCTCGGAGACACTTCCTGGAATATGAGACAGTGTATTATTCCATAATAGCATGATTTTGACTAAGAGGTGTGCTATACGTTGCCTGATCGGCGCTACGAATGGTGGTTATCTGAAAAGACACGTGTTTCTGACATCGAAGCACCCTACGTTTATAGAAGCTACCAGAATCATCTAAAAACTTCTATGCTTCAACCATAGATGTTGTTTAATAAGAATATCGTAAGAAACTCTAATTTATTTGCCAAGTGTCACTACACCATTTTAGGTGTTGAAATATCGCCTTGTTTGTCATGAATCGAAAACTTATCAAAGCCATTATCTGAAACATCACAAGATATTTAGTAAGTAATAATGTTTTTCGCTTATGGCTTTAAGCCTAGTTGACGTCGAGGTCATTAGAGGCGGGAAAGGACTAGTTTTCAAGGAATGGGAAGGAATTCTCCCATTGTCTTTTGAAGATATCATTCCGGCATTCGGCTGGAGTTATTTCGCGAAATCATGGATAGCCGAAATCTGGATAATCAGATTAGGATTCGAACTCGCGTCCTCCAGAAAGCGAGGTCAGAGAGCGTTACCACTCATCTGCCATGCTCGGTTTTAGTAACTCAGTTCTAGCAAATTGTTCAGATTCAAATAAATGCTTTCTTTTGAGAAGTTGGTTGACATTGACCTGTAGCTCTAGCTGACGAACTAAATACAGACTTTGCGCCTGAAGGCCGGTGAGTGTGGATGAGGGAGCTAATAGCCGCTAGTCAGCTGTTGCTGGACGCTCAGTGGATGTAGGTTAGCGGCGTGCTGTTCCGTTACTTGCGGGCTATGATTACCGATTTCTGTTATCCAGGAAGACCTCGGCAGTTTGTCGAGGTCGTCACAAGGCTGCAGCACCATCTCTGGACCGACAGTAAACACAACACCTGTTGTCAGCCGTGTTGACGGAAGGATGATGCCTTTCCCTGCTGAGGTCCAAATTAAATGTTGATTTTAGTTGTTAGTATGGGAGTTAATTACAGAAGGATAAAGCACTATTTTAATCATTTCCTACTCGCACGGCAAATCAACCGACTTTTTAAGACAGCAGTTTGTTATTTATTACAGATTCCTCTATTGTGTGATTCCAGACTCCAGTGATTTAATTTTTTTCTAAGGAATTTGGTCATGGTCTTTTTGAAGGAAGCATCTCGGCATTCGGCTGGAGTGATTTGGGGAAATCATGGAAAACCCAAATCTGGATGCCCGGACAGGAAATCGAGCCCGCGTCCTGCCGAATGCGAGGCCAGAACGTTAACCGTTCACCCACCACGCTCGATCCCAGTGATTTAACCAAAAGTTTTAGGTACAGGTATCTTTATGCAACAGGATCAGTTTCCTGCCTTTCTTTTTGCCATTGTGCGAGCCACTCTTAAGAGTAACCTTTAAGGTAAACGTGAACATGGTAATTAATAAAATGTAAAGGTCTTATTTAATTTAACCTCCACCTTACATCTACATCTACATATATTCTCTGAAATTCACAAAATTGTGGGTGGCAGAGGGTGCTCAGCACCAAAGCTAATCTCTTTGCTGTGCATTCCAATCCCTAATGGTACGAGGGAAAAAAGAATTCATGTAAGAATCAGTCCGGCACCTTATTTCTCTAATTTATCTTTCCTGTCCTTCCGACTCAAATAGGTTGGTGGAAGAAGTATTTCACTACACTCAAAAGTGAAAGTGGGAGTACGCATGTTCACCAATATGTTTAAACGAAACGTGTGTCGTCTATCTACCAGAGACTCCCAACCTAATCTACTAATCAGTTCTGTGACGCTTTCATAAGGACTGTAGCAAGCGGTCACGAATCGAGCGGCTCTTCTCTATACTTTCTCTATACTTTGGATCAACCCCTTACGAAACGGATCCCAAATGGCACAACAATAGTCCAAATTGTGACGCACAAGAGATTTGTACGCTATCTCCTTTGTTTGTTCATTACAATTTTTCAAGATTCGACCTATGAATCGCAGCCTAGAATTTGCTCTACCTACTAACGAATTGATGTGTATGTCCCATTTCATGTTCCTTTGTACTGTTACTCCCAAATATTTCATAGAATCGGCGATATCAATAACTGTATTGTTTAACTCGTATTTCTGAACAATTTGATTCTTTTTGTTAGTTATGCTCTTTGTCTTGCACTTTTTACAATTTAGAGTAAGTTGCCACTCAGCGCACCAAGCCAAAATAACATCCAGATCACGCTGAATTTCTAAGCAATCGGCCAAATTTCTTATTTCCCTATAAATAACCGCATCATCAGCAAACAGTCTAAAAAGGCTTTTCACTTTGTCTCCGAGATCGTTTATAAAAAGTAAGAAAAGAAGTGGTCCAATTACACTTCCTTGAGGTACACCCGATGTAACATCTAGATTAGAAGAACTTTCTCCGTCAACGACAACATATTGCGACAGACCAGTTAGAAAATCCTTTATCCATTCACAAAGCTGATCCGATATACCGTACACTCAAAGTTTCGCTAAAAGGCGGTTGTGTGGCACAGAGTCAAAGGCTTTCTGGAAATCTAGAAAAATTGCATCTACTTGTGAACCTGCATCGATAACTTTCATTACGGCGTGTGTGAATAGGGCCAGCTGTGTTTCACATGATCTTTTCTTCCGAAATCCGTGTTGATTTGTTGTTAGCAAATTATTATCATCTAGAAAATTCATAATGTTCGAGCATATAATATGCTCCATAACTCTACTACAAACAGATGTTATAGATATGGTACGATAGTTCCCAGGATCACTTCGATCACCTTTTAAATTTTAACAGTGTATGAACATGAGTTCAGATAAAATGGTTTACTCAGTCTCTTACACAAGTGGGTTTCAGTACTTCTCCTTTCGAAATCAGGAAGAAATTCTTCTTCACCACCTTTGGCGGCGTATATTGATTATGTGAGGTGTTTTCCCGGAATTCTGGACCCTCCCCCCTTTCTGGTGAGACTTCGTGAGATCTGGTCGATACCCCCTCCCCTCTCTAAAATGACGTGAGATTTTGACTTTGACCCCCCCCCCCCCCCACTCCTACTAATTGACCTCGCAACTTTTTGAGACTTTTTTTTTTTTAGGTCTCATGCTTCCATGGGTGGTTATACCCCCCCCCCCCTAAAATATTTCCCCTTGATGAGGTTTCGTGATATTTTGCCGAATCCCCCCTCCCCCTCCCTTTTTCATCTCACTTCATTAATGTACGCCCCCTTATTGTGTTTGCGCCATTCCTACTCTTTCTTTAGAAATTTAACTGATGTTCTTTTATTTGCGCAAGGGTTCAGAAGAGATATGTTGAAATTTTAAAGAAATGTACTTTTCTGAACATGTGCTCATTGGAAATTTTGCCAAAGAAACTGAAGTGTTAACATCACACAATCCGCGTTCAGCTTAGGTGATGATTTAAGGCGTTTTAAGTGCACAAATCCTCTCTTTACGAGAAATGGACGCATCTAATAGCAGGGAGCGAAATGTTGTGGGAAGATTACCGACCTGCTGACACGGCGGAATCTGAAATTAAGCGCCAGCGTCATTCGTGTCAAGGGAAAAAACAAGGGAATTAGCTGGGCTTCAGTTGCAACACCTGTTACGCTGTCAACAAACGCCGAACGCCCCGTGCTCGCTCAGTTCTTTCATCCAGCACAAAGACGCGGAAGAAAGCAATCAAACTGCATGCTCGGTTTTTTTTGTCGGAACGGAGGAATCTTATTTTATTTAAGACTCAGGAAGCAGCAAAGTCTTGTTTTGTAATCGATTCGTCGTATCTAAAATAAGCAACACAATTGAAAGAAATGTTCTGTAAGTACATCTGACGGTCCAGTGGCTCACTTCGTTAAGCCACTGCAAGGTCCTCGGTTCGAAATCCGGGCGGCCTCAGTTGGAATTTCTGCGGGTCTTTAAACTTAATTTCACTTCTTACAACAAAACTTTATTTTGATCTTGAGAAAACCGGAAGAAAAATGCATCGTTCCAGTTCCGCATAAAACTGTCGGTTTCCTTTAGCTAGGCTGTTGTAGTCGTGACAGAGGCGAACTGTGCGGCAAAATGAAGCGCTCAAATCTAGGTGACTGGAATGTCCTCCGTGGTCTCCTTAAATTTTTAGTTACGTTCTGAGCACATTACTAAAATGGTGGCTATTAGGCAAGGAAATGCTTGCAGGAGGGGTTATTACCATCTTGTACTGAATTTAAATGTTAAATTGTTGGTAACTAAGGCTGACTGTCAAATATGAAAGGTTAAATAATCCTTTAAGTGAAGTATATCCAAACTGTCTTTATAAATTATGCAAAGCGATATTTCGGTATACGACATCAAACTGAACAGTAGCAGTAGCGGAAACGTCTGTGAAAATATGAAGTACTACAATAATTTAGAACAAATCGTAACTTGAATATTAGATGCAGTATGTTTTGATTCTTAGATTCAGTATGTTTTAGTTAAATGAATTTGGGAGACTCCTGTCTGGAAAATTGTTTCGTTTCAACGTATAAATACATAACTTAATGGAGTACAAAGAAACTCAGAATCGATACTGTCTTATGCTAACCAATATGTGAGAAATATCTGCAATACTTTGACCGAGCGTGGTGGTTAAACGGTTAACGTTCTGGCCTCGCATTGGGGATGATGCCGGTTCGAATCCCCGTCCGGGCATCCAGGTTTGGATTTTCCATGGTTTCCCCAAATCACTCCAGACGAATGCCGAAATGCATCCTCCAAAAGGCCGTGGCCGAATTCCTTCCCGTTCCTTGTCCCCTTCCGACTCTAATGACCTCGACGTCGACAAGGCGTAAAGTCATAAGTAAAAAAAGGTAATACTTTGGAATGACAACACTGTCACAAAACAATAATAATAATTGATATGAAGAAAGAATAAAGTGTTTATCTTTAAATGTTATTATTAAAATCATGATTACGATGGTACTCCCTTGTATCCGATCATTATATACTTCATTTTGACCTCGTTTTAGTTTCTACTTTGACGATGTTTCACTTGGGACTTCATACTTTAACTACGAAAATGAATAATTATTAAATAATGGTATGCGAGGGTGATCTGAAAAGTTATTTTCCTCTGTCTGAAATTTTTATATACATTTAGGTGTAATTTAAAGGTAAATAAATTTACAGAAGCTCGTAACATACTTATATTTTATTGTAAAAAGAGATGAGCAACAATTTTTCGTGAAATTTCCTGTTTGGTTTACGAAGGGCGTCAACATTTATGGCGAGTAGTATTTACACTCCCATAATACGCTGAACTAAACAGGAAGAAGTTTTTTAGAGGGCCGGGGAATTTATATGGAAAAGCATAAAAATGCGGAGGACAACATTTAATCGAAATATTTTAAGACACAAAAACTTAATAAAAACAAGAATAGCAGGAGGGAATAGCAGAAGAAAATAGATAACGAGGAAGACCATTGCTAAAATACATTCAGGAGACCAGATGTTGGCTGCAGGAGATATGTTGATATGAAGAGGAAGGCAGATAATAGGACTGAAATGAAGACTGCCGCAGATCAATCCAATGGTTGACTATTGAAAAAGAAAATATATGACTGAATGTTTCATTTATAAATTTTATTCATGATACATACTGTTTGGGTTGATCTTCAGCTTAAACCTGTGCCACCTCAAACATCACCATTCAAAGAGAAGACTCAGAGTGTGCTGCTAAAGGCTTGTTCATTTTTGCAGCATGTTTTGTGGCTGAAGGCCGGACTTTTATCTGTGCATGCTTGCCACACTTGTGACGCCCGTCACAACTTTGCCGTTACCTCCATATAGGCCACGGATAGCGAGAAAACGAAACACGGGAAAACGGCCAGTCGCTGTGAACTGCATTCGTGTTATTCGCAGAATACAATCATTCGTTAAACTCTGAAGTTGTAAAATCGAATGATTTACACGTCACTAACTGTTACCACGACTTCTTAAGCGTGGACTTAGAATTTTATTGCTAGAATTGGATATAGAAAGGAGTCTCCAATAGCGCGGAGTCGAGATATTAAGACGGGGAAGCAATCAGCATACCATTCTACCATTGAACTTGTCTTATGAAGAGAACCAATTTACAACATGTTTAAAAATAGCAACGAACTACGGGGAGACTACCTGTCACAGTTTCTCCGAAAGATTTTTGTTTGCGTTTTAACAGATCATACACATACTGCGAGATAATCAAAGCCTGAGTGACCGATATAACATTACAGAGACTCACACACGCTATCCATCTGTCTGTCATCGTTGGTTGTTTTTCAGAATTGTATAACAAAATATGTTACTTATCCCGTGTGTTTCTTTCCTAGTCAAATTTAGTTGTGAAAACGTAATAGACGGAGTTACTTTCGAATTTATAATATTAGTGTTGATGTAATCTTAATATATAAAGATGAATGTATGTTTGTTTATTGGTTTGTTTGTTCTTCATACAAATCCACAGTTTCCATCCGATCTCGATGAAACTTTGAACACTTATCCTTTGCAACAAGGAGAAAAATACTGTCTATATTTGGTTGACAAATTACCTGCATAAATAACACAATTTGTCTCATAACATCTAAATACGGCGATAGACATCACGTTGGATATGGTCGCCTCCGTACCGTGTTTCGGTGTAGTAGACTTGCAGCTTAGTGGCTAAAGCGCTTGCTAACGAACGTCGTGGTCTCCGGTTCAAATCTCCGTAGATGCTAAGATTTTAAAAAATTGTTTTTCAGTGTAAGAGTCAGGCCTGGGCCGTAGGTTATTCGGATTGCATGTTAAACTGTAGATATTATAAAGTTAACGGTGCAATGCGAGGCAAATCGTAGGTAGTATTGAAATTTTGTAGGTGTACACTTTTTTACGTTATAATGATCCCTCAGGTGTTGTTCGCAGTCAGTGTGTGAGTGTGAACCACAGTAATCTTTATATATAAAGATGAATGAATGTATGTTTGTTTGTTTGTTGGTTTGTTTGTTCTTCATACAAATCCACAGTTTTCATCCGATCTCGATGAAACTTTGAACACTTATCCTTTGCAACAAGGAGAAAAATACTGTCTACATTTGGTTGACAAATTACCTGTATAAATAACACAATTTGTCTCATAACTTCGAAATACGGTGATAGACATCACGTTGGATATGGTCGCCTCCGTACCGTGTTTCGGTGTAGTAGACTTGCAGCTTAGTGGCTAAAGCGCTTGTATGTAATAATTTGCGTCCATAGTTTCGCCAGTTATGAAGGCGGAAGCTTTGAATAGTGATTCTTTAGCCCCTTGACTTTAGCAAACATTTGATATTGATGTATTAGTTAAATAGGTGTCAAATAGTTTCCACAAAACTGCAGATACGTGCATATTTCTTTCATGACAAGAATTTCGTGCGTTACATCATAATTTGTCGTTTGACACAAAATAACTTATGTGCCAACTAGATGGACATATTAGGGTTTGTTGACGTCGAGGTTGTTAGAGATGGGATGGAATTATGCGCAAATATTGGGAAAGAATTTAACCATGATCTTTTTAGAAAAAACTAAACCGACACTCGTTTGGAGTTATTTCGGAAAACCATGGTCAAAACCGAAATCTGGATGGTTGGACCGAGGATCGAACGTACGTCCATTTGAATGCTGGGTCGGAGCGTTGAAGTGTCACACATGGGTGTTGGTAGATAAACCAAGCGAAATTTGCTGTCTAGTATCGTAAGTGAAGTCTGGGAGGACATGCCCTGTCATGCCATCCAAGTTTAGGTTTTCCTTGGTTTCCCGTAATAACTCCAGGCGATAGTTGTTTCAAAAGACCATGGCCGAACAGCTTACCCATCGTTGTTTCCCATCCTCCCCTCCCCACCATAATCTCTCTTCTCTAGTGGCCTCTAACGTGTCGAACCATGTAGCCGTAGTAATATATATATATCTGGGTATATTGTAGTATACAGAATATTTGTGTTTTGCTATTAAGTAAACGGTACTAATAATCATGAAACTACAATGGACCCGAAAAGTCGAGAGGATTCTTACAGGAGAGTATAACTATTGCCACTAAACATTCCTTCCTCTAAATTGCACAGACGCGGATTCTAAACATTCAGGTTTTTTTTTTTTTTTTTTTTAATGCAGATATTAGTTTTCCTCAAATATATGACATTTTAGAAGAGATGAAGAAGAGACGACCTAAAACAGAAACGCAATTATCAAAATACAACCTAAAGAAAATCGGTTATTGATGTATCAAATATCTTGAAAAATAAAACGCGAGAACATCAGATGTTTGTGAAAGACTTGACAGCTCACTGAACAAACGTTGTCAGAAGTGAGTGAATGCTTCAGAACATGTCGAGATTGATTCGCACCGAGCGGTTAACGTTCTGGCCTCGCATTCCGGAGGATAGCAGTTTGAATCCCCGTCCGGGCATCCAGGCATCCAGATTTGGGTTTTACATGGTTTCCCCAAATCAATTTCGGCGAATTCCGGGATGCTTCCTTCAAAAGGCCATGATCGAATACCCTTCCGTTCCTTGTCCCAAGTCCCATCCTGCCTCTAATGACCTCGACGTCGACGAGGCGTAAAGCCGTAAGTAAAAGAAAGAGAGATTGATTCGCAATCTGGATGTCTTGAAATATTAATAACTTATTTCTTTTCTCAGGGAATACGTAAGATACAGAAATATGGCACCAGTGTTTATAAAAAGGGGAAAAAACTGTTTTAAATAAGAACAGTATTTAAACTACTTGTTTCACATTACTTTCTGAGCAGTTAATGAGTTATGATTTATATCTGAATGCCCATCGTAGTTTAGTTTGCATTAAGTGCTGCTTTGCCATGGACACATCGATGGACATCATTTCAACTACGAATGAGGACATTTGGCAATTTCGAAATTTGGATATCCCCTTAAATCTCTATTTAGAAATTTTATTCTTCAATATAACACGGGAAGAAAGTGAAAACGTACATGCACACAAAACCGAATATAATTTTTAGAATAGACTGGTTTGATTAAATATAGAGCGTCATAAAATGGACATTATTCATTGGTTTTCGAAAGTCGTATGGCAGGCATTGTTTTTGTTTTAAAGAAACCCTCACTCTAGTAAATAACAGCAAATAGTTACATTTTAGTTTTGAACCAGCTACTGATAAAGGAAATTTTTCTCTCGTATCCGATGTCATTCCATCATGCCTGTGAAACAAGTAGAGTGATTCATTGTGGGGGTACCACACAGTAAGCACGAATTTAACTCAAAACACTACATGGGGAAACAGATAACGGCTGCAGATTGCAAGTCGGTCGTGCTATTTGCTAATCCGCTTTGGGTATTGCCTCTCAGCATATGCTCTGTGGCAGTGCGACTTCTTTTGATGATAGCTGCGAATTATCTTCGATACTTTGCTTGCCAGAACGGATGAAATAATAAGTCTCAAAGACGAAAGTGGAAATCAGATATCAAATCTTTAAGAGTTAAGCTAACGGCGTAGTACAATGGTCAGGTACCTACTTATTAAACCCGAAATATCAGATAAAATTTGTACATTAAAAACTAGGGATGCAGATTTATAGTGTATGCCAAGCTTATTAAAAGATCAGTTTAAATAGTTTTCTAAAAGTGACGTAATATCTACAGACTTCAAGATATATGTAGGTACTTCTGAGTTTGTGAGGTGAATTACTTCACCAGCTATATAAATGAACATTAAACATTGTATTAGTATTTTTTGATATTAATTGCAATATGCTAAATCTCAGAAACAAAAAACCGTGCAGCCAGGAGACATAAAAACAATGTGGCGCTTCCTGTAAACAGAGAGATGCGTTTTTTTTAGAGATGCAGCGTCAAGATACGTTGAAGAGAGATGAAAGTGAAAGTTTATGCTAGCAGCATAAAAACCAATGTGAGTACTGGTTTAAAATGTATAGACATATGTTATTGGTTATCTGTAGCACAAATACAAATTGCACTGCGACGCAGAGGTATAAAAAATTATAATGTGACTTTCTTTAAAATTTATGTTTCTTTTCGTTTATTTACGAAAACTAGATGTGGAAATTCATGTAAGAAAAAGAGCATCCGATGCTTATGCTGTATTCTTTGTAGCAGTTTCTGGAACGAAGCGACAATGTAACCTAAGAAGGTGTTGACAGAAAATAAGAAGCAATGAAGTTTATTAAAGCTCGAAGAAAGTATAAACGAAATATATTAATTTTAATAAGAAACTTTATCGTAACATTACAAATTTCCTTCGTCAGCAAAAAAGATAATGATTAATCATTATTCATTTTTCTCTAGAAACTTTTCTAGAATAAATTCCTAAATTCCTACTACCATCATAGGTGATACTCGTCATTTCTGACTGGCGTTTAAGCTAGTAATTTAATAAAACTGATGAAATCTGAGAGCGAAACAGGTTTTGCTGATTTTTACTTACTTCAGTCCTTGGTCTAAAAAGAAACTCGTAGAATCTATTTTATTTTTTTTTCCTTCCAAGATCTGGAAGCTTATAAAGTCTACAATCAGCGAAGCATTATCGCCTCGTCTTTTGAAGACATAAGTGACATACAATAGTTTTTCAACGGGTATGCGTCCTTGTTACTGGGTTGTTGTGTGCAATACTCTTTCACTCGCAAAAAATAGAAGGAAGTGGAAGGCCGCCTGTTCGGTTTGCTTTTTCTTTTCAAGTTGGTTAATAATTTATTCAGCCCCAGTACTGAGCTTGCTTATGATTTTTCTCAGTGAGAAATCAAAGCTTAGCGATATATGAAGCAATTGCAGCGTTAAACGCTATTGAAGTCGTTGATTAAGATTTTAAATTTTTATGTGTTAATTATTTTTAATTCTCGGTGAGCATAGTAGGAATGCGTTTCCTATTCGCATTATTGCAAGTTATTATGGAAACAAAATAGTTTCCGTTTAAATGTTCTGATACCCACTTTACCCTTACAACGGACGTCACCTGTTGTGAAGACATGATTTTACGTAAAGCACATACAGTAGCTGAGAAATTGAAAATTGGCAAATGAACATCTTGTTTGATGTAATCTTTAGTGGCACGTCTAACTGTCAAAGGATTCGTCATACGGGAAGTGTGACTAAGCGATCTTGCAACTATTCTATCACGTTGACGAAACGTTCTAATAGGTCGTAACGATCACTTGGAATTCACTCTTCCTGTTGTTTGTAATATAGGGGGAAAAGTAGGAACATAGTCTGCGCAATATAACCTATTGAAACATGTTTTTGGGGATGAAACAGAACAATTAAATCAAAAGCGGTAAGGCGTATCAAATGATAAATGTTATAATATTAAACGTCTAAGGAACATTTATATTTCTAACAGCTTTCATTAATATTCCCAACTTTTTTCAGATTTGTGACAGCATCCATTTAAAAGGTGAAGCAAACTCTGTACAAAGAAATGTGGGTATTAATTACTCACACAGAACGATCTAGTCATTTACAAAGTCATTAAGTGTCTGCCAGAATTCATTAAACTTGGTAATGGCGCCTCAGTTAAGTACATTGAAGTTATTCGAAGTGTATAGGAGTAGGACGTGGTTGAGGCGTACATTTTATAATTAATTAGCATACAGTGTCGGATCCAGGATTTTGTTTTTTTTTGGGGGGGGGGAGGGGCTTGGATTTGGTTTGGGAGGGGGGGGCTTGACTCGGGCGAGGAGTGGGTCGCCGACAGAAATCTCATTATTCGAGACTGCCGCCCTGATAAAAACAGTAGAGAGAGAAAAAAAAATAATCCAAAATCCATGTCTCGGGGATGACTTTGGTGTTTTGGGGGGGGGGGGGTGCTTCAGCCCCTAAGCCCCCCTCCTAGATCCGCCACTGTTAACACATGCTATATATCAGAATAATTGTTAGGCCATCCTAATTCCTTCAAGCTTTAAAACTGTTTTATTTTCAATTTTAATGTTACTATTTTCTTGAAGAATAGTATCTCGGAGTAGGAATAATAACTACCTATTAAATACAGTAAATAAAAAAAAGTCATCTAATCAGTTAACTATCTGCAATTAAAATGTAGGTAAACAATGATTACGTGTAATGTCATATAAACGAGCTAAACAGTTTCGAATTGTGTGCTTTTCATTTATTAGATCAATACTTAAAGCACTGAGTGGTTAATTAGGTAAATTAACATTACATTTTGAGAAGTTCAAGCGGTAGATAATTTATTTATATTGTTTAAATTAATTTTGGCATGCAAAATTAATGCTTGACAGGGTAATTTATTCGATTGTAACGTTTTTGTGAGCAAAATATCATTATTTCTGCAGGATTCATATCTGAATATCGTTAATTATGCACGTACCTAACTTCGGCGCACAGTTGAAATGAAATCTTCACGGGTGAGGCACCTATTGTGAAAGCGCGATATTCTGACGGTTAACTCTACCATCTTCTTCAGGTGTAAAGCCATATATACTGATCACCACATCAATTGTCTATTATAGATGTATTCACACCTGAAAAAGACAGCAGAACTAGCCGTAGAAATATCGTATTTTTGCAACAAAAACCGGTGATACATCTGTGAAGATTTTACTTCAAACTTTACTTTGTTTCGAAGATTTTATTGTTTACTACTTTATGTCGTATTTTTCGTTGGAGAAAATGTGATATATTAAAACAATTGTTGATTGGATGAGCAGTTATTTCTATTATCTTTAGAACCAATACAGCATCGATCGAAGGATAAAAGGATAAAAAGAAATTTCCGGAAGATATATTGCTACAGTGAAGATATTTGCATTCTTCATATTCAGCTCTTTTTTAAAGTAGATAAAATAATAAAGAAGTTTAATCGAGCATTCACTTTCAGCAATAAAATACCTAATATAATGTTCTAAGGAGACAAATCCAGTCAACGAGGTGTTTGCACTCGATATTTTGGCGACCGGCCATCTTCTGTCACCAGAAGATGGTGACGGAGTATTCTACCGGCGAAATATCATATGAAAACACCTCGTCGATTCATCTTATCACCCGAGAACATTATATTAATCCTCAAAGCCGAGAAAAATTCGTTCTTATGGAACAAAATACTTTTTTTCACAAGTTTTTTTTTTTTTTTTTTTTTTTTTTTTTTTTTTTATGGGGATACAGGGTGTTACAAAAAGGTACGGCCAAACTTTCAGGAAACGTTCCTCACACACAAACAAAGAAAATATGTTATGTGGACATGTGTCCGGAAACGTTTACTTTCCATGTTAGAGCTCATTTTATTACTTCTCTTCAAATCAAATGAAACATGGAATGGAAACACACAGCAACAGAACGTACCAGCGTGACTTCAAACACTTTGTTACAGGAAATGTTCAAAATGTCCTCCGTTAGCGAGGATACATGCATCCACCCTCCGTCGCATGGAATCCCTGATGCGCTGATGCAGCCCTGGAGAATGGCGTATTGTATCACAGCCGTCCACAATACGAGCGGTGAATCGAGGAAGTTCAGTACATACTAACGAAACTAAAATGAGCTCTAAAATGGAAAGTAAGCGTTTCCGGACCCATGTCCACATAACATATTTTCTTTGTTTGTGTGTGAGGAATGTTTCCTGAAAGTTTGGCCGTACCTTTTTGTAACACCCTGTATATTTGGTCAGTTATGAAACTTTCATACGATGATAATTTAACAATCAGTATAACCATTTCTAATAACTGTTATTATTAAACAGGACGAACATGAATTCATTCACATTGTTATAGTTAGTTTCTTAAGTTTATAGTTAGTGAAAACGTTGGACCAAAGATGGCCTCCAAACATTTCAGATATTATGAATGCCCGCCTAAATAGTGAACTTGTAGAAATATATTAATGTTACTTCCTCAGATTTCTGGATATTTCACAACGTAAGTAATTATGATTTTACAAACGGGGAAGAACGACGTTAGACTTGTAAAATGCATGAAGATTTATGGGATGTATCATATGTCAACTCATAAACATCTGAAAACAATAGAGACGTCTATATACAGTATATATTAACATAAAACAGACACGCAATTCCACTTATAACACTCAGTAGTAGCGAAGTCATAAGGTGCTCATTGTATCGAGAACAAGTGAGGGGTGCGAGGTCTGTACGCCAACTATTGTGTCCTCTCTCTTCATTATGTTTCTCGGCTGATGCTTTCCTTTGTGTCCAGGACGACCGTGGCGTCGGCGAAGTTAGATCTTTGATTATCATGCTCCGTGAATTTAATGAGAATCCCTGGTGAAAACGTGCTGCACTGATGGCTGGCTAGTATAATGAGCGAGATTTTCGCTTTGTTAGGATGTGTTAGGAGGGTCACATTTGAATTAACCATGAAGTGGTCAATGGTTACTTAACTTTAGGGATGACTGTCGTAGTGTTAAATGAATGAGTACTGCTTCAACATCTGTTCTACCGAGTGGTAGCTCAGTGATTAAGGCGTCTGACTGTGGCGCGAATCGTCCGCGGTTCGAATCCCGGTGTCGTTTGGGATATTCGATGTCCGGAAGTTCATCCTTCAACTCCGGAAAAGCTTGTTTTATGCACGTGAAATACGCTAAAACGCTTTCATGGCTCGGACTTCACGTTAAATTGTGTATTGCCAGGGCTAGCTAGGATTGCCGGGTAGATAGCGAATCCGGTAAGAAACTCTGATCCAGGTCGTAAATCCCATACGAAATTACTATTTGTTATTCAAAAAAATTGATTTAAAATCAAGAAAAATAGTTTATGTATAACGGTGCACTACGTTCAAAGGCAATTTGTCAGATGCCAGTGAATTAATTATACGTATAGCAGGATTAAATGGCATGCTTATAAGTGGTCCCTTAGGAATTTAAAAATATTGGGGGAAGGATTAGAATTTTAAAGAAGAGTAGTTGGCCGCTAGAGAATTTTAGTTCTCCCGCCTAAGGGACAAATTTAAATTCACCACGCACCTCGTTCCTGTTGTGGTTTACCACAACGTAGGTAGTCTTACCGGACAAAGGGGACCTACAGATTTACTTTGAATCCGAACTACGTTAATCAGGGAGAATCCTGGAACTCTTCGCGTGAAGAAATAAAGTTTTTTTTTCCAGAGATGAGGCTCATATTAAAAAACCGGGGATTGATGTGGTAATTTCACAAGAATCTTCAACACTTAACCACATCATCGTTATTGAAAATCAATCAATAATACAAGACAGAAATGCCAAATTGGCAGCACGGCTTGAGTTGCGATAACAGGTACTAAAACTATTACAGCAGCCAGAATTCAGTATTATTTCTTTGACAGGTAGGAGTGATAAACGAAGAGCTTATAAATTTCTCTCATAAAAAAAGCTGAATGACCAAAAATATGTGAAAAACTTCAAATAAGGTATGTTGGCAATCATAATAGTTTATAAATGAGATAAGGATTCATTCACGGCTAGAAAGTGACTAGAATGGATCACAGTTACCTAGTTTTAAGATGAGAAATGCGTAAGTGAACGAAAAAATGATAACAATACGTTTAAATTGGAAGTTACTACATTAAAAAAGAAATTTTGTAGACAACTTGCTAATAGTAAATTTTTTAATAGATTTTACGGAGCTGGTGGGTGAGTGGTAACGCTCTGGCCTCGCATGCGAGAGGACGCGGGTTCGAATCCCCATCCACATTTCTGTTTTACATGGTTTCCCGAAATCACGCCAGATGAATGCCGGGATGGTTCCTTCAAAAGGATATGACCGAATTCCTTTTTTTTTTCCATGCCCCCAGTCCTCTATGGACCTCGACGTCGACGAGGCGTAAAGCCACATACAAAAAAATGGAATAAATTTGCTATAGCAAAAGTTTAAAGGGAAAACCGAAATATATAATTATTGTTTTCTCTATTGAGTTGTACCAGGTATATAATTAATGCTGTTTAATCACCAAAAGGAAGATATAGTCAAGTTGTGTAACCAAAAATCAGGACAATTCTTAAAAGGGTAAAAATAGTTTTTTGCCATTTTCAGTATCTTTGTTGCAATTTGTAGTATACAAAAGTTTTTACTTAACTGTTTTACTTCTTCTGCGTCCAAGTGAAAAGTGAAAGTAGCGAAGTTATACAGCTCAGTAACAGGATTGTAAACAATGTTTCAAAACTACTAACAGATTCAAATTATAAACGCAAATATCATATGAAGCAGCAAAGTTGTGAGGCTTCTCTTTGGGGGAGCGGGTCTGCTATGGAAACGACTTGCTTTAGGATAGAATCTTATCTCTACGGACTATTAATTGTCGTTGTGATGTTGGACGTCATTTTAACGGCGGTTATGTCACACAACAGGAAGTGTTGACCGTCTGGGGACGCGGTGAATTGTCTTTGCGTCCCCGTGGAACAGGCTAGAACAAGGCGATCTGACAGCCGCGACGCTTCAGGATAGATACATTGCGTGCGTGCACCAACTGGCAACAGAATCTGCTACCCCGCAATCACGCGCTATACCCATCACGCTCTAATCGTCTTCCGGTCACGGCAAAAACAATCAGCTGATCGAGACATGTCAGCGAAGGAAAGTTGTTATAATCTCTTAATCAAAGTTTTCCGCTGCTTATGTGCTTCGTGTATTCGTTTTTACAATATATCATTTCGGATACTACGGTAGTAGCCTACATTTCTTTTAAATCAATCAAAGCGAAGCCGTAATTTATTCAGTAACTGCATACCAAAGCGAAAACAGCTATTATGACTTTACCTCTACCTTATACACTGGAATATAACCAGCTGCTTTGTATAACGTATTCTGAATGGTAGCAAAGCAAGTGAGCTCGATAGTATTGATGATATTATGTGATATACTTTTTAGGTGCCTCTGTACGTATAAACATCAGTGTGGTAAAATCCTTACAGCTTTCTCGCCTGAGGTGATAGGGACATGTCCAAAGGATGGAGGAAGAAAGAAGAGCAAAGGCCTACTTTTAATATGAACATCCAAGGTGAAAGACGTGTGGGAAGCCCCAAAAAGAAAGGGATAGACCAAATCAAGAAGGATATAGAAGACTTAGGGGTTGATTGGAAGACTGTTCATAAACATCAACTATTCATGGACAGGAAGAAGTGGTGAGTGCCTATCGAGCGTGGTGGATGAGCAGTTAACATTTTGGCTTCGCATTCGGGAGGACGCGGGTTCGAATCCGCGTCCGGTTCTCCAGATTTGAGTTTTCCATCGTTTCTCCAAATCACTCCAGGTGAATGCCGGGAGGCTTCCTTCAAAAGGCCATGGCCGAAATTACTTCCCGTTCCTTGCCCCAATCCCATTCCGCCTCTAATGACCGCGCTGTCGACGAGGCGTAAAGCCCAAGCAAAAAAAAAAAAAAAAATGGAGAGTGCTCTTGACCACACGGGAGACTGGAGCTGGAGAATGATGTTGTAGGTTATAGTTACGATTAGCCGTAAAATTAAGTAGTGAATTAAGCAAAGAAATCGTTTTGGAATAAATAATAATATTGGATCAGCATACCCGTCAGTGTGCTGTACACTGGACTGGGGATGTACAAAGCAACAAGGCTCGAGTTCTGGTCCCCGAGTACCTGCCATCCTGATTGCGGTTTTTGGGCGTTTTCACGCTGTTCTCAAGACGAATGCAGGGATGGTTCGCAATCTTCGCCTCATGAACTACACATTTCACAAACAAAAAATACACGTATTATACAGAACACTAAAAGTTACACGTTTCGTTGACATGGCAACGCCAACTTTCCTTTTATAGCGTAAGTACGCCAGGTCTAACAAACCTGCTTTGGATTCGGGCAGTACACAAGTCCGTCTCCCTTCTCATCATTCACACTAGCCACCTGTGTAAAGTAGGGGCCGGTGGCACGTCGTCCTAGTGGGCCGGATCGAGGGGGAAAAAATTGTAACTAAGCAATAAAGATGGAAACCCAGGTTTTTAGTAGCCATTGCTGTAAAGAGCGATCAGCAGTAGTGTATCTAAATATATAAAACTTAATGCTTTTTTTATTATTAAAATGCTTAGCCCATTTCAATAATAGCGTTAAGAATAAAATACTATGGCTACAGTTAGGTATACAGTAGTATTAACGTTTCTTGTTTAATGATGGGTACTGTAGTTATCAATTCATATGATTCCGATCCTACCCATTACATTTACACAAGATGTACAAATATTCACCGAGCGTGGTGGGTGAACCGTTAACGTTCTGGCCTCGCATTCGGGAGGACGCGGTTCGAATCCCCGTCCGGGCATCCAGATTTGGGTTTTCCATGGTTTCCCCAAATCACTCCAGGCGAATGCCGGGATGCTATCTTCAAAAAGGTCATGGCCGAATTCCTTCCTGTTCCTTGTCCCAAATCCCATCCCGCCTCTAATGACCTTAGCCGTCGACGAGGCGTAAAGCCATAAAAAAATACAAATATTCTTCGTTGTAATTATCAGATTTATGTAATAGTTACAGTGCAATATGATACATGTATTATTAATTCAAATAAATAATTTAACGATAAATATGGAAGAATGTCGAATTTTGCGTAAATTCTCTCTTCCTAGAAAAAGCTTTTTTTATTCACTACGTAAAAAATTCTTAAAATTATAACTGTCCAATTACAAAATGAAAAGAGAATGAGATAATGTACTGTGATAATACGGATAATTCATATGACATGAATCAATATCGCCAGAAATCGTTCGTATGATCTGTAACATATGAAATGAGGGAGAGATATATTCAACTTGGATACTATTATTTTTATTAGTTGCACAACGTTTTGACTACAACTGAAAAATAAAACCATTGATTAAATATGAACAAATAACAATTGCTGTTAACTGAAAGGACTAGGTTGTTCTAATTCCCATAAGATTCAGCTAAGTTGTTCCTTACTATGAGTAAGAAATTCAAAACGCTTGCTGCTAAACTAAACAGCTCTTTGTATTCAAAAGTTTCGTCCAGATTCCTCCTAAAAATGCAGTAAGACATCCTCAGACCCGCGTTGGACGTTAATAATGTTGCGATTGTTGTAGAGCTTGGTGGGCGCAAATTATTCTCTGTGAAGGACAGTGGATCCGTTTTTCCCATCTCAGCGCACTTCCGGTTCGTCTTTTGAGAGAACAACTGAACAAAGGGAGCGTGCACAATGAGAACGTCCGCCGGGACGTGGGTTCGAGGCCACGCGCCATCCTGCCTGCCCTCTCACCACATACGCACCTCACACTTTTAACTACGCATTTACCCTCTCCGGATAGTTTTTTTGCGTATTTCTAGTTACCAAGGTATGAACTTTAGCCGTAACCTACTTATGACATGAAATTTAAATTTTAAGACGATAGAGCTAATGGTTAAATTTTAAATTTGACAGATCTTTAATATCCTAATCAAGGGCAATAGACTTGTCAACGATCTAGTTATAGTTTAATATTCGTCTGTGTTAATAATTTTGTTTCTCACTTACTGAAATTCTAAATCCTTCGGAATAAGTACATTTTTTATTTTATAAAACTATTTACGACAGAATTAATAATATCACAGGTGTGCAGCAGAAAGACGTGGAATATTTCGACTAAGTGCAAAACCGTACTATTAATTTCCATTTTTCGTTCCTTTGATCTTTGAGCTATACGTATGGGTGAAAAGTTTTGCAGTGTAATTTCTTTTTCGAAATGATTAGCCACAATAATTCGGAGATGATAGTATGAGGAATATGGCAATTGCGGTATATCTTCGACTGCAAGAGTAGATTGGCAAGCCGCGTGACAGTTGCCCGACCAGCTGCGTGCGTCGCTTTCCTTCTGCTAAACCTGTCATTCCCACCATTCGCTGCACGCATCTGAGCATGCACAAGAAGACTAACCATCGTATGGAAGTATTCTTCGAAAATACCCAGTATTCTTATTCTGGAAGTTGTTGGGCCGGGGAAGATAAGATGTTTTCAGATAAAACGCGCTTAACCAATTCCAGTGAACGATGTCTCTAATTTTCAAAGAACTTCTAAAACCGATATCTCAGTGTGTCAGGTTTCTTTATCAGCCGTCTAAGGAAAGGAGGAAAAGAGTATATATCTCATAAAAGGTTTGGGCACCTTTCTGAGTTGACATTTCCTCATTTTGGGGAACAGTATCAGTTTTTTTGTGTATTGTTTCTCTATTTTAAGATCGTGATCAAATAATTTTAATCTAATAAAAGGTCTTAAAATATTACGTTAATTATGACGGCAGGAGAACAGCTGAGGAAGGCCAATAATTTTTAATACCTGGGAAGTAAGGTGTAGAAAGGTGAGAGGAACGATGGCGATATAAAAGAGGGAGAAATGCCGAAATATTTTTAAGAATTTTGGGAACCCTGATATGAAGCAAAGTTATGCCACAGAGAAGTAAGAGAGTAATGTATCGTGTATTCTATCGTCTTATTCGACACGAATGCTGCCTTAACCTGGACAGTAAAGAAGCTGGCTATCAATAAGACTGAAACGAGTGAAATTCGATATATAAGAAACGTAATAAGGGTTGCAAGGTAGACAGGATAAGAAATGAAAAGATTTGTGAGGCAGTGAAATCGGAATCCCTGCAGAAAAAAAGAATAGAAAGGTAAGAGTAAGGTTATATGGGTATTTTACTAGAATGGATGTGTATATAATAGCAAGGAAAAAACATGAAAATAAGATACAAGGTAAACAGCCAAGAGAATGACCAAAGGATAGATAGCTGAGAGGAGTGTGTATTGAAGAGAGGAAAGGACTGGACCATGGAAAGTTGATGAGAAGAGAGAGAAAAATGGAGAGGCTTGTATGCTAAGGAGGACCGGCCACACCGTCGATACTGTGGATGATGTTGAAAAGAATTTAAATTTATTTGAGACTTAAAATTATCCAGCTATTATGATTGGAAAACACTATAGTTGGAAGTGAGGAGTTACGTTCGAACTGTCTACCGAACAAGGAAGATGTAAACAAATAATGAAAAAAGACTTCCTGAAATCGAATCTAAAAAATTCATTAAATGATGACTGATGTCAATGCTGCACGAGTTAGACCTTCGAAATTAAAAAAATAATGAAATAAATATCTTGTTTCTTCTACAATCTTCCAAATTAATTTTTCTTCTAATTATTACATATTTGCGTGCTTCGATGTGAAAAACACTTTAAGACAGATGGTGTGGTAGAAAGTAACGCGTGATTTTAGTCTAATCTACGTACTACTTTAAACAGGCGAACTTTTCGGCTCGCAACGTTGCGAGAGAAATCATTCTGACCACGACAGCTCTTTGCATAGACTATCTACTTGATGGACGGCCAGACGCCTGGATCGTCTGCAACCCGCTGCACGGTGCATCCCGCAACTAGAAACAGGTCCTGTTGGGTGGGATTAATGTTCGCGCTGCTACATCACATTCCGTCCTCTCTCCATACCTGTACATTAACCGAGTGCCCTGGCTCTGACTCACCGCGAATAATGACCTCCTTATCACCAGCTATGATCCCATCTCCAGTCTCGCAAAAACATTTCAGATGCTTTGATTGCAATTATCCACATAGTAGATGAAAAGTTGTCCGATGAGACCTTTCTGACATTTGAGTCAAACCATCACTGTGGTTTCTTTCACACATAAAAAAAAGCTATCTGACTCTTTAGTTTTTGACAAGAGTAATTCATTCGACAAATAAGAATACCTGGGAAAAGAAAATCGATGCAGTACTCACTATCGTTTAACGCACGTAGCTGATTTATTTTGCAGATTTGGCGATCCTACCCATAATCGCACTATATTATTTTATATATCAGGATAAAGACTGTTAAAAGTATTTTTTTTATAAAGTCCTGTGTAATACGTGCGACAATTTAGGTATGAAATAAATCATCTGGAAACTATCTGGGGGCAGTTCCGGAAAGAGATTTACACATTCCACAGGTGGTGAACTTACTTGTGGTCGGAGAGAAGTTCCGGTGCAGTGCCAGTGGTTTGGCCGTGTTCTCGGCGACGCGTGGGCCCAAGTGTGTCACTCGCGAAGCACTAGCGCGGTCGGTCGGTCGAACTTTCTAAAACACTGTGGCCACCTGCACACGTTGCAACAGCTGAACGCAGACTACGGCGGCAGCACCTCTGCCCGCTACTATAGCGGTGGCAGTGACATCACGTGCTCGCGGGCTCCCTCCGCGCTCGCCAATCACTGCACGAGCTGCGGTACCACGTGACGCATGCGCCCCGGCCACCCGGGCGGGCGCCGCGGCGGCAGCGTCGGTCCGGCGGCGGGCGCCACTACAAAAGAGACGCCGTCACTTCCGACGCCTGGCGAACAGAGCTGTCGGCTGGTCGTCTCGTCAAATTAGCGAACTGTCTGAATTCTGTGATTGGAATGTGTGCAGCAAGGGGATACACATTACGAATTGTCACGTGAAGTATGTTGTTCCTTCTTTTCAACATCGTCCAGCTGCGTACCAAGTGAAATACTTTCGTATTTTCTTTTATTTTCCTTGTTCCCAATATTCCTTCATAATTCAGTCTTTTTTTTTCCCATTCTTCTATCGAAACGGATTTTATTTATTTCTTTAATTTCTGTTGAAAATACTTGAACTCGTGATATTATTTCGACATTTGAACTTGTTCAAGATTTCTTCTCTATTAAGAAACAACAAATTGGAGTTGCGGAGTTTTTAAAAAATAAAACATGGTCAAATAATCATTCTGGGTACAATTGAACGGAATGTCTATAAAAATCAATCCTTATTTTTCTTTTGACAGAATCAGAATGTTTATCAGTTTTTAAATATAGTTCTTATTACTTTCTTTGGTATCATTTTCGTTCTTCATTTACTGTCACTCTCAAAATTTATTCTATCCGTTTTAATTCTTTTTTTTCTGTATAAAGAGAGACTTTCTCTTGTGTAGAGACATTCGAGATATCTTTGTTCCAGAGACGAATTTTTGCTTTTATTGGTAGTGATTTTGTTTTGTAAAAATCTTTCAATAACTGTACTAGGTTTTTTTGAGATCGTGTTTTATTTTCTTATTTATTTAAACCGATAGTTTTTACGTTGTGATTTTACTAATCTTAAATAAAGTTTAAAAATATTTACAGGTCATGAACACGTGTACTATGATTTTAATGGGTACATTTAACATACAAATTTTCTACCGGTTAACGTTACGTTATATTCTTACACTAGAAATCAAATATTGGTACGCTGCTGATAGTACTGTTAGGCATTACTTGTATTCTCTCGATGGTTTTCTTGTTTCTCCGCCCTGTATAAACTAGGCCGTCATCTCGGATTATGTATCCTATGGACATAACATCCGTGGAAATACTCTTGATCTTCTACCTATAGTAGACGAAATGAAATACTACTGTTTAATTTTTGTTATCAGTACATTCAAAGGCCCAAATTAAAAAGATCTAGTTTTTTAAAAAAAACTTATAAAACGAGTGTCAATTTTTAGCTAGGAATTATTCTAAACTGCTGATAAAGTGCGATTTCGCTATTTTACTCGGCTACATTGCAGTCACAACATATGTTCATGATAGTTTATATGGAAAAATCTTTGTAAAGTCCATTTTATGAATATTAGAAGTCAGAAAGGTGGAGCCATTTTGCTTATAAATATCAGGAATTGATTTCGCTAATTCAATTAGATACTTGGATTTACAGGCAATATGAAGTATTTTAAAATTGTTTCTATCGTGAGCCACTAGATGCGTGAAATAACGTAACAGTTAACTAGACTGCGAAAATAATTTCAGTCCTCATGTTAAACACCTCTTACATACACACACTATTTACAGCTATGGAGAAAACTCGAATTGAAACTATCAGCGTTATGAATTTAGTGAGCGTCTTTAATACAAGGAAACGAAGCTAAGGGTCATACACAGAAAATAACTCTTTTAAAACTGAAGAGTACCTAGGATGCGCAGAGAAAAATTTAGTGACAAAAGTGCAAAATGCTATTGGAGTTAAAACTGTCCAAAAAAATTAACATATGTCAATTGTGATATGGTATTAATTGTGCTCAATTCAGCATTGCTTTGCAGATAAGAACAGTTGAAAAATTTGATGCAAATTACAGTCATTATGACAAAGATTAAATATATTAAACAACTGTGTTAATAAAAATTAAATTATAAACATGGTTGCGTTTCAGCAACGGTGAGAGTTGTTCAGGTGAAAATGGTAGCCAATCAGTTTGCAGGAATTAGGTTTATTTAACCTTGACCGCGGTTTCGACGATCATAAGACCGTCTTCTTCAGAAAGACCCGTGGAATCACATATACTCAGAAAATAGCCAAATAACGCTTGTCATATCATGGTGCTACAAATGACATAAGTGCACATCGCACTACGATATGACATAAGTTATTTGGCTCTTTTCTGAGTATATGAGCTTCCACGAGTTGTATTGAAGAAGACGATCTTATGATCGTCGAAACCGCGGTCAAGTTTAAATAAACCTAAAGTCTGCAACTGGTTGGCTATCATTTTCACCTGAAAAACATCTGTATGTTATATTAAATATTAACCAAAATCAACTGACCAATTTAACTTACACCACCGAAGTTTATGATTGGAATAAGTGAAAGATTGGTCTGAAATTTTGTTGCGGATGGTTGGATACTTCAGTTCGATAAACTATTTGAAAGTTTTGAGTAGATATACTTGATTTCTTAACATAATGCTGACGGGAATGGTCTCTGAATAGGATTTACTGTGAGGAAACGTATTTGTCGGAGATACCACTAGGAATATGAAACCATGAAAGACAGCTTGGAGGAAGTTTCCACTAAATTTGTTTACACGCTACTCTCTGCAGTTTATTTAAATATATATATATATATTTGCATCATTTTTAATTAATTTATTTTTTCACTGGCCACATTAAAATAATGAATCGTTCTACAGAAAATCTGCGTCCTCAACAGCTCTTATAGAGACACAGCGAAGTGAGACGTTTCTAGAATTTGAACCTTCATCCCTTATGTAACATTGCCTGGTTTACAACGGGTGAGTACAGACGTGTTGAGAACCCACAAACATGTCTTTCCGGCTGTAGTGAAGTAAATTTTGAATAATGTATTAAACATCACGACTGGAAACATTTCGCAGGAAAGATTTACGAGTCCCATTGTTTCACAGTATTTATACGGCGTAGCGACTCACCTGGCTGAAGGTTGCGCAGCCATAAAACTCTGCTACTGTTAATCTCATCTTACGGAATCACAGCTACGTCAAGGGTCACACGGTTGATAAGTGCCACGGAGGAAAATAATTCCGGATCTCAGCTTCAATGCGGAGAACAGTGTAACAAGAAGCACGCCCGGGTGACTGCAAACACACGAGTTACATGTGTAACAACGGACACGCACGAGAGACTCCGAACATACGAGTTACATGTGTAACAACGGGCACGTACGAGAGACTGCGAACATACGTGTTGTATGTGTACAAACGGGCACGCAAGAAAGACTCCGAACATACGAGCTATATGTGTATAAATGGGTACGCACGAGAGAATGCGAACATACGAGTTATTTGTGTAACAACGGGCACGCATGAGAGACTGCGAACATACGAGTTGTATGTGTAACAACGGGCACGCACGAGAGACTCCGAACATACGAGCTATATGTGTACAAATGGGTACGCACGAGAGACTGCGGACACACTAGTTACATGTGTAACAACGGGCACGCATGAGAGACTGCGAACATACGAGTTGTATGTGTAACAACGGGCACGCACGAGAGACTCCGAACATACGAGTATGTGTACAAATGGGTACGCACGAGAGACTGCGGACACACTAGTTACATGTGTAACAACGGGCACGCATGAGAGACTGCGAACATACGAGTTGTATGTGTAACAACGGGCACGCACGAGAGACTCCGAACATACGAGTATGTGTACAAATGGGTACGCATGAGAGACTGCGGACACACTAGTTACATGTGTAACAACGGGCACGCATGAGAGACTGCGAACATACGAGTTGTATGTGTAACAACGGGCACGCTCGAGAGACTCCGAACATACGAGTATGTGTACTAATGGGTACGCACGAGAGAATGCGAACATACGAGTTATATGTATAACAACGGGCACGCATGAGAGACTGCGAACATACGATTTGTATGTGTAACAACGGGCACGCACGAGAGACTCCGAACATACGAGCTATTAAATGTGTACAAATGGGTACGCACGAGAGACTGCGGACACACTAGTTACATGTGTAACAACGGGCACGCATGAGAGACTGCGAACATACGAGTTGTATGTGTAACAACGGGCACGCACGAGAGACTCCGAACATACGAGTATGTGTACAAATGGGTACGCATGAGAGACAGCGAACATACGAGTTATATGTGTAACAACGGGAACGCACGAGAGACTCCGAACATACGAGCTATATGTGTACAAACGGGCACGCACGAGAGACTGCGAATATACGAGTTAATGTGTAACAACGGGCACGCATGAGAGACTGCGAACATACGAGTTACAATATGTAACAACGGGAACGAACGAGAGACTGCGAATACAGGTGTTACATGCATGCAGCTTGCTGACCGACGCGTTGAGTTTCGTAATACCAGCCGATGCAGTTGACTAAGGTCAGATGATTTGGGCAATACACCGCAACCACGTCGACCTAGCACTTTCACCGTGCGTCTCAAATCGTTACCATACCGATCATTGGAGTTGGCTTCAAATCTCTGACCTACACCGGTACTAGGATTTCTAAAGAATTTGGCGATTTTTGTTTATGTTGGCAGTTCTGAACAATGTGAAGACTTTCTGTAGTTGATGTTGGAAACCAGAACGCTTTGTGGTTCGGATTCCACGTTAAACTGTAGGTCCTCTATACCCGGTAGGTTTGCCGGGTTAGGTTAAGGCGGCTACGACAGGAGCGGAATGCGCAGCCCATAGAAACCCTGTCACCAAATCATTACGATCACATGGAATTATTATTATTATTATACTGGGCGGTGGGTTGAAGAGGGCTTTAAACCCTGACCTACACCGGTTTTAGGTTTTCTGGCGAATTTGGCGATTTGTGTTTAAGTTGTCTGTACTGATGAATGTGAAGGTCTCCTCTGGTTGGCTGGCACGGGCGATATATATGTGCTATTATAAAATTGTGAGCGGGGTTCATCTGTCTATCCCTTTGTCTAGAGCAGTGGAGGCCAATACAAATGATCTTGCGGGCCACTTTGGAAGTGCATCATAACTCCGCGGGCCGCATACAAAATTTGTATATCCCCAATAGAGACGTATTTTTGGAGTGAAAAATTGAAACATGAGTTATTATTGTCTTTACTGTTATTCTTACATGTAAACATAGATAATATAATAATAATGCTACGAAACGCACATTGTAAAGAAATATGTAACACTAAAAATGAAATATAAAAAAATATTTTGTAAAAGTGTTCCGCGGGTCGGAAAAATGTTCAAGGAGGGTCGCGGGTTGGTCACCCTTGGTCTAGAGAATCAATTTGGACAACGCTTCTTCAGTTTGAAAGCTAATGCTCTAATTTAAAATCTGCGGTATATCTTATGATGCAACGTGACTGTGGAATGGAGTAAGAAATGAAAATCGTTTATACCGAGGACAGACAGCTGATAGGCGCCACAGATCACACTGCATCACAGATGAACATTCCTTAACGAGATATCTGATACCAAGCGTATTGGGTGAGCGGTAACGCTCTGGTCTCGCGTTTGGAAGGACGGGGTTTTTGAAATCCCGCCCTCGCATATAGATTTTGGTTTTCCACGGATTCCCAAAATCACTTCAGGCGAATGCAGGGATGGCGAATTCAATAGACCATGACCAAATTCCTTCTCGTTTTATGACCCCAGCCCTTTCCCGCCACAAACGACATCGACGAGGCGTAGAACCATAAGCAAAAGAAAATCATTGAAAGAGATTAGTAACAAATATCATGCTATATATTCAGAGTCTGTAATAAAGGACGTTGGAATAGATGGAAAAAGCTAATCAAACTACTACATTATATTCTTCTTCTTCTCGTGTCGATGACAGCATCAGATATGTGGTATTTTTTCTGCCAATGCGATGGCTTTGTCAGTATCTGATTGGAGGTCAAATTGAGGTACATTTATTTCGATTTGTGGACAAGACAGCAGATGTAACCTAGTTTCTCTCTCCCCGCACAAACATGTGGTATCTGGCTGTTCTCCCAGTGGCAAGAGTATCTTTGCAGTGGCCAACTCCAACTCGAAGCCTGTTTAGTGACTTCCATATGGGCCATGGTTGTTCAGACCCAGGTGGTAGACACTCTTTTGGCTCGATCCACTCGAACTCTTGTTGCACTCTCTTCTCCCAAGCCAGTATTCTTTCATTGCTTGCAGCACCATTTGTTGGTTTTGAAGTCCGCATGAAGCTTGATCGGGACTTTAGTCTCGATGGCGCTGGTGTATAGCCATGTAGGGAGTGTCGAGCGTCTTCGTTCACTTTAAAGCCTTGCCACGCTGGTGGCAACTTCCTGGCGTATGACTACAGGGGCGATACTACATTATATAACAACACTGCACTAAGCGAAACTAAATTTTGGAGTTTAATTTACGGTAAAGGTTATACAAATATTGCATTATAAACTTTTGTGCTTTGTTTCTAGAATAAAAACTGACAAACGCAATATCACACACTCCAAGGTCCTCATGGAGCAAGCAGAAGGAAAATGCTAGTATGTGTACTGAAGAGGAGTTGAATTAGAGACAAATGTGGCGATTCTGTAAACGGGAAAAAAATTATCTAAGCAATGATGCTCATAGATCAGTAATAGTCGAACGTGGTAGGTTTGATCGTGGGCAAACTGTTGGGGGTAATTCCATCTCAGACGTCGTGGCAGATTTCAAGGTCGAGGGTGTGCTGTGAGTATGTCGATACCAGATTAAAGAGCGACTTGGTGGCTCACTGGTTAAGGTGTATGATTGGAGATTTTTCAAAGGCCCTTACCCCGAAGTGGTGAATATTAGATTAGATATGTTCACTTTGTTATAACATTCCAGTGATTTAGAACAGTACATGCTGTGTAATGTGAAGTACGCCAGAACGCTTCCGTGGTTCGGATTCCACGTTAAACTGTAGGTCCCCTGTACCAGGTAGGAGTAACGGGTTAAGGCGGCTACGATAGGTACGGAATGCGCAACCAATAGAAACCCTCTCACTAGGTCACTAAAACCACACGGAATTATAATTATTGTTGTATAATATTGAAACTGTTGCGATCAGCGACGTATGGGTGATCGGAGTCATAACGGAATAGCTCTCATTGTAACAGAGGATAGCAGAAAAAAAGTGCCATAGATCGCTTTGGCAATATCTTCGCTATGGGGTACAAAAGCCATCGTTCCACATAACAAATTGAAAAGATTTACATCACCGCGAGAACATCACCAGTGGACACTAGAAACTTGGAAAAGCGATGAGTCAATATTGATGTTAATACATACCGATGAGAGGCAAATATGACGGAGAGATGGATGTTCTTTGCCAGCAATGTATTCATCAAGCTGGTGTCTGAAGCTTTCACCTCTGGGGACTGAAATAGAATCATTCCTCACTGCTCAACATTAGCGGGATATCCTTGACGGCCTCACACCTCTAGACATACACGGTGCCTTCGAAGCTGAAATGTGTAATGTTTAGAAGAACAGTCCACACTCGTGAGCTTGCTTTCATGGCTGGTTATGTCCAATGTGCCCTGCGCAGTTAAGTCTAGTATAAAATGTTATGCCTTGGTATTCACATTTCGAGTCAAGTAGTTCCTTCCCCACTTTCTAATCATAATCAACCTTTTGTGTTTTATCTGTGTACCTAATAATCTGGCTCTTCTTAGCATTTATCTTCATCCCATGTTGACTCACCCAGCTAGTTATTCTTTCTCGATCACCCTACAGCTGTTTACAGTCTTCTATTGTTTTGATCCTTTTAGATAACATTAAGTCATCTGCAAACAATCTAACTTCTGACAGTAAACCATTAACACAATCATTCATTAGAATAACGAATAGCAATGGTCCCAATACACTACCCTGTGGAACTCCCATGTTCACTCCTACTTCTTTTGATACTGCATTTCCTACTCTAACTTTTTGCTCTCTACCTTTTAGGAATCCTTCTACCCAGCAAATTACCTTTTTATCAACTCTAATAGTTTTTACCTTATTTATCACTGTTTTATGGCTCACTCGGTCAAAGTCCTTTGAAAGATCTAGTGTTACACTATCAACTTGACCTCCTCTGTCCATTTCATCAGAAATATCTTGCATATAGTCTACTAACGGAGATTCACATGAATATCCTTGTCTAAAACCATGTTGCCGCCTTGAAAACCACTAACGTTCCTCACGTCTCTTCAGTCGATATTATTTTCCGACCTTCCTCTGAAACTTTCAGAAGGTCAGAAGGATCTTAAAACTAATACATGAAAACAAACAATTACCTAGAGATAAACTATCATCACCCAATATTTTAAGCATTGTTTCTTTTACGATTAGACTCATAGGCAAGTATGATAATAAATTTCAAGTACACAATCCACGAAATGTTACTGTATAAAATCTTCAATAAAACCCCTATTACACTCATTAAAGCCATAGAGGCGCCCCATATAGCTACTGTGTAATAACATAAAACGTTAACCATAATTAATGTTACAAACCACAGTTTGACAAAGCTTACATTGCTGTCAATCAGAACGCAATGCTCTCTTAAATCAAATCATTCTTACCTCCCTCGACGTCATTATTATTTAAAGATGACTACATGAAGTTATGATCTGCAAGGAATAAAAGCCTTCCATCGCGAGCATGCCGGGATGCTTCCTTCAAAAAGGCCATGGCCGATTTCCTTCCCATTCCTTGCCCCCATCCTTGCCCCCCATCCTTTCCCGTCTCTAAAGACCTCGATGTTAAAAAGAGACGTAAAGCAGTTTAAAAAAAAAAAAAAACATCGCGAGCCGCCTGTTTATATTGTGAGAGATTTTTCTTTTATCGTCTATGGTCCGACGTTACTGCATGTGCACATTCAGAATAACTGGCCTCAATCAAGAACAAGCTCACATTAATATCACGCTCGATTAACATCTTCGATTGTACCGGTACTTACATAGAGTGAATTCTCCTTGTTCAAATTAATTTTGTTTAATATGAATCAGAGATTCAATGTTGTTTTTGAATATAAATCTTAATAAAGGTCACTCTTATTGAAATGTCATAAATTAAAGACCAGTTAATAAGAACTAGAACGGTCTGGTACCTCAGTGGTTGATTCATAGTTACAGGGTTCTTTTATTATTATTATTATTATTGGCCTTCGGTAACAGAGACCACACAGCCATCTTATGTATTATACATTGGTACACATTAATTACAACATACATAGTTTGTAAAATGAATTTGACAAAAGTACCGATATATAGGTGTACAAATACATGTAATATACAATTAAAATTCCTAAGAACAATCTTCAGATTGCAACAGTTACAGACCTATAAAATTAAAAATTCAATAGTTCTATTTTTAAATATGCTATTATACATCTATATAATCTTTAACAAAGCTGGCTAGGAGTAAGATTAAATTTGTGGGTAGGGGGATTTCCATTCTGGCTAGTTAACTTATCATTTTATCCTGAAGAGGTCTAAATTTTTTTTGCATGAGAATATTATATGGTTTATGTCTCCAATAGCTTGGTCTTGACAATCACAAAGAGGACATTCTCGAATCCCTATCCGGTGCAGGTAGCTTGGGAAATTCCTGTGATGCAAACGAGCTCTGAATATAGTGGTAATAAGGCGTCTGCTGATGTTCCGCTTGTAAAACCAAGGTTTTGTTGGTATTTTGGTTGGACACTTTCGTAGTTTGAGCATTTAATGGTTTTTTATTTACTCCGCTCTTCTTGCCTAGTGACCATAGCTCTTTCTTCGATGCTTGGAATCGTGTCTGTGACAGAAAGTTTCGTGTCACCTTTATGGGACAACTATTGTACTTTGAGTGTTTCGTGATTTCCATTATTAATACGGATAAGTGATTGTCCCAGGTTGTGTTTTCGAGACTTTTAAGTACACTGAGGGAGTCTGTTAGAATCACTACTTTATTATGGCCGCATTGGTGGCTATATTTAACTGCCTCAAGGAGAGTTCTTGCATCAGCTGAGAAGATGGAAGTTTCTTCCGGGAGATAATACTGGGCAGAAAATCCTGTGCTGGGGCAGAAGAAGGAGCATCCTACTCTACTTCGATCCATCCGTATAAATATTAAATACGTTATCACCTAACGTTCAAATGTAATTGATTATTTTCTGATTAATGTTTGGATTTCTGTCTACTTCCAAAAGGTATACATGATTCGTTTCTAGACGTAGTTCTTAGGGTGAAAACATGCCTAGCAGGTCGCCGTGAAGGTGGCGGTGGCGGTCGCGCTGAAGGTCGATGTCGCGGTAGATGGGTAAAAACATGCCGCGCAGCTCGCGGTGGATGGTAAGGTAGATGTCGAGGTACTGCTGCTAGCGTTCACCAGTGTTTTGAAAATCCTTGTAGGTGCCACACGTTGTAAATCGTTAATATTTTGTGTTTAACGCGAGTATCATTTACTTTATTTAACCTGCAATGATTTGTGGAAGCGATAACGATAGGGATGACGATGGTCTGTCAGTAGCCACAAAGTGGTGGCTACTTTCTACAGCTGGTATCGGAAGGTTCTGTTAACAACAAATAAATGAACAAAGACAAACGCTTGGTTAATTTCACCATTTAAATCAGGATCTGAAAATTCATCCAGACTTATTCCATGCCCACCTATGAAAGACACCACAAACTTTACGGTAAAATCCTGGACAAACTGAAGTTAAATGTTTATCACAGTTACCACACCAATCACATGCTGAGGGAAAACTCGTCGTGACTATAAATTAATGGTAATTATTGTAAATAAAGTAATGTACCGTTTAACAAAGCATTTTCAAGCCAAATCTAAAATTTTTCAATCCAAAATCAGAATTTCTATTTAAAAATCAGAATTTTTATTTAAAAATCAGAATTTTCCATTTCAAATTCAGTCAACAATTTATTTTAAATAATAATTAACACCATAATTTCTTTTTTATTTTTTTTACTATCTTTAAATTTATAATGATTGTTGGACTTAATTGTCTGATGTTCCATTTCGGTCGGTATATGATATGTAATAATTTCTGAATAGTCAATCAAGTCACTAAAAATAGATAATTATTTCAATTAGGGCAAATGTAGGTGGGTGCAGGAAAGGGGGAAAGATGGGTGTGTAGGAAAATTGCCACCGAAACATGCGCTCCATTGAAGTTTAATTAAATATTATTATTATAAAATTTGTTGTAATTTATCTGCCACTGAGTGTCTAAATACTTGAAACATTCAATTTTCCGTAGTTGTCCAATTTATAAAAATCTGTACTTATTATTTCATCAATAAGTTATTTAAACCAGAATGTAGCATTGTCAATGTCAGTACATTGTTAATTTATATCTGCAGTTGTGTTAAACGAAATGACATCAATTAAATAAATCAATATTTAGAACAAGACAAAATTAAACAACACCACTCTGTATAATACGAAAGCCAACCTGCATAATAAATTGTAGAAGCTCGATCGCGTGGCCGTGACATAGCTCAGCCAATCAGCGCCAAGCAGACCTCCAGCGACGTGCTAGGCCGCGAGGTTAAAACAAAATACTTTGTTCTCTCATCGACATCGCGGTGAGCGGCGAGCAGCGACGGCGAGCGCGACCGCCTCGGCGTGCGCTGACTCGTTACTAACAATGCTTTCGTTTCACATGGAAGAAACATCTACCGCCACCACGGCCGCGACCTTCACCGCTAGCTGCTCGGCATGTTTTCACCCGTAGGGTTCAAGATATATAGGGTGTTTTTTGTAGGATACCACCTTATATTTGCTATTTTTCCAGAACGAGTAGGCATTAAGAAATGGAGGCATAGCACTGTTCTTATCATAGTTGGTTAGCGTTTCCAACAGCTTAAAACTTTCATGTTTTGGGTGTTCACTATGCCCTGATAGAAACTTTTCCGCAAGGTGAGGTAAATCCCCTGATTCAACAAGTAAGGCGTTGGTTGGAATGGTGCGCATTAATTTAATTGCAATGGAACACACGCTCCGGTGGCAATTTCCCTACACACCCAACTTCCCGCTATCCTTCACTCACCTACATTTGCCCTCTACAAATTTTAACTTTAAATTCTTTTAACGTGTTCGGTAGGTTATTCATGATTCCCCTTGGTGACTCATTCCAAACCCTGATACCCTTACCTAAAAAATAAAATCGTCCCACACCCTTGTGCCTGAAATCGAGTGCCAGCTTGTGATCATGGTCATCTTTTCCCTTCCATGAACTACTTTTCATACCTACTGCAATATCTTTCCATGCCTCATCGCCAGTATACGTCCTGTACACTCCCATTACCCTCCTCATCCTCCCCCTGTCTTGCAATGAATCCCATTCCAGCTCCTTTATCATATCTGTCACTGATTGCATTCTGCGATAATTTCCTGAAATAAATCTAGCAGCCTTTCTTTGCACCTTCTCCAACTCCTGTATTTGATACTCAAAATGTGGGTCCCATACTACACTATCATATTCGAGCAATGGTCTGACCAAAGTTTTGTAACCAAATTCCTTTACTTCTCTCGTGTATCCCCTCATCACTCTCTCCAACAAGTGCAGGATTTTGAAACCTTTTCCTACCACCTGTCCAATGTGTCCTGCCCAGTTAAGCTTGTTATCAAATGTAATGCCAAGATATTTACATTTCAAGTCTTCAGCAAGCAATTCTTCCTCCGCCATATATTCTTAAATAACCTTTTGTTTTTTATTTATGTATCTAATTAGCTGACTCTTCTTTGCATTTATCTTCTTCTTTGCTCCCACGCAGGTTCTGAGACAACTTGACTGAAGCCTGTCTAATTTTTGAAGCGCGTGTTTTCTGGCGATGAGGTAGAACATGCTACCATAATCCAGTAGCGATCTGATCAGTGTTCGATACAGGAGCAACAGCGTTTTGGGGTGGAAGCCCCACCAAGAACCAGCCAACCGTTCTTATTATATTTAGTCGTGCGTCAGCTTTTGCAACCAGGTGGTCTATGTGATCATTCCAGCTGAGCCGGCTATCTATGATAATACCAAGGAATCGACCTCGTCTCCTTAATGGGAGGCTATATGTTCCCAATTGGAGGATATCATGTTACACAGAATTTTTCTTTTTAAAAGAATATAACTATCGACTTTTCACACGATAGTTCTAAGCCATTGTTCAGTAACCAAAGCGTAAGGACTATTATTGCTTCGCTCAAGATGTTTTGTGACTCATCGATAGTATACATGACGACGTCATCTGCGAATTTGAATGTCTTTACTCTAGGTATAACTTATTACTGAATGATTTTTTCTTGTGTCGTTTCTGGGTTTGTACACGGAAGACATACACGAAATCCTTCTTCTTTTCATAGAACAATGATCTCTACTATATATCTGCGTTAATATTAAACAGGTAACAGTACATATTTCTTAGATAATAAATAGTAGTGAAGTGTGTACGTCCCTTTAATTAAGATGTAATATTTCGGAAACTAAGTGAGATACCAAAATTATTCTTCATTTTCGGTTTGTCTTGTCGAGATATATAAGAATCAACCACCAAATCCGTAAAATTTCAGTGGCTAGGATATCGCAGAATCCCCCAAAAAAGTGTACATGAAAGCAAATTGAAACGTACATTAGACGTGGTGCCACACGAAACTTAATAAGCTGTGCAACTTCAACAGTAAGAAACCGCCATTTCCGATCAAATTGATCACGCCAAAGACTGCCCAGGTACCGAAAGTTAGTGCCTCAGCCAGCCAACCCCTCGTGACGCACACAGTCGCCGCTGGCCGACAAATAGAGCAAGTCAAAAACAAGCGACATCGACAAGGAGCCGCCAAGAAATCCAACGACGACACCACGAGCAAGACAACGGCTGTGGGAGGTGCTCCAGCTAACCACAGCCAAAATTTGCAACCCCAAATTGAAGTTTTTAGATTTAAGGAAATGTTTCAAATAAAGGAAATCAAAAATAAAATGTAACCCATCTGGTTGAAAAGAGCTCACGCTCTACACCGGCCCGCCCTCTGCCTTCAGCAGGGGGAATGAAAGATAATAATAAAACTAACTTCCAATCAGAAGACGGTACGGCTCCATACGAGGCAGGCCAGCTACGGATCCGCGAGACTTCCAGTACAGTTCTAGTTGTCATATACGTACAATGGACCTGGGCAGAGCAAGCTGCCGAAAGCTTGTCTTTCGATAATACTATCCGGCGGAGAACCCGCGAAAATTTCATATCAAAAATACGGCGGGTAAGTCTTATTTATCATAGCAATTGTATTATCTTCTGTACCGTTGGATTGCTCTATAAAATTCCTCAACTATTTTAATGCTGCTTTTGCCTCTTTGGTTGAAACAGGCGGAGCGTATGATGCATTACTTTTATGTCATCTACTTAATTAATTGCGTCTTTTTGAGCAACTAAATCCATATTTTCATCAGATAACGATCCAGCAGTGATAACTTCATCATCACACGTAACGAAGTCCTCAAAAGATACCACTGTCATCCATACCAAAGGAGGCTGAATAGAAATTTCTTCAACTTCGACTTCTTTAGTTGGTGATGATGGAAAAACCGCAGTGTACAAAACAGTTTCTTTTATGGAGGTTATAGATACATTTCACCACGCTTTGACAGCCATTCTCATGGCTTGCAACACGTCGATAAGAGAACTTCTGTTTTCTTCCATATTATCCAACATTGCACACTCATAAAAATTACTTCTAAGAAAATATTGCCGGCAATATTATTAAAGTCGGTACCTTATTTATGTTTTCTTTGAGATATAGATGTCATTAATTTAAAATCATCGAGTTGTAGAGATAGTAAAATCAATTATTGATATGTTCAAACTTTTTTTGAGTTATAGAGGGTAAATGTGCATTGAAATACCTTTGATGGAAATACTGATTATCTCAATATCGAGGTTTCATATTTACAGTAATGGTTGTTTTGTGGCTTGAAGGGAACAAGGGTTTCTTCCGAAGTTCTTCTTGAAGTTTTCGACATATCGAGGTTCGTCTTACCGAGGTGCTACTGCATATCTATCTATTAAGGTCTAAAACAGGCGATGCGGTTTTTGCCGCGCGGCGGTTTAGTCTACGCACCGACCATTGCTGATCATATGCAAGGATTTATTAGCGGCAGCCAAGATATGGAATTGTTCGACGAGTTTTCGCTTATGTCCAACTACGTCTCTGATTTTAAAAAAAATAATCACTAGCTGGAACGCTGAGAATGTTACTGCTTGAAGACCGTTGGTCGGAATTATTTTAACACTTCCGTGCTAACTACTGAGTGCGTTATGTGTCTGTTTGGAATTAATGCACCTTTTGAAATTCTTTTTTTTCTGATAAATAAAATATAGGCAAGTGGCAAAACACAGCTAAGTGTCGCAGCATTGAAAGCCATTTTGATTACCAAGACTAACATCAACAGATCATTTATGAGCTCCATTCCTACTTGAAAACTTGACCCGATATTTGAAACTGATTTGTTCTGCCGATAAATAGAAACTGGCTAGTCAGACGTTAGATGTCAGACACTAAAGCTAGGTAACTCAGCTAACATGTAATACTTTCTAATTATTATAAGTGCTCTTCGTTTTTTAATAAGAGCTAGTAAAATACGAAAAAAGAATTACAAAATTCCTAAGGAGTCCCACTCTAACTAAAAAAAATTCCTCAGGCGTCCCGTTCTGACGAAAGGTTAATGGTTACTTTACGCATAACCTACCCTCCAAAACATTCAGTGCTAATATTTATCACTTAAGCTTCTCAGACCATTGTAGTATGCAGTGCAACATCAATATGCAAAAACAAGCAGTCAACAGAGGAAAAGGCTAATAGAAATTAAATACATTATTACCTACCGACCCCCAGTTGGTGGTGGAAATTGAAAAGGCATAGCGAGAAAGCCTTAGGAATTTCAATAAATACAATAATCCCATGACATGGTGGATTGAACATGGGAAACATTGATTTAAACTCGTACTCATGATTAGCGTTGCCAGGTGTCCCGATTCGTGCGAGTTGTCCCGATTATCCTTCTATCGGGAAGCAAAATGTTCCGAT
Organism: Vandiemenella viatica; assembly: GCA_031002005.1. NCBI lineage: Eukaryota > Metazoa > Arthropoda > Insecta > Orthoptera > Morabidae > Vandiemenella > Vandiemenella viatica. Next base: position 244,821,468 of record JARYHS010011408.1, on the reverse strand, counting down.
TTTTCAGCTAAGTGATAAAATCCATTCACTCGTCGCAAAAAATGAAATCGCGTATCTACGTCAGACGCATCGCACAAAACCAACAATGCTATTCACAGCTTATGGTACAACTGACCCCACTAACCTGCACACTGTGCCAAAAACAGTTTAGCATATTTAATGGTTACAAAAAGATGTAGCATAATACCAGAAATGTAATAACCACAAGAAAAAAATAAAAGAGTTTCAGTTTAACATCATCGCTGAAATTATTTTCAACACCGATCAAATGAGCACCCAAGAAACAAGAAGTGATAGGTGCTTAAGTCACAAACGCATTTCACTTGGTCAACCACACCATGTCATTCAGTTCATTCGGTTGTGAATCAAAACTCGATCGTACTTTGTATAACGATTTAGTAATAAGATTCATAAGTTCCTATAATATGATAAACAGATACCTATAGAAATTACCACTGTCCTCCATAAATTACAAAAATAACGTGAATTTTACAAAAACGTATTTTTTGAGGGTTGTCCCGATTTGTAGCCCCGAATACCGATTTTTTTGACCCTCCATCCCGATTTTTAACAATTTGGAGCTGACAACACTACTCATGACATACGGTCGACAAAAAAACTTTTGGATCGTACAAAAAAATCGAATATTATTACAGATGTATTAGAGAACTATATGAAAGCACTAATATTGATATCGACAACTACAACAGAATAAAAAGTATAAAGTGAAAATCCTATCTCTACAAAGTAAGCAATATAACAAACTCCTATCACGTCAAAACCAAAAAGAAACCGCTTGTTTATAGCATCTCGTAAGAAAAACCAAAGGGCTAAACAAATTTTAATCACTACCATGAGAAATGAAAATGGGGAAACCGTACGTAACGGGAGAGAGGTTATTAAGGAAATCACTGTTTATTATGAAAGCATGTTTAAATCAGTCACTATTGATCAGGACGCAACAAACACACTCTTGGCAACAATAGACTGATATAAATCAAGAAGAACGCGAAGTCTTAAACCGGTTACAGAGGACCTAATTTGGGTCCCAATCTGCAGGGGCAATCCGAAGTGCAATCATATGTGGCTTCCATCCACAATTTTACTTCCAATCTTAGTTTACATTGTGATCGCGTGGCTACTAGTTGCAAGCTCGTAACAATGGCTTTTCTGTCGAAGCAACAAAAAATGGTTTTAACAATAACCTGTACTACAGTTTGTACTGAAAGAAAGGAGAAGAAATGGCTTTTAGTAGGAAAAAAAGCTATCTCAAATGAATATTTTAAGAGACCTAGAGCAGGAAGATTTTATAAATTTTCTGAGAGTAGATTCTGAATTTTTTTTGGTACTCCTTATACATTCAAAATAAATTAATGCGTGAAGTATAAGCGGCAGAGAACGATTAGTCGTTACTTCGTGTTTTTTATTAAGTACACAAAGCCTTGAATATAAGAAATTAAGTTCGCCGATTTACCACAAATGCTTTCAGACATCATTATTGAAACATGTTGGCTCATTTTTTTTATTGCCTGCCTGAACATAATTTAATTTAATTGCAATGGAGCACGTGCTCCGGTGGCAATTTCCCTACACACCCAACTTCCCCCTATCCTACACTCACCTACATTTGCCCTCTACAAATTTTAACTTTAAATTCTTTTAACGTTTTCGGTAGGTTATTCATCATTCCCCTTGGCAACTCATTCCAATCCCTGACACCCTTACCTAAAAAAGAAAATCTTCCCACACCCTTGTGTCTGAAATCGAGTGCCAGTTTATGGTCATGGTCATCTTTTCCCTTCCATGAACTACTTTTCATACCTACTGCAATATCTTTCCATGCCTCATCGCCAGTATACGCCCTGTACACTCCCATTACCCTCCTCATCCTCCTCCTGTCTTGCAATGAATCCCAGTCCAGCTCCTTTATCATATCTGTCACTGATTGCATTCTGCGATAATTTCCAGAAACAAATCTAGCAGCCCTTTTCTGCACCCTCTCCAACTCCTGTATTTGATACGTAAAATGAGGGTCCCATACTACACTACCATATTCGAGCAATGGTCTGACCAAAGTTTTGTAACCCAATTCCTTTACTTCTCTCACGCATCCCCTCATCATTCTCTCCAAAAAGTGCAGAATTTTGAAACCTTTTCCTACCACCTGTCCAATGTGTCCAGCCCAGTTAAGCTTGTTATCAAATGTAATGCCAAGATATTTACATTTCAAGTCTTCAGCAAGCAATTCTTTCCGTACCTTATATTCATAATTAATCTTTTGTTTTTTATTTGTGTATCTAATTAGCCGACTCTTCTTAGCATTTATCTTCATCCCATGTTTACCAACCCAAGTAGATATCCTGTCCAGATCACCCTGCAACTGTTTACAGTCCTCTATCGTTTTGATCCTTTTATACAGCATTATGTCAACTGCAAACAATCTAATTTCAGATAGTAAACAATCAACACAATTATTCATTAAAATAATGAATAGCAATGGTCCCAATACGCTACCCTGCTGCACTCCCATTTTTACTTCCACTTCCTTTGATACCGCATTTCCCACCCTAACTTTCTGTTTACTACCTTTTAAAAATTCTTCTACCTAGCAAATCACTTTCTCATCCACTCCAATACTTTTTACCTTATTTGCTACCATTTTGTGGCTTACTCTGTCAAACGCCTTTGAAAGATCTAGTGCTACACTATCAATTTGGTCTCCCTTGTCCCTTTCATCTGAAATATCTAGCATCTCATGTACAAATGTCCTTAACTCTACATTAAAGTAAGAAAAAGGACTGAAATTGTAGCTTGAAGGGAACAGTTCCTTGTAAATTTCGAGCAAAACTAGAAATAATTTTTCCCACATGTTACGATTCATGTGGTTTTTGTGTTGTTTGTCCCTCAATTGGGACATATCTTTATATATTTCGATAACATTCGTCTACACCTCTTTGTTTTTAGACATTTTTAACGACACACTAATAGCACGGAACACACTGGCTCTCTGCTCCAAGCCGACTGAGCCGAAATTGTCCCAATTCTTACAATCGCGATACACACGTCACAATTTGCCTCATGTCTACAGGGACAAACCGTAAACTGTTTGTCGGGGTCTGCAAACTCCCGATATCGGGATTAGTACACCCAATTTGCCTACTTGCGAGGCAATATGCACGGCTCCTGTCGGATAACCCCTGCAGATTGGGACCGAAATTGAGTCGTCTACAGTCGCTTTAACAAGATATTTTGTGTATAAACCAATTCTGATTTCAGTAAGCAAGGCAGCGAAAGGAAAATCCCCAGACCTTGACGATCTCTCTTCAGAATTCTATCAACACTATTGGGAAATCATACGGGAAAAACTAGCCGAAATTCTGAATGCCTTACGGTCTGCAGACAAACCGATTGCTGTTTTCACGGAAGGCAATATAACACTCCTACCAAAAGAAAACAAAATAAATGCAATACGCCCAAGTCTTTTAAATTCCGACTTCAAGATTCTTATCAGAATCCTAAAATCCAGACTAGAGCCCCTGATGCAAAAGATTCTAGGCTCCATCAATCAATTGCTATCCCGGGCCGTAGTGTTCTAAACAGAATGTGAATACCGATATATTATATCTGAAGAAAGACTGACAACTTCCACACTATTAGTCCTATATTTCAAAAAGGCTTTTGACTGCATCGATCATGATAACCTTCTCACAATCAAGGATCGCTTAGGACTAGGAACATAATTCACGCGAATGATAAATTTAATTACAGGCATCGCACGCTCTAAAATAATTATAAATGGTCATCGAACATCTCCCATTAAAATAAATCGTTCTGTGAGACAGGGGTTGTCCACTTTCCATGGCCCTATACGCAATAGCCACAGAACCACTTCTTAGGATTTGTCATCAAACACTTCCTGGAATCAATGTAGACTGAAAACATTTCATTTGCAGGGCATATGCAGATATGCAAAATACTGTCCTATGGTTACTAGGAAACACCACTGTCTACATAATACAAAATGAAAAATCAAAAAAAATCGAAGATTTCATTAGCTATATGAACGGGCCTGGTGGCTCAGTGCTTAAGACATCTGACTGGAGATCCTCGGTTCGAATCCTTGTTTCGGCGAGGATTTGCATAAGCCCTTAACCCGACCTTAACCTCTGGCACAGCTTACTGTGTATTGTGAAGTACGCCAGAACACTTCCGTGGATTGGATTCCATATTAAACTGTAGGTACCCTCTAGGGCTAACAACCCCGTTGTAACACTGATGTGTACAATTCCCAGTAAAATGCAAAGCCAAACAGCGGCTTAACGTAGTCCTAGTTGGCCAAAACATACATATATTTGCTATATGAACGTCAGATATTAAGTAACCGTAAAACTCCAAAATAACAAAAAAAATGCTATAAGCGAGAATGTTAGAGATCATAATGACCGAAAACCTATCCTAAATAAACAGGGACAGTATTCGCCAATCACAATTCCAGTTTGATGTGGAATTTGCCATGCTGCATATTTCAGATATATGGAATAAAAAACCATCACGCCACACGTAGTAAACTGAAAAGACAACAATAACACGTGATTTTGACTTTTCTGGGGCCGAATACTGCTTGCATGTATCAGATGCGCGCTCCATCTGGAAGGCAAAAAAAGAATCGAGCAAAAAGGAAGAAGAGTAACAGGAGTGTGTTAATCTTAGCTGAGACATGAATGTTCGAAAGTATATAATTTAATTTAATTTTATTATCGGGAGCGTCCATAAACAACGTAGCTCGGTCTAAGGGGAGGGGGGGGAAGGGGTTGGCTGGAAAGCTGCTCTTGGCTACGTGGGGGGAGAGGGGGAGGCGTTCCTAGCCAACCCACGTAGCTTTCCATTCTTATTATCTGCCACATTTAAAATGAGGTACAGAACACACAACAGCATGTGAATATTTGTTTACGTAAATTTACTTATCTCCGTATGTAATGTACGATAGTCTGACAAGAGAAAACAGTATAAAATGTGTTCTGGAATCAATAGGGTGAAAAAACTACGTGCTACGCGGGGGGGGGGGGGGGGGGTAGAGGCAAAAGCCACGTCGGACTACGTGGGGAGAGTGAGGAATTTTTAAGAGTTTTGTTTGACATATGAGCTGCGCTAAGTCGTTCCATGGTTTGGATTCCACTTTAAATTGTGGATGCTAGAGGAAAGGAACTGGGCGTCCTACCTCTGACACAAGGGCTTAGTAGTCCTTCTTCGGGATCCAATTTTCGGTTTGTGGACTAAGTTTTTTAGTAAAAATAAATACCCGTCGAACATATGTGTGTAGCCTCTTAAATATTATAATTATTCTTAGTATCATGAATTATAATAACATCCCCGATTAGAATGTAAACATTTTTTTAATCAATTGATGATCGTTTCGGGAAATGAATTAAACTATCTCAGATACCTATTGACAGTAGTGGACTTTTCACTCTCTCCTTGTTGGAAGGATACAGTAGCAACATTTATTTCAATACGTCCTATGTAGAGAGACAGTTTTTAAGCTAGCCATTCTTGTTAATTGGATTTTTATCGAAACCAGCTGTCATGAAGTTAGCAAGTTTCTCTAACAACGCGCAGGAAAGAGTAGCCACGGAGGTTAAAAACTGGGCTCATACGTGTAGACCATTATGTCACGATTATACTGTTTGAAGTCTTTCGACAGACTCTGGTGTTTGAGTATAAAACAAAAAATTTAGTAGAGCCTTCTATCTTTGAGTTACTTTTCTGTCCGAAGATTCTCTCTTCTTGCTTCTATTTCTACTTGTTTATCTCTTGCATGGTGGTGACTGCAGTAAGGTCATCGTGCATGAATTTGATTCGCTGTATTCGTGCAGCATAAGCACCGGAAACAGTTTAATGCTAATATTCCACGAGCGTAGTATTAGCATAATGCCAGTCTTGACTAAAGCACTGCATCCTTGCAATCTTCGTTGTCATTACCCACCAATTAGCACAGGACCAACTAATTATTCTCGTGAAAATTTTAGTCATTAAAATTACGAGTCACTTCGTTTGAAACTTTTCCACTATCCCTATCATCCATTGCACACACAAATATTTACGGAATTTTTCGCCATTTTTTTTTTCTGAAGATCTGATCCATATTGGATGACTTGAAAAGCGTCAAACTAGAAACGATTTATAAATTTATAAATTGCTGTGGTCTCGTCATCTGCTAGTATGACTAAATCATCTGCAAAGGCTAGTCAGGAAATTTTAATGCCATTCTTGCGTCGTCCGAGTTGTATAGGTTTCCAATAGTTCTGCTGTTTAAGTTATTTCTCCCATTCTCGGATAACTTTATTCAAAACATGGTTGAAGAGTATCGGGGACAGACCATCACCCTGTCGAACGCCGGTATTGATATGAAATGGTTCAGATATCTCTCCCATGAATTTCACTTTAGAGGTTGTGCCAGTGAGTGTTTGTTTGGTGAGGTTTCGGGTTTTTGGATCGAGCCATTGCTCTTCGAGGATGTTGAAGAGAGATTGCCGGTCGACTGAATCATATGCCTTTTTGAAATCTACAAAGGAGCAAATGACCGGGCTTTTCGCGAGTGCTTTATATTTAGTGTAGTTTTTAAATTGAATATTTGTTCTATGCAACTCCGACCGGTGCGGAAGCCAGCTTGGCACTCGCCAATTTTGTGGTCGAATTGCTCTTGCACTCTTTTGAGAAGACAGACTGAAAGAATTTTGTATGAAACTTAAAGAAGGGAGATCCCTCGATAGTTGTTGACGTCCGTTTTATCTCCCTTCTTGTGTAGTGGGTGGATGAGGACGCTTTTCCAGTCTTCGGGTAATTTTTCTGTCTGCCAGATCTCTGTAATGATTTGTGCGAGTTTTTAAAGTGAATTTGGTCCAAGATTTTTCAATAGTTCTGCATTGATACTATCCTCTCCAGGTGCTTTGTTGTTTTTAAGTTTGAGAATATTTCTTTGGATTTCCTTTTGTGATGGCGGTGGGGATTCGGGATAGGTATAGGTGGGGGTTTCCTTCGGCAATCTTGATGGGGGTTCAGCATACTATCATACATATATTTGCTTAAATAATATATATATGAATAATTCACAGGTACTGAAATCTTCACAGGAATTCTGCCAGATAGCGTCGTAGAAAGACAACGTTTCTGCTATCTTTTTACGACGCTATCTGGCAGAACTCCTGTGAAGATTTTATTCCATCAGTACGCCAGGAAAGTCTCCACTCACATAATGCACAAGTAAGCAGTACGAACTTTAATTAATGAGAACAGTGTGCTTGTATTTACTTAAAAATTTTTAAAATACTAGATGCATAACTTGTCGTTTTTAATTTCAAACATAAATCCAAATTTTTATAGGTTATTTGGTTTTGAATTTGTTTTTAATAAATTTCAAGTTGGAAAACGTTTGTTCACTCATGTATGTCGAACCAAAGAAACTCTTTTAGTGATTTTTTGGCTCACGTTGAAGCTGGCAATATTAGCGGTTTTAGCAGATACCAACCAACTATTAAATGTAGTGGTAGATTTTTTTCGAGCTTCTCCGAAGTTCTTCCACTGTTTTCTTTCACATATCACCAATGGGATATGTTGTGGCAAATGAAGGGATCTTCATTTGAAAGTGTCTCTCTACATTAGAGTTACATGTTGTTCTTTGCAAATAACACATATGGGAAGACAATTTGAGTTCGCATGAACGCAGAGACTCAATCCATTCTAATTTGGATTCGCGACAGTCATCTGTTCTTATTGTGGATAAAGGTTGGCAAAGGAACTTGTTTTTAATGATGTCAGGTAGCTTTAAAGTCTTTAGATGTTACTACTACTACTATTTTCGGTAAAGGTGCATGCAAAAAAATATTATCAAAGAGCCGCACTAATATCAAAGAGCGGCATGCGGCTTGCGAGTTTTTTTTTTTTGGTGTTATTGCCTCAATGGCTGTGTATGAAGCCCCACTACCTGCGGTAGTTTTACTTATAGGATTCAGGTTGTTTTGTTTTGGGACACTTTTTATTTGTTCACTTTCAGAGGAAAACCAAGGCTGTGATCATCAGAGATGATCTTAGTGGTGAAAAACCCCTGCATCGTTCATGTGCTTTTTAGTCTGTTTTGTGACTGGTATAATTTTTATTTTATTTTATTTTATTGTGGTTGGTATAGTATGCTCAGAGGCACTTTGTATTTGTGCACTGCATAGGCATGACCGTAACAATATTTTCAGTTCTTTCGTTTCTGTTTTCGTTTATTTTCTGATTAACGTTTCTGTTAAGTTAAAAATTTCAGTGTTGATTAGCGGAATGTCAGTTTGGTTGTGCAGTGCTTCTGTGGGTGTATAAATTGGCGCATTGAGTATCATTCGGAGGCATCGGTTTGAAGTCTTTGGATGTGTTGAATATTGGTGTGGCTTGCCATCCCCCATATCTGGCAACCATAGAGAATGAATGGTAGAATGATGGATTTGTACAGTCTTAGTTTGGTTGAGGTTGGAGGTTATTGCTACGTAGCACTGGTGATAGGTTCATTGCTACTGCTAAGCCTCTTGTCCTTCTATCCACGATGTGTTGGCGGAAAAGTCGTTTTCTATCTAGAGTTATCCATAGATACCGATGCTCCTTGGTCCATGCTATGTTTTGTCCCATGATTTTTAGGATTTAATTTATTTTTTTAAATTTTTTTTAGTGAAATATATGCATGCAAATTTGTTGGGGTTTATTTTTACTTTGTTTTTCCTGCACCAATTGCAAAAGGTGTCTAGTCCTTGCTGCAGGTGTCTGATGTTCAGGTCCTTTATTCTTCCCGTTGTAAAAATGGTAGTATCGTCAGCGAATTTGGCCATCTTCACATGGGGTGGAGTCGGGATCCTGTTGATGTAAACGTTAAGTAGCGGCGTGGCTATTACAGAGCCTTGTGGGATTCCGGCAGGTATTGGTTAGATTGATGATCTCTGTCCTTCGACTGATACATAAAACTTCCTGTCCTTTAGGTAGCTGTCGATAAGTTTAATGTAACAGTGTTTGATTCCGGTTTCGGTCCTCAGTTTTTGAATAAGTTTGGCATGCCAAACTTTGTCGTATGCCTTTTCTATATCCAAGAACACTGCTGCAGTAGCTTTTCGAAAGTTGAAATTCTTGGATATGTCTTACGTCATGCGGAGTAGTTGGCTTGTGGCGGCGACTCTGCTCTGGAATCCAAATTGCTCTAGCCCGATCGTCCTTTCCGCTTTAAGGCTAGAGTTTATCCTCTTGAGCAGGATTCGTTCCAGTACCTTGGACGTTGATGAGATTAGGCTGATTGGCCGGTAGTTTTTGACTTGTCGATGGTCTTTTCCGCGTTTCGGTCCCCCGTGTAATGGAAGCGGACCGCTAAGGGGGCATCCATAAATTACGTGAGGTGAAATAGGGGCGGTACGGAAATCTCACGTGAGGTTTTGGAAAAGAATTTGAGGACTGTAGAGACAAAAAGAGAGAGAGAGAAAGGTCTACAAATTGCGTGAAAGTCGATTTAGGGTGGTATTTCGTCGAAAAGTGGGGGTGGATCCAGATTTTGAAGGGTGAGACCTAAAAAGAAAAGTTTAAAAAAGTTTCGAAGGCGATTTCTAGGGGGTTGTTCTCGCAGACCAGAGGGGAGGGGGGGGGGGTCCAGCCAGATCTCACGAAACCTCACCAGAAGGGGGGGGGGGGCTCCGCAAATCCGGATAAACATCTCACGTAATTTATGGGTGGCCCCTAAGCAAACCACCAACAGTAGCGTCCCGTTGGCCTTACAATAAATAGGCTTGTGCCCACTAAGAATAAATCGGACGCATAACAATTTTAATGATTAATCATGCTAACGAGATAACAAAATAATTTATTATAAAAGATAAAAATTGTTATCATTTTTAGAAAAAAAATTCTACAAAATCAGTCACTTGGCCGCGAACGCCAATGAGAAAGCATTACGTCACGCCACCCGAAACGCATAAGTTGTCGAAATTTTCTTGGAACAGAACAGGTTACTTAGTAAATTATTCGTTTGTAACAACTTTTGTAACGTTAATAAAGTTGTTCTGTTATATGCTGAAAGACAAGTGTAATTCGCTACGGAACCATGATTTATCAAAGCAAATAGTAGAAATTTGCCCAAAATTGACGCCGTAACACTTTGCAGATTTTTCGCGTCAGACATCGACTTTTGCTCATCGGAATTTGGCAATGTTAAAACTTCGATGTAAGTATGCACAAGTGTCAAATATACATTATAAGCTTAAATAGCATTATTTCAGTTTCGTAAACAACAACCTATTGCTTAGACATACGTTTTGTAAATTAATTGATACCGGTTTTGAGGTTACATTTGCGAAGTATAAGCAAGTGTTAAATAGCTAAACTTATTTTCAGGTCCTCAAGATTTATAAATACATATATTGTGCACAAACACTTACATCAAAATGATCTTCACCAAAATAGATTCTTGAATCTGCTGATAAACTATGAGCGTCCTCCCTCCTTGCAAGTTTTTACCACTTTTCCATATTTGTTCATTGTTTGGAATATATATAAATAACTTGTTTGGAGTTTTTATTGTTGTGGTTTTACACTGGAGCACTACACAGTACTTATAATACGAGGAATTCCTTTTTAATTAAAAAACAACTAACACCTGCCATATACATACACGACTGTTTTGTTTTGTTTCAGGTGGAGTGACGTCATTCAAGATGCTTTCGAGGTAAATTTAAATTCGTTTTAAAAAATGCAAAATACATAATGTAAATGTTCGATTTTTTTAAATATAATACGTTTTTTGAGTAAAATAGATAATAGTGTAAAGTATTAACCTATTTTTCAAATTTAGTCATCTAGCCAATTCTTCTGCGTGACAACAGGAAGTGGATTTTGTTCGGGAGATCCACCTGACTTCTCGAACATATGGGAACAAGGATATATAGAACGCTCGCCAATTGGGAGATGCTCCACAAGCAAATCTTATTTGAACTTCGTAATGTCATGAGAAATTATGTTTTGATATAGCAGGCTGACTTAAAAGCAGTGAGTGACACTCGCTTTAGAACTTTTTGCAGTATACCAGACATCATTGAAATTTCGTATATTGTTTAGAATTCTAAATGGATTAAAAGAAATTATAGGTAATCTTTGAGGACGTGGATTGTAAGGGGTATGTTGAGATGAAGAGGTTAGCACAAGATAGAAGGGGATGGAGAATTGCATCAAATAAGTCGAAAGACTGATGACAGCAAAAAAAAGGTAATCTTTTTAAATCCTACTGTTAAATATAAATTCCATACACAAACTTTCAATGTAAGCCCGGCCAAATGATCACCTGAAAGGAATTTGTCATTTCACTAGTATTAGGATCAAAACCTAATGCAAAGTTTTTAATATAAGTGATTTGTTTCAATTCATCTGAAACACATAAAGATAAGACTATGTTGTTTCACCAATTTCTGTTGAAATTGTGTTAGCTCTTTCCAGAAGCGGCGCAAGGCGTGGGCGACGTGGGCGACCGCCTACGGCCTCGCACCCCGAGGGGCCTCGCGTCCCGAAAGTTTAAGCAACTTAACCAGTAAAACAGATTAGCACCATTATAAGCCGTGACTACGACTAAATATTTTACTCATCAGAATGCAATAAATCCTACAAGTTAGCAACTAATATGGCAATATCAATAGCTTAGCAATATTTGCTGGCGTTACAATGACTCTACCGGGGAATCTTCGGCCACCGGGTTTATTTCATTCAGTTTGCTTCTCGTCTACGTTCATGTTTCTTCTGTTCTAACGCGATTTCCCGTGCTCGGTCCACTACATGCGACCGGACACAAAAAGTCCAGTTTATTAACAAATTTTAAAAATTGTGGCTTAATGGCTTCTCAGATGTGCAGGTAGTATAGAATATCACCGCGTCTCACTCCTTACCATCTGCATAATTCAATTTTTCTGTGTTCTAAAGCTTACGATAGTTTTAGTCACAAATCCGATTATCGTGAAGCGATTGGTTTATTATTTCAGTTACCAACGTCGACGGAACGTCCTGCCTGTTTTGTTCCCGGAGAGTTAAAGAATAAAAAGTATTATTAATTTGTACGTTACAAATACACAATGAGTGAATTATCAAAGAAAATATAGAAACAAACCATTATGAATTAATCTTATTGATGTCAAAAACAGTTACTGATGAAGTGATTCGATGAGTAAAAGAGGCAAAACATTATTCTATTTTGCTCGACTGCACTAGAGACTCTGGTCGAGTTGAACAAATGTCGGTTATCATAAGATTCTGCAATACATCATCCGGATCAATAGAGGAAAACTTTATCGGATTTCTTGCTGTCGCTGAGACGGCTGGAGAGTATCAAACTAAGGCAATACTGGAAGAGCTGGAAAAAAATGGATTAGATATTCAAAACTGCAGTGGCCAAGGATATGACAATGGGGCAAATATGGTAGGAATAAACAGTGGAGTTAAAAATCGAATATTAAATATTAATCTCAGGGTATTTTTTATACCATGTGGATGTCATAGTTGGAATTTGCTGTTGGTAGACGCAGCTAAGTCCTCTGCGGCAGCAAAATCATTTTTTGGTTTTATTCAGAAAATTTATCTTCTATTTTCAGTATCCAGCAAACGCTGGGAATTAATCAAAGGCAAATTAAAACTTACTATAAATCCTTTATCAGTCACAAGGTGGGAAAGTAGAATCGCGGCAGTAAAGGCCCTATTACTTCAATTTGATGATGTTGTTGAATGTATTGAAAGCCTAAAAAATCTTTCAGAACATTCAGACACACTTAGTGATTGTGATTCAATTCTGAAGGAAATGCTCAGCTTAGAGTTTGTAATATCATTACATCTATGTGTAAGAATATACAGACTCTTAGTTTTTTTAAAAATAATTAATAATTAATATGTGTGTGTTGCTAAAAGTGTTTTATATCGTGTTATTATTATGTCTTAAGTATTGCATCAAAGAATTTCAAGCATCGTTATTACCAGATGAAAAGTACATTAAAATCTCTGGACAGTACAGGAGGAGGAAGATCTTTGTCGTAAATAGCAGAGAGGAGAAGCAGAGATGGGATATACAACGGCGAAGTTTGGATGTAATTGAGAATTGTGTTGTTAATGTAAAATAACAATAAAAGAAATGAAAGTTTAAAATTAATAATAATAATTTTACACGTGGCGACTGTGACCGCGACACAGAGCTAATTATTTAGCTCGTAATAAAAGAAGTCTGCAATCTTCGGAAAGGTAGGAGAAGAAAAAACCAGTTTTAGATATTGTGAATGGAAGACAAAGTTATTAATTTTGAGTAAAGACTTGCAAGATAAATTTAAAAGAGAGAAATTGATTAAAAGTATAATGTTAAAATATGAGATTTAATTACGCATACAGGTTCTTAAAGATAGTTTTAAAGATTTATGTACAGATAATGTGTGTGCTGTTGGTGTTTGGTTGATAATACGGCGTTGTAAGTCAGAAAAATCTGCGTTAATTGATATTTCTCGTTTTTCGAAATCCACACCGGATTTTTTTTTTTTCTCTCTCTGTGTATGATTTTTGTGAAGTGATGAAAATTTTGTAAATAACAATGGATGGAAAAGATTCGGAATTAGTTGGGGAGCGGGTAGTTACCGAATTGGATGGTGATGATGATTCAACAACTGGCATCGCGGGGAAAAACCCGTGGAATGACGACAGTAATTCTATAAAGGAAATGTTAGCAATGATTATGAGAGAACAAATAGAAACAAAACGCGAAATGCAGAAAATGAATCATAATCACCAACAAACGATAATAGAATGGAGAAAGGAAAGAGCTAATATTTCTCATGAAATTAACTCTCAGATAGACAAAGTACATGAGCATATTTCTCAACGTGAAGATTTAATGTTTAAGAAGGTACAAAAGTTAATACAGATAGAACAGCAGAACCGCGAGGAGTCGGTGAAGATAGCACTGGACGAGCAGAGAGGGATAAACAGTGAATTTACGAGTGACATTCAAGAAGCCAAACATGAAATTTCACTGGTACAAACTAATATTAAAGAATTGGAATCTGGAATGGTTAACTTGCAGGGAGAAGTGGAAAGCTATAAAGAGACGGCCGTATATCAATGGGTAGAGCTGAATCAGCGAGTCGACAAAATTCAGAACGGGAAAGGGCACGGTGTCGGCAACAATGTAGTACAGTCAGTACAAATGAAATTGCCTGAAGTGAGTTTTGTACCTGGCGGCGAGATACATCCCTATGTTTTTGTGGAAGTGTACAGAGACGCATTTCCAAGACAGTGGCCGGATGAAGAGAAGATAAAATACGTTAAGATGATGATGAAGAATGAGGCATTGGAGTGGACGTGTGAATTGGGTGGAGGTAACAGAAGTTACGAGGATTTTTTGCAAATTTTCCTGAGGAAATATTGGTCCGATGAAAGACAGCGGCGAGTGAAACAGGAATTTAGAAACAGTGCACCCTACAAAAGGCAGCAGGGCAGTTTGAGAGATTATTGTGAGAAGTTATTGAAGAATCTTAAGTATTTGTCGTTGCCCATGGAAGAGGATGAGGTTATAGAAATATTGGAGCGGAAGATGCCGCGCCAAGTACAAGAAAAAATACTGTTGATGCAGTGGAAAAACATACATGAATTTCTAGAAGGAGTTGATAAAATCGATAGGTGGGATGCAATGAACGAGAAAGAACCAAACATGTTCAGGAACACCGAACCCGGAAAATTTCATACTGGGACAGGATACCAACAACAGGCCAATAACACATACTTCGAGAAAAGAGGAAATAGAAGCCTATATGCAAAGCAAGGTTTGGCTGATACACGACCGGTGACCGAATCAGGAAATGAAAATTCGCCTTCGCAATATGGTAACATCCAAGTAAATGGAAGTAGACGAGAAGGAACATATAATAAGGGAAATTAGGAGCGGCTTTTGAAGGGGTCCGTTCTCAAGCCGGGAAGATTAGAGGACCAGAAGCTATATGGAAACCAAACTGCATGCTAATGAAATTTAATAGAGATGAGGTAATTAAGCAAAGAAAAGTCGTTTTAGAAGAAGTTGCGACATATTTTGAAAGAGAACGGGCTGAAGAAAAAATTCAGGACAATTCGATGGAAAATATTGATAAAGACGCAAACGTGAGAAAAAGTTGCGATAACGCGGTGAACAAAGGAGCGGAAGGGGAAGTAGGAAACTGGATAAAACAAGTTAGGAAGGCCTGTAAAGAAAAACTAGAAATGGAGACTGAAGGAGACGGAACAGAAAATGACAGCGATGATAAGCGAAAGTTTAACAAGAAATTGAACCCAATGTCTGATAACAACGGACCACTGAAATGGTGGAATTGTTTAGAACAGATACAAGAGATCAACGAGTTTAATAATGTTGAGAAGAGGAAGGCAGAGCAAAATGAGATAATTGGCCTTGCAAATATGAAAGAATGGGAAGACGGTGACCAGAAAATAAACCAAGAAACCAGGAGGAAGAGTGAAATGCTTTCTACTTTCACGGATAAGGATGAGGGAAATTATGAGCTGGAGGCGGAAGAAATGGACGAAATTATTGAAGATGGGGAAGATTATAAATATACGGAAGATAATGAAAAAGAGACAAGCAAGGAAGAAGAGAAGGCAGCCTACGAACCTTCGATAGATAGAATGGCGAGTAAGGAAGAATGTGGAGAAGAAGAGGAGGTGAAATGTTTTCTAATACGGAAGAAAGAGGACGGAAGATGTAAGGAAGATGAAGCTACCCAAGGGAAGGTGAAGATGAAGGGGAGAGCATGGTCATACCGTGAAGTGGAAGAGGACCTATTAAAAGAAGATGAAAAAGAAGATTGGAGTAAAGAGATAATGCAACCTTTGGTAGAGGTAGGAGTATTTGGAATACTGGAACGAGCATTAGTGGACACAGGAAGCGATGTGACTGCAATTTCTGAATCATTTTTTAACCAATTAAAGAAAAGGGGAAAGATGACAGAAATGCCAGCAAGTAAAACACAAATTGTCGGTGCCACCGGAAAACTAAGCAAGCTAATTCGCCAACATGTATATGTGACCATGACGATTGGGAAGATGACAGTGGACCATGATATGCTAGTGATACCCGGGCTAAGTGTTAACTGGATCCTGGGGATGGATTGGTTGGGAAGGTATAAGGCAATAATTAACTTCAATGAAGAAAGGATGGAATTTGAGAATGGAGACGTGAAATACGCAGTGCCGTTTGAACGGAAAATAATTAAGAACAAAGAAAGAATGGAAAGACTGAAACTAATAGCAACGATTCAAAGAATTGATTGGGAAGCGGATGAAGAAGATGATGCATTGTATGATCAGAGCCAGGAGGCTGGTCAACAAGAAATAGTAAAAATCGTGGATGCCATAAAACATATATCATACGGTCAAAAGCGGCAATTAGAGAAAATATATTGTGGTGAGTGAAATTATATCACACAAAAATTTGACAAATTTTGGTGACAAATTGGCCGAGGGGATGTGTAAGAATATACAGACTCTTAGTTTTTTTTAAAAAATAATTAATAATTAATATGTGTGTGTTGCTAAAAGTGTTTTATATCGTGTTATTATTATGTCTTAAGTATTGCATCAAAGAATTTCAAGCATCGTTATTACCAGATGAAAAGTACATTAAAATCTCTGGACAGTACAGGAGGAGGAAGATCTTTGTCGTAAATAGCAGAGAGGAGAAGCAGAGATGGGATATACAACGGCGAAGTTTGGATGTAATTGAGAATTGTGTTGTTAATGTAAAATAACAATAAAAGAAATGAAAGTTTAAAATAATAATAATAAATTTTACACGGTATGAGATATTATCGCATGTTAATATCGTAAATAAACTATAGCAATCTGTCCAAGTTCATTTAAGCATAGCGCTTGAACATTTACGAAAATTTTGTGACTGGATCAGAGAATATCGACAAACTGGGTTCGAACAATGCTTATCGGAAGCTCCTCAATTTATTGAAAAAAGCAGTTATGATTTGTCAAAATACTTGAAAAATAAAAGGGTAGCCAGAAAGAAAAGGAAAATCGATTATGAATGCAGCGATGAACCTGCACAATCTCCCAAAAGTAGGTATGAAAGAGATTTTTTTTAATACAATGATTGATTCCATACTGAACAATATGGACTCAAGATTTATGTCTTTAAATGAACACTTTAAAAATTTCAGATTTCTCTATGATCTGAGTAAGTTAAAAAAAATTCCAAAAGACCATATTTTAAAAAAACTGCCAAGATCTACACCCAATTTCGACAGTAGGCGAGAACAGCGATTTCCAGCCTTATGAACTATTTGAAGAGTTGCAAACAATGACCCAAAATTTATCCGATTTTGTTAAAGATGGGAAACAACTGCTCCAATACATAATACAAAATAACTTTAAAAAAATTTACCCAAATATCTGTATTGTGATACGAATTTTGCTTATAGTACCAGTAAGTACAGCCTCCGCTGAAAGGAGCTTTCAAAATTAAAATTAATAAAAAAAATATTTACGTAGTACTAAGGATCAGGAAAGACTTTCAGCTTTGGCAGTTTTATCGATTGAAGCAGATATAGCATCTAAGTTGGATTGTGATATGGTAATAAAGGAGTTCAGCAAGGCTAAAAGCAGAAAATTTCTATTTCTTTAATCATATACTGTTACTCATTATTTAATAATATTATACACAGTAAAAGTTATTGTATTTTTATAAATAAAAATTTAAGTTTTTTTAAATACTTTATAAACCCTGTCATCTTGCGCCTCCAGAGGGCCTCGCAAACTTATCTCGCCCACATAAAATTTTGGTCTCGTCCCGCCACTGGCTCTTGCTTATTTTTAAAAGTCGAACGATTATTCGATTAGGCCGCGTTTACCCGATGCGAGTTGACTGGAATGACAGTTGGCCGGACCGTCGGTGGTGGGGGTAAGAGAGTGGACTAGCACGCTAGTAATAATTAGAAGACAGTCCACTGTCCACTGTCAGGACAGTTCTCTACTCCTACATTCTGATCTTTTTGAAAATAAAATGTCCATATTACAGGAAGGCATTAACATCGTAGCTAATTTGTTGATTATAATATTGAATGATATGAAGAATAACAAAATAAAACGTAGAAAGTGATTAAAAGAATATTAAAAAGAAATGCTTTAAATTCCTCAGCTCCTTTTTAAAAAAATAAAGTTGTAAGTGAAAATGTTACATCATTTAAGACTAACTGTATCTCAATTTGAAGTGCTATTGTGAAATATTTTTTCCGATACATAAAAATGACACCGTTATGAAGCAATTTTTTGATAAAATCCTTGTTCTAATAATTTTTATTCTTAAAATTCCACAGAATTTCCTCACTTTCATGCAGTTCTAAAGATTTTAATGCCTCTGCTTCACTCCGCCTACGCGACTTGTTAGTTGTCGCCATCTTGATTGTTGAACTCGCACGCCAAAAGTTATTATTTATTTATTTTATTTACTTTGGCCTGAAGCGCCAAATGGCACTATACAGCCATCAGCTATTTATACAGATAATTGGCTTGGTACAAATGAGTAAAGCATTGTACAGATAAACAAATTTACAGGATAATTATAATAAACTAGTAATTTCACATCAGCTGGAATATTTCTCAAAAAAAAAAAAAAAAAAATACATGCATGTTTACAAAATGAAGGATTAGTAAAACAATTAAATAGAGGACTCTGTACCAACAGTGCACAAACAATAATTACAGTATAATTAAAATATAAAGGAGATTTTTATATACACATTAAATTATTATTTATATACAGGAATTAACACCTTATAAAAAGGACTTATTTGCCTAAATCTTAATGTTTGTTGCTTTTATAAAACTGGCTAACAATTTATATACAATCACATTGTTGCCATGCAACAGACAAGAAATACTTGTTGGAAAAGGTATACCAAAGTTGTTAAGATCTTTCAAGAATTTAGGTCTGTGGGCTGTATATCTTGGACAAGCGAAAAATATGTGGTTTGTGTCACCTACTTCCTTGGTCGTGAACCGAGTCCACTAGCCACAGTCAACTGTCTGTCTTGTACCTGTTTACACGAGGAGAGTGGACTATCCAGTGCTGCGCGCGCAGCAAGACAGTAACACTTGTTCCGGCCAACTTGCACCGTGTAAAGCTTAAGTTTCAGGAGTTATGTAACATTGTCTTGTCAGTTTCTACGATTTATCACTCCAAAAGCTGTATAAAATACATTCTAATATTGCTGAGCTGGGCTCTAGTTTTATTGAGCTGCTGCACGTTGCAAAGCACATAAAAGCACGTTGGAGGAGCTTAAACAGAGCTTTTATCTTGTTTTCAAAGCTTCCGGCTAAGTCAATGTGCCAATGGTTAACAGAAGTAAAATATTGACAGAAACAGTTCCAACCTTCTTAGCTATTTCACCTGAAAGCAGCGTGACAGAAAAGAAAGAACGAGGGGGGAAAAAAAATAATAAACACGAGGTAAACATGTGGCGTAAGACGACAACATTTCCAGAAAGTCGTAAAATAATTCATCATCATCACGTCAGAGCATACGCGCGCTCGTCAACAACTGACTAACGGAAAACAGACTAAAATGAAACCCCTGTATGTACTCATTACCGTCTGACATTCCAACAGCGCACCAAGGAACTTCTAAAGCACTTGTAATATGAATACATGTCGATGAGTTACTTTTGTAACAGCGAAAAACTGCAAGGCATGTCAGTACTCGAAAGATGATTGTAAGCGCGTAAGGTTGTAGCGACAGAATTGGTGGAGATAGAGCTCTGTATTTCATTTCTTTCCCCCGGAGCTATAGTGGCTTGGAAAGCGCAATGCTCCAACCGCTCAACTCCCATCTCAGTACTCGTTGGACAAAAGGGCCTCTTTAGTAGGATAAGGCATTACTGTTGCAAATTTGGCGATTTCATCAACAACGATTATTTATAAATATTATTAGACTATTCCTACATTATCGCTATGATATTCAATGAAGTATAAAAGAGAAAGAAAATAAGTTGTAGCCCAACTATAGTGACGGATTACTGTCCAACCGGAATTCGAATTTTTAACATTATCTTATCACTAACCTCCCAATCATTTTTATTATTAATTTACTATTATTATTATTATTAATGTAGAATTATGTAGCATTTATTAATTATAAGTACCACGAATAATTGTATTTATGTTTGTAACATGATCTGAAATAGTGTTCGGTCTGTAGTTTGTTTAGTATCTTGGGTAGCATAATGTTGATATCTAATGTCCCGGCTGCTCGCTCCGTTTGCGCATGCAAGACGGAGCGTGTGGACGGCGACACGGTAGCACGTGCAACGGGCTTGTGCAATCGTTGACATGCTAAAGATTTCACTGCACGGTTTTTGGGTTTGCACAATTTGTTTCAACAAATATCCGTGAAATGGGTGACGTACGAAAGTATTCAAAGGAATTTGTAATTCAGTTTATAGAATTGTACAAATCGTTGCCAGCATTGTGGAAGATTAAATCGAAAGAATATTCTGACAGGAAAAAAAAAAAAGAAAAAAAAAAACTTAGCTTATCATTTAATGACTGAAAAATTAAAAGATGCTATGTGTAGTTAACTATGAATAAATACCTTCATTGTAATTCAAATAAAACTATTTTTGAACGAGTAAGTACATGTAACTTTGATTTATAACAATTCATATTGTTATGCATTATTTGCATCATCATACGCAATATTTCCTTGAGAAGTTGTCGTCGGAAAGAAATGATCAAAGTTGAGAACTCTCACAAGTTAGGTGTCGGTACAGACAACATTTACCACCCATCCTTATGGTAATGTGACTTGTTAGAATTTTTGGATGACCAAGAACCTGCTCGGACCCCAATATCTAATTTTCAACAAGTCCTGAAATCGGAGGTAAATAATTATTGTGGTTGTAACAGGGTTTTAGTGCTTTAGTAGGAGATGCTCATAATTTTGTTTTTCTTGGTTTGTTTGAATTGAAAATCATGGATAATTTTAGACAATACCTATATTCACTTATGTGTCTATTGTTTCTTTATAAGAAAACAATAAAATAATGATTCCATTAAAAAAAAACCTCTTCTGTTGGCCACATCGTCACAGACTCACAGTTGTCGACATATTAGGTTCACACAAGCTTATCTGTACCGTGTGGCCACTCCTGTGTTCCGTCTTTTTGTACAGTTTACCTACACATGAAAGACGGAGCGTGTAGCCGGGGTTCTGGGCAACACAACTGTGCGACAGTGATTGTTGGTTAGGCGTCTGCTTTGCAGCGGAGCAGGACGCAGGGAGTGGGTATGTCATGCCGCTTGGAGGAGCTCAGTCTCCTCGCACACAAGCTAAAATGGCGTCTGAAATGTGGCAACTTGTGTCAACGTAACATAAGTGTCTTGTAAATTGTGTCAATAAGCGTCATTAATTAAATTCAATAATATTTTGCGAGAACAGTGAGTTTCTCATATGCAGACTACGTCAAAATACGTCTCAATTTGTTTGTCCCAACTAACCGCTTGCATGTGTTGAAAGTTTCGGTCGATCTCCTCCATATTACACGCCGTCATCCAACGTCAGGATAGCTTACATACGGCTACCACTTCAGGATAAGCTCACAAATTTCGGCCATCCAGATCTTGCTTTTCCGGATCCCGAAATTACTTCAGGCGACTGTTGGGAAGGCTCCTTTAAAATGTCATGTCGGAATGCCTTCCAGTTTCTTGTCTCCTTCCTCTTCCGTCTCTGATGGCCTCGAATTCGACGAAACATAAAGCACTTAGACTTTTTCTTTACTTATTGCTTTACGCCTCGTCGACGGCTAAGGTAATTAGAGGCGGGATGGGACTGGGGACAAGGAACGGGAAGGAATTCGGCCATTGCATTTTTGAAGGAAGCATCCCGGCATTCGCCTGGAGTGATTTGGGGAAACCATGGAAAACCCAAATCTGGATGCCCGGACGGGGATTCGAACCCGCGTCATCCCAAATGCGAGGCCACCGCGTCAACCGTTCACCCGCCACGCTCGGTCACTAAGACACTTCGCTTTTGTCTATAATAACTTTAGTTTTAATTTTCTTAAAAACAGATATACACCACTTTATCAGTACTATTTAGTTTCAGATTAAGATATAACTGACGAGCGTGGTGGACGAGCAGATAACGCTTTGGCCTCGCATTCGGTAGGACGGGGGTTCGAATACCCATCCGGGCATCCAGATTTGTGTTTTCCATGGTTTCCCCATATCACTCCAGGCGAATGCTGGGACGCTTTCTTCAGAATACCTTGGCCGAATTCCTTCCCGTTACTTGCTCCCGTCCTTTCCCGCCTTGCCTCTAATGGCCTCGACATCGACAAGGCATAAAGCTATAAGTTAAAAAAAAACCTCTTTAGTTAATAAAAGTGAGTTATGTATACGAAAACACTTAAGTTTGGTTTTAGAGTTCTTAATGTTTTCTAATAAGTTTTCTTAATAGTTTATGGGATATCATTAAATTTAATATGGAAATGCAAAGATTCATATGCACACACTAGTATGCATGTAAAACCGCAAAATTCTAATCCATTAGCACCTGTGACGTTCTCTTTTAATAAGTGTAGAGTGACAGCAAATTCAAATTATTTATCCTTAATTAAGAGGTATAAATATAAATGAACTCATAAAAAATGGAATTCCATCTGTTGCAACAAAAATTGATAGTAATTGCGTTTGTTAAATTACTCATCGAATAGAGGCACTGTCAGTTAAATAATTTTTTACTAGCGCTCCGTAACATCTAAGTGAAAAGCGGAGAGCCGTTATGGATTCTCTCTTTTTTCTCTGTGTCTGCCTCACCTTCATTACTCCTTAACTTTTTAACTTATAAATTTGTAATTGGTCTCTACCGTCATTCCTACAAACTTCAACACGACATAAAATTTTGAATACTCGTAGGAGTAAAAATAATGACAGATGGTTATCCATCGGTGTGGTTGCTGGGCGAATGTCGGAATGCTTCCTTCAAAAAGGCCATTGACGAATTCCTTTCCGTTCTTTGCCCTAATCCCATCCCGCCTCTAATGACCTCGCTGTCGACGAGCCGTAAAGCCCAAGCAATAAAAAATGGCTGCTGGGTCTGGGAGGTTCGAATCCTGATTGCAGTTTTCAGCAGTCCGCTAGGCGAATGCTGGGACATTTCACAAACAAAAATACATTTATCATAGAAAACGTAAGTTACCCGAATCGCAGATAACACTTACGCTTCTCCGATTGGTCTAGGAAATGACAATCCCTGGTTCTAACTATCCATTAGAAACATTGGACACATTCTTAGTTAAAAGCCAAGACAAAAATGAAGGGTTCATTCGCAAAGAATAATAATTATAGGCGGTTTAACGGGGAAGGGGAGGGGGGAGGGGGAGGGAGGGAGGGGGAGGGAGGTGGGGGAGGGGGGAAGGGTGTAAGGGATTTGAAAAAAAAATATTTCTTTTAAATGATCTTCATGGGTACCAAATGAAAGCTAGATATCCGCAACCTCTCTAAATCTTACATTTTTTTTATTTCTTGACTTATTGTAGTTTTTAATACAAAACTTTAGAAAGTAATCATTCTTCTTCTTTTTATTTGTGAAACTGCTGGGCCGAAAATTATCTCGAAATTTACTGTGGTCAGAGCTAGGCACAGTTAATCCAAAAGTTAACTTCGTTAATCGTTAATCAGCTACTCAAAAAGTTCACTTCGATTACAGTTAAAGCGTTACATTTTTGCAAATTTAACGCAAGTTACAGTTATCCGTTAAAAGTTAACCATCAACGATACGTTGTGACATATGGTAACTCCCTGATGCACTACTTTTATAAGTAAAAGTTAAGAAATGATTGTTTTCCCTAAGTGGGTTAATTATTGCACAGAGACAACTAATGAATTTTGTATATTGTGTTGTAAAATTGAATGTATCGAGTTTCCACAGACGGTATATTGTATGTCATTGGGATAATAATAATATCTTAGTTTAAGTATTATTATTAGGATCTTTGTGTGTGTGTGTGTTTTTTTTTTTTTAGTAGAGGGAGTGAGAAGGCTGATTGTTATATGAAATGTTAATGTGCATGTTGTAATAATTACTGTTGCAATGAACTTCATATGCGATTAAAAGTCGGTATAACGCATATTCGTGTCGTGTACTAATTTCTAAAAATAAGAAATTAGCACGTTATTGACTCAGTGATGATATTATATATTCTCGCCAGCACGCAATGGCTGTGCTTTTGATTGTATGAAACATCTGCAGGCATCTATGTGTTACGAGGCTGTCTTTCAGGGCTAGGTCTCAAAGAACACGCCTTTCCTTGTTGTAGTGTGTGGAATTCTGGGGAAATCATTCTAAGCGAGGGAAGATATTTCACCATTGGCGTTCATCCTGCCAGTGAGTATTACTAGCGTACGAAAAATGGATCTAACCGACTCACAAGTAATATATAAGTTACAAAACGAATTTAAAAAAAGGTGAGGAGGTTACAACGTCTACCCAATGCCCCTCTGGAATTTGAGTTCTTACTAGGGTTCTACATTTTAATTAGCTTCTCAAACGTATCGGATTCTACAACATCTGGTGGAATCATGTTGGCAACGAAAAAGTTTACAATTCATTGGTCCACACCAGCTTGAGATACGTTGCTATAGGTAACTACGATGCTAAAAGATTCACCAATGCTTTGTTGACGAAACATTTTTTTAGCAGATGGATATTAAAAAAAACACATACGTTTGCTGCTATCTACATCAGAAGAATCCACAGCTCTTGAAGAAGGCTATTGATTGTTTTATCCTTTTCCACGAGTTGACCCTGCTTCTAAGTTTTCTTTATACTGTAAATCTTTGGATATGTGCATCCTCTTCATGTTTTATTTAAAATTATTAAGGCTAGAAACGTGAGCCTTCATTGTTGAAAGTTCAGACAAACACAGTTTGCACTCATAAATGAACGGTTCTCCCAATCTTGATTTAAATGCAACATAATCGCATAAATGTGACCAAGGATTTTTAATCTTCTTGTTGTTATTACTAGCGTTGCTGCTTTCACTAACATATTCTAAATCTTCAGTTTCCATGATGTAATCATGTAACGAATGTCCGTTTAATTTATTTCACCAACATACTCCAAACCAACACAAACTAAAAAGTACCACTATATTCGTCGTAATAAAAATGTTAGGTTACAAAAATTTGAAAATCAGTCACCGATTGAATTTGAAACGGGTAGTGAGCGCCGGTTTGCAGACGTAAAATACAAACACTCCACATCTCTAGCGTTTCTGCTCACGCCCACGCCACGCCTAGCATAACACATATATATGCATCACACTCGCATTCGCACTTCGCATTACCTGATTCGTTCGCTATTCGGCTCGACGAACTTACCAGCGCATCGTGGCGCACAATTCAAACAAACGAAATGCGTCAAAAACGAATTTAATGGACTAAAATTAACGGAAGTTCAATTTTTTATGTTAAATTTCTGTAATTTTGTCAACTTCATTATTTAAGGATTAACGTATTAACGGTTTTTTGCCCACCCGTGACTGTGGTACATAGCTTACTAAAGTTAGCAGGGACACTATAGCGATCTTATTGTAGTTTATAGTTTTTACAAAATAACTGAATGACTGACAAATTTGATACCTCAGCACATGTATCATTTGAAGGGGAATTTCATTAATCGGATAGCGACATGTAGTAAAAATGATATATCGTGCCCTATCAAGCATTTTATAACCGAAAAAAATACAGAAAATATGAATAGCTGAATATTTAGCACGTTTTTGTTCCAGACATTGTGGCTTATTCTGTCTTTTGGTATTTTTTAAACCCTTAATCATGCATTAATATTTTTGCTATCTACTTTGTAGTCTATTTGTGGGCTAGAAAAGCTTAACGCATTAATTCCGATCTCAACTGTAACGATATGTAGTGTTTTAGTCCTTACCATGACAGTTTTTTTTTTTTTTTTTTATCTGAACTCCTTCTTCATGCATGATAAATTGCACGAAATATTATCCTTACAACATTATCTATCTATTTTTAAATAAGTTGTATAAGGTATTCGTAACTTGTCTTTGTATTTAGATCAAAGCTAATACAAAAAATTAGTGAAACAAGGCTTAGTAAAATAAATCCTAGTGATATAGTTATGATTTATAGTTTAATAAATTGACTGTGAATAGGCATTTTGTTAGGTGTGCGGCAGATGGTTCGCAGCAACCGCATTTAAAATATTACTGCATTCTTTCGGATGATAAAACTCC
Organism: Vandiemenella viatica; assembly: GCA_031002005.1. Taxonomy (NCBI): domain Eukaryota; kingdom Metazoa; phylum Arthropoda; class Insecta; order Orthoptera; family Morabidae; genus Vandiemenella; species Vandiemenella viatica. The sequence goes on along the minus strand of JARYHS010011408.1, from coordinate 244,795,132 downwards.
AAGGAAACTAACAACATTTTTTTTTATAAATTATGGAAGCATATTTCTTCGATTACTTTTTTTTAAACTCATTTCCGAATCATTTAAAAAAATCTGATATCGTATTTGATATAAAAAATTTGATTTCACTGACCTGTATGTGAACTAGTATCAACGCGCCATTCATGTGAAAAATCGATCGCCTGTTGCTGTTATTCATGTAGTATCTATGAATAAAAGTCCCATTCTAAAATGATTCTCGCCCTGATATGAATTTTTAAGAATATACACATTATTAATTTCATTTCTCCCAGGCTGCAGAATCAGGAAATAACTTATAACAAAATACACACACAAATTGACTGCGAGAGAAGGAAAGCATGCGTGTTTTTTTTTTTTTTTTTTAATGAAGTATAGCACTGTCGATAGTTTATATACCTTGCATACTAATAAGCGAGAGTTTCCAGACGGCTGTATAAGTTTTTTCTGTACGTGGGTACTGTGTGTTCAAATCGTACAGAGTATAATTGATTGACTTTCCAATACAATCTGTGATTTTATGTGCTAGTAGTTGTATATAATTGAATATTCGAAGAATTTTCAGCATCAAACATCAAAATTCATTGAGTTTTTTACGTTGTAAATAAAATTTCCATAAGTTTTTAATCGTCAAAAGCAATACTGCTGAAAATATGATTACACAGGCTTGAAATTCCCGCATGACGCTGTGAATGATTCTACATAGACGTATCAAATCGAAAATCAAATACAGTTGCTTTCACACGATGCAAGTTCCACTGCTTGATTGTGTATTAAATTGAATTCACTAAAAATATTTCGCACAAATTTTAGAGTAAAAAAAATGTTTTCAGAGTTGTCAACTTTCCAGCTTACATCTTATACGCATGTAAATTTTTTTAAATATTCCTTCAACCCCGATTAGTTCGCCTATAGTTACTTTCACTTCCGAAATTTTCCAAACTTTTCGTTTTTGGGGTAGTGATGTAAAATATTGCGCAATTAGAAATTTCTAAGTCAAAGGATATGAGACTGGATAGAAGGTAAATGTGTGATTCCCTAAGGTTACCATCTTTCATTCAGAAGCTGCGTAACACACAAAGTAATGTTAATTGCGCAACTGTTTAATCAATGATGGATACCTAAATAATTTTAAATACCTGTATGCAGTAGTAATGCAGATTTACCAAAGTCGGTTGGTTCGAAGATATTACTTCAACGATTTGGGATGGAATTAGTGAATTTTTAATAGTACTTTCTTTACTTGCTGCAAAAACTACGTCGTTATTATATTTTGGAATACCGCACTGATCTGTGGAATCCGATAAGGTGACTGAAGAACGCGGGATGTATACGGCGTTTAGTACTTTCAGTGGGCTGTTTTATTGAGTTCAGTTTGCGTGGTGAGGTTTATCAGTGGTATTACGGGCGGAAGTAAACAGCACTGCCGAGCAGACAACTGGAGCAGAGTCCCTCACCTCACACGGGGACACTGGTTGGTGGTTGCGAAACTGTTTACGTAGAGATCGCGAGGTTCTGAAATCTTCCGCTACCACTGAGGACGACGCCTACATAAACTTCAGGGACGGCTTCCATAGCGTGGCCGATCTACTGCTTGCAGTGATAAGTATTATCCACTAGCTTGAAAATTATTTTATGTTCGATATTCTCCTCAAACCCGCCATGTTGGCTTGGTTAGTTGCGGCACCAAGATGGTACCTGATATGGCGTTGCCTTGTTCAAGTACCGGTGGTGGATGAAATTTTCATCACCAAGACTTGAATGGGGACTGATGGTATTTCACGATTCCGAATCACCAGATTTCACCAAAATCACCAAAATTTTGGGTTAAATCCCAAATCTCTCATCAGTATGTGTGGAATGAGGTCATACGAGACTGTAGATGATGATTTGTCTCTCGGATTGGGACATAAAACTCCGCGGCACCGGTTTTTAATCCTCCGTTGTTTCATCTCTCATTCCTAGCATAAACAGCATTGCACTGAAAGCACACGTCATCCACATGAATACTAACACTTCACGAACATTTTCAAGATGGGTATGGTAATGGGAAACAATCTTCTATGGAGAAGTAATCGCCTCCATAATAAATTTCCATGTCTGACATCGGATATGAAACACACTTTTTTCGGATTTATTTTCATCTTTCCTGAAAAGTAATTTAAATTGCCGGTCAGTTTATGATTGCCTTGAAGTTTAAATATCTTGGCATAACGTTTGATAATTGGCTTACCTGGACAGGACATATTGAGCAGATGGTATGAAAAGGTTACAAAATCCTTCATTCTCTGGAGAGAGTGGTGAGAGGATGTACTAGAGAAATAAAGGAATTGGGTTACAAAACTTTGGACACACTACTGCTTGAATATCGTGGTGAGGTTTGGGACCCAATTTATCAAATACAGGAGTTGGAGCTTGTATTGGAGAGAAGCTAGATTTTCTGGAATTTACTCGCAGGACCCACTCAGTAACTGATGTGAAAAAGGAGGAGGATTGGGAGACAGGACGTGGATGAAGACAGTGCTGAGAGTGTAGAATACGTGATAGGACTTGGAAGAATTGTGGTCAAAATAATTAGGAGAAGTGCATGGAAGGAGAAATATGATCATAGGCATGAGCTGGCACTCGATTTTATGAATTAGAGAGTGGGAAAATTTTCTTCTGTAAGTGTTTCAGGGATTGAAATAAATTACGCAGGAAAGTGAAGAATAATTAACCAAAAACGATGAAGGATTTTAAAATTAAAATTTAAACCACAAAAATATGTGGGGAAGAAATTTAACATGGAAAGTATATAAGATAAAAATAATAAATACTAAAAATAAAGTAATTAGATGACTCAGGAAATTACCACCGGAACATGCGTTCCATTGCAATTCAATTCAATCTACGATATTATTTCTGGTTATCTGCCTCAATATCTGAGCTCTAATCGTACCTGTTAAGCCGCGTATACACTTGAGCATTTGCCCCGCATGAGCATACGGGTTGAGAGGAGGGGGTGCGCACGGCCACCCCCCGCATAGCAGTGGGCCACTGTGTTCGGACCCCATGCGGCCCGAACAGGGAACCCAGTCTGCTTTGCGCAAGTGCTGAGTACACTGCAATGGTTAACCGGAATTTGTTAACAGTTATTGTTACATATATTTGTTGCAAGTGTTCGAACAAGAAATCGAGAAAGCGGTGGTGGAGAAGAAAACTGTTTCAAGAGAGGTTCAACGCTTTACTATTAAAAACAATAGGACACGAAACAAATGAAAACTTTAAAAATTTTACAAGAATGTCACCTGAGGATTTTCAGTTTATATTGAATAGTGTCAGGACTACAATTGAGAGGCAAGACACAACATTTGGAAAATCCATAACTGCCGAAGAACGCCTAGCTGTGACACTGCGATTTCTGGCTTCAGGAGATTCGTACTCGAGTTTCCAGTACCTCTTTAAAATTTCAAAACAAGCAATTGGCAGAATCATACCTGAAACCTGTCAAATTAGGCACGAGACACGTGTGTCTACAGCAGAGGATTCACTGAAACTGGAGGGGGCAGTCGGCTCATATTGTTCGGTTCGACCGCATACACAAATCGCGTACCCACTGAGCACGAACAGAGCACGTGCTCACTTTGAAGTACCGACAACCCTCGGATCGGGCTGAGGCATGCGGACCTATTCTGCTCGCCCCGTATACATCTGAGCAAAACGGGCCGAACGCATGCTCATTCGGGGCAAAATGCTCAAGAGTATACGCGGCTTTAAGGAGCGTCCTTAACCACGTAGCTGCATTTCGTAAACCTCTTGTGAACCCCTCTCCCCCTCCCACGTAGCCCGACATGGCTTTTGCCTCTAGACCCCCCCCCCCCCTCCCCAACGTAACATGTAGATTTTTTCTCTTTTGATTTCAGAAGAAATTTTTGTACTGTTTTCTCTTTTCAGACTATTGTAAATTACATACGGAGATACTTAAATGAAGGAAATTAATATTCACATGCTGTTGTGTGTTCTGTACCTCATTTTAACTGTGAAAAATGATATGAATGGAAAGCTACGTGGTCTGGATCGAAATCCCCCTCCCCCCACATAGCGCAGCGTTGTCTCTAGCCAACCCTCCCCCCCCATACCGAGCCACGTAGTTTATGGACGTCCCCTTACGTGTGGAAGATTATCCAACAAATTCCTTTTTCGCCGAAATGTTGCGAACCGTTTCAATTCCACATTTGTTCTCAAAATCTTTCAATTAAACCACGTTTCAGTTTATATCGTCTCATTTTTCGACTCCCTGAAGTTTAAACTTCACTGCAATGAATTTTAGAAAATTCTATACAATTCCAAAATCAGTAATAGAGTCTAACTACCGAGCGTGGAGGGTAAGTGGTAAAGCTCTGGTCTGGCATTCGGAAAGTCGCGGGTTCGAATCCCCGTCCGGGAATCCAGATTTGAATTTTCCATGGTTTCCCCAAATCACTCCAGGCCAACGCCGGGATGCTTCCTTTAAAAGACCATGATCTAATTCCTTCCCATTCCTTGCCCCCTCATCCTTTCCCACCTCTAGGTCGACGAGGCGTAAAGCTATAAGCAAATATTAGGTGATTACTTCTGTTGATTTTGCCCCTTGTTGGTTTTTGTTAGTATCTTTGTTTCGGCCATTAGTTACTATTATATTCGATAACTAAACATTTATGTCACATCTTTAACTACAAATTTTAAAGCTATTATATATTGTTTCATGCTACAGTGTAGACTTTCTGTTGACACGTGGTCCAAATTTCTATCGAAATACAGTATTTTGATAATTTCGTTCCCTACTTTCTCTAAAAGTCTCACTGCAAAAACGATAATATTGTCAGGAAATCGCAACTGATTAATTCTCTTTGAAGCTCTATGCCACAAACAAATTTTTCATCCTCCGTATTCATTGATCCACATAGAAACTGAATTAATAGACATATAAACTTACAGATACCTATGAACATTAGTGCTTCCAACTCTTGGTAGATATCTTATAACTGAAATTATGTACTTAACAATAGATATCAGATATTGTATGGTAATAGTGATCATGTATATGTTCATAGATACTTACATAGGTGTATGCATAAGTTTTTGCAGGTTTTTGTGGTAAAGAAAACAGGTAATGTTGAAGGGAAAGTCACTTTTATTTATTCAAAATATTGGCCATCACCTTCTACACACGTCACCCATCTTGCAGGTAAGTTTTGAATACCATGCCAGAAAAATTTCGTGTCTTTTGCGGCAGACCATTTGGCGATCCATTTTCCAACTTCCTCGCAATTGCCGAAGTGCTGCTCTGCGAGTGGGTGCCTCATTGATGTGCAGAGGTGGTGGTAGTCAGATGGCGCCAGGTTGGGGGAGTACAGCGGGTGCGGTAGGAAGTTCCATCCAAGCGATATAAAGGTGTCTTTCACTGGTTTTGCTGTGTGAGATGGCACATTGTCATGTAACAAAATCACTTTGCCATGTCTTCAGGCCAATTCCGGTCGATGTTCGATCAACGCGCGATGTAAATTAACCATTAGTTGGCGATAGCGTTGTGCATTAATGGTTTCGCCGGGCTTCAAGAGTTCATGGTACACAATACCACTCTGGTCGCACCAGACACAAAGCATGGTCTTCTTGTCGAAGTGATTTGGCTTTGGTGTTGAGGGACCGGCTTCGCCAGGCGACAGTCAAGATTTTCTTCGCTTCGGGTTTTAAAAATAAATCCATTTTTCACCACAAGTCACAATTCGGTGCAGAAATGATTTTCTTTTGTGTCGTTGAATCAGCTTTTCACAAGTGACTTTGCGATTTTCCATTTGCCATTAATTCAAATCGTCTGGGACCCATTTACCGACTTATTGATCTACATCTACATCTACATATATACTCTGCAATTCACAAAATTGTGGGTGGCAGAGGGTGCTCAGCACCAAAGCTAATCTCTTTGCTGTGCATTCCAATCCCTAATGGTACGAGGGAAAAAAGAATTCATATAAGAATCAGTCCGGCACCTTATTTCTCTAATTTTATCTTTCCTGTCCTTCCGACTCAAATAGGTTGGTGGAAGAAGTATTTCACTATACTCATGAGTGAAAGTTGGAGTACGCATGTTTTCCAATAAGTTTAAACGAAACGTGTGTCGTCTATCTACCAGAGACTCCCAACCTAATCTACTAATCAGTTCTGTGACGCTTTCATAAGGACTGTAGCAAGCGGTCACGAATCGAGCGGCTCTTCTCTGTACTTTCTCTATACTTTCGATCAATCCCTTACGAAACGGGTCCCAAATGGCACAACAATAATCCAAATGTGGACGCACAAGAGATTTGTACGCTATCTCCTTTGTTTGTTCATTACAATTTTTCAAGATTCTACCTATGAATCGCAGCCTAGAATTTGCTCTACCTACTAAAGAATTAATGTGTATGTCCCATTTCATGTTCCTTTGTACTGTTACTCCCAAATATTTAATAGAATCGACCATATCAATAACTGTATTGTTTAACTCGTATTTGATCTTCCCCATTGCTCGTAAATGTCTGTCGATTGTTTCTTGTGACACATTTAATGTTTTTGCAAATTGCTGTTGAATTTGCGTTGGGTCGTCATCCAGTAACGCCTGTAATTGCTCGTCTTCACACTTTTATGTTCTAACCGAGTGCATTTGAAATCACCAAGTTTAAATTGTTGAAACAATGTCTCACATGTTCTAATGATGGAGCGTGTTCACCATATGTTTCTACCAGCAAAGGATGACTATCCACTGCCTTTCATTTTGATTAAATAAGAAAAGCAATGCGTGCCGCAAATGCTACAAATGTCAGGGATTCAAGTCTTGTACCTGGCGTCCCATCCATTCTGATTACGGTATATGATAGTTCTTAAATAAAATATCTCATTCTTTCCTATTAAAAGAGCAATGTGGATTTTGGAAAGGAAGATCTTGCGTGGACAACGCATTGTGCCTCAAACAGAGACTGGAGAATTAAACTTAAATATTTATATTGCGTTTGTGGATTATGATACGGCGTTCGATACAGTAAATTTGGAGGAACTACGGAAAATAATGCAAAAAAAATGAATATCCAAAGCATCTAAAACAAGGTATACACGATATGTATAAAAGGATTGTATTATATCTGGGAAATAAACCAACAGAAAAGAGAACAATTAACCAAGGAGTGCCACACGGTTGTAGGTGGATGAATGGAAAATCAGCGTCCTGGAATAAAAATAAGTAACAGCTCATATATAAACACTATGCACACAATTTCAGATGATCAGTTTATCCTTCAAGAAAATGAATACGGACTCCAAAAATCAATACATATATTAAACATTATTAATTAAGATTACAATGTGCTGTTGTCTCGAACAAAAACAAATGTTATGGCACGGCAAGGGTAATATCCTATCAGAGTCAAAACAGTGATTGACAATCATTCAATACACGACAAATCTCAAGCTTTATCTACCTCGGTTGCGAACTATCTTCTAATGAAGATAACGATGTGAAGAAGAAACTTCACCGATTTCATTACATGCGGGGAACAAGTCGACGAATACTAGAAAGGTAAAACCCGAGAGGAGACACAACTCAAATATTATAAAGCAATGGCAGTACCGATTCTGCTGTATGGCAGAGAAACGTGGGTAAATAAAATAAAATGCATAAATAAAATCCAGTCATCCTAAATGAAGTTCCTTTTTTTTTACTTGTGGATTTACGCTTTGTCGAGGTGGAGGTCATTAGAGGCGGGATGGGATTGGGGACAAGGAACGGGAAGGAATTCAGCCATAGCCTTTTGAAGGAAGCATCCCGGCATTCGCCTAGAGTGATTTGAGGAAACCATGGAAAACCCAAATCTGGATACCCGGATGGGGATTCGAACCGCCGTCCTTCCGAATGCGAGGCCAGAGCGCTAACTGCTCACCCACCACCCTCGGTATGAAGTTCCTAAAATAGTAAGAGGTTATTCACTGAATGATACAAGAATGACTGAAAAAATAGGCAACAACTGAATATTTTCTCTCTGAATGATAAACTTCGCAAATTAAAAAAAGGAAAAATGGTGGGACCACGTTCCAAAGATGAGTAAGGACAGCTTTCCTAAGTATCATTCTGCAGGAGGGAAGGAAATTGGAAGACGAATGTATAGATGGGTTAGAACACTGATGTCGGAAATCCATGAAACGGACGTAAGTAATAGTTTTAACTAATTTTAATTATTTGGCATAACGTTTTAATTGTGCTTAATTTAAATCTCGTATATTCCGCATTACTCCTGTATAATAATCTAGGAAACATTAGCAGATAGCTTATACGGTGGTAACACACAACACCGTTCCTCCCATTAGGATTGTCCTCGAAAGATGAATCACAGTGACAAAAGCAGTGAGAACAATATTTTAATTCCTTTTTATACTAAAAGAACCTATATGAATACTTGGTGAGATACGTCGTTTTGTTTATACATGTTTTGTTCAGTTTTTTACCGACGTTTATATCGAAATCTTGTATCTCCTTCGAAATAACAGATAAACACAATGAAAAACATTACAAATAAAAATAGAGCTAAAAATTTTATATATGCAGTAATGTCCATTGTGAGGAATGTATTTTGGTAAATTACCAAATAATTTACGACAGCGTAAAACAGATGCTGGAAACATGATATACACGCAGCTGCCACTATTTCCGCCTCAAACAGTGCTCATTTGTTCGAAGGCTGAAAAAAAACTGGCATGAACGGAGTAATTAACCGATATTTTGTGTCAAAATCACATAAATCGAAAGTAATTGCCAGTAAGATGCAATCAACCACAAACATAAATCTTATTTTGGATAATATGCTACTCCATGATGCTTTACGTCATTGTTCCGCGAAATTACCAGGTCAGAACACGACATTAGAGAAACAAAAACCTGCCCAGTAAGATAATTGTATGTAATCTTAATTCAGTTTATGATGCTTCGTTAATTTTGGTCACCGACGAATGATACTTAACGTAGGTAATTTGGTGTTTAAAACGGAATCTCGTTAGCTAGAAGTTGAATATGTGGTAAACCTAACCTTGCAGAAGTAGTTTCGTGGAAGGCTGCGGTTGAACTGAAGCATGTCATTTGAAGGAATGAATTTTGGGGGCCCGAGTTACATAAATTATCCAGCTGAGTAATACAAGTTATTTGCTACTTTATTTTTTACTTGTTATTATGACCACAGCTTAAATGTAATTTGCTGTTCACAATTTCAAGGCCACGCGATACATTCATATTTCAAGAATAAAATAAAACCTGCGCAGTATTTCTAATGCTTAGACTCTGACTACTAATTGAGTCTCTATGTAAGGAGTCTTCCACTGCTTTGCCTAACGTGTTACTTTTCTCGCCACTTTAGCTGGAAATGTCAGTAGAGGCGAATGTGTAGAGGAAACTCCGCGGCAAGATAAAGAATGGCCGCAGCCTTGTGCTAACCCCGTCACATCCTTCTAGTGCCAATGGTTGTGAGAGGGAATGTGGAGCCCTACCTACGCGAATCCTAGGAAAAGCGGCAACTAGCTGCAGAGGCCCCGTGAACTTTACCAAACGTTCAACAATGCAGGTATTTCCTGGTAATACCCGATTTTTGGCTAGTAGTCGAAATATTTATGGCTCTTTGGCTTGGCACAAACACTCATGCTTATCGATCGTTTTGCTTGTACAGTCTCAAGTTGTAATGCAAGACGGAACATTTGACGGAACGCAGTTGAGCCCACACACACTCCGTCTACTACTTCATTTTGCTGTCAGTTAGTAAATGTCAATATGGCTGACACACAAAAATTAGTTGTTGCTATGGCTATTGTTCTGATAACTAGAAAGAAAAAAAAAGGAACAGAATTAGACAGAAATGGTCAAAACAGTGGTTACTGAAGCGAGCATAATTTAGTCACATCAATTTACTAAATGAATTGAGGCCATAACCTGAAGATTGGTTTAATTATATTCTGATGGTTTCAGATTCCGTTTGTGGACATAATAGACATTCTGGACGGGAAGAAAATGAAGTACGAAACCTTTTTTGGAATATTTTAACGCTGAAGGAAAGGTTTATTGGCAAGATAACATGGTTTATGCCAGTTAAAACCTATACCTAACCTTCTCAAAATAAAGAACCCATTTTGTGCTCTTTTCATCGTACTAAAACTTCAGCAAGTATAATTTGACATTTTATATGTATACTGTAACTATGTACCTAATTGTGTTTGCTAATAAAATTATATTTGTTACATAACTCATTAACTGAACCCGCAGTCGTGTCTTCCATTTTGTCTATGCCATCCTGTCTTGGCTTTTCTTGATCAGTAAGAAATAGGAACCTGTCGAAATACCACAAATTTGGCTTTTAGATGTTTTCGATACCAGACCCAGATCTACACGATTGATTATATTTCTTCTGTGCCTTCCGAAAACAAGTTCTTAATGAATTAACTTTTTAATAAAAGTTTCTTTATTTGCGTGTTCATCAACTTCTTTCAATTTACTGATAAGAATATCATATGCAGCACTTTTTTCTGTTTGTTTAAATAATCGTTACTTTTGATTTTCCACAGAAATTCATTTTCATAAATTCAGTTAGAAATACACGCGACAGCAGTCTGATATCAGTAATTCTCTACTAAGAATTAATGCAAGACGGAAGTACGCACACACTCACCGTTTCGCTGGACGGCAAGTAGGAACACGCAAGGAAAATCAAGAGCACTCTTCATGCCTTCAAGCTAAACAATTGACGGAACATAACAATTAAGTCTATCGACTTGTCCCCACACACACTCCGTCTTGCATTACAACTTGAGATTGTACAAGCAAAACGATCGACAAACATGTGTGTATGGCAGGCTTTACAAAGGCTTACGACTTATCACCCTGTTATACAGTACGAGTTCTGTATCTATTTGACACGTATCTATCAAATAGAAAACTATTTACGATTATAAAAAACAAAGCAGACTTTAAAAATGTAACATCCAGCGTTCTCACTATAAAAACAGGAGTACCACGGGGCTCGGTGCTGGGGCCTGTGTTGTTCATTCTATATGCAAACGATATCTCAAGACCAATAGAAGAGAATGACGCAATTTCTATATGTGGATGATGCAACTGTGAAGATGTCAAACATCAAGCTATGGACTCTAGAAACAAACCTTAATCTTTACTTCCAGAAACTAGCAACATGGTTGGAAGATAATTACCTTGTAATTAACGTAAACAAATCCCAAATCATATTTTTTTTTTTTAAAGGAGGTACTCTGTAAATTTAAACATAAGCAGTGAGCAAATAAAGGAGACATAAAACAGCTAACCTGCCAGGGATTCAAATTGACAATTTCATGAATTGGGAAAAATCAGGTGGATCAATGCTGAAAGAAACTAAACCCTATAGTATTTATGGTCAGCTACCTCAGAGAATTCTGCACAAGGAATATTCTGATGACTCTCTAGTTCTCTTTTTTGAAAGCCAACTGAGATAATATATAAGCGTGGGGAAGACCCACAGAAAATAGTATGATGAGAATATTAAAAATACAAAACCATATAATTAGAACAATACTACAAAAAAATAAAAATAATGGTTTCATGTAAAAAATATTTTGTAGATTTTAAGATTCTAAAATTCCCTTGTATATACATATATAAGGCTACACTGCTTTCACTCTAAAAGAATGTTGTAAAAAAGAATGAACAAGTACACAAATATGAAACACGTAGTAAAACTAATTTCAATTTACATGTACAGAACATAAAATAAACGAAAAATGTTCTGCCTATTCTGGAGCCCAACTGTTCAATAAGTTTCCTACAGATTTAAGATTAATTATTAACAAGAGAGAACAGTTCAAGCATAAGCTTAAAGAGTATTTATATGATAAAGCCTTCTACTCAATCAAAGAATATCTAACTGATGGAACAAGGGAAAGAATGACACAGTAAAAAATTGTTTGTATTAATAGTTTGTAATTATATAGGGCATGGTAGCACATATATGTCAATAACATATATTTAAAAAAAACTATAGTACATATGTATGAAATGTAAGTGATTGACATAAAAATGTATGAGTAGAAAATGAATAGATTTATATATAACTTAAGGCATTAAATTGTTAAGAAAGATAGAAATAATATAGACTCTAATATACAGGGCGTTCGCCGGGAAACGCAACCCACTGTTAGCGCTACAAGGAAGAAACTGCTCCCGGCGAGCGAGCGGTCAGCTTCCGGCATTGTTCGACCGTCGGCCGCGGACTATTTCATAATAATTACGCTTCATAAACTTCATAAACTTGTATGTGCTAAGCATTTAAATGTGACGTAATTCATTAGCTTACCTTATAAAAGATGCTGGAAGTGTTGACCCTCTTGTGTAATGCACATTTGACATCTTCTGAACATATTTCGAGACACACGCTGCCCTAACTGACTTAATGATTTTTTGGGTGACTGTTCTAGTCGAAAAGCGATATCGTCAATTTTCTCCTCTGTGAGAATACGGTTGACCGACAGTCTCTTTTTGTTAAAAAATGAACCCGTTTCTCTTACTTTTTTAACCAGACGCAGAATTGTTGATTTAGCTGGCAGTAAAGCGCCAGGAAATTCGCGACGAAATTTACTGCGACACTTTTTAAACGACTTCTTCTTCACATATGTATCGTAGAGAAATATTCTTTATTGCAAACTGTAACGTACCATAATTTTACTCACACTCAAACACGGTACAGATTAGTAAGAGTATGAAGCCCCAAACCAGCCAAACCGCAAAGAAACGTTTATTCACAACACTGATTAATAAGAGACTGAAGTCACAAACTAGCTACAATGCAAAAAAACCGTTCTTAACAATGTAAGGGTCCCATTATACTGCGTCACTGCACTGTTGGGGCAGCGGAGGTGTTAAACAGTGCAGTGATTCACGGTGCCGTGTGGCGGGAGTTGCTGGCGTCACTGACCGAGTAAGTTGCCGACGGCAACAGACTGGGAGGGTAGCGTTTTCCGCCGAACGCCCTGTACCTTGACTTGTCCTAATTCATTTTACAAATTGTATGTAAATTATGCTTAGGACCAAATAAAATGAATGAATGATTGAAGTTTTACTAATTTATTTTATGATATGATATCTTTACTTCAACTAGAGTTAAATTTTTAATATTTTTCTGAGGACCACCTGTGGCGTCTTTGCGGACCACTAGTTGAGACAGGACTGAAGGTGATGGAGGGACCTGACACATTGATGATGTGCAGCCACGTGGAGACCACGGTAGGTCACTGAAGGCCGCCTCCAGGTTATGACGGAGCAGTGAAGGTCAGCGGCTGCGGAAGAGCTCTCCATCCCGACAACCTGAGTGACGGCTTACGTAAAGCGGAGGTTATCGCCAGCAAACGCTCATGACTGCTGTCTGACTGTACAACGAGGAGCAAGGACTTAATCCTGAACTTGAAACCGTAAATCCACAACAATCAGAAGTCTGCTACACACATGAATAACACTTCCTTTCGGATGAAGATACTTGCGGCTAGTATCTATGTGCACAGTAAGGTCAAATTAATTATTATTAGAGGAAAGTGCCCTATAACGGACCCCTTCCCCTAAAGTGGACCCCCGGTCCCTTGCCTCTGCATTTTTAGTAGTTCAGGCTTCTGACAGAATGCTAGTGTCGCCCGCTTAATTGGTTGTTTATTAAATCGCCATTTTGTGCTTTGGCAGTAGATAAACTTTTTTATATTCTACTATATTTTTTAAAAAAAATTCTCCTGTATATAATATATATATATATCCTTAAATGATAGGGTTTTATGTTGCTGATTATCACTAAACTGTTTTGTTGAGAACTTTGGCTAAAAAATCTATTGGGTTAACAAAATACAGACTATAGGTGCGCAAACCAGACCCGTTCAGTTGCCTAAACCGGACCCCTTATTTTTTAATGATTAACGTCAAATATGAAACGTAATCCTTGCATTTTTACGGCCGTCCTATCTACGCCTTATGAAGCCCAATTGATGGAAGGTAAAAGAGCTAAAGAAGTCAAGGAAGGGCAACAGCAAGCACGTAAGGGGGCATCCATAAATTACGTGAGGTGAAATAGGGGAGGGGGGGTCCGGCGAAATCTCACCAGATCTCACCAGGGGGGGAGGGGGGGGGGTCTACAGAAATCTCACTTGAGATTTTGCGAAAAATTTGGGGACAGTAGAGCCAAAAAAAAGGTCTACAATTTGCGCCAAAGTCGATTTTAGGAGGGTATTTCGTCAAAAAAGTTAGGAAGGTCGAGGGCGATTTCTAGGGGGGGGGGGGGTTCTCACGGACCAGATCTCACCAGAGGGGGGGGGGTCCGGCCAGATCTCACGAAATCTCACCAGGGGGGGTCCAGAAATCCGGAAAAACACCTCACGTAATTTGTGGATGCCCCCTAATCAGGTTCGATGTTGCAAAAACAGTCGCAGCCGGGTGTATGGTTTAGCAATAGGACCTCTGCAAAGGGCTTCTGGAAAGCCGCCTTAATTTAGAGAAAAACGTGAAAGAATCAAGCACTGAGGATGAGAAGAGCGTGACCCCTGGAGATTCTCCCTGGAGTGCCCCTTTCCAAAGATGGAGCGTGTTTTAAGACAGGAAATTTTTTGACGTTTCAGAATGGTAAATTTGGATGATGTGCGTTATATGTTCGCTGTGGGACCATGTGGATTGTGCTGGGGGCTCATAAGGATGTGTATATCTGTGATTTTTGCCGCTAAACGATCTAATTCTTTTGTGTCTTTTCTGTCTCTTCATATAACAAATATACTATATTTGTATATTTAAAGAAAACTGAAACCTGTAATTGTTATATTTCACTTTGAAGTACGTTTTCTGTGATTCAATACCATTTCCAATTTGTTTTAGTGTTATTTCGTTAATTTTTATGAGGGATCTGGCTTAGGCACTATTTATCAACTGTAGGGTTTGTTATAAATATTTTTTTCTTAATGATTTTTAGTGATATTACTTTAAATCAGAATTTAAATGACGCATAACATTCTGAAGTAATTATATCATGCTTTAAAAACAGATTTTTTTTTTATTAATTTATATTGTTTAGAAGTAAAAAACGAAATGGGGGGTCCGGTTTTGGGCACTTTCCTCTACAAATTACGTAGGGTGAAATAATAAATCTTTTCTTGGTCTATAAGTTATCGAAAATCTAATGACGTCGACTTCGAAGAGCCTTAAAACTCTAATTAAAAAGATAAGGTGTCGAAAAGCTATCGGACAAATCACTACGTCTTATAGGTTCTATTTCTAGATATCATGTTCCAGTGTTACCGTCAGGTTTAGCCGGCGGGAAACTAGAGCTCTCTGTGCAATATGTAGGACGATTATATATGAGACTAGCTGTTACACGGCACTTCTTACAGGCGGATGTAGAATTTTATTGCTCAAATTGGATATAGAAAGCTGTATGCTACGTGAAAGGTGTTGCAAGAAGCACGGAGTAGAGATAATATGACGGGGAAGCCATCACAATACTATTCAACCACGAACCTGTCTCATGAACAGAATAAATTTACAACATGTTTAAAAACAGCAAAAAATAACGGGGGGGGGGGAGAAGCGGGATCAACTGGGGCAGATTACCTACCACAGTTTCTCCGTCAGATTTTTGTTTGTGGTTTAATATTATGATAATTTCTGCGGACATCTTATGTGAATACCGTTTTGTACACAACGTTTTTAGTTCATCTGTCCTTTGCTAAGATACATAGCCTTTGAAAACCTCTGAGCTACCTACATATATCTTTCCATGCACAAACCGACTTCGAAAGATGTAACATTAGAGAGATTTACACACGATACCCGTCTGTCTGTCACCGTTCGGTTAGTTTTCACAATTTCATCACAAAATATCTTATTTATTCCGAAACAAGTATCCTATTTCCTTTGGGGGAGTCCATTAATTACGCGAGGAGAAATAGAGCCGGGGGGGGGGGGGGGGGGGTCCGGCGAAATCTCACGTGAGGTTTCGAAAATCTTTTTGGACTGTAGAGCTAAAAAAAAAAAAGGCCTACAAATGACGCGAAAGTCTATTTTAGGGGGGCATTTTGTCGAAAAGTGGGGGTGTAACCGCCTTTGGAAGGGCGAGACCTAAAAAAAAAAGATCGAAAAAAGTTTCGAGGGCGATTTCTAGGGGGGGGGGGGGTCGGACCAGATCTCACGAAATCTCACGAAATCTCACCAGATGGGGAGGGGAGAGGGGTCCGGAAATCAGGAAAAACACTTCACGTAATTAATGGATGCCCTCTTTATAATGATAATTAGTATTTCCATGTCAAATTTTATTAGGATTGGTTTATTCGTGAAAACGTAACAAAAAGGGAGAAAAAGTTACTTTCGCATTTATAATGTTGGTGTGGATGGTTTTAAATATCCGTCTAAGAAGAAACAGACTTGCCTCATGGCGGAGTTTGCTAAAGTGTGGAAACTTTGCCTAGCGCTCGACACGTCTTTAGCTGATTGGAACCTCAGTGGTGTGAGCCCAGGCGTCACTTGTTAAGCTGGGTAGGAGAGGTGGTAAAACGTAAATTCGTATGGTCTTACGACTTGCTAACAGACTTTCGCTAGCCACGCATTTCGCCTGTGTCGTTTCTGGACCTACTGTTTAACTATACTCGTAGTAAATCCTAGAGTACTTATACGAATAAATCAAATATACTTAAAATTTCTTGGCGAACTCGTGAGTATGAATTGATTGCTTTATCCATTTTATCTACTTCACTCCACCTGGAAAGGTCGTTATGCACAATTCTTAACCTTTGAATTAGCCTGTGTAGTTGGGGACCTAAAATCTAGCAGCTCTTTGGAGGAAGAGCAGACTTGCAGAGATTTCACCCGGTTGAACCTACTTCTTCTTTCATTCAACTGAACAGCATAATACACTTAATAAGCATGCATTACATACACATACAATGAATCTAGAAACGAATGCCATATGGTAGCTATATTGACTACAAGGAATTCAGCAGCTTTATCTAAATGCGCCATTGTACGTCGCATTTTTATCTGTGAGACCAGAGAGGGTAGTGCGGAAGAATTTTCAGGTAGCCTCATATTCCGTCCTTGTCAAAGCTCTTCCTTCGTATTATTTGCTACCACTAATAGGTATAAGGAACTTTTATCAGTTTGTATAAATAATTAATATCACGCCAATGCAACTGAATTTTTGTTTCTTATTATTTTTCATCGAAAACTTTTCATTTATTATTCTGAAACATCTTCAGCAGTTTTTTATATTTGTTTGTTTGTACATAAAATTCTAGGCTTCAGCGATTTTTTGCTGCATTTTGGCATTGCAGATCATGACACGTTTTTGTTACTAATCTGTGTTTTTTCCTTTGGTAGTGGAAGTATTTTGCAGAAGAGATATATTGGTGTACTATGTTCCAACACTGAGTTTTTTTCCTTTGTTAAAATTTGTTTATGCAAAAAATCTTCAAATATTCCTAATTCGTTTCAAGTTATTGTATAAAATTGTTAAAAAGGCATCTGGTTTTACCGTGTACGTGTTTGCGTAACTCGATTGACGAAAGTGTAGTTTGTGGTAAAGAGCAGAGTTAAGAAGGATATACAATGAGGCCGAACAGATGACGCGAATACGTACAAAATAAATTAAGAACTATCTGTTGTAGGGAAGAAAGAATATGAGTTATTAATTGTTAGCGGTGTCAGGAACTAAGTTGCCGTGTTACAGGAGTAATCTGAACTGATGTAGCATAGTTCTCCACCTAAAGTAAAGTTTTGTTACAGTTTTAACACTGTAGTCGAGATGAGAGCATCATTACTTACGCTTTTCTGATTTATTACGATAATCTAAGATTCACTTTAAATTGAAATTTTAATAGTATTACTAGG
Organism: Vandiemenella viatica; assembly: GCA_031002005.1. Lineage (NCBI taxonomy): Eukaryota > Metazoa > Arthropoda > Insecta > Orthoptera > Morabidae > Vandiemenella > Vandiemenella viatica. Next base: position 244,777,197 of record JARYHS010011408.1, on the reverse strand, counting down.
TTTAGAAAAATTCGGTCATACCACATCCCCTCCCAAATTTATTAATATTTACTTGAGAAGTAATGAGCTTGCAGGAGTCTAGCGCTGTGACGGTTAGGTTGTTGAGGTAGTGAGAGTCCAGGGCGGTGCGGCGTGGGAACAGGACATGGCGCAACGAGACTCCTGTCTGAGAATGGGACCGCCCGCGCCTTGGGGATCCAAGGACGCTGCGAGGACCAAGGACAGTACACATGTCCTCAACTGTCTCAGCTCTGTCCCATGCAAAAAAGCAGGGGAGGGATTGGATAGATCTGCTGTCAACCGTCTCACTGTCAGACCAATCTTTGTGTTGTTACAATGTGAAATACCTGCTGCCTTTCCTGAATCTCGATTGTTTATTCAGTGTCTTGAATCTCCGAGCAGAGATCAATCTCAAATTAGAATTTAAGTTTAGATTTTAGTAAAAATAATTAAAGTTGGTAGCGCTGTCAGATGAGTCGTAAGAAGTGTTGAAATATATCAGTAACTAGCTGGTACCCACTTTGCCAGAACTGAATATAGAATGCAAATCTGGTTGTAGGCCATCTTCCGCAGTTGTTGGATAATAGATTATAAATCAAAATTCCGTCTGGAACAACTGTTGGTGTTACTGTTTTCTTTATTTCCATACGCGTTTCGCCCTTATGGTGTGGGGCATCGTCAGTGGCTGTGAATTTGTTTTTACACGTGATATGTTACATTTGACAGAGGAATTATAAATTATTATATACATATTTACATTGTACTTACAGCTAGGGTGATGGTATTTACATGGAGATCTGGAACAGCACTTTATGCATCTTATAGATCTTCTATTTCACAATTATAAATTTCCAACATATTTAGAAACAAAAACAAACGAAGGTGCGGGGATGTGGGAGGGAGTGATAACTAAGGGCAGCTTTATTTCAGCTTGGTCTTCTTTCTTCAGCATGAGCACCGATTCTTGGGTTCTAATAACCTTAGCTGCTCGTGCTTTGCTAGAGCTACACCTTAGGCCAGCTGATTTTGTTGTTTGACCGAGTCTTGTCAGAACATCAGATAGAAGAAGATCATAAAATTCAGTGGGAGAAGACAGCAGTAATTGCACAACCGAAAGGTTTACTAGAACGGAAAATAAGGTAATCGATAGAACTTTTCAAACTACCCAAACATTTCAATAAAGACGGCGGCTATGGCTTAAGATAAATGTGCACTCGTGGACAATGGCAACACAAAATCTCCAACGACAACAACATCTCTGGAACAGCTGACACCCGCTGTCGGTAACCAAAACAACGATATCAACGACGGAGTGGTGTGAAAACCGTCACAAGTGATACTTCACTTGATACAGCCTTGATGAAGGCCCCAGGTTGGGCTCCGAAACGTCTGTAGTAATACATCGATATAAGCAGCGCGAATCCCGAAAAAATAAGTGGAATATTTGATTAAACTTCCATCTTGTTCATGCAGATGTTGTTATTGCATAATACCAAAAATTTAATTTAAATTCTTCCTAAGTTGTTATCCTTTGCCTTTACTGTAAATTGACTACTTTTTACATCCCACAGAGTCCGCCCATTATATTGGAATCTATGAAAAATTAATTTATTATACCGTTTTGCATTTCATACCAGCTGTAGCGTTCACCACGATATATTCTCCTGTATTGATTTAGTTGTTTAAGGTGTGTTACGTGTCACTTTTAAGTGAGAACAGTATCTGTTGTAAACAACCTATTGCCGACGTTCTTTTCACTCCGCCACGGAACGACAGGTTGCCCACCCGGCGCTTGATTCACTGCTAGCTCGCAGCCGAGTTGTGCGGCGTGCGAACTCTCAGGGGTAACGCCCTGTGTTAATCGCAGCCCAATGAGTATTCCATTCACAGGCTGCGCGCCGTGTCAGCATTCCCAAACAAGTGTTGGCCGCTTGTAAGCAACTCGCCTCGCCCTAACGGGAACCACCTCCCGCCTCGCCGCCTCTGCCCACGCATCTGTTTCAATGCTCTGCTTTAGCGTGGTAGCGAATCTGCTCGTGGTGAGTTACTGAACACTGTACATAGTATGAATATATATGCAACACTGGTGAAATTAGCGCGAATATGTTGAAATATTTTGTATAAAACCAAACTTAAAAATTCAGTATTCATTATGTTGAAAAAGTATATCACGTAACTTTTAAAAACGTTTTCTGATCATACCTTCCTGTAGGTTTTAACTGTGGTGTATTAATCATTCCGTAAGGTGGCTTCTATGTTGACTACTTACTACTTACTTTCTGTGTCCAGAAACGCACTAATTTTCTTCCTCCAATTTTCAGCAGCTTTCTCAATACTGTTCTTTGATAAAAAAAAAAAAAATAAGTTCTCTTGATTCCCAGGTACGTCTAAAAAGGTGGTCGGGTTTTCATATCTCGTAGCTCCAGTATTCAGCGGCTTTCACAGCGTTGTCCTATGGTAAGGTTCATCTAAGAATGGACAGAGGTGTAGGTGATCTTGTGTCTGCATTGCTCCACATTCACATATTTCGTCCTCTATGTAGCCCCATTTCTTCAGGTTGCTCTTGCATTTAGATATTCCTGCCCTGAGGGATTAAGTTCCCTCCATGTGGTAAACCTTGCTCCCCAGATAATTCCTCTTTAAGCTCGTGATTATGATCTCTGTAATTTTCCTGCCAGAGCTTTATTCGTTTAGCCTCCGGTGTGGTTGATAGGGTGATAGGGGTATCGTTCTCATGAGGAACCTCTTTTTGGACCTAAGTCGTTGTGGGAGGGTAGCGTGATTATGTAGTGGGTGCAGAGAGTATTTTAATTGCGTCTTTCTCTCTTTTTCTGTGGCCAATGTTCTTCTGATTTGTAGGGGCAGTATACCAGCTAAATGATATATCGTGGTTAGAAGTGTCGGTCTCAGATATCTACATCTATACTCTGCAATTCACAAATATTGTGGGTGGCAGAGGGTGCTAAGCACCAACCCTAATTCTGCGCTTTCCAATCCCGAACAAAACGAGAATAGGAAGAATACATAAAAGCATCAGTACGGCTTCTTATTTATCTAAACTTTTCCTTCCTATCATTGCGACCTAAATAGTTTGGCGGAAGAAGTATTTCATTGCACTCGTAAATGAATGATTTTCGCATATTGTTCAACAAATTTAAACGAAAACGACATCGTCTGTCCGCCAAACAATCTCAGCCCAACCCGCGTATCAGCTCTGTGACACTTACGTAAGGACTGTAACTAGCAGTCACGAATCGAGCGCGTCTCCTCTGTATTTTCTCTAACGTGTCAATCAATCCCTTGCGATACGGATCCCAAACTCCACAACAGTAATCCAAATGCGGACGCACTAGTGTTTTGTACGCTTTTTCCTTTGAATGAGCATTACAACTTTTCATCATCCAGTAACGATTCTTGCTGTCTCGTTTAGAGCAATGTCCACTTGTTTCGAATGAGCCGACGCTTCCCACACTGGCGATGTGTATTCCCCTGCTGCAAAGAATAGGGCTGTAGCCGTAGTTCTTGATACTTCAGGATGAGCTCCCCATGATGTGCCAGTTAGTTTTTTTCAGTCTGAAATTCCAAAAGTCATGGCATACCCTCTTCCAACGTGTGCGACTCCTTTTGCCCCTTGAATTGCACCAGCCCTATGTGACATGACTCAATAATTCACCGGAAGTCCCCTCCAGGTATATTCAGCCATGCTTCCTCTGCAGCCGTCTATAGTTACGAAAGTATTACGAGTGCTGGACGTTAT
>JARYHS010011408.1:244670448-244772440 GCA_031002005.1 Vandiemenella viatica | reverse complement strand
AACATATATAAATAACTTGTTTGGAGTTTTTATTGTTATGGTTTTACACTGGAGCACTACACAGTACTTATAATACGAGGAATTCCTTTTTAATTAAAAAACAACTAACACCTGCCATATACATACACGACTGTTTTGTTTTGTTTCAGGTGGAGTGAAGTCATTCAAGATGTTTTCGAGGTAAATTTAAATTCGTTTTAAAAAATGCAAAATACATAATGTAAATGTTCGATTTTTTGAAATATAATACGTTTTTTGAGTAAAATAGATAATAGTGTAAAGTATTGACCTATTTTTCCAATTTAGTCATCTACCCAATTCTGCTGCGTGACAACAGGAAGTGGATTTTGTTCGGGAGATCCACCCGACTTCTCGAACATATGGGAACAAGGATATATAGAACGCTCGCCAATTGGGAGATTCTCAACTAGCAAATCTTATTTGAACTTCGTAATGTCATGAGAAATGATGTTTTGATATAGCAGGATGACTTAAAAGCAGTGAGTGACACTCGCTTTAGAACTTTTTGCAGTATACCAGACATAATTGAAATTTCGTATATTGTTTAGAATTCAAAATGGATTAAAAGAAATTATAGGTAATCTTTGAGGACGTGGATTGTAAGGGGTATGTTGAGATGAAGAGGTTAGCACAAGTTAGAAGGGGATGGAGAATTGCATCAAATAAGTCGAAAGACTGATGACAGCAAAAAAAAAGGTAATCTTTTTAAATCCTACTGTTAAATATAAATTCCATACACAAACTTTCAATGTAAGCCCGGCCAAATGATCACCTGAAAGGAATTTGTCATTTCACTAGTATTAGGATCAAAACCTAATGCAAAGTTTTTAATACAAGTGCTTTGTTTCAATTCATCTGAAACACGTAAAGATAAGACTATGTTGTTTCACCAATTTCTGTTTAAATTGCGTTAGCACTTGGTTATTTTTAAAAGTCGAACGATTATTCGATTAGGCCGCGTTTACAGGATGCGAGTTGACTGGAACGACAGTTGGCCGGACCGTCGGTGGTGGGGGTAAGAGAGTGGGCTAGCATGCTAGTAATAATTGGAAGACAGTCAACTGTCCATTGTCAGGACAGTTCTCTACTCCTACATTCTGATCTTTTTGAAAATAAAATGTCCATATTACAGGAAGAAATTAACATCGTAGCTAATTTGTTGATTATAATATTGAATGATATGAAGAATAACAAAATAAAACGTAGAAAGTGATTAAAAGAGTGGATATTAAAAATAAATGCTTTAAATTCGTCAGCTCCTTTTTTTAAAAATAAAGTTGTAAGTGAAAATTTTACATCATTTAAGACTAACTGTATCTCAATTTGAAGTGCTATTGTGAAATATTTTTTCCGATACATAAAAATGACACCGTTATGAAGCAATTTTTTGATAAAATCCTTGTTCTAATAATTTTTATTCTTAAAGTTCCACATAAGAATTTCCTCACTTTCATACAGTTCTAAAGATTTTAATGCCTCTGTTTCACTCCGCTTACGCAACTTGTTAGTTGTCGCCATCTTGATTGTTGAACTCGCACGCCAAAAGTTGCTCGTGAACCGAGTCCACTATCCTCAGTCAACTGTCTGTCTTGTACCTGTTCACACGAGGAGAGAGGACTATCCAGTGCTGCGCGCGCAGCAAGACAGTAACACTTGTTCCGGCCAACTTGCACCGTGTAAACGGAGCTAAGTTTCAGGAGTTATGTAACATTGTCTTGTCAGTTTCTACGATTTATCACTCCAAGAGCTGTCTAAAATACATTCTAATATTGCTGAGCTGGGCTCTAGTTTTATTGAGCTGCTGCACGTTGCAAAGCACATACAAGCACGTTGGAGGAGCTTAAACAGAGCTTTTATCTTGTTTTCAAAGCTTCCGCCTAAGTCAATGTGCCAATGGTTAACAGAAGTAAAATATTGACAGAAACAGTTCCAACCTTCTTAGCTATTTCACCTGAAGGCAGCGTGACAGAAAAGAAAGAACGAGGCGAAAAAAAATAATAAACACCAGGTAAACATGTGGCGTAAGACGACAACATTTCCAGAAAGTCGTAAAATAATTCATCATCATCACGTCAGAGCATACGCGCGCTCGTCAACAACTGACTAACGGAAAACAGACTAAAATGAAATCCCTGTATGTACTCATTACCGTCTGACATTCCAACAGCGCACCAAGGAACTTCTATACATGTCGATGAGTTACTTTTGTAACAGCGAAAAACTGCAAGGCATGTCAGTACTCGAAAGATGATTGTAAGCGCGTAAGGTTGTAGCGACAGAATTGGTGGAGATAGAGCTCTGTATTTCATTTCTTTCCCCCGGAGCTATAGTGGCTTGGACAGCGCAATGCTCCAACCGCTCAACTCCCATCTCAGTACTCGTTTGACAACAGGACAAAAGGGCCTCTGTAGTAGGATGAGGCATTACTGTTTCAAATTTGGCGATTTAATCAACAACGATTATTTATAAATATTATTGGACTATTCCTAAATTATCGATATGATATTCAATGAAGTATAAAAGAGAAAGAAAATAAGTTGTAGCCCAACTATAGTGACGGATTACTGTCCAACCGGAATTCGAATTTTTAACATTATCTTATCACTAACCTCCCAATCATTTTTATTATTAATTTACTATTATTATTATTATTAATGTTGAATTATGTAGCATTTATTAATTATAAGTACCATGAATAATTGTATTTATGTTTGTAACATGATCTGAAATAGTGTTCGATCTGTAGTTTGTTTAGTATCTTGGGTAGCATAATGTTGATATCTAATGTCCCGGCTGCTCGCTCCGTTTGTGCATGCAAGACGGAGCGTGTGGACGGCAACAGGGTAGCACGTGCAAACGCGAAAGAGCGGCTTGTGCAATCGTTGACTTGCTAAAGATTTCACTGCACGGTTTTTGGGTTTTCACAATTTGTTTCAACAAATATCCGTGAAATGGGTGACGTACGAAAGTATTCAAAGGAATTTGTAATTCAGTTTATAGAATTGTACAAATCGTTGCCAGCAATTGTGGAAGATTAAATCGAAAGAATATTCTGATAAGGAAACAAAAAAAAGAAAAAAAAAACATAGCTTATCATTTAATGACTGAAAAATTAAAAGATACTATGTGTAGTTAACTATGAATAAATACCTTCATTGTAATTCAAATAAAACTATTTTTGAACGAGTAAGTACATGTAATTTTGATTTATAACAATTCATATTGTTATGCATTATTTGCATCATCATACGCAATATTTCCTTGAGAAGTTGTCGTCGGAAAGAAATGATCAAAGTTAAGAACTCTCACAAGTTAGGTGTCGGTACAGACAACATTTACCACCCATCCTTATGGTAATGTGACTTGTTAGAATTTTTGGATGACCAAGAACCTGCTCGAACCCCAATATCTAATTTTCAACAAGTCCTGAAATCGGAGGTAAATAATTATTGTGGTTGTAACAGGGTTTTAGTCCTTTAGTAGGAGATGTTCATAATTTTTTTTCTTGGTTTGTTTGAATTGAAAATCATGGATAATTTTAGACAATACCTATATTCACTTATGTGTCTATTGTTTCTTTATAAGAAAACAATAAAATAATGATTCCATTAAAAAAAAAACCTCTTCTGTTGGCCACATCGTCACAGACTCACAGTTGTCGACATATTAGGTTCACACAAGCTTATCTGTACCGTGTGGCCACTCCTGTGTTCCGTCTTTTTGTACAGTTTACCTGCACATGCAAGACGGAGCGTGTAGCCGGGGTTCTGGGCAACACAACTGTGCGACAGTGCTTGTTGGTTAGGCGTCTGCTTTGCAGCGGAGCAGTACGCAGGCAGTTGGTGTGTCATGCCGCTTGGAGGAGCTCAGTCTCCTCGCACACAAGCTAAAATGGCGTGTGAAATGTGGTAACTTGTGTCAACGTAACATAAGTGTCTTGTAAATTGTGTCAATAAGCGTCATTAATTAAATTCAATAATATTTTGCGAGAACAGTGAGTTTCTCATATGCAGACTACGTTAAAATACGTCTCAATTTGTTTGTCCCAACTAACCGCTTGCATGTGTTGAAAGTTTCGGTCGATCTCCTCCATATTACACGCCGTCATCCAACGTCAGGATAGCTTACATACGGCTACCACTTCAGGATAAGCTCACAAATTTCGGCCATCCAGATCTTGCTTTTCCGGATCCCGAAATTACTTCAGGGACTGTTGGGAAGGCTCCTTTAAAATGCCATGTCGGAATGCCTCCCAGTTTCTTGTCTCCTTCCTCTTCCGTCTCTGATGGCCTCGAATTCGACGAAACATAAAGCACTTAGACTTTTTCTTTACTTATTGCTTTACGCCTCGTCGACGGCTAAGGTAATTAGAGGCGGGATGGGACTGGGGACAAGGAACGGGAAGGAATTCGGCCATTGCATTTTTGAAGGAAGCATCCCGGCATTCGCCTGGAGTGATTTGGGGAAACCATGGAAAACCCAAATCTGGATGCCCGGACGGGGATTCGAACACGCGTCATCCCAAATGCGAGGCCACCGCGTCAACCGTTCACCCGCCACGCTCGGTCACTAAGACACTTCGCTTTTGTCTATAATAACTTTAGTTTTAATTTTCTTAAAAACAGATATACACCACTTTATCAGTACTATTTAGTTTCAGATTAAGATATAACTGACGAGCGTGGTGGACGAGCAGATAACGCTTTGGCCTCGCATTCGGTAGGACGGGGGTTCGAATACCCATCCGGGCATCCAGATTTGTGTTTTCCATGGTTTCCCCAAATCACTCCAGGCGAATGCTGGGACGCTTTCTTCAGAATACCTTGGCCGAATTCCTTCCCGTTACTTGCTCCCGTCCTTTCCCGCCTTGCCTCTAATGGCCTCGACATAGACAAGGCATAAAGCTATAAGTTAAAAAAAAAACCTCTTTAGTTAATAAAAGTGAGTTATGTATACGAAAACACTTAAGTTTGGTTTTAGAGTTCTTAATGTTTTCTAATAAGTTTTCTTAATAGTTTATGGGATATCATTAAATTTAATATGGAAATGCAAAGATTCATAGGCACACACTAGTATGCATGTAAGACCGCAATATTCTAATCCATTAGCACCTGTGACGTTCTCTTTTATTAAGTGTAGAGTGACAGCAAATTCAAATTATTTATCCTTAAGAGGTATAAATATAAATGAACTCATAAAAAATGGAATTCCATCTGTTGCAACAAAAATTGATAGTAATTGCGTTTGTTAAATTACTCATCGAATAGAGGCACTGTCAGTTAAATAATTTTTTACTAGCGCTCCGTAACATCTAAGTGAAAAGCGGAGAGCCGTTATGGATTCTCTCTTTTTTCCCTGTGTCTGCCTCACCTTCATTACTCCTTAACTTTTTAACTTATAAATTTGTAATTGGTCTCTACCGTCATTCCTACAAACTTCAACACGACATAAAATTTTGAATACTCGTAGGAGTAAAAATAATGACAGATGGTTATCCATCGGTGTGGTTGCTGGGCGAATGTCGGAATGCTTCCTTCAAAAAGTCCATTGACGAATTCCTTCCCGTTCTTTGCCCTAATCCCATCCCGCCTCTAATGACCTCGCTGTCGACGAGGCGTAAAGCCCAAGCAATAAAAAATGGCTGCTGGGTCTGGGAGGTTCGAATCCTGATTGCAGTTTTCAGCAGTCCGCTAGGCGAATGCTGGGACATTTCACAAACAAAAATACATTTATCATAGAAAACGTAAGTTACCCGAATCGCAGATAACACTTACGCTTCTCCCATTGGTCTAGGAAATGACAATCCCTGGTTCTAACTATCCATTAGAAACATTGGACACATTCTTAGTTAAAAGCCAAGACAAAAATGAAGGGTTCATTCGCAAAGAATAATAATTATAGGCGGTTTAACGGGGAGGGGGAGGGGGGAGGGGGGAGGAGGGGGAGGGGGGGAAGGGTGTAAGGGATTTGAAAAAAAAATATTTCTTTTAAATGATCTTCATGGGTACCAAATGAAAGCTAGATATCCGCAACCTCTCTAAATCTTACATTTTTTTATTTCTTGACTTATTGTAGTTTTTAATACAAACTTTAGAAAGTAATCATTCTTCTTCTTTTTATTTGTGAAACTGCTGGGCCGAAAATTATCTCGAAATTTACTGTGGTCAGAGCTAGGCACAGTTAATCCAAAAGTTAACTTCGTTAATCGTTAATCAGCTACTCAAAAAGTTCACTTCGATTACAGTTAAAGCGTTACATTTTTGCAAATTTAACGCAAGTTACAGTTATCCGTTAAAAGTTAACCATCAACGATACGTTGTGACATATGGTCACTCCCTGATGCACTACTTTTATAAGTAAAAGTTAAGAAATGATTGTTTTCCCTAAGTGGGTTAATTATTGCACAGAGACAACTAATGAATTTTGTATATTGTGTTGTAAAATTGAATGTATCGAGTTTCCACAGACGGTATATTGTATGTCATTGGGATAATAATAATATCTTAGTTTAAGTATTATTATTAGGATCTTTGGTTTTGTGTGTGTGTGTGTGTGTGTGTGTGTGTGTGGTTTTTTTTTTTTTTTTTTTTTTTTTTTTTTTTTTTTTTTTTTTTTTTTTTTTTTTTTTTTTTTTTTTTTTAGAGGGAGTGAGAAGGCTGATTGTTATATGAAATGTTAATGTGCATGTTGTAATAATTACTGTTGCAATGAACTTCATATGCGATTAAAAGTCGGTATAACGCATATTCGTGTCGTGTACTAATTTCTAAAAATAAGAAATTAGCACGTTATTGACTCAGTGATGATATTATATATTCTCGCCAGCACGCAATGGCTGTGCTTTTGATTGTATGAAACATCTGCAGGCATCTATGTGTTACGAGGCTGTCTTTCAGGGCTAGGTCTCAAAGAACACGCCTTTCCTTGTTGTAGTGTGTGGAATTCTGGGGAAATCATTCTAAGCGAGGGAAGATATTTCACCATTGGCGTTCATCCTGCCAGTGAGTATTACTAGCGTACGAAAAATGGATCTAACCGACTCACAAGTAATATATAAGTTACAAAACGAATTTAAAAAAAAGGTGAGGAGGTTACAACGTCTACCCAATGCCCCTCTGGAATTTGAGTTCTTACTAGGGTTCTACATTTTAATTAGCTGCTCAAACGTATCGGATTCTACAACATCTGGTGGAATCATGTTGGCAACGAAAAAGTTTACAATTCATTGGTCCACACCAGCTTGAGATACGTTGCTATAGGTAACTACGATGCTAAAAGATTCACCAATGCTTTGTTGACGAAACATTTTTTTAGCAGATGGATATTAAAAAAAACACATACGTTTGCTGCAATCTACATCAGAAGAATCCACAGCTCTTGAAGAAGGCTTTTGATTGTTTTATCCTTTTCCACGAGTTGACCCTGCTTCTAAGTTTTCTTTATACTGTAAATCTTTGGATATGTGCATCCTCTTCATGTTTTATTTAAAATTATTAAGGCTAGAAACGTGAGCCTTCATTGTTGAAAGTTCAGACAAACACAGTTTGCACTCATAAATGAACGGTTCTCCCAATCTTGATTTAAATGCAACATAATCGCATAAATGTGACCAAGGATTTTTAATCTTCTTGTTGTTATTGCTAGCGTTGCTGCTTTCACTAACAGATTCTAAATCTTCAGTTTCCATGATGTAATCATGTAATGAATGTCCGTTTAATTTATTTCACTAACAAACTCCAAACCAACACAAACTAAAAAGTACCACTATATTCGTCGTAATAAAAATTTTAGGTTACAAAAATTTGAAAATCAGTCACCGATTGAATTTGAAACGAGTAGTGAGCGCCGGTTTGCAGACGTAAAATACAAACACTCCACATCTCTAGCGTTTCTGCTCACGCCATGCCACGCCTAGCATAACACATATATATGCATCACACTCGCATTCGCACTTCGCATTACCTGATTCGTCCGCTATTCGGCTCGACGAACTTACCAGCGCATCGTGGCGCACAATTCAAACAAACGAAATGCGTCAAAAACGAATTTAATGGACTAAAATTAACGGAAGTTCAATTTTTTATGTTAAATTTCTGTGATTTTGTCAACTTCATTATTTAAGGATTAACGTATTAACGGTTTTTTGCCCACCCGTGACTGTGGTACATAGCTTACTAAAGTTAGCAGGGACACTATAGCGATCTTATTGTAGTTTATAGTTTTTACAAAATAACTGAATGAGTAATCTGACAAATTTGATACCTCAGCACATGTATTATTTGAAGGGGAATTTCATTAATCGGATAGCGACATGTAGTAAAAATGATATATCGTGCCCTATCAAGCATTTTATAACCGAAAAAAATACAGAAAATATGAATAGCTGAATATTTAGCACGTTTTTGTTCCAGACATTGTGGCTTATTCTGTCTTTTGGTATTTTTTAAACCCTTAATCATGCATTAATATTTTTGCTATCTACTTTGTAGTCTATTTGTGGGCTAGAAAAGCTTAACGCATTAATTCCGATCTCAACTGTAACGATATGTAGTGTTTAGTCCTTACCATGACAGTTTTTTTTTATCTGAACTCCTTCTTCATGCATGATAAATTGCACGAAATATTATCCTTACAACATTATCTATCTATTTTTAAATAAGTTGCATAAGGTATTCGTAACTTGTCTTTGTATTTAGATCAAAGCTAATACAAAAAATTAGTGAAACAAGGCTTAGTAAAATAAATCCTAGTGATATAGTTATGATTTATAGTTTAATAAATTGACTGTGAATAGGTATTTTGTAGGTGTGCGGCAGATGGTTCGCAGCAACCGCATTTAAAATATTACTGCATTCTTTCGGATGATAAAACTCCAAGGAAACTAACAACATTATTTTTATATAAATTATGGAACATATTTCTTCGATGACCTTTTTTTAACTCATTTCCGAATCATTTAAAAAAATCTGATATCGTATTGATATAAAAAATTTGATTTCACTGACCTGTATGTGAACTAGTATCAACACGCCATTCATGTGAAAAATCGATCGCCTGTTGCTGTTATTCATGTAGTATCTAACAGAAGCCCCATTCTAAAATGATTCTCGCCCTGATATGAATGTTTAAGAATATACACATTATTAATTTCATCAGGAAATAACTTATAACAAAATACACACACAAATTGACTGCGAGAGAAGGAAAGCATGCATGTTTTTTTTTTTTTTTTTTTTTTTTTTTTTTTTTTTTTTTTTTTTTTTTTTTTTTTTTTTTTTAAATGAAGTATAGCACGTCGATAGTTTATATACTGTACCTTGCATACTAATAAGCGAGAGTTTCCAGACGGCTGTACAAGTTTTCTGTAAGTGGGTACTTTGTGTTCAAATCGTACAGAGTATAATTGATTGACTTTCCAATACAATCTGTGATTTTATGTGCTAGGAGTTGTATATAATTGAATATTCCAAGAATTTTCAGCATCAAACATCAAAATTCATTGAGTTTTTTACGTTGTAATTAAAATTTCCATAAGTTTTTAATCGTCAAAAGCAATACTGCTGAAAATATGATTACACAGACTTGAAATTCCCGCATGACGCTGTGAATGATTCTACATAGACGTATAAAATCGAAAATCAAATACAGTTGCTTTCACACGATGCAAGTTCCACTGCTTGATTGTGTATTTAATTGAATTCACTAAAAATATTTCGAAGAAAGTCGCACAAATTTTAGAGTAAAAAAAATGTTTTCAGAGTTGTCAACTTTCCAGCTTACATCTTATACACATGTAAATTTTTTTAAATATTCTTCAACCCCGATTAGTTCGCCTATAGTTACTTTCACTTCCGAAATTTTCCAAACTTTTCGTTTTTGGGGTAGTGATGTAAAATATTGCGCAATTAGAAATTTCTAAGTCAAAGGATATGAGACTGGACAGAAGGCAAATGAGCGATTCCCTAAGGTTTCCATCTTTCATTCAGAAGCTGCGTAATACACAAAGTAATGTGAATTGCGGAACTGTTTAATCAATGATGGATACCTAAATAATTTTAAATACCTGTATGCAGTAGTAATGCAGATTTACCAAAGTCGTATGGTTCGAAGATATTACTTCAACGATTTGGTATGGAATTTCTTTACTTGCTGCAAAAACTACGTCGTTATTACATTTTGGAATACCGCACTGATATGTGGAATCCGAGAAGGTGACTGAAGAAAACGGAATGTATACGGCGTTTAGTACTTTGAGTGGGCTGTTTTATTGAGTCCAGTTTGCGTGGTGAAGTTTGTCAGCGGTAACGGGCGGAAGCAAACAGCACAGCCGAGCAGACAACTGGAGCAGAGTCCCTCACCTCACGCGGGGACACTGGTTGGTGGTACTGTATTGCGAAACTGTTTACGTAGAGATCGCGAGGTTCTGAAATCTTCCGCTACCACTGAGGACGACGCCTACATAAACTTCAGGGACGGCTTCCATAGCGTGGCCGATCTACTGCTTGCAGTGATAAGTATTATCCACTAGCTTGAAAATTATTTTATGTTCGATATTCTCCTCAAACCCGCCATGTTGGCTTGGTTAGTTGCGGCACCAAGATGGTACCTGATATGGCGTTGCCTTGTTCAAGTACCGGTGGTGGATGAAATTTTCATCACCAAGACTTGAATGGGGACTGATGGTATTTCACGATTCCGAATCACCAGATTTCACCAAAATCACCAAAATTTTGGGTTAAATCCCAAATCTCTCATCAGTATGTGTGGAATGAGGTCATACGAGACTGTAGATGATGATTTGTCTCTCGGATTGGGACATAAAACTCCGCGGCACCGGTTTTTAATCCTCCGTTGTTTCATCTCTCATTCCTAGCATAAACAGCATTGCACTGAAAGCACACGTCATCCACATGAATACTAACACTTCACGAACATTTTCAAGATGGGTATGGTAATGGGAAACAATCTTCTATGGAGAAGTAATCGCCTCCATAATAAATTTCCATGTCTGACATCGGATATGAAACACACTTTTTTCGGATTTATTTTCATCTTTCCTGAAAAGTAATTTAAATTGCCGGTCAGTTTATGATTGCCTTGAAGTTTAAATATCTTGGCATAACGTTTGATAATTGGCTTACCTGGACAGGACATATTGAGCAGATGGTATGAAAAGGTTACAAAATCCTTCATTCTCTGGAGAGAGTGGTGAGAGGATGTACTAGAGAAATAAAGGAATTGGGTTACAAAACTTTGGACACACTACTGCTTGAATATCGTGGTGAGGTTTGGGACCCAATTTATCAAATACAGGAGTTGGAGCTTGTATTGGAGAGAAGCTAGATTTTCTGGAATTTACTCGCAGGACCCACTCAGTAACTGATGTGAAAAAGGAGGAGGATTGGGAGACAGGACGTGGATGAAGACAGTGCTGAGAGTGTAGAATACGTGATAGGACTTGGAAGAATTGTGGTCAAAATAATTAGGAGAAGTGCATGGAAGGAGAAATATGATCATAGGCATGAGCTGGCACTCGATTTTATGAATTAGAGAGTGGGAAAATTTTCTTCTGTAAGTGTTTCAGGGATTGAAATAAATTACGCAGGAAAGTGAAGAATAATTAACCAAAAACGATGAAGGATTTTAAAATTAAAATTTAAACCACAAAAATATGTGGGGGAGAAATTTAACATGGAAAGTATATAAGATAAAAATAATAAATACTAAAAATAAAGTAATTAGATGACTCGGGAAATTACCACCGGAACATCCGTTCCATTGCAATTCAATTCAATCTACGATATTATTTCTGGTTATCTGCCTCAATATCTGAGCTCTAATCGTACCTGTTAAGGAGCGTCCTTAACCACGTAGCTGCATTTCGTGAACCTCTTGTGAACCCCTCTCCCCCCCACGTAGACCGACATGGCTTTTGCCTCTAGACCCCCCCCCCCTCCCCAACGTAACATGTAGATTTTTTCTCTTTTGATTTCAGAAGAAATTTTGTACTGTTTTCTCTTTTCAGACTATTGTAAATTACATACGGAGATACTTAAATGAAGGAAATTAATATTCACATGCTGTTGTGTGTTCTGTACCTCATTTTAACTGTGAAAAATGATATGAATGGAAAGCTACGTGGTCTGGATCGAAATCCCCCTCCCCCCCACATAGCGCAGTGTTGTCTCTAGCCAACCCTCCCCCCCATACCAAGCCACGTAGTTTATGGACGCCCCCTTACGTGTGGAAGATTCTCCAACAAATTCCTTTTCGCCGAAATGTTGCGAACCGTTTCAATTCCACATTTGTTCTCAAAATCTTTCAATTAAACCACGTTTCAGTTTATATCGTCTCATTTTTCGACTCCCTGAAGTTTAAAATTCACTGCAATGAATTTTAGAAAATTCTATACAAGTCCAAAATCAGTAATAGAGTCTAACTACCGAGCGTGGAGGGTAAGTGGTAAAGCTCTGGTCTGGCATTCGGAAAGTCGCGGGTTCGAATCCCCGTCCGGGAATCCAGATTTGAATTTTCCATGGTTTCCCCAAATCACTCCAGGCGAACGCCGGGATGCTTCCTTTAAAAGACCATGATCGAATGAATTCCTTCCCATTCCTTGCCCCCTCATCCTTTCTCACCTCTAGGTCGACGAGGCGTAAAGCTATAAGCAAATATTAGGTGATTACTTCTGTTGATTTTGCCCCTTGTTGGTTTTTGTTAGTATCTTTGTTTCGGCCATTAGTTACTATTGTATTCCATAACTAAACATTTATGTCACATCTTTAACTACAAATTTTAAAGCTATTATATATTGTTTCATGCTACAGTGTAGACTTTCTGTTGACACGTGATCCAAATTTCTATCGAAATACAGTATTTTGATAATTTCGTCCCTAAAACCCGAAAAACAACAACAACGATAATTTCGTTCCCTACTTTCTCTAAAAGTCTCACTGCAAAAACAATAATATTGTCAGGAAATCGCAACTGATTGATTCTCTTTGAAGCTCTATACCACAAACAAATTTTTCATACTCCGTATTCATTGATTCACATAGAAACCGAATTAACAGGCATATAAACTTACAGATGCCTTTGAACATTAGTGTTTCCAACTATTGGTAGATATCTTATAACTGAAGTAATGTCATTAACAATAGTTATCAGATATTTTATGATAATAGTGATCATGTATATGTTATAGATACTTACATAGGTGTATGCATAAGTTTTTGCAGGTTTTTGTGGTAAAGAAAACAGGTAATGTTGAACGGAAAGTCACTTTTGTTTATTCAAAATATTGGCCATCAGCTTCTACACACTTCGCCCATCTTGCAGGTAAGTTTTGAATACCATGCCAGAAAAATTTCGTGTCTTTTGCGGCAGACCATTTGGCGAGCCATTTTCCAACTTCCTCGCAATTGCCGAAGTGCTGCTCTGCGAGTGGGTGCCCCATTGATGTGCAGAGGTGGTAGTCAGATGGCGCCAGGTTGGGGGAGTACAGCGGGTGCGGTAGCAAGTTCCATCCAAGCGATATAAAGGTGTCTTTTACTGGTTTTGCTGTGTGAGAATGTACATTGTCATGTAACAAAATCACTTTGCCATGTCTTCAGGCCAATTCCGGTCGATGTTCGATCAACGCGCGATGTAAATTAACCATTAGTTGGCGATAGCGTTGTGCATTAATGGTTTCGCCGGGCTTCAAGAGTTCATGGTACACAATACCACTCTGGTCGCACCAGACACAAAGCATGGTCTTCTTGTCGAAGTGATTTGGCTTTGGTGTTGAGGGACCGGCTTCGCCAGGCGACAGTCAAGATTTTCTTCGCTTCGGGTTTTAAAAATAAATCCATTTTTCACCACAAGTCACAATTCGGTGCAGAAATGATTTTCTTTTGTGTCGTTGAATCAGCTTTTCACAAGTGACTTTGCGATTTTCCATTTGCCATTCATTCAAATCGTGTGGGACCCATTTACCGAGTTATTGATCTTTCCCATTGCTCGTAAATGTCTGCCGATTGTTTCTTGTGACACATTTAATGTTTTTGCCAATTGCTGTTGAATTTGCGTTGGGTCGTCATCCAGTAACGCCTGTAATTGCTCGTCTTCACACTTTTGTGTTCTAACCGAGCGCATTTGAAATCACCAAGTTTAAATTGTTGAAACCATGTCTCACGTGTTCTAATTGATGGAGCGTGTTCACTATATGTTTCTATCAGCAAACGATGACTTTCAACGTCCTTTTCATTTTGATTAAATAAGAAAAGCAATGCGTGCCACAAATGCTACAAATGTCAGGGATTCAAGTCTTGTACCTTATAACATGACGCGCTGTCGCCACGTTACAAGGTGCATTTTTATTATATATGTAATAATATAAGAGTAATTTACATAAATCTTGGGCGACCACCTAAATAGATTTTTGTTGTAATTTTATAAAGTACGCAAGATTCCAAGTGAGGACTGTAATGAAATGATGAACATACAGTGTATCTTGGTAAAGCGAATATTCAAGAATTATTGAGCTATGTATTCTTGAAGCTAATCTTGGTCTTCCCGAATCATGGCGACGGGACGTCGTGGATTTGGGGTTTGCCAGACCACACACTCTGCTCCCTGGGGATGGGCGGTCAACAACGTCACTCACCTGGCGGGAAAAGCCTGCCGTCCGAAACCCGAATGTTCTCTCACCCCGGCGAACTTAGCAGAATATGTCCGACCTCTGTTAGATACTCTGGCCAAATCACATATCAGGGATATCACGTGACATTAGGTGCCGACCTGAAGATCCAATCCAAATGAGCGTATAACTTAAAATCCTGGGAATTTATGTTATATGTGAGCTTAGAGACTACAAATGGGCGGAGCGAGAAGTTTCCTCGCGAGAGAGAGGAGCGACGAGCTGGACTTCGATCTTCGAGTCCATGCTATGCGAGTCTAGTCTGAGGTTGACTTTGAAAGTTGGCTTCTTTCGCCAACTGCTGCTATACGACTTCTGGAGCAAGCTTATCACGGCAACACAGCCGGTAATGCGATGACGCGCATTGTCAGACCAGAGATGCCTATAGCTGCCTTGTGAGATAGTCTCACATATCGTGGGTCCGCTACAGTCACCGCAGACATGAGACGCAGGACTACAATGGTAACTTATTACGACCAAGCCATCTGATTGTGCATTCCGTGAAACAGAACCCGTAAGCGACTTTGAGAGGATAGGTCCATGTTCTCACTTTGTAATTGTAAAAACCCCTGAGCTAGCGGCATAATTTGCCAGAACTAGTTATTTTCGAATGATATATTGTTCATTCTGGCGCCCATGATTTTCTTTTTTAACTGTAAAGTCACAGTATCATGATACCTTTGTCTGAGGTCGTCATAACTTGTATTTTTTATTGTTTCCAATTGTCATTATTTCTTGCATTTTGATTCTGATATATTTAAAAGTAAATATACAATTGTTCGCTTGCTCATGACGGCTAATTGTAACTCTGAGCGTTGCTTTTATGATTTTGCCAATTTGTGTTAATGTTAACGGTAAATTCGCTCAGACTTGTAATCGCCAGTGATAAGAAAATAAATGTCATATTGTGACAATTTTTCCTAAATTCCAACTAACGTCGAGATTCGTGCATAATTAGTAAATTTTCACTCCTTCATAAAAACTAAAATTAAAAATCCACAATTATTAATCATAAAGGTATGAAAGATAATTGTAACGTAGTTTGCCCACCAAGGCACCCACCACAACCTGGCGTCCCATCCATTCTGATTACGGTATATGATAGTTCTTAAATAAAATATCCCATTCTTTCCTATTAAAAGAGCAATGTGGATTTTGGAAAGGAAGATCTTGCGTGGACAACGCATTGTGCCTCAAACAGAGACTGGAGAATTAAACTTAAATATTTATATTGCTTTTGTGGATTATGATACGGCGTTCGATACAGTAAATATGGACGAACTAAGGAAAATAATGCGAAAAAAATGAATATCCAAAGCATCTAAAACAAGGTATACACGATATGTATAAAAGGATTGTATTATATCTGGGAAATAAACCAACAGAAAAGAGAACAATTAACCAAGGAGTGCCGCACGGTTGTAGGTGGATGAATGGAAAATCAGCGTCCTGGAATAAAAATAAGTAACAGCTCATATATAAACACTATGCTCACAATTTCAAATGATCAGTTTATCCTTCAAGAAAATGAATACGGACTCCAAAAATCAATACATATATTAAACATTATTAATAAAGATTACAATGTGCTGTTGTCTCGAACAAAAACAAATGTTATGGCACGGCAAGGGTAATATCCTATCAGAGTCAAAACAGTGATTGACAATCATTCAATACACGACAAATCTCAAGCTTTATCTACCTCGGTTGCGAACTATCTTCTAATGAAGATAACGATGTGAAGAAGAAACTTCACCGATTTCAGTACATGTGGGGAACAAGTCGACGAATACTAGAAAGGTAAAACCCGAAAGGAGACACAACTCAAATATTATAAAGCAATGGCAGTACCGATTCTGCTGTATGGCAGAGAAACGTGGGTAAATAAAATAAAATGCATAAATAAAATCCAGTCATCCTAAATGAAGTTCCTTTTTTTTTTACTTGTGGATTTACGCTTTGTCGAGGTGGAGGTCATTAGAGGCGGGATGGGAGTGGGGACAAGGAACGGGCCATAGCCTTTTGAAGGAAGCATCCCGGCATTCGCCTAGAGTGATTTGAGGAAACCATGGAAAATCCAAATCTGGATACCCGGATGGGGATTCGAACCGCCGTCCTTCCGAATGCGAGGCCAGAGCGCTAACTGCTCACCCATCACCCTCGGTATGAAGTTCCTAAAATAGTAAGAGGTTATTCACTGAATGATACAAGGATGACTGAAAAAATAGGCAACAACTGAATATTTTCTCTCTGAATGATAAACTTCGCAAATTAAAAAAAGGAAAAATGGAAGGACCACGTTCCAAAGATGAGTAAGGACAGCTTTCCTAAGTACCATTCTGCAGGAGGGAAGGAAATTGGAAGACGAATGTATAGATGGTTAGAACACTGATGTCGGAAATCCATGAAAAGGACGTAAGTAATAGTTTTTACTAATTTTGATTATTTTGCATAACGTTTTAATTGTGCTTAATTTAAATCTCGTATTTTTCGCGTTACTCCTGTATAATAATGTAGGAAACATTAGCAGATAGCTTATACGGTGGTAACACACAACACCGTTCCTCCCATTAGGATTGTCCTCGAAAGATAAAGCACAGCGAAAAATGCAGTGAGAACAATATTTTAATTCCTTTTTATACTAAAAGAACCTATATGAATACTTGGTGAGATACGTCGTTTTGTTTATACATGTTTTGTTCGGTTTTTTACCGACGTTTATATCGAAATCTTGCATCTCCCTCGAAATAACAAATAAACGCAATGAAAAACATTACAAATAAAAATAGAGCTAAAAATTTTATATATGCAGAAATGTCCATTGTGAGGAATGTATTTTGGTAAATTAGCCAAATAATTTACGACAGCTGCCACTATTTCCGCCTCAAACAGTGCTCATTTGTTCGAAGGCTGAAAAAACTGGCATGAACGGAGTAATTAACCGATATTTTGTGTCAAAATCACATAAATCGAAAGTAATTGCCAGTAAGATGCAATCAACCACAAACACAAATCTTATTTTGGATAATATGCTACTCCATGATGCTTTACGTCATTGTTCCGCGAAATTACCAGGTCAGAACACGACATTAGAGAAACAAAAACCTGCCCAGTAAGATAATTGTATGTAATCTTAATTCAGTTTATGATGCTTCGTTAATTTTGGTCACCGACGAATGATACTCAACGTAGGTAATTTGGTGTTAAAACGGAATCTCGTTAGCAAGAAGTTGAATATGTGGTAAACCTAACCTTGCAAAAGTAGTTTCGTGGAAGGCTGCGGTTGAACTGAAGCATGTCATTTGAAGGAATGAATTTTGGGGGCCTGAGTTACATAAATTATCCAGCTGAGTAATACAAGTTATTTGCTACTTTACTTTTTACTTGCTATTATGACCACAGCTTAAATGTAATTTGCTGTTCACAATTTCAAGGCCACGCGATACATTCATATTTCAAGAAGAAAATAAAACCTTTCCTCTAAATGTCGCAGTATTTCTAATAATTAGACTCTGACTACTAATTGAGTCTCTATGTAAGGAGTCTTCCACTGCTTTGCCTAACGTGTTACTTTTCTCGCCACTTTAGCTGGAAATATCAGTAGAGGCGAATGAATGGAGGAAACTCCGCGGCAAGATAAAGAATGGCCGCAGCCTTGTGCTAAGGCCGGGCGCACATTGACGCGCAGTCGACGCAGCACAGCGCAGCACAGTTTCTGTGTCTCTATGTTTTGGGGCGGAACAGCGCATATTGAGACGCAGAGCAGGGTAGCGCAGTACTGCGCCGCACGTGGCCTGCGCGACGTTGTGATCACAACACAGAAACTGTGCCACGCAGCTCAGTTATGCCGGTTTACAACGTAACACTTCTTGCGTTATTTATAATCTTGCTTTAGTTATAATCATTTTCAACTGTGGAATAAGAAAAATTGATTAATCTGGTGCGTAACCAACCTGCGATTCACAATATCAGTCATAAAACATACATAAAAATTAAATTTAAACAAGAGATTTGGACAATGAGCCCAACAAGTGGCGAGTAAATTCAGCATTTATTTATCATACAACTGTCCACTTACAATTTTCACTTTTCTTTTCTTTTTTTGAATTCATTTTTAATAAAACTTCGAAAAAGATTGATAGATATAGGATATTATCACATTATTTGTTTTCTTATTATTTGTACTACATCATTCAATAGTGTCCGCGAGAAACACTTAATTTGTTGACACTGCTTTTTTAGTTTCAAGTGTTTATGTTCTGTTATATAGTTTTCTTAAAAATATAATATGAAATAAAAGAAAGAAACATTCTTATAAATGTCATGTACCTTCAAACGCTAAATAATTAAATAAATAACCACGAAAATACAGCGAGATTTTCTTCAGTTCTAATAGATATTTGAGCTTTGTCGAGAAAATAACAGGTTACATTATGCCGTGAATCTCCGCTCGAGTCATCCGGAAATTATCTTTTGAGAATTCTCTTGTCACTGCAAAAGCCAGTTGGGAGTTTCTTCCTTTCATATACTCACTTTTGCATAGTTTTATCTAACTCAGCTTCTGTTAAAGTAATAACAATTTTCCAAGCTCGGCATCCCAATCTGATTCAGAAATCAAAAATCGAGTTTTTGCATCGACATGTTTTTGGTTACGCTTTATTGTCGGTTTTTCGCACAACACAATGTTTTGCAAACTGCCGCACGAAACTGCGCTCTAATATGCGCGAGTAACTGCCAGTCTGTGCTGCCCTGCCCTGCTCTGCGTTGCCCCTACTGCGCCACGCAGCTCAATGTGCGCCCCGGGTTACCCCGTCACATCCTTCTAGTGCCAAAGGTTGTGAGTGGGAATGTGGAGATCTACCTACGCTAATCCTAGGAAAAGCGGCAACTAGCTGCAGAGGCCCCGTGCACTTTAACAAACGTTCAACAATGCAGGTATTTCCTGGTAATACCCGATTTTTGCCTAGTAGTCGAAATATTTATGGCTCTTTGGCTTGGCACAAACACTCATGCTTGTCGATCGTTTTGCTTGTAGGCTACAGTCTCAAGTTGTAATGCAAGACGGAACATTTGACGGAACGCAGTTGAGCCCACACACACTCCGTCTACTACTTCATTTTGCTGTCAGTTAGTAAATGTCAATATGGCTGACACACTAAAATTAGTTGTTGCTGTGGCTATTGTTCTGATAAATAGAAAGAAAAAAAAATGGAACAGAATTAGACAGAAATGGTCAAAACAGTGGTTACTGAAGCTAGCATAATTTAGTCACATCAGTTTACTAAATGAATTGAAGCTATAACCTGAAGATTGGTTTAATTATATTCTGATGGTTTCAGATTCCGTTTGTGGACATAACAGACATTCTGAACGGGAAGAAAATGAAGTACGAAACCTTTTTTGGAATATTTTAACGTTGACGGAAAGGTTCATTGGCAAGATAACATGGTTTATGCCAATACCTAACCTTCGCAAAATAAAGAACCCATTTTGTGCTCTTTTCATCGTACTAAAACTTCAGCAAGTATAATTTGACATTTTATATGTGTACTGTACGAGTAACTATGTACCTAATTGTGTTTGCTAATAAAATTATATTTGTTACATAGCTCATTAACTGAACCCGCAGTCGTGTCTTCAATTTTGTCTATGCCATCCTGTCTTGGCTTTTCTTGATCATTAAGAAATAGGAACCTGTCGAAATACCACAAATTTGGCTTTTAGATGTTTTCGATACCAGACCCAGATCTACACGATTGATTATATTTCTTCTGTGCCTTCCGAAAACAAGTTCTTAATGAATTAACTTTTTTAATAATAATAAAGAATGTTGTAAAAAAGAATGAACAAGTACACAAATATGAAACACGTAGTAAAACTAATTTCAATTTACATGTACAGAACATAAAAAAATGAAAAATGTTCTGCCTATTCTGGAGCCCAACTGTTCAATAAGTTTCCTACAGATTTAAGATTAATTATTAACAAGAGAGAACAGTTCAAGCAAATGCTTAAAGAGTATTTATATGATAAAGCCTTCTACTCAATCAAAGAATATCTAACTGATGGAACAAGGGAAAGAATGACACAGTAAGAAATTGTTTGTATTAATAGTTTGTAACTATATAGGGCATGGTAGCACATATATGTCAATAACTATATTAAAAAAACTATAGTACATATGTATGAAATGTAAGTGATTGACATAAAAATGTATGAGTAGAAAATGAATAGATTTATAATTAACTTAAGGCATTAAATTGTTAAGAAAGATAGAAATAATATAGACTCTATATAAGAACGAAGTCTTTCTCGGCGTTGAGAATGTATAAACTGCTCTCGGGTGACTAGCCGAGTCAAGAGTGCGTTGTCACACGATATTTCGGCGACTAGATTCTTTGCCGCCATCTTCTGGTGAAGTGCCGGGTGCAGCGCTGCACCCGGCACTTCACCAGAAGATGGCGGCAATGAATCTAGTCGCCGAAATATCGTGTGACAACGCACTCTTGACTCGGCTAGTCACCCGAGAGCAGTTTATACAATATAGACTCTAATATACCTTGACTTGTCCTAATTCATTGTACAAATTGTATGTAAATTATGCATAGGACCAAATAAAATGAATGAATGAATGAAGTTTTACTAATTTATTTTATGTTATGATATCTTTACTTCAACTAGAGTTAAATGGAGGGACCTGACACATTGATGATGTGCAGCCACGTGGAGACCACGGTAGGTCACTGAAGGCCGCCCCAGGTTATGACGGAGCAGTGAAGGTCAGCGGCTGCGGAAGAGCTCTCCATCCCGACAACCTGAGTGACGGCTTACGTAAAGCGGAGGTTATCGCCAGCAAACGCTCATGACTGCTGTCTGACTGTACAACGAGGAGCAAGGACTTAATCCTGAACTTGAAACCGTAAATCCACAATAATCAGAAGTCTGCTACACATATGAATAACACTTCCTTTCGGATGAAGATACTTGCGGCTAGTATCTATGTGCACAGGTCAAATTAATTATTATTAGAGGAAAGTGCCCTATAACGGACCCCTTCCCCTAAAGTGGACCCCCGGTCCCTTGCCTCTGCATTTTAGTAGTTCAGGCTTCTGACAGAATGCTAGTGTCGCCCGCTTAATTGGTTGTTTATTAAATCGCCATTTTGTGCTTTGGCAGTAGACAAACTTTTTTATATTATACTATTTTTTTTTAAAATTTCTCCTGTGTATAGACAGGTAAGCCTAAACTGTTTTGTTGAGAACTTTGGCTAAAAAATCTATTGGGTTAACAAAATACAGACTATAGGTGCGCAAACCGGACCCGTTCAATTGCCTAAACAGGACCCCTTATTTTTTTATGATTAACGTCAAATATGAAACGTAATCCTTGCATTTTTACGGTCGTCCTATCTACGCCTTACGAAGCCCAATTGATGGAAGGTAAAAGAGCTAAAGAAGTCAAGGAAGGGCAACAGCAAGCACGTAATCAGGTTCGATGTTGCAAAAACAGTCGCAGCCGGGTGCATGGTTTAGCAATAGGACCTCTGCAAAGGGCTTCTGGAAAGCCGCCTTAATTTAGAGAAAAACGTGAAAGAATCAAGCACTGAGGATGAGAAGAGCGTGACCCCTGGTACATCGGATTTGGAGATTCTCCCTGGAGTGTCCCTTTCCAAAGATGGAGCGTGTTTTATGACAGGAAGTTTTTTGACGTTTCAGAATGATAAATTTGGATGATGTGCGTTATATGTTCGCTGTGGGACCATGTGGATTGTGCTGGGGCTCATAAGGATGTGTATATCTGTGATTTTTGTCGCTAAACGATCTAATTCTTTTATGTATTTTCTGTCTCTTCATATAACAAATATAATATATTTGTATATTTAAAGAAAACTGAAACCTGTAATTGTTATATTTCACTTTTAAGTACGTTTTCTGTGATTCAATACCATTTTCCAATTTGGTTTAGTGTTATTTCGATAATTTTTATGAGGGTTCCGGCTAAGCACTATTTATCATATCGCCAACTGTAGGGTTTGTTATAAATACTTTTTTCTTAATGATTTTTAGTGATATTTCTTTAAATCAGAATTTAAATGACGCATAACATTCTGAAGTAATTATATCATGCTTTAAAAACAGATTTTTTTATTAATTTATATTGTTTAGAAGTGAAAAACGAAATGGCGGTCCGGTTTTGGGCACTTTCCTCTACAAATTACGTTGGGTGAAATAATAAATCTTTTCTTGGTCTATAAGTTATCGAAAAGCTAATGACGTCGACTTCGAAGAGCCTTAGAACTCTAGTTAAAAGACTAAGGTGTCGACAAGCTCTCGGACAAATCACTACGTCTTAGAGGTTCTATTTCTAGATACCATATTCCAGTGTTACCGTCAGGTTTAGCCGGCGGGAAACTAGAGCTCTCTGTGCAATATGTAGGACGATTATATATGAGACTAGCTGTTACACGGCACTTCTTACAGGCGGATGTAGAATTTTATTGCTCAAATTGGATATAGAAAGCTGTATGCTACGTGAAAGGTGTTACAAGAAGCACGGAGTACAGATAATATGACGGGGAAGCCATCAGAATACTATTCAACCACGAACCTGTCTCATGAACAGAATAAATTTGCAACATGTTTAAAAACAGCAAAAAATAACGGGGGTGGGGGGGAAAGCGGGATCAACTGGGGCAGATTACCTACCACAGTTTCTCCGTCAGATTTTTGTTTGTGGTTTAAAATTATGATAATTTCTGCGGACATCTTACGTGAATACCATTTTGTACACAACGTTTTTAGTTCATCTGTACTTTGCTAAGATACATAGTCTTTGAAAACCTCTGAGCTACCTACATATATCTTTCCATGCACAAACCGACTTCGAAAGATGTAACATTAGAGAGATTTGCACACGATACCCGTCTGTCTGTCACCGTTCGGTTAGTTTTCACAATTTCATGACAAAATATGTTCTTTATTCCGAAACAAGTATCCTATTTCCTTTGGGGGAGTCCATTAATTACGCGAGGTGAAATGGGGGGGGGGGAGGGGTTCGGCGAAATCTCACGTGAGGTTTCGAAAATCTTTTTGGACTGTAGAGCTAAAAAATAAAAAAGGCCTACAAATGACGCGAAAGTCTATTTTAGGGGGGCATTTCGTCGAAAAGTGGGGTTGTAACCGCCTTTGTAAGAGTGAGACCTAAAAAAAAGGTCTCATAAAGTTTCGAGGTTGATTTCTAGGGGGGAGGGGGAGTCTTACGGACCAGATCTCACGAGTAGGAGGAGGGGGTCGGACCAGATCTCACGAAATCTCACCAGATTGGGGGGGGGACCGGAAATCAGGAAAAACACCTCACGTAATTAATGGATGCCCTCTATATAATGATAATTAGTATTTCCATGTCAAATTTTATTAGGATTGGTTTATTCGTGAAAACGTAACAAAAAGGGAGAAAAAGTTACTTTCGCATTTATAATGTTGGTGTGGATGGTTTTAAATATCCGTCTAAGAAGAAACAGACTTGCCTCATGGCTGAGTTTGCTAAAGTTTGGAAAATTTGCGTAGCGCTCGACACGTCTTTAGCTGATTGGAACCTCAGTGGTGTGAGACCAGGCGTCTCTTGTTAAGCTGGGTAGGAGAGGTGGTAAAACGTAAATTCGTATGGTCTTACGACTTGCTAACAGACTTTCGCTAGCCACGCATTTCGCCTGTGTCGTTGCTGGACCTCCTCTTTAACTATACTCGTAGTAAATCCTGGAGTACTTATACGAATAACCTTTGAATTAGCCTGTGTAGTTGGGGACCTAAAACCTAGCAGCTCTTTGGAGGAAGAGCAGACTTGCAGAAATTTCATCCGGTTTAACCTACTTCTTCTTTCATTCAACTGAACAGCATAATACACTTAATAAGCATGCATTACATACACATACAATGAATCTAGAAACGAATGCCCCCGTCGCATTTTTTATCTGTGAGACCAGAGAGGATAGTGCGGAAGAATTTTCAGGTAGCCTCATATTCCGTCCTTGTCAAAGCTCTTCCTTCGTATTATTTGCTACCACTAATAGATATATAAGGAACTTTTATCAGTTTGTATAAATAATTAATATCACGCCAATGCAACTGAATTTTTGTTTCTTATTATTTTTCATCGGAAACTTTTCATTTATTATTCTGAAACATCTTCAGCAGTTTTTTATATTTTCCTTGTTTTATATTTGTTTGTTTGTACATAAAATTCTAGGTTTCAGCGATTTTTTGCTGCATTTTGGCATTGCAGATCATGACACGTTTTTGTTACTAATCTGTGTTTTTTTCTTGGTAGTGGAAGTATTTTGCAGAAGAAATATATTGGTGTACTATGTTCCGACACTGAGTTTTTTTCCTTTGTTAAAATTTGTTTATGCAAAAAATCTTCAAATATTCATAATTCGTTTCAAGTTATTGTATAAAATTGTTAAAAAGGCATCTGGTTTTACCGTGTACGTGTTTGCGTAACTCGATTGACGAAAGTGTAGTTTGTGGTAAAGAGCAGAGTTAAGAAGGATATACAATGAGGCCGAACAGATGACGCGAATACGTACAAAATAAATTAAGAACTATCTGTTGTCGGGAAGAAAGAATATGAGTTATTAATTGTTAGCGGCGTCAGGAATTAAGTTGCCGTGTTACAGGAGTAATCTGAACTGATTGTAGCATAGTTCTCCACCTGAAGTAAAGTTTTGTTACAGTTTTAACACTGTAGTCGAGATGAGAGCATCATTACTTACGCTTTTCTGATTTATTACGATAATCTAAGATTCACTTTAAATTGAAATTTTAATAGTATTACTAGGTTTATTCGGTCATACCACATCCCCTCCCAAATTTATTAAGATTTACTTGAGAAGTAATGAGCTAGTAGGAGTCTAGCGCTGTGACGGTTAGGTTGTTGAGGTAGTGAGAGTCCAGGGCGGTGCGGCGTGGGAACAGTACATGGCGCAACGAGACTCCTGGCTGAGAATGGGACCGCCCGCGCCTTGGGGATCCAAGGACGCTGCGAGGACCAAGGACAGTACACATGTCCTCAACTGTCTCCGCTCTGTCCCATGCAAAAAAGCAGGGGAGGGATTGGAAAGATCTGCTGTCAACCGTCTCACTATCAGACCAATCTTTGTGTTGTTACAATGTGAAATACCTGCTGCCTTTCCTGAATCTCGATTGTTTATTCAGTGTCTTGAATCTCCGAGCAGAGATCAATCTCAAATTAGAATTGAAATTTAGATTTTAGTAAAAATAATTAAAGTTTGTAGCGCTGTCAGATGAGTGGTAAGAAGTGTGGAAATTTATCAGTAACTAGCTGGTACCCACTTTGCCAGAATTGAATATAGAAAGTTGTTGGTAAAGAAAGATTGGTCCCAAACAACACCGATTCGGCATAATATGACAGGAAAGCCATCATTATATCATTCTACCGTCGAAACTGTCCCTTGAAAAGAATCAATTTCCAACATATTTAAAAACAGAAAAACAAACGAAGGTGCGTGGATGTGGGAGGGAGTGATAACGAAGGGCAGCTTTATTTCAGCTTGGTCTTCTTTCTTCAGCATGAGCACCGATTCTTGGGTTCTAATAACTTTAGCTGCTCGTGCTTTGCTAGAGCTACACCTTAGGCCAGTTTACACCTGCAAGGCATGTAAAACAAGAAGGTAAAATAAGCTGGTGCCAGAAACATTTAAGCAGACACAAAGTAATACGACAGAGAAAATCGACATCTATACTCAATAATACGTTTTTTTTTCTCTTAACGAAATTTATTAAGAAATTATACATTAACATAATGCGCGACAAGCACAGTTTGAGCAACCGACGTAACATAACAGACTAATACACACATCCGCCATTCTGTCACCATTCGATAAGTTCTCAAAATTTCGTGACTACAGCTGTTAATCATACCAAAACAAACAAAAAAAAAAGTCCTGTGCCCTTCCTACAGATACAAAGTATTTCCTTGACAAATTCCATCAATATCGGTATAGCCATTTAGTCGTCAAAACATAAAAAAGACAGTTACTTCCGCATTTATACTATTATTACTGTAGATTACACACACACTGACTGCGAACAACCCCTGAGGGATCCATATAACGTAAAAAAGTGTACACCTACAGCATTGCTGGACTATCTACGATTTGCCTCGATTGCACCCCTAAATTTGTGATATCCACAGTTTAACATTCAATCCGAACAAACGACGGTCCAGGCGTGACTCTTACGATCAAAAAATTTTTTAAAAATCTTTGCCTCCACAGAGATGTGAACCGGAGCCCACTATCCAAACAGCAGTAAGCAAGCGCTTTAACCACTGAGCTACCAGACCGCTATATGGAAATGTAGCTTATATACCTAGACATCCTACGCGTCTGTCTATCACCGTTTAGTAATTTTTCAAAATTATAAAACAACATGTACTATTTAAACGGAAAATTCTTCAACTAAATGTAAACAGTATTATTCCCCTCGTTTCAAAGGATAAGTGTGCAAAGTTTCATTGAGATCGAATGAAAACTGTGGATTTGTATGAAGAACAAACAAACATACATATATTCATCTTTATATATATAATATAGATAACTGGAATCGCAGCAGATACCATCGGATTATTACTAAATTTCTTACAAAAAAGCATGATACCAGCAGAAATTTCGGGAAATTTTTTGAAGTCACTTTGTTGAATCAGTGTTATTGGATAAGTTGTAGGACATGAATGCAAAAAAAACTTTCAAAAATTGCAAAGATAATGTCGGAAGTGAATTCAGTTATCGACATCCGATAACCTAATATTTTCTCAAGGAAAACCTGTACAAGTTGAAAAATGCCGCCAGTGCAATAAATCTGAGGAGAAACATATCGAAGAACTAGCATCTGCTGAAAGATTCTCCCGCGTGGACCGACGAGTATGGACGAATTCGCGTGCGGTGAATGTTTAGATTTCCGAGCAGCAGAAAAGGCTGTGGCTGTGTTGTAATGCAGCCTGTACCAGAATTTTTGGGTGACGAACACTCAAGTATCTTATTTCGCATAGGCAAAGATTTTTTTTTTTTTTTTTTTTTTTTTTTTGAAATAGTGCTCGCCGTCTTGCAGCGAACTGTGTAAATTTTTAGCTAACTTGTTTTGTATTATTATTTTAGTCAAAAACAAATTTTCGACCATAACAGCCAGACTTGGATGTTTTGCCTGTACATAGCTGTCAGAATTAGAAACTATAACAATTTTGAAACAGCTTCGCCTCGGTAATGAGCAGAACAGTGGATGACGTCATCGCGCTATGTCGGCTTTTGTCTTCCACCGTTTTCACGGCACCACGTAAACAAAAAGTTATTCAGTTATACCTCTGGTTGAAAATGTAGGCAGAGATTCGAAACATCCCGTAATTGTGTCAATTTTACGCGGCTGGAAGCCCGAGAAGAGTTTATTTATAACAATCTTCATACACAAATTTCTGAACTCTCACCTAATCGGCGTTTATCATTAATCGTTTTGACTGTAACCTGGTAGCAAAATTTGTAACTGTAAACATCTTCAGTAAAAATGTCAACCACAATAATTACAAAAGTCTGAGATCAAAATGTAAAAAAATAAAATTTAATCTGATAAATTTTCGAAAACTAATTTTACTAAGCCACAAACAAACTATGGAAGCATAAAAAAATACCTTATACAATGTTTCCACGAATGTTTAGGCTGATTGAAGTGTTAGTATTCGTTGTAGTGTGTAATCTCTCACTTATAATAAGAATCTTTATTGCATTACTAAAGCGGAGTCTGGTCGCGTGGACATACCACGGATTTTAAGCTACATCTTAAGCCTTAAATCTGTTCTGTGGTTTTTGCGTGATGGCATTACAAATTCCAAGGAAATGGTCCACTACTGATTTATAAATGTAGGGACAACAGTATCTCAATTAATCATGTTATGTTACTTTTTGAAGGCAAAATAGGACAAAGTATGTTCCATCTTACTGAGGCCTCACCTGTTAGGGGCAAGAGACATTTGTGTACCTAAAATTTTGTATTACGAGGATTTCGTTTTGTATGTGGAGGTGATATAGTTACATGTTTCATTGATAACATTATACAGTGAGGATAAATCCTTGGAGGAATGCCGTATTTGATGATTACATCGCAAAATATAGATATTGAGAGATTCCTTGTTGAAGGGTAGTAGTATAACTGATAAATGTGAATTACTGGGAAAGGCCTAGCAATGGTGGATCTGTTTTTGCTGCCGTAACACTTTTATGCAGTCTTTGACGAAAGACGTCTCCAAAACTGCCGTTTACTTATTTCAGATACTGCTTTGCTGCAATTCATTTACAAATGTTATAAGGTCGTTTGGAGATATTGGTTGTTATAGTCATGTTAACAATTTTCTTTGTTTCTTTCTTTCTTTCTTTTGTAGCTAAACTTCCGTCTTATACAATATTTTACGCCTTTAGCAGGTGCCATATTAATCGAATATTGCACTTACTTTTTCGTGATTCCCGCTGTTTATATCGATGTATTACGACCGACGTTTCGGCGCCCAACCTGGGGCCTTCATCAGGGCTGTATAGAAGTCAAGAATCACTTATGACGGTTTCCACACCATTCCGTCGTTGATCTCGTTTGTTTGGTTACCGACAGCGGGTGTCAGCTGTTCCAGAGATGTTGTTGTCGTTGGAGATTTTGTGTTGCAATTGTCCACGAGTGCACATTTCCACATTTCGCTTAAGCCATAGCCGCCGTCTTTATTGAAATTTTTGGGTTGTTTGAAATTTCTATCGATTCCATTATTTTTCCGTTCTAGGAAACCTTTCGGTTGTGCAATTACTGCTGTCTTCTCCCTCTGAATTTTATGATCTTCTTCTATCTGATGTTCTGCTACAGCTGATTTTGTTGTTTGACCGAGTCTTGTCAGAACATCAGATAGAAGAAGATCATAAAATTCATTGGGAGAAGACAGCAGTAATTGCACAACCGAAAGGTTTACTAGAACGGAAAATAAGGGAATCGATAGAAATTTTCAAACTACCCAAACATTTCAATAAAGACGGCGGCTATGGCTTAAGCTAAATGTGCACTCGTGGACAATGGCAACACAAAATCTCCAACGACAACAACATCTCTGGAACAGCTGACACCCGCTGTCGGTAACCAAAACAACGAGATCAACGACGGAGTGGTGTGAAAACCGTCACAAGTGATACTTCACTTCTGTACAGTCCTGATGAAGGCCCCAGGTTGGGCGCCGAAACGTCTGTATTAATACATCGATATAACAGTGCGAATCCCGAAAAAATAAGTGGAATATTTGATTAAACTTCCACCTTGTTCATGCAGATGTTGTTATTGCATAATACCAAAAATTTAATTTAAATTCTTCCTAAGTTGTTATCCTTTGTCTTTACTGTAAATTGACTCCTTTTTACATCCCACAGAGTCCGCCCATTATATTGGAATCTATGAAAAATTAATTTATTATGCTGTTTCGCATTTCATACCAGCTGTAGCGTTCACCACGATATATTCTCCTGTATTGATTTAGTTGTTTAAGGTGTGTTACGTGTCACTTTTAAGTGAGAACAGTATCTGTTGTAAACAACCTGTTGCCGACGTTATATTCCGTCCGCCACGGAACGACAGGTTGCCCACCCGGCGCATGATTCACTGCTAGCTCGCAGGCGAGTTGTGCGGCGTGCGAACTCTCAGGGGTAACGCCCTGTGTTAATCGCAGCCCAATGAGTATTCCATTCACAGGCTGCGCGCCGTGTCAGCATTCCCAAACAAGTGTTGGCCGCTTGTAAGCAACTCGCCTCGCCCTAACGGGACCCACCTCCCGCCTCGCCGCCTCTGCCCACGCATCGGTTTCATTACTCTGCTTTAGCGTGGTAGTGAATCTGCTCGTAGTGAGTTACTGAACACTGTACATAGTATGAATATATATGCAACACTGGTGAAATTAGCGCGAATATGTTGAAATATTTTGTATAAAACCAAACTTAAACTCAGTATTCATTACGTTGAAAAAGTATATCAAGTAACTTTTAAAAACGTTTTATGATCATACCTTCCTGTAGGTTTTAACTGTGGTGTATTAATCATTCCGTAAGGTGGCTTCTATGTTGACTACTTACTACTTACTTTCTGTGTCCAGAAACGAGAAACGCATTAAACTTCTTCCTCCAATTTTCAGCAGCTTTCTCAATACTGTTATTTGATTTAAAAAAAAATAAGTTCTCTTGATTCCCAGGTACGTCTAAAAAGGTTGTCGGGTTTTCATATCTCGTAGCACCAGTATTCAGCGGCTTTCACAGCGTTGTCGTATGGTAAGGTTCGTCTAAGAATGGACAGAGGTGTAGGTGATCTTGTGTCTGCATTGCTCCACATTCACATATTTCGTCCTCTATGTAGCCCCATTTCTTAAGGTTGCTCTTTCATTTAGATATTCCTGCCCTGAGGGATTAAGTTCCCTCCATGTGGTAAACCTTGCTCCCCAGATAATTCCTCTTTAAGTTTACCGTTCTCTTCAGGAAACTCTTCTGGATCTCAGTCGTTGTGGGAGGGTAGTGTGATTATGTAGTGGGTGCATAGATATTCTAATTGCGTCTTTCTCTCTTTTTCTGTGGCTACTGTTCTTCTGATTTGTGGTGGCAGTATACCAGCTAAATGATATATCGTGGTTAGAAGTGTCGGTCTCAGATATCTACATCTGTACTCTGCAATTAACAAATATTGTGGGTGGCAGAGGGTGCTAAGCACCAACCCTAATTCTGCGCATTCCAATCCCGAAAAAAACGAGAATAGAAAGAATACATAAAAGCATCAGTACGGCTTCTTATTTCTCTAATCTTTTCCTTCCTATCATTGTGACCTAAATAGTTTGGCGGAAGAAGTATTTCATTTCACTCGTAAATGAATGATTTTCGCATATTGTTCAACAAATTTAAACGAAAACGACATCGTCTGTCCGCCAAACAATCCCAGCCCAGCCCGCGTATCAGCTCTGTGACACTTACGTAAGGACTGTAACTAGCAGTCACGAATCGAGCGGGTCTCCTCTGTACTTTCTCTAACGTGTCAATCAATCCCTTGCGATACGGATCCCAAACTCCACAACAGTAATCCAAATGCGGACGCACTAGTGTTTTGTACGCTATTTCCTTTGAATGAGCATTACAACTTTTCATCATCCAGTAACGATTCTTGCTGTCTCGTTTAGAGCAATGTCCACTTGTTTCGAATGAGCCGACGCTTCCCACACTGGCGATGCGTATTCCCCTGCTGCAAAGAATATGGCTGTAGCCGTAGTTCTTGATACTTCAGGATGAGCTCCCCATGATGTGCCAGTTAGTTTTTTTTCAGTCTGAAATTCCAAAAGTCATGGCATACCCCCTTCCAACGTGTGCGACTCCTTTTCCCCGTTGAATTGCACCAGCCCGATGTGACATTGACTCAATAATTCACCGGAAGTCCCCTCAAGGTATATTCAGCCATGCTTCCTCTGCAGCCGTCTATAGTTGCGAAAGTATTACGAGTGCTGGACGTTATGCGTGAACTGACATTTAAAAAATGTCATTGATATCTTCGATTGGCTTCATGTCTTGCGATCCTGGTGGCCGAACCATTCGCTCCAATTGTATAAATCAGGGTTTCCCATCCTGGATTTCGCGGACAAAATAAAAATAAAATTAATAATTACGAAAGCATAAATGGAGGCGTGAGAACACGCGAACTCTAGCCATAATGTGTGAGAGACAATCAAGCTATCAAACGGCAGTTATAGTCCAATTATTATTATTATTATTAAGGTGTCCGTGGCGATCGTAGTCTAATCTCTTAAGGTGCCGCCGTTGGAAAAGGTTGGGAAAGGCTGATCTAAACCAATCGTGAATGATTTTAGCCACGCGACGTGGTGCATTGTCTTCTTGTCCATCGTTGTTTGGTAACATGAAGGTCTCCAGGTAGCTGAACATTATCATTTCCAGTCAGTGCTCGGTTCTGTTTAATCATAGATTCCAGATCGTACGATGTAAATACAGCCCACGCCTGGATTGAGCCATTTCTAGCTTGCACAGTGCCTACCTGAAAACCTAGGTCAGGGGTCGGCAAACCACGGCTCTGGAGCGGCACGCGGCTCTTTGAAGATATTAGTGCGGGTCTTTGATAATAATTTTTTTTATACATCTTTACCGACAATAGTAATTTAGAACACAGAAAGAGAAGAACACACTTTGCTTTCGAAGGACATGTTAACTGTTCTCAAAAAGTTGTTTCACCCCCCCCCCCCCCCCCCCCCGTAAAAAAACAGACGATACTATCGTCAGTACTTGGAAGAGTCTGTCGGACTCATAAAATGAGTCTAAAAACTTTTCATGATTAATTAATCATGAACAAAGATGGCCATGGAAGTCTGAAGAATCATTAAAAAGTTTTCATTTGGTATTCCTAGTATCTTTTGGCTCGACACAAACGTTTTCCAATATGAACCATATTAAAAATAAATTGAGAACTTAAATAATTAATGAGAAGTTGGATTCGTGTTTAAAGTTAAAAACAACCCGCTACGCAACTAATGTCGACTAATGTAAGACTTTCTTAGGAAATACAAGCACATTTATGAATATGTTATTTACATATATGTATGTATGATGGTTTATTTATTATTGAATTAATTATCTTATTTTTTTATTAAAATATAACTAGGCCTATGGCTCTTATAAATTTTTTACCGACACCTTTAAAGATGAAATTGGCTCTTTGGCCTCTAAAGTTTGCCGTCCACTGACATGGGTCCATGGCCTCGTGGGACTGCGCCACACTCTAACCCTAAAAAGTAGAATCGTCACCCATCTCACCAGACAACCTTTCTCCAGTCATCTAGGGTCCAATTGATTTGCTCACAAGCCCAGAAGAGGCGCTGCAGTCGATGGCGCATTTGATTGTCGATAACTCGTGCGAACGAAAGATGAAACTACGACACAAAGAAAAAAAAAAAAAAAAAATGCTTTTGTAGCAATCTGAACTAAATTTTTTAAAATAAATTTATATTTAAAGAAGCTGAAAACATGTTTTTGTAGCAATGTGAATTAAAAAGTTAAAAATTTATTTGATCAGCAGCTTTAGAAACCACAATGTTCCATATTTTCATTTATTTTCTGATTCTAAAATAAATGTTCTTTGGTTTCGCGTTTGATATGTATTCATATCAACCAGGAGTAAATAGTATAAGTATTTACAGATGATAATTTAGCTGTATTTGATAGCAAAATGACTTTTAAATCACCACGCTCTAAGATAAAGGGTTCATTATTACTATACTACAAGGTTCACGGACATGTGGCCAACCGGAGAACTGGGAAAGATTGACAATGAACCGTAAACCGTTTCTTTTGCTGTGGATCTTGCTTACTGTTTGGAAACTTATCAATTTTTATTTTGTATTTTTGTTAATCGTCGACCATTGTGAATTAAATTTCATCAAATTATGAACACATTCTGGAAATAAAAATCTAAATAATAAAAATGTTGGAAGGAAAGTTTACTAATCAAATTTTGGCCCTATACCTTGTCAATTCAATAGAGCCGGTATTGACTGGAGGTGTTTAACGTTGAGACGATAGTGGAACAATGACACTTTGGAATATTTCCATCGAACGTGTCTGGTTCGTTAAAGGAAGATATCTCACACCTCGCAGGTTTAGAAAAACAACACGATAAACCTCTCCTCACTAACAATGGGACCTTACGGTGTCTGAAATTCATTTTGGGACGAGACTTCGCAGGTTAGTAGTATACGTTAAGGGTGTCCATCCAGTAAAGTATTAAAGCGTACTAGCCAGAAGATTCTGAGAAAAAGGACTCTAAAGTTTTACGTGCAGCCACATACTGGTCGATTTGTACGCCATACCACAACAGCGAAAGTGGCTGAGTCAAGCGGACGGTCTGGGTTCAATGCTACCGGGAGAGAAGATTTTTTAAATTGTTTTAAAAATTATAACAACTTTAAAAAAAGCTAATGATCTAAAATATTATCAATCAAATCATA
This sequence comes from Vandiemenella viatica, assembly GCA_031002005.1. Classification (NCBI taxonomy): domain Eukaryota; kingdom Metazoa; phylum Arthropoda; class Insecta; order Orthoptera; family Morabidae; genus Vandiemenella; species Vandiemenella viatica. Next base: position 244,737,669 of record JARYHS010011408.1, on the reverse strand, counting down.
AATATTTTTTTATTTATGAAATGACTATTGCAACTAATTAAATTGTGAATTAATGTTAATTTTATTTTTAAAAGGTCGAATAATTCCAAATGCATTTTTAAAGGAAGTAAATTAAAACTTTAATTACTACTATAATAAAATTTCGGGTAGGGTTTTATTTATGTACAAAAATTTACAATACCATCTTTATTTGTCATTTTTTTATTTTACATACAAGCACCAGAATGATAACTATCGCAATTTTTTTATTTAATTGATAATATTTTTATGTCGCTAACTTTATTAAAAGTTGTTGTAATTTTTTAAAACAATTAAGAAAAAGTTACCGGAGGTAGCATGGAACCAGGATTACCCGCGTGGTGAGTGAGTTCGCTACAGACTCAGCCACTTTCGCCGTGGTAATATGGTGAACAAATCGACCAGTATATGAACTGCGCGTAAAACTTTAGAGCCTTTTTTTTCTCGGAATCTTCTGGCTAGTGCGCTTTAATACTTTACTGAGTGGACACCCTTAAGGTAAACTACCAACCTGGGAAGTCTGATCCCGAACTGAATTTTCGAGACCGTAAGTTCCCCTTGTAAGATTAATAGGAGAAGGTCTGTGTTCAGAGTAATTACTATCTCTTATAAGAGAGAGAAAATATTTAATGTGAAGCCAAAGTTTTAATGCTACAAGTGTCATGCAGTCTACGATTTATGTGTGCATAAAATTATTTGAGCTGAATCTTCTCGTTAACTCTCTTAGAATTGGTCGTCATCGAATAATAATACAAAGACCATCGGTGTTTATGTTATTTGTGATAACCACTGTATCTCCAAGCAAAATTTTCTTCACGTTGCTTGAAATCATCCCCATAGCACTTGGAAAGGTATGAGAGAAAATTTTGTGGTTAGGTGATCAATTCATTTGATTCATCTCATCAACAGTTACATATGTTTAAAAAAATTGGTATTAATTCTTCCATTTACATTTTGATACAGCTAATCTGAGCCATTAAGTATTTTGTACTTTAAACTTCTGAGAAAAATAAATTGTAATCATTTATATGCAACTTTTACGGTTTTTCCGTAAAATTTAGGTAAAGGTGCTGTATTTTACGGTTGTACGGACGAACCGTGTTATTTTACGAATTTACAAATTATAATTGGATCGCATAGGTGAGATATTCACATGGAAGAAGGTTATTTCGGTTCTTGTGGACAGTTATGATATGTTTTTGATTTCTTTCGTGGCGGTAAATGATCTTTTATGTGCGTTGGACCTTTTTTAATTTGACTATGAGATTAGGCCAAGATACGGTATATTTTAGCGCATTCAATAATTAATCGATCTGTCTCTCCGATTGTACATCGATACCATTTCCTAAAGTCGAATCAGCAATAGTTTGAATATCGTTTTCCTTCACTTTCGGATAGTCCAGAGTGCGATGTATCGTTGCTTGGTAATTAGCGTAGAATGTGTAACTCTGATGTAACTAAGAAACAGTATTGCCAGACATTTAGGGAAGCATATTTTGTGGAATTTCCGTTAATATTAGTATCAAGGAAAGGAGGAATATATATATATATTAAATAGTGTGCGGGTGTAATATTGAAATGGTACATAGCGGAAGAAATGATTTGACCAATGTTGTGAAGTGTGGCAGATACATTGCGAATTTAAAATCAAAGGAAGAGAATCACAAAATCAATTAATTACACGCTTTATATTAGCTTGACCTGTTTGTACGTATGTATGAATGTAACGGAATCTATCAACTCAATTTTCAGCTCAATTTCCACCCCCTTCAGGTGCCAGAATTTTTTTAAATTTCACACACGTATTAAGAAACGGTGACAATTAAATAATTTCATAGCGATTTCCTGCTATTGTAATTACTTTGACAGTAACAATAGAAAAATAGTTGAATGTGATGGAATTTTGCAGTTGAATTTTAAACCAATTCCAGATGTCCGAATTGTTTGGAATTTTGCTCCTGTATTGAGAACCGATTACAATACAATAATTTCATATCTATATTCTGATATTCTCATTACTTTGACAGTAGCAATATAAACATTTTGCACACGTATTAAGAACCGGTGACAATACAATAATCTCATACCAATGTCCTGCTATTCTCGTTACATTGACAGTAACAACAGGAAAGTAACCAGATCTGTCACTTCAATTTCGCCAACTTCTAGATATACGAAATGTTATGCACACATATTAAGAAGGTTAAAAATAATCTTTAAATATAAAGAAATTTGTTTAACAGTGATAGGACGTCCCACAATTCAGTAAAACTGTTTTAATGAATAAGCTTAAAGTAAGAATGACGTCACAGATTAAAAAAATTAAATTTAACGTAAAAAACGCGTGGGGTGCTAGATATCAGTTGTCTTATATTTTATTGTCGCTAGCTGTTTGTAAAGATAAAGTCATTGAGAAAAGTATTTAGAGAACACCCCACGCTTTTTAACATTAAATTTAATTTTTTAATCTTACTTTAAGCTTATTCATAAAAATAATTTATACTGAATTGTGGGACGTCCTATCACTGTAGAACAAAATCTTTATATGTAAAGATTATTTTTAACCTTTCAGTTCGCATTGATACAAAAACGTGTTTGTAGTTTTATTAAACTATAATTTTATTTTATTTTTTCGTTTAGTTTTTATTAATGTTAAGGTTAAGGAACCTACGGCAAAGTGTGTCTTCAAGGTTATGTTTTTCAACAAATAAAATGAAGTAAGTGGGCAAGATTTCTTTTAAATATCCTGTTTACAAATTTCTGAATGCTTAGTTTATGGTCGATTAAATGTTGATTTTAAAATTTTAATGGTCCAGGGTCTTTACAGGAACACAGTTTTTGAAGTTGGCACGTATGCATATGTAACAATATGATTGGCAGCACAACTCTTTCAGAAAATAGGTGATCATTTAAACATGTCTGGAAATATAAATAAAATCCTTACTATTCATACTTATTAAAAACTACTTTCAACAAATATTCAAGGTGGATCTGTAACTGTCACACTCATTATTTCAAATGTCGTCGTCTTCACATGGCTAGTTGAACGATTCACTTTCACTTAGGCTTTGTAACTCGGTCTGGGACTCCAGCCATAACTCTCACTCCTGGAATCGACTGCCATGGTGGATCCGAACGCTTTAGACGCCTACTCTCCTGGAATACATGAGAGTTCCTAGCAGTCGCTAAGAATAGAACACTCCCCTGAGAAAATAAAATGTCACTGTGGCTGTCTTCTTCTGTTCCAGCCCTCAGCTTTCTTCCGGTTCCAGATATTATAGCTTTTCGTTTACTGGAACCATTTCTTCACTTTCATTTAGTAAGCGCCATGGGCTCTTTGAGCTCAGCGGACTGATAACTTTTAAGTATAACTATAACTATACAGTGTGTCCAGGAATGAAAGGATAACGTTGCAACCGCAGATAGGTCACATAATTTCCTACTACATGACAAAATTTTATCTTAGGAAAAGTCTCACCATTTTCGAGATATTTGTTTTTTTTTCTAAACAAGTGACTTTGTACAGTTTATTTCATGCCATATCTACAATTTAATACTTTTTGGACCAACTCTGTTTTTTTTTTTAAATTTACTCAAAGATATTCGAGTCATCTAAAACAATGTTTTTTTTGCTTAAAGTTAAAAAATCCTTTATAAAATCTTAAATGGTAAGATTATTTTATACTTCTTTTAAAATGATTTTTTATGGTAGTTCAGTCTGCTGAAGAGACCATTGGATATTTTAGACATGTAGTAAAAAATGATGATAACGATTTAAAAAAAAATTAAGGTTTTTTAACGTTTTAGGGAAAAAAAGAACATTGTTTTACATGACTCAAACATCCTTGAGTAAATTAAAAAAAACAGGGTTCAGAAAGTCTTAATTTGTAGAAGTGGCACGGAATAAACTCAAAAAAGTCACATGTTTCGAAAAAAATTAAAAAATAACAATATTTTGAATATGGTTGGACTTTTACTAAAATAAAATTTTGTTATATAGTAGCGCATGATGTGAATTATCTGCGGCTGCAGGATTATCCTTTCATTCCTAGACACACTGCATAACAATAATTTCGTGTGGTATTAATAACTTTTTTACCAGCTGCTGAAGCCATCTAAACTAACCCCGTAGTCGTATCAGATAAATGGAACTTACGGTTTAATGTGATATCTGAACCACTGTCGTTCCAATGGTGAATATCAGATCCAATTTCGAAATAAACGATGCTCTTGGTGTGCTTCCCGGTAAAATTCACTTCTATTGGGAGACGTAAATTGCTTTTGTAACTACAAATTTGTTGAAATGAAATCTTCACAGGAGTTCAGCCGGATAGTGTCATAAAAAGACAACGTTTCGACAGCTGACTCTGCCGTCTTCATCAGGTGTACAGCTTCATATGTAGCAAGCTGAAAATCACAACGCAGTCTTGGTTTTGATTTTCAGCTAGTCACATCTGAAGCTGTACACCTGATGAAGACGGCAGAGCCAGCTGTCGAAACGTTGTCTTTTTTACGACACTATCCGGCTGAACTCCTGTGAAGATTTCATTTCATCAGTACGCCGGGAAAGTCTCCACTCGCATATTAATTTGTTGACACTTCTATCTTCTCAGATTTTCAATATGACATCAAATTGTAACATAAGCTATTTCACTGCTGGGTAGGTATGCGTTACCTGCCAGGGTGGCTCAGTGCGCCGAGGCGCCTCACAGTGGATCTGGGAGGTACAACGGGACGGGGCACGAGTCCAGGCACCGGCGTACCGGTCATCCTGACAGCTTTTTTTAGGAGTGTTTCCGCAGCCATCAAGGCGAATGCCGGGACGTTCCCAATCTTCACTTCATAAACTACACATTTCACAAACAAAAATACACCTATCACACGGTGAACATAGTTACATATTTCACAGACAGATGGCAACATTTCACTTCCACCATTTGATGGTTGTACGACGTAGCAGTAGGTATAAAATGATTAGGATTAGCTAGGGCATGCGGCCATCAAAAGAGGTATGTTTTTTTAAACTTACCTTATCGATTGTGTGATATTATATTGTCCTTCTCCCTACAAAGCACTTTCCTTCTGACACCATTCTCCCATTGGTGTTTCCGCTTAGCAAGGAAGAGCTGTATACGATTGTTATTGGTTTAATTAATATGATAAATAATCAGTCCACCATAAAGTTCACTTTAAACTTGTTTTTTATTCTCAAAGAAAACACGACGTCAATGATACTGGTTACATACATACATATAATCCAGAGATCGCATACAACACTCCTGCCACAGACAATACAGTTCTTGGCCGTCGTAAAATTTAGTTGGTAAAAACTTTGCCGAAAAACTGTTTCTCTTTCTTTGATTTTTGCTATATATTAGCTACATCGAAATTTCTAGAACTCTTCAAAAGCTTCCGCCAGATATTTCTCGAACATTAACAATACTTAAACAATTGAAACATATTAAAAACAATCAGAATTAATACATTATTATTTACAATCAATCCAAAATGGTCAGAAATGGAAATTAAAGATACTTAAACACAAAATTATCTTCAGAAATCATTTAAACTGTAGCAAATTGTCCTTTAGGCATCTTAACTTGCATTAATACTTGCAATTACAAATATTTAAGCAATTCTCTTGCACAATTCTGTTCTAAAACATATTAAATGGCCTTTAAATAATTTCTTATCATAAAACAAAGTCTATATACATTGATTTACAAGAAATTGCAAAACATACCTACCAGATCATATTCAATCAAACTCTAGCATACTATAAGTGCTTCATAAAATACCATTCCATTTAATTTTAGGTTTGAGGGCTGTTACACCTGGTACATTTGTTTTGAAATTTTATTTACTGGCTGTGTCAATGGTATCAAAACGGTATAGTTTCAACACAGATTTCAATTATGAAAATTAAAACTTGATTCTGAATCTAGGTTTGACCATGATATAATCTAGCTGATATCTACCTGCAACCCCTGAACGTTTGTAGGTGTGTATCCTTCGTGCATGATTCATGAATAGTGTGTTCGCCACGACGAGTTTATATTTTTCATAAAATTCTAACAACCTGCTTCCCCGGTCATTTCTTTCTCCTAGACCAGTATTTCTCAAAGTGGGGCACGCGAGCCCCTAGGGGCTCGCCAGTTGATTGCAACGGATTTGCGACAATATTTACGTTATGGTGGCTGGCTGGCTGTCTCAAGCAACACGCATGACGGTGATTTGAGTGTAATTATGAGAAAAATGCTCCTAAAATTGAGTCAACCAGCTGCAAGAAACAAGCCCATCAATCACATTAATTAATAATATTTTGATTTTTGTTACTGTATTACTTTTGTAAAATAAAAACCCTTTTATTAAAAAAAATAGTAACCCCCCTTTTTTTCGGAGGTTCGCCATTACCTTGAGAAATTTTATAGGGGTAGGAGGAGCTACAAGTTTGAGAAACCCTATCCTAGACCAAAACTCCCCACAGCAATCCCCCTCTTTTCTTTCTCCGCCTACCGCATTCCAACAGCCCATGATTGTTAGATTTTCGTCTCCCTTCAAATATTGGATTTTCCTTTACATGGAAATTGCTTTGAATCAGATTCTGGTGCAGATTTTTTAAGTAATTGGAACCAACTTACTAGTACGGCTGTGCTCAGGAAGCGAGAAATTATACTATATAACCGTCGGCACCATTTTGATCATTCACGGTGAAATCAGTTCATCAGTGATATTAGATTATTAATTTAAGAATCATCTTTAATAATGTGGCTACCATCAGGAAATTGATAGGGATAATTCTAGTGCTATTTATCATGTATTGACTTTTTAAACAAAAAAATTAAGTCTTGGAAAAACACAAGTGTTCTATAACATTAAAATGAGCATGATACAAAATTTGGTTATGTGGACCGACCATGGGAAAATAAAATGTTGAATTATGACAGTATTAGTTAATCTTGTTGACGTGAGTAAACCAGGATCACTTACAGTTGTAGAACACTTTTTTTCCTGTAGACAATGTTTTATTAATGAATATTTCTGAATCGTGATACAATCAGCTGAAAGATCGATCTGTAATCGCCAGTACGAATGAACTACAATACCTGCTTTCCTTTGGTTACTGGAGGGTCGATATTGGCGCTGACCAACGAGATAAGATGGGAAATACAAACAACTGAGTAATACACAGTAAAGCAGGCGATAAGAGCTACTAGACAGGTGGCCATAGGATATTTATTGAGAAAACCAAGTGGAATGTGCTTGAGGAGAAAAGAAGTAGTGCGCACCCACCACAACCATATAATACCAATGTAAAAACTAAAACGCAATCAGCACAGTTCAATTTTAGCATTATACACAAAATCGTTATAGCCAAAATAAACAAAATGTAAAATTTCAGTACAGATTCGTCCTAATGATACCACACATAAGCAATACGCATATGACATTAAATTTGCATTGGAGTTTTTTGGTAAGCGTCTGACTGGAGATAGAAAATTTACCGGATTGAATCCCTCGCTCGGTGGGGATTTTGAAAGGCCCTTTGCCCGAACTTCACCTCTGGCACATTTACAGTAAAAAATGCACTACCTGAGGGGTCAGTACTAGCTCCATTGCTAAACAACTTGCATACCAGTAACCTGCCTGACACTGACGGCAACAAATCTGATTATTTGGCTACCGCTGTCCAAACTACTATACTAGAGGAAGGAGAAAGCATACTCCCAAACTCTCAAATGATTTAGAAACTTTGAATGCTTACAATGCAAAATGGAGCCTTTGTCAAAAACCGACAAAGACAAAAATGCACATCAGCAGCTCAAAGTGAACTTCTACCAACAAATAGTTAAACACAATTTCTACGCTAAGTATTTTGGTATAGAAACTTTGAATGCTTACAATGCAAAATGGAGCCTTTGTCAAAAACCGACAAAGACAGAAATGCACATCTGCAGCTCAAAGTGAACTTCTACCAACAAATAGTTAAACACAATTTCTACGCTAATTATTTTGGTATCACCTTAGACCAGGGATGGCCAACCCGCGGCCCGCGGGCCGCTTGTGGCCCGCGGTAGGTCATTTTGTGGCCCGCGGAGCTGTATCATTATATATGTAAGCTGTGACTTTCAATGGTGATATCTATACTAAGTTAAGCTGATATTCAACCAAGATCATCGCTCGATTGATCTTGCGGGGATGGACAGTGCGGGTGTACAACCGAACCTTATCACGGCCAATGTTCCTGTAACTTTCAGCGCGTTAGTGGTTCGTCTGACTGATTCATGGAGAGCTTGAGTCGGTTATTGACCTCCTAACAGTTTCTACCCATAGATGCGAGTACGCTCTTTGCTTTGATTGTTGTATTTGATTCGAAATGCATTGCCTACATTCCATGTGTCTGCTGTACTGTTGTACTTGTGGCGTGTTGTCGTGATCGACTTTTAAGAACTAGTTTCTGTTTTATATAACTCGTGTGTATGTAAGTATTACTATTGATAAAAATACCTGATATTTGTGTTGTTGCATCTTTACCGAATATGTTCCCGTTATTATCATTTTTAAGCGTTGCGATTTTAGTAGTTTGTGCATAATACAAGCACTTTATTCATTTCTCTTTCTATTTCAATTAAATAATGTCATCAACTAGTAAAGATGTTGTATCAAAGAAGCGTAAAGCTGCAGATGAATTGTAAAGTTTTCAGGATAAGTGGACAATTAACTAATTTTTTTGTAGAATTTAAAACAAAGCCCATATACTTAATATGCAAAGAAGTTTGATAAGTACCGAGGTCAATTTCGATTAGACCAGGTAAATGACTTAAAAAGAAAACTTTCCGCACACCAACAGATATTCACCAGCACTGCTCCAGAGTCAACATGCCACGTAAAAGCGAGCAATGCAGTAGCTTCAATATTAGCCAAGAAATCGAAGCCGTATTCAGATGGTGAAGGAATGTTTGGAGAGCATGGTTGAAATTATGTGACTAGTAAAGAAAAAGGAATTTTCAGAAATAAGCCTCTCTCGTCAAACTATTACCAGACTTGTGGAGGACATTGGGAAACATATTGAAGATAATTTGAAAAGCAGAGCGCCTGATTTCGTATATTATTCTCTAGCATTGGATGAAAGCACAGACCTAACAGATACTGCCTAAGTAGCGATTTTCGTAAGAGGTGTTGATATCCATTTAAACAAATCAGATGAATTAGCTAGAACACTACAACTGCACACGATTTGTTAGAGTCAGTTACAGCAACATTAAATCGTTTTTGATTAAAAACTTCACAACTTATCTGGCGTTACGACGGATGGAGCTCCAGCAATGGTTGGAAAACATGAAGGTTTAGTAAAACTGACTGAAAATGAAGCCTGCAAACTTGATAATACCTCATTATTAAATTTTCATTGCATTATTCATCAGAGAATTTGTGTGCCAAGTCTTTAAAAATGGATCATGTCATGAGCGTGGTTATCAAAATAGTAAAAGTCATTAGATCGAAGGGGTTGAACCTCCGTCAATTCCAAGAATTCCTCAAGCATTTGGACTCTGACTATAGTGACCTTACTTTTTATACTGAAGTAAGATGGTTTTCCCGTGCAAAAATGTTAAAAAGAGTGTTTGATTTGAAGGAAGAGATACAATCATTCTATGCTTAACGACTCTTAAAAGCGAGGTCTTTAGAGACGGGAAAGGATGGGGGGCAAGGAATGGGAATGAATTCGGCCATGGCCTTTTTGAAGGAAGCATCCCGGCATTTGCCTGGAGTGATTTGGGAAACCATGCAAGCAAGTTGAAAAGTATCCCAGAGTTTTAAGACGTGGCTTGGGTTTGTGACATTGCGTTTCTAGTCGACGTAACGAGCCATTTAAATAACCTGAACTTTCGTCTGCAAGGCAAAGACCAATTGGTTAATAATATGTTTGATGTTGCTGCGTTTCAAATGAAACTTGAGCACTGAGAAAAACAGTTGAAAAATAAAAATTTCACTCATTTTTTCAAGCTATCATTGCAAACAGGCGTGGCACAGGTATTGGCGATTAAGCACAGTTCATTAACGTCAGACTTGAACCTTGAGTTTTAAAACCGATTTCAATATTTCAAAAAACATCATATTATTTTATCTGCATTTTCAACGCCACTCTCCGTTGATATAAATTCATTGCCAGGAAATTTGCAAATGGAATATTATGAATTGCAGTGTGACGCACAGCTTAAGGATAAATTCCACCAGAATGGTTTGGAAGAATTCTACAGAAAATATCTGGACAAGGAAAAACATCATGTATTTTACAAACATGCTTTGCTGATGATTTCTCTATTTATAAACTCTTATGAGTGTGAACAGCTTTTCAGCTGGATGAACAGTATCAAGTCACAAAACAGATCACGAATCACCGATGGTCATTTGGAGAACTTTATGCGTGTAGCCACAACATTTATGCCCGTAGTTCTGCAAACCAATGTCAAAAGTCGCATTTAGATAGTTTTATATTTAATTATATAATATTTATTTATTCATTAAATATCCATATTTAATTTTAAATATTTTTTTTAATTCATGAAAATATTAAAGCATTTTTTCGAAGAAAGTAATATATGCTGCCCGATATAGAGTTACAGTACTAAAATTTGGCCCGGCTGCTGAAAAGGTTGGCCACCTATGCCTTAGACCGTTCCTTAACGTGGAACACACAAGTCAGAAACTAAAGACCCGAAACAACATCATAAAGAAGACAGCTGGCTCTTCGTGGGAACTGATGCAATTCCACCATGATTTACCTTTCTATCTGAGAACATTTTTTTTTTTTTTTTTTGCTTACCGCTTTATGCCTCTTCGACGTCGAGGTCTTTAGAGCCGGGAAAGGGTTGTCGGTAAGGAACGGGAATGAATTCGGCCATGGCCTTTTGAAGGAATCATCCTGGCATTCTCTTGGAGTAATTATGGGAAACCATGGAAAACCCAAATCTGGATGCCCGGACGGGGAAGCTTAGAACTGGGCTCCAGTGTACCAACGTATTGATCACACTAGAAGATTCGACGTTCATCTGAGCGAGTGTATGGGAGTCAATAATGTCACATTAAAATCCACCCCAGTCTCTTGATTACGTATGGTCAGTCATTTACCTCCTTCAGAGAGAAGACGTCAAGAAGCAACGGCATGTGAATGGAGAAGTGACATCATCCATAGGATCTTCCAAACCACGAGGCCTCTAAAGACCTATCCCCTTGCCGGCCCACACTTGTCTTAAATCTAGAAATCTAATAAGGCCGGTCCTGACAGTGTAGTGGCTATCGCGCTGGCTTCGCATTGCAAGGGCCACTGGTTCGAGTCCGGCCTCGGGCATTAGTGGTTTTAATTAAGTGTTGTGTTCGTCTTGTGTTGTCTTCACTGAAGTGTCCACAATATCCTAGTGAAATTCTGATACAGCAGTTGCAACGTAAACAAATTGGAGCTGGCTAAATGGTCGAAAAGACCGAAGGCCATATTTTTTTTAAAAAAAAAAAATCTAATATGGCATGACGTATCTGACTTCAATGACAAGGAAAAATGGCGACAAAGCTGGAACTCTGCATCAGTGAAAAATCAAGATATTGAGGATCCTACAACTGTACTTCCGGGATTCCATCTGAAGAAAGACCAGTGGGTTAAACTAAACCAAATAACAACAGTATACGCCAAATGCTGTACAAGTGGGGACTTCAGGATTCACCTGTCTGTGACTGTGGAGCTCCTTTTCAGACTGTGGAACACATCATTAAGGGACAGTCTATGAGGAAGTACGTTGGACCATCTCAAGATGTTATCAGTGATACAACGTCCTTCTTAGCTTGGCTACAAATACTGAACATCGACTAGTAAATGCTACCAACGTTCTTGTGCTTGTATATATTTGTATGCATCAAATTAGTTGATTAGCTGTACCATAAATAAACAAACCTCTGGCCACAGCTTGCTGTGTTATGTGAAATACGCCAGAACGCTTCAGTGGTTGGGATTCCACGTCAAACTGTAGGTCTCCTTCATTGCCTCTTAGAGTTGAAAGTCTTTATTCTAACATCACACACGGAATGAGTTTCTTCTGAGATGTCATTTTTAGTAATGAGAAGTACGTATTTACTTTTTGCTGGTAAAATTGTGGCTGGAGGGGGGAGGAGGCGTGGGAACTTTTCTTTTGGCGGAATGGGAGTATGTAGGAGCGGTTAAGAAAAACATTGGGCACCCCTAGACTAGAAGACGGTTCTTAAAGAGGAAAAAGTTCTTTCATGTGAACTTGCTTCAGGAATTACCTCATGAACATGAAGATTGACGTAATTAGTTACGAATGGATACGGACAGTTATTTGAAGTTGCTATCATTAGTAACGCTAGAATAACAAAGTAAAGACACTGCTTTGAGAAGGAGTATCTCGCCCTATGGGAGGCTGAGAGCGCGATTCGCTATTTTGTGGACTTTTTCTTAATTTCTGATCTTTTCGCCGTCACGTCAAAGTTAATCATAAAAATTTTTACTCCGAGATCACAGGTTGAACATTTTTTGCAAACCCACCAAATCCGCGTATGTCCCTTCGTCGAATCGAAAGATAGACAAAAATTGAGGGGAGAAAAAAATCTTCCTTCTCTGTAATTCATTAATAGTACACAAACCTCATTTTTTTAAAATAATTCTTCAAATGGGTTGACTTTTTTCGATTATAATGTCATTATGAATATTCAGATTAAATACGTAGGGGAGTAACTTAAAGTTGGGCAGGTGAACGTGGAATGAAAATAAATACCAACAAGTACACAGATGAAAATAGAGGTTTTGCATGGTAACACTGTTGAACGCATAAAGCGTACATTTTTTTCCAAATAATTTTATAATAATCTCATTTATGCAAAAAATTTTGTGGCACAGCTATTGAAATATTGCTTGTCTTGATAAGTGTAGGAAAAAGCGATGAGGGGATGTAGCAGGAAGGTGAGCAAATTGGAAAACAAAACATTCATCAGGTTCTTAATTAAGTATATTGATCAGGGTGACATCTATATTGTGACTATCAAATACTTGAGTTGCGGGGAGTACAAAGGAGGGCAATCTGATTTTCTTTCTTTTTATCGTCGAATACTCTGAGTAACCGATGTGACAAAAGGTGCTGGTTTGCGATTCAATAGAGTATAGACAAGGCTGAAGAAAGTGCAACCGCATACTTACGATACCTCTAGGACAGATTTTCCAAGAAAAATTATTAGTAGTAAGTGGAATCGAAGAGATGAACTCAGCGCCGGATTAAGACAACGCGGGGCCCGTAGCATTTGCTAACTCCTGCTACGTGGTTAATTCGGTACTGGATGAACTGATCAAAATTATTACCTGGTATCAAGCATAAGGGAGCGGGTAATTTTTATTTGTAAGTAAGCGAGTCTCGGATTGGTATAAATTGTCGTAGTTTGAAATAATTTACCAAAAACAGGCAAAGAAATTAAAGAACAAAACGGGATGTAAACATTCCATCACAATTAAAAACAAGAATTCGGGGCTGTTACCGAATCCATATTGCAAAATAATGTCGCTACTTGTCATAAAAAGACTATTGCAATCACAGTCTTTTAGAAATCAATGTCAGACGGCCCCATTCACTTGTCTCTTCTATGGCATATGATACGTAACTTGGAAATTTCCACTTCTGCTTTATTCTTTCAGAATTCGAAAGGTGACTAAAGGATAAGCGTTGTCGACGTCCTCCGAAAAAAGATTTATACTACCCCTAACATTATAAGTTTCATCTTAAAGGACAATTTCGTAATTCGTTCTTTTTCTTCGATTAACTGATTTTGAAGCCTGTAATTAATTCTCTTCCATTTCATTCACAACTGTTATTACTCCAGGTGACACTTGACTACGAGGTTCCAACCAATTACCCACGCTGTATGAGTACACACGAGGCGAGCGTAGCGGCCTTCTGACACCAATTCAAAGAAAATGAGAAAAGAAAATGCAAGGTCTCTTTTTCCTGACGTCAAACATCAATCTCAGTTTGTGATGCTTCCTCCCTGAGTCATGCACAGAAAGATGTTGTCAGTCACAAAAACATAATGACGCAACGGAATATCCCACGCAGCAATCTCAAGCAGTAACAGGCTAATGACACCATAACTCCGAATACTAATGTGTGTACAGGACAATGTTCTGTCTTATCATAACCAAGGTTTATCCTATTAATCTGGGTCATTTGTAATTATAATACTGTTCATCTGTCCAAAAAGAGTATCTGGCTGTTATCATAGCGAAAAATTAATATTTTTGTCATAAAATTGCAAATGTAGTCTTTGAAAACAGTCTATTGGGACAAAATTGTGCAGAAACAAACCTTTTGTATTAAAATAATGGTGTATTACTTTCGTCCCAATCTACGTTGATTTTTCTGTTTTTGAATTAGCGTGAATTGGAGAATAAAAATGCTTATTTTGTGGGGTAATCTGTATTTTATACATGATATATGTGATGTATAACCCCCACATATTAAAGCAGTATTGTGTAGTATGAATGATAACAATATCAGTGTTCGAAATATAATAATAGTTGTAAGAGAATTCTTTTATTTACGAAGTAAAGTTACAACTAATGATCTAAGTAAGAGCAATACTAAAGTTTATCTATAAAAAAGCCAAAGCTTTTAAGAAACTAAAGAAAGCACTTAGTTTCAGACACTGACCTAGACTTTATGGCTTGTCGACGACGAGGTCATTACGGCTGTTCTTTCAGAGTCCGAGGTCGATGTTTGAAAGGTAAAAACTTTTACGAACGCAAGAAAGCTTTTAGTTTAACCGAGCCTGTTAAGTAGCGTGTAATGCTCTGCCGCGGCATTCGCCAATTCGAACCACAGTCCAACCATCCAGATTTCTGTTTTCTATGTTTCCCGAAATCACTACATTCGAATTCAGGAGTGGTTCCTTCAAAAGGCAATGGCTAGATTCCTTCTCATTCCTTGCCCCTTTTCGTCTTTCCGCCCGGACCTCGCAGACGTAAAGATAAAACCTCAATTTCATTAAGTGTTGCCGGAATAAGTCACGATCGATTTAATTTTTATTAACTTAAGTTGCCTTCACGAGTACAATGTTACTTACTTTATTTTATGGCCGATGTAGTGTTATCTATGGTGCATATCTATTCATGCTACAGAAGGTGCGTTCATCTTTGATGTATTGTGATGTCTGGTACCTACCTCTTCAGTAACAGATCATGTTATCATTTATTTGTCCTAGAGTTATAAGAGAAACCGCAGTTTTTAAGTTAAATTCTGAGCCTTCTAACTCAGAAAACCTCATACAAATCGGTTTCGGTAGTTTTGATTGATGCTGGGGCAAAGAAATCTCACGGACACGGCCGTTCACTGATTTATATACGCTGATGAGCCAAGACATGTTGACCACTGCACACCGTGAGACCGCATGGCGTCAGGTGACTTTGTGGGTACATGTGCGGTAAGCAAAATAAGGAGAGAATAGACCCACGAGGAGTCATTCTAGCGTCGATACGTGTAACAGATGGGGAAATCCACTGATATAATTGACTATGACAATGGCAGATTGTTATGGCTTGGCGTCTGAGAACGATCATCTTGGAAGGGACGACGCGGGTCGTTGTGCTACTGTAGTGATCATCTGTAGAAAGTTGTTAAAGGACATTAATACCACGAGTAGGCGACAATGTCGTGTACTTTCATACCTCATCCCAGAAGTTTGGGAATTAGACCGCTCTGTAAAGAAGTATATGGGGGCGATCTCTGGCAGATCTGACGGCAGAGTACAATGCTGGTTAGGGACAAGTGTTTCAGAGCACACCGTTCAGCGCACATTGTTGAAAATGGGGCTCCGCACCAGACGGACTCTAGGTGTTGACCCAACGACACTGCCAACTGTGACTGCGGTGGGCACGGGATCATCGAGATTGGTCCGTGGATGAATGGAAACGTGTCGCCTGATCGGATGTATCACGTTTCTTGTTGCACCAGGTCAATGATCCTGTCTGGATACGCCGTTTTACAGGCGATCAGGTTGCTCGAAACATGCACCACCGATACAAAGAAAAGCAACCTCACAGCATCGTTGTGTTAGATTCCGGTCACACTATGTTACAAAAGGAAGTGCGAATTGTTGTTTATTAAATACACTGAAGAACCAAAGAAACTTCCTAATGTCGTGTACGGTCCCCGCGAGCAGGCAGAAGTGCAGCAACGTGACGTGGCATGGACTCGACTAATGTCTGAAGTAATGCTTGACGGAATTGACACCATGCATCCTGCAGAGTTGTGCATAAATCCGTAAGAGTTCGATGGCGTTGAGATCCATTCTAAACGCCACGTTGTAAGGCATCCCAGATATGCTCAATAATGTTCATGTCTGGGGAGTTTGGTGGCCTGGTGTTTAAACACAGAACAGTGTTCCTGAAGCCACTCTGTAGCAATTCTGGACTTGTTGGGTGTCACATTGTCCTGCTGGAATTGCCCAAGTCCGTCGGAATGCACAATGGACATGAATGGATGCAGGTGATCAGCCAGGATGCGTACGGACATGTCACCAGTCAGAATCGTATCTAGACGTATCACTCCAACTGCGCACGCCTCACACCATTGCAGAGCCTCCACCAATTTGAACAGTCTCCTGCTGACATGCAGGGTCCATGAATTCATGAAGTTGTCGCCATAACCGTACACGTCCATTCACTCGATACAATCGGAAAAGAGATTCGTCAGACCAGGCAACATGTTTCCAATCATCAACAGTCCAATGTAGGTGTTATGGGCCCAGGCGAGGCGTAAAGTTTTGTGTTGTGCACTCAGCGAGGGTACACGAGTGGGCCTTCGGCTCCGAAAGGCTATATCGATGATGTTTCGTTGAATGGTTCGCACGCTGACACTTGTTGATGGCATAGCATTGAAATCCGCAGCAATTTGCGGAAGAGTTGCACTTTTGTCACGCTGAACAATTCTCTTCACTGGGCGTTGATCCCGATCTTGCAGGATCTTTTTCCGGCCGCAGCGATGTACGGGATTTGATGTTTTACCGGGTTCCCGATATTCACGGTGCACTCGTGAAATACCCTACGGGAATCTCCCCACCTAATCGCTACCTCGGAGATGCTGTGTCCTATCTCTCGTGCGCCGACTATAACACCACGTTCAAACTCATTTACATCGTGATAACCTGCCATTGTAGCAGCAATAACTGATCTAACCCCTGCGCCAGACACCTGCTGTGTTATATAAGCGTTGCCGACCGCAACGCCGTACTCTTGAGTGTTTACATATCTCGGTGTTTGCATACGCATGCCTATACCTGTTTCTTTGGCTCTTCAGTGTAGTTTTGATGCTCAAGTTTTCATCTGGTTGTGTTGTAATCACGAAACGTTGCTGGTCGTCTGCTTCAATTTACTTCCAGCGACGAAAATAATAGATTGTCCCGTTTTCTGTTTCCAGCATAGTCGCCAGTCAAACACACCGTACTTGTTCTTCTTTCGTAATATCAAGAAGTAGCAGCTGGCTTTCTCAAAATCATTTTGCTATCTCATCATGTTTTTTTAGGTATCTCGCCTCCTACTCAATAGTACTGCATTTGTTTTTGATCTGTCCTCATCATGTCTAATTGACAAAAATCAGTATTACAGACTTACGGGCGCGGCGCAGGAATACATGAATACAAGCTGCAGAAAGTGTCCCACAGCAATCCTCATTTCATCTGATATGATGCCATAGTTTTGCACAACTAACGTCATGACAAGGAAGTGTTTGAATATCATCTGGAAATACGTATCCCGCGACGCTATTGGCAATCACAGAACGTTATGGATTCCTAGAGGGCGTTTGGAGGTTGATGTGACTCATTTGCACAACTGAAGGCGCGTGACAAAGAGACTGCAGCTCTTTCCTTCCCTATTGTTAAAGAATTTTGCAGACATCTATTATTAGTATTGTTCAGACATGCTATGCCCACATCCTCACTTTCAGTCCAATTTTTTTCGCTACTTAACATAGTTTAAAAGTCGCGTAAAACATTATTTGTTGTTCTCAACAACTTCTTTAGTATATCACTTCTTGTTCGGTGACTAGAGACCGGATTCAGGTATATGGACCTCTCCTGCTCACCGATTTGTGTTCTCAGACTTACAATTTTCTCTCACACCGCATTTAGCTTATACTAAATGGAAGGTATTCACAACTACATCGAAATTTTCTGTCAAAGTAGGCACTGTTTTCTTAATTCCAATGACGTCCTCTGTTTTTATCAACTATATAGTAATTTTTGAAGTGGTTTCTTCACCTGTTTCCCGTCGTTACCCTCACCTCCTGTAACTAATGTTTGTAAATCACTAATTGTAGGACGTTCTTTATAGGACTCGCAGTATTTTAAGTATTATTTCGTAACAAGTTCTCTTTCTCTCATGTTCCCATGAGCTGAAGTATTATTAAATAACTGAGAAATTATATGCTGGAGAAGATGACACACAATAATTTATCACTTTTTTTATTTCTGTTAAGAGAGGCTGAATTTTCATACTAATATACAGTGAGAAAAAAGAAATTAAAACATATAATCTAGGAACAGAAACTACCGTTGATTTATTTTATTGATTATAAATTAACAACATAAATTAAAACATTTTGCATGTATATCTGCTGGGTGTTAACGAATAGTTTTCTACATTCATTACGCCTTTTTAACTCTTAAAAATGGCCACATATAGTCGTTGTTTGATGATGCGCTAACTGTGCTCGGACAGCTACCTGAGAAAATGAAAGCAGAGTAATAAACAAAGTAGTTGTTAAACAATTCGTTACTGATGTTTACTTATTTTCTGACGTAATCAAAATACTTCCGGACATAAATGAAACATACTTTTTAATTCTTCTTTATTCACTCTAAACAAGAAAAACTTTTAACAGAAACCGGCAGAATCTACAGGAAATGATACCTTTAATGTTCAGAAGTTAATGCTTGAGTACTCTCGCCCTTTGTAATAGTTGTTCTTTGCTGTGTCCTCTTGGTGCCAGTACCGTACTATCTGGCATCTGAAATTAACTATTATTCATTACCTTTATCCACCTAGCCTTATATGTCGTATACCAATCATTTTCTCAGAAGTTCTTAAACTGTCCGTTTTCAAGCAAACCCTTAACAAAAACGTTCTGGTAAAAACCAATTGCTCTAATCTAGCGATTTGTCCAAACTATACAATGTACGTATGTGGTGTTATTCAGTTTTGTTTCGGCTTGCACCACCACTTTCTTACCATTCCTTCATATTGTTTCTTTTTTGCTTTTCGCCTTGTCGACGTCGATGTCATTAGGGGCGGGAGAGGATTGAGGTCAAGGACTGGGAAAGAATTCGGCGATGGCCTTTTGAAGGAACAATCTCCGCATTCACCTAAACTATGGAACCCGTCCTCCCGAACACCAGTTCAGAGCGTTGCCACTGACCCATCACGATTGGTCCCCTTTCTACTAGATTTGCCAACCCTCGAGCATGCAATGATCGTTTACAAATATTATTTACAAGCTGTGAATTTTCTAATTTCTATCAAAAGGGATAAACAATCGACAACACTATATGTCTGAAACACACACACACACTAATATATCTTTTGAAAATCTCTAACGCTTACATGTTCGTACTGAAGGATATGAAATCGCATATGAGCGGAAGTTCCTCGTGAACTATATCATCGAGAGCTGTTCGACTACAACAACAGGAAAGTGTGCTATTTGACGACGCGGCGTGTATTACTGGACTTCGGATTTGGACTGTGTTGCGGACTGGTGGCAGGAAATTTTGGACGTTGACGACCCGGCATCTCTTACGGACTACATCGGAATCGAGTGACTGGGCTGTTAGTGGATCTCGGGAATACCTTGCGGTGATAACAAGAGATCCTACTAGCATGTCTGATAGGGACAACTTGACACTGACTGCTTCTGAGACGATGGAGGAATCGGGCAGTGAAGTAGGTCGGTTGTGCGGCGACGAACTGATTGAAGGACATGAGGAGTATGACATGGAATATGCAACAAACGAAGACTTAGCTAGATTACAGGAAGAGGCTGCGACGAGAGAAATATTCAGATATGATGGAGAGCCATTTGTTCTAGGTACGAGTGAGCAAGAACAACAAAGCTTTGAACCTATCTTTGACAGAAAACGACGAGCATCCGAAAAACAAAAACAAATCAAAGTTGCAAGAACAGATGCGAGAAATCAAATAAAACTGTCCAACCGTTTCTCAGCACTGGCAGTGGAGGAGAGCGGAAAAGACGATGGACAGAACATAAACAACAGCACAGAAGAACAAGGTGCGACGGAGCAACAAAAAGTACATATTCCACCGATTGTGAGCTATCAAACGGGAAACCTTTTTAAACTAAATGAAGAAATCAAGAAGCAAATTACAGGTCACCTCAAAGTGATATATAGAGGAGACAGTGTTAAATACCACACGGACAGTATGGAGGATTACTTCAAAGTCAAAAACTATCTACATCAGAAGAAGATTGGATTCTACACACACCAAACACCAGATAAAGCACCACTGAAAGTGGTAATAAAGGGCTTACCACCAAATGTGGAAATGAGAGAGATTGTTGAAACACTAACAAAAAGGGGATACCCAGTAGAAAATATCCACCAATTTAAGACAAGAGATAAAACCTCAAATGAATTAATACCTCTAGCAATATATTGTGTTACTTTGACCCCTACAAAGAAGGCACAAGAAATATATTACGAGCGAGAGATCAATTACACAAGGATTCATGTGGAGCGGTACAAGGATAAGGAAGGACCATCACAGTGCAGACGATGTCAGAGGATTGGACATACTGCGAACTACTGTACTCTACCAAGCAGATGCGTGAAATGTTCAGGGCTACATGAATCTAAGGACTGCCCAATAGCACGTGAAGCAAAAGCCAAATGTGCCAACTGCAGCGAAGATCATCCTGCATCTTGGCGAGGTTGTCCAATGTATCAGAAAGCACTTGCTGAAAAAATGAACAGGAATATGGCCAGAAGAAAAGCAAAAGACAACGCTGAACAGGAACAAACTAGCGAGGGAAACTGGAATCAAATTAAAAACTTCCCTCCAATTCATCCAGGACAAGACAAAACAACACAGGAAAAATCTCAACAACAAAAAATGAATTATGCTAACGCATTAAAAATGAAACAGACAACAGGAAACCAATCGCAGGAGGAAAACGAGACAATTGATTTCAGCAACATGTTTTCAGCTGAAAATATAGGAAAAAAATTGGAAATAATAAAAACTACGTTGACAAAAATTGTTATGGCACGTGATATCTGGGAGAAAATGGGTGCTCTACTGCAAGGCGTATTAGCATTATTTCAATAATGGCAAATAGAACCCAGATACCAAAACGAGACATAAACATAGCAATATGGAATGCGAACGGGATAATGCAGAGGAAACATGAACTAGCCTTATTTCAACAACAACAAAATCTGGATATAATACTAATAACAGAAACGCACTTAAAGCCACATCAGAGCTTCAAACTAAGAAACATGACCACCTATAGAAACGACAGGCTAGGAGAAAGAGGTGGAGGAACAGCGGTGCTAATAAAATCAACAATCAGCCACGCCCCAATAGAATTTAACAATTTAGAAAATATTGAAGCTACAGGAATCAAAACCCAAACAAGAGACGGCGTAATAACAATAGTGGCAGCATATCTGAGGCCAAATAAAGATCTACTATGTGAAGATATAGAGAAAATTACGATGGTTGGTCCGAAAATACTGGTGGGTGGTGATCTAAACGCCAAGCATCCAGTATGGAATTCAAGAATTTCAAATCCACATGGCAATCAACTACTTCAGGTGGCGGGAGAACTAAACTTACATGTCTTTGGTCCGGAAATACCAACCCACATACCGGCAAATCCTAATCATCAACCAGATGTCATAGATATTGTGATAACAAAGAATATTCCACGTATACTTCAACCAATCACTGTAAACGAATTATCGTCGGATCATAACCCGGTGATAGTCAAGATAAACAACTGGATGATCACAGCACCACCCCCAAAAATAACAAAACAGGTAGACTGGAGTTTGTTCACAAAAGAACTGCATAACTCAATCAAAACCACTTATAGAATGGAAAGCCAAGAGGAAATTGATGGCGCTATAAACCACCTGACAAAAGCTATCCATAAAGCTAACCATAAAGCGTCCATAACAACAGTAAACCCACCACCGAACTATAAAACAGACCTTCCAGAGGAACTTGCTAGACTAAAATACATCAAGAACTTCCACCGAAAAAAATGGCAGATGTACAGAGACCCACAAGACAGAAGACTGACAAACTATTATAGAAGAAACCTGCAGAAGAGACTAAAAGAACTAAACACGGAACGTTGGGAAGAAAAAATGTCAAATCTCACCCTCCAACATCGAAACGCTTGGGGTCTAATAAGAGCACTTAAAAATCCCAAAACACCGGAAAGACCACTGACCACCGACGATGGACAAATCTTCGAACCACTAACAAAAGCAGAGATCCTGGCTGACTATTTCGAAGAACAGTATGCAACTCCCATAACACAACAAAGTGACGAAGAAAAGGAAGAAGAGGAAAAAATCAAAGAATCAGTATCCACATTCCTAAAGCAAGACATAGGAGAATACACTGACTTGGCTACACCGGCTGAAATAAGGAATATCATCAGGAAACTCCGGATCAAAAAAGCCCCAGGACCAGACAAAATAACAAACTGCCAACTGAAACATTTGCCTAGGAAGGGAATAGTGTTACTAACAAGAATAGTGAACAGTTGCTTGAGAAACGCATACTTTCCTACAGACTGGAAAAGAGCAAAAATAATACCAATCCCTAAAGCTGGGAAAAACTCATCCTTGCCCGCAAATAATAGACCAATTAGCCTGTTCAACTCCACAACAAAAGTGCTGGAAAGAGTTGTATTAACAAGAATACAGAAGAAACTGGCGGAACAGAATACCATCCGCAAAGAACAGTACGGATTCCAACCTCGCATGTCAGCAACAGTACAACTTCTACACCTAGTTGAGAATATTAGCAAAGGGTTCAATCTCGGCAGATCGACAGCAGCAGCTTTTATCGATGTACAAAAGGCCTATGACAAGGTGTGGCATCAAAATCTCATTTATAAACTAATTACCCAAACGACAGTTGACAGAGCAATCATTCACTTGATAAATAGCTTCCTGGAAAAAAGAACATTCTACGTAGAAATGCAAGGCGTGCGATCTTCAATACATCAGATGAGGACAGGACTCCCACAGGGATCAGTGTTAGCACCCACACTTTTCAATATCTACGTGAATGATATTCCCACCATCAAAAATGTTCACGTTGCTCAATTCGCGGATGACACGACCATTTATACTACAGGGACAAAACAAACTGATAACATCACCCGAATGCAAAATCAATTACACAAAATTGAGCTATGGAGTAAAAAAAATAAAATAACTATAAATTCCCAAAAATCGGCAGCAATATATTTCACCCATAAAAGACCTGAACTAAACCAAAACTTGACTATATTCGGGAAACGTGTACCATGGAAGAACTTTCACAAATACCTGGGAGTCACGATAGATAAAACGCTCACATTTCGTCATCATATAGAAGAAAAACGGATAAACGTCCTAGGAATAATCAAAAACCTATTTCCAATACTGATCAGTCAATCAATGAACCTACAAACAAAACTCCACTTATACAAAGCATCAATACTACCAGTGATAACATACGGCTGTCAAATTTGGGGAACGACGTGTAAAACAAACTTATCAAAACTACAAATATTACAAAACAGGTGCCTCCGACTAATCTTAAACGCTGATAGAAGGGCAAGAATTACTGAAATGCACGAGATAGCACAAATAGAAACAATAGACCAAGTGATAAAAAGACTAACCAAATCCTTCCATCAAAGACTCGACACTCTACGCCAAACTGAAGACAGACTACAGAACATTGGAATAACAGTTCCCAGGAGGTGGCACCGGTACAAAGTGCCACTATCAATTATTCATCCACCAAATTGAAAATACCGACACATTGAAGGGGTTTTTACAAAGACCTCCAAGGAGGCCGAAATTTTCCCCTTAAGGTGAACATAAAGTAAGCAACAAGGAATAAACAAAACCCTAGCCAGGACGCCAAAGGTGTCGGTGCCAGGAACACAACAAAAAAAAAAAAAAAAAAAAAAAAAAAAAAAAAGATATGAAATCGAAGACCTAACCATTTGTGTTAAGCAGTTTTAGGTAATCATCAGGTCTTGACTGTTCATACTATAAAAGGGCAGCTATTATTTAAAGCAATTGTGCTGCCTCTCATAAGATACTGCTCCATATTATTAATCATGGCAAGCAAAAGAGAAATTACGAAGTTTCAAACTAATTTTAATAATGGAATGAGGGCTGTTCTAAATAAAAGACGATCTGAAAATGTCAGTGAAATGCTTAAGGACTTAGGATATTTACATATTGAAAAGGAAATAATTAGAGACGTACTGACTTTTGTAGGTTGGAAAGTGGATTATTACCAAGATATGTGTCTAGACTAATATAAAAGACTAATGGTGTACATAATTATAAGACAAGGCAGGCAAATCATTTCCATTCAACTTATAATAGAAGTAGTAAAGCACAGAAAAGTCTTGCACAAAGGTTTAAAAATATATAACAAATTACTTGAAGAAATAAAACTGTTGCAAGTTTCAGAGAAAAGCTGGGTAAATGGCTAGAGGAGAGAGATAGTAGTATTTTCTTGTGAAGGATTCAATGAAATAAACATCTTGATTGTTTGTTTTTTCTCTTTAATTTTTAATGTAGTATTGTTATATATATATATATATATATATATATATATATATATATATATATATATATATATATATATATATATAATGTATGTGTGTGTGTGTGTGTGTGTGTATTAGCCTATTCCGGGAGCATTTTCCATCGCCAAGTTCATACATAAAATTCTATGGTGGGGTATATGTTCTTTTACCTGCTCGTGGATTGTAATATAGCAGAAGATAGACGGTTATTCCACCGCTATCATTTCTGATGGAGAGGTCAAACGTTTCTCACTGCAGTTATATATATATGTATATATATATAAGGGTTTGATGTCCTATACCAGAAAATGTCGTTGAAAATCTTTAAATGATTGTACCTTACTGTTCAGGTTTCTGCTTTGTGGCTGTTAGATATTCGTCGATTTTTGTAATGATCGACCTCATCGATATGTTGTCATATCTGAAATATCGATATGCATGGATGTTTTCGCTTCTATTTATAGAGAAAAGTCGGCTGCGTTGCGTCAATTGTTGATATGATTTGTTGACAGTATTGACTGTGGAGTGTATAAACTCACTAAAATGAGAACCATTGTTATTTTCTGCAAACAAAACTGTGTAGGCAGTTACCAATACCTAAATCAGAAAATGCTGACCGAGCGTGGTGGCCTCGCATCCGGGAGGACACCGGTTAAATTCCCGTCCGGGCATCCAGATTTGGGTTTTCGATGGTTTCCCCAAAATCACTCCAGGCGAATGCCGGAATACTTCCTCCAAAATGCCATGGCCAAATTCCTTCCCGTTCCTTGTCCACAGTCCCATACCGCCTTTAATGACCTCGACGTCGACGAGTCGTTAAGCCATAAGTAAAAAATAAAAATAAAAAAATGCTGAAATAATAGATATAGCGTGTATTCGAATGTATGGAATAGCACGTTGTATATAGTAGGTTCTTAAAACTATGCATTGAGGTGGGCGACATTTGGACTCAACATAAACAGAACACCTGCATAAATTTCCAGCGAAAAATATTGAAAAGCTGTGAAGCTGAGATTTTAGTGCGCGAAGCTCAAATTTCTTACAGTCGTGTAACAGTTATCAAAGGAATTTCGTAAATTCATTGTCAATTAAATAAATGAAGGAATGGGAGGCACTGAAGAAGTTTCGTCGCTGTCTGTTAATAACATTTTTGACTCACGGCTCATGAAACAATATTTCGAAGATCCAGTGACTTTTTAGAACGTTAGTTACAAAATTAAAGACATGTTGGAGATAACTTCACAGGAAGAAAGATGTGAGGAATCTGGTTCTGGCAGCTCAGTGAAAGCTAAGTAGCATTTCTACCTTTGAAAGTGTTCACTACAAACTGGTTCATTTTAAATAGAAATTGAATACAGATGAGGAAAGTTCTTCTTACGACTTATTCACTTACTTTTGAACTCTAATTAGCTAGCCCAGGCCAAGCATGGTGGGTGAGCAGTAAAGCTCTGGTCTCGCATTCGGGATGACGCGTGTTCGAATTCCCGTCTGGTCATCTAGATTTGGGTTTTGCATGGTTTTCCCAAATCACTCCAGGCAAATGCTGGGATAGTTTCTTTAAAAGGGCATGGCCGAATTCCTTCCAGTTCCTTGCGCCTAGTCCTCTCCCGCCTCTAATGACCTCGACGTCGACGAGACGTAAAGCCATAGCAAAACAAAACAGCTAGTTAAATAAAAACAAATTAGAACTAAGTCTTTAAATGATTGTGGAATACCCATTAGAAAGGTGTTCCAACGTTATAGTTCTTAAATATTCATAAAAAGTTTTCTTTTAAATTTATTTTACAAAATCATATAACCTTTTATACCCTATTGAATATACTGAGAAACACAAATAGTTTTTCAGGTTTTTGTTGTAAATGTGCCTACTTTTTACGTTACCTAGACGAATTTTTATGTATTACACCAATGTTGAACATGAAGAACATTTAAAAAGAAGTAGGAAATACATCAATACCAAGTGAATCATAAATTCTAAAAACATCGGAATGCTTTTACTTTAGTTGGCGCTCTGTCAAGCCCGAATGTGAAAAGTTCGCAGATCGGCTGCCTTGAGCCATATTTAAAAACAATCACATTAATTGTCGACCTAACGGTCATAGAAAGTATAACCAAGTGCACAATCGTATAATCGATGTATTTATTCGAAGGTAAGCGGTAAATGCTTAACGTTGGTGGCCAGTTCCGTACCGTAGGAAAGGCTTTTCTCGAAAGTGCTCTATATCTTGATCCAAACAGGAACTAGAGAATTTGGCGAAAAGGTAAACAAGAATTTTTTAAGCAAATTTTATACAATGTTTGGAAGGGCAACGAGTATGTGAAAAAATAAATAAATAAATATGGAGAATATGATCACCATTTAATAAAACGTTTCATGTAAAAATAATTGGTTAAGTTCGATCTAATCTCGCTCGCTGAAGGTTGGTACAGAGATTTTTAATAAACTGAATTCAGTAAACAATAAATAAACAAACAAAAAATTCAATATCACGAAATTTTTTATTGTGACTTTTTAACTAAATTGTCTTTCAAATGGTATATATTTGGAGTGAATATGCTGAATTGACAACTTAAGCAATCATATTGACTAACTAATGATTTCGAATAATTACCTCACAATTCTCCTGTAACCGGACAAACGGGCGAATCTTTAAGACTCCCGTTTCGCATTCGGTAGGTACGAAAAACCTAGAAAAAAATTAATATTTATCAATTCATCAAAAATATCGATATTTTTAATTGATATATCGTGGTGCATCGTTTCAATAAAGGGAAGCACTCTTATATAAAAACATCGCTAGTAATGCTCACCTCTTCATCTTCACGAAGAATTCGATACCGACATCGTTTTATGTCTTGTTCTAGGTAATCATCTCCACATACCTGTTATGCGTTTCAGTGTCTTTAGTAACTTTTTCACTGTTACTAAAAGTAAGAAGCAATGTCTGAGATGTTCTTTCCGCATTGAAAACTCGATCATCGTGTGGCAGGTTAACAAAAAAAACTGCGGGTGCATACTTATCTTTCAATAATCCTACGTTGATCACATAATGCTTCTAACCTATTAAATTACTAACGGGGATTGTTAAAGGCATTTAGACGTAAATACTGTAGTAATAAGTAATGCTTAATATAAGCTTTTTCTTAGTCAAGAATCTTTAGAAAGATTAGATTAATTTTGGCTTAAATATTTGCATGGGAAAGCCAATTTTTGGTAATTGTTCTTGATTTAGTTTGATGAAGAAGCGTCTCTATTTCCCTCCATAAATATGCTTCTGCGTACTTCTAGATTAATCGAACAGCAGATACCTGGTGAACACGACAGAGAACGTTGGCTTTTTGTGACACAATCCGGCTGCAAATCAGTGAAGACAACGTTGAATTGAAACGCTGGGAAAATCTCCGTTCACATATTAGCATACTTTGCTTGTTACTAAGTGTTTTGCGAATCATCGGCAAAGAGGTGATTAAACTCGAGAGAGTTGTGGGCGAAGAACGGAGGAGAATTCAGCCCTGGTCCTTAAGAAGGAGGCTCACCGCCATTCATCTGGTGTGGTGTGACGGAAATAATGGAATGCCAAGCCAAGGTAATGTGCCTTACATCACAGTTGTATGATCTAACAGCATCAGTAGCCCGTATATCTACTCGTTACTCAACAGAATCTTAAAATGAATTACACGAATCACCCGTAGTGGTTTTATACAATGAAGGTTTCAAAAACCGGCTTTTGAGAACTCGTTGACAGTTTGATGTATGAGGACTACAGAGCTCCTTGATCGAATTTGTTGCAGCGGTTTATCTGTTCCAGTCATCCCGTCAGCGATACTGGTCCAAGAAGCTCATAAGAAAGCGGGGAGTGGAAGGTCTGCCACAGTGGACTGGTGGATGTCCTCGGCCTTGGCAGAGGTGAAGATGTTCGCTCGCCGCTGGATCAGATCGGACCAGCTGATCAGTAATCGCGCAAGGGCGAGCGACTCAAGACAAACCTTACGCTTTTCATTTTTCTTGCTGTCCGGCCAAACATCGAGGTCACGGATACAGCTCAGCACTCATAATGGTGGTTTTCCTTCGAAATATTCTTCTTCTTCTAGCCAACGCTCCCTTGCGGCATTTCTGCCATTCGGTATCGCGCTAATCAGTAAAGATGGGTTATCCTGTTACTAGTCGTGTAGGTCCACAGCTCAGACAAGTTGACAAGCATGATACTTTGTAGCTTTTTTATTTTTTTCTTAAGGGTTTACGCCTTGTTGAGGTCATTAGAGTCGGGAAAGAACTGGGACAAAGAACGGGAAGGAATTCGGCCATGGCTTCTTGAAGAAGTGATCCCGGAATTCGGGAAACCATAGTAAACCGAATTCTCGATGGCCGAACGTGGATTCGAAGCTGCGTTTTCCCGAATGGGAGGCCAGTGTGTTACCATTCACCCACCGGGATCGGTAATGTCGCAGCTGTGGACGATCTGGAGCCCTACAGAACAGACCGGAAATCTCATAGATAATTTGTCACGATGTTTGTATTGAAAGTGTAAAATTTCTCCAACCAGAGAATCATTGCGAGCCTTAGATAGTTGTGAAATTTGTAACCTAGATTATTTAGCTCAATCATTATTTCGCTCACTTTAAAATTTAATACGTTCCTAAAAATTTTCTTCTAATACTAGCCGCTAACATATAATCTAAGCTTAAGAAGATTAAAACAAAAAAAATAGTAGAAAATACTGTTTCTTGCTTATTTGATAATAGTACTGCTTTTTTTACGGCTGTTAGTCACCATAAAAATCTTCAGTGTTTAATTGTCGGGTCGCTAAATAATTAATTGTTTTTATTTCGTAGCTTCTCACGTCTCATCGCGCACGATGTGTACGTCGGACTGATTATTAACATCTCCTTACTCTGTAATTGATACTGCAGCTATTAATTAATTGTTGATTAGTAAAGGGAATTTAATAAGTAAGCAAGAAGCATACTCTTTCAATCTTCAGTATCTCGTAATTTCGGGTGGCCTCCAACCCATACACTGTTAAATCCAAAGATTGAAAATTGCCCGCAGAGCAGAAAACTAATGAAATACGGCGTACAAGTGAATCACATTGTGCAATAAAAACTGGATAAAATTCTAAAATTCTGTTAATGCGAAAAACTAACATTGCGTTTGACTGTTACCGACTCGTAATGAAAACCGAAAAAAAGAACAACGAGAAGACTGTATCATCGTCCGCCAATCAGAGTGACCCATAAAAGGAAACCTTACCAGTCACATAAATCCTACTATCGATTGTTCTAATAATCTATACCATCCCGACTATTTACTTACTGTACGTCCTCGACAATGTATCATTAATGATTATCTTATAAATAATGTATTAATTACAAACTGTAATTCGTATTGAAAATTACAAATCTTTAGATCAAGAAAAGACTGGTCAAAAACAACTAAATTAATGTAAAGATTGCTGTAAATCAGCGCTTCCCAACCTATGGGTCGCGACCCACTGGTGGGTCGCGGCGTGTGTTTTGGTGGGTCGCGGAAAAATCGAGTTTTTTTACCATAAAATTATGTATTATTGGTTTTGAAAAACAAATACAGAATTAAACTATGTGTAAAAAGTGTTAAAAATAATCAGTGTTAACCCTGATATCGATGCCCTCATCAGCAAACACCAGTGCCAGAAATCTCACTGATTGTAAAGTTGTGTCTTTATAATAATTAAACATATTTTTCATTATCTTTGTAAAAAAGCGGGAGGCGTCTGCACAAAGCATCGCCTCATCGAGTTGACGGCTGAAATTCAAGGATTAGTTAAAACTCGATTTGCAAATTAAAATGACAAGGATGTGCCAAGTCATATCTTGGTGGGAAACACCTACAAAACCTATTTTAGTGGTTGACTGGTAAGTTTACCATTCTGTTTTGCTACTCCCAGTCTTCCATATTTTCATACATTTGGGAGCAGTAAAACACAATGAATAAGCTACCAATCAACAACCATAATCAGGTCTGCAGCTGGTTTCCACCAAAAAGCGACTTGCCATACCAGTTGCATTTTATATGCTGATCGAGTTATTCTAATCGTGGAATATCAGCAGTCAACTTGATGAGGTGATGGTCTGTGCAGCCGCCTCCCGGTCTATAATACGTTTGCTGTTTTATGTATTATCAATCCTTGTTTCTGTTGTTAGTATTTCCTTTGTACTAAAATTTGCCTTTTCGTTGGATAAGATAGTCGATAGCGTATCGAGGTCATACAACATTTCCCATTCTGATATTAGATAGACTCTCATATTAGCTGGGTCGCGAAAATTTTTGTTACTTAAAAGTGGGTCGTCTACCGATAAACGTTGGGAACCGCTGCTGTAAATAATACTGATGACTCATACCGTGAATACAATGCAATAATTCAGTTTAAATACGGTAAATGGATCTGTTACATTACAGGGAGATACTATTACTCAATTTTACTGACACAAACTGTTTACGACATTATGAAGGAACTTTCTGAACAGAACTGACTGTTGCCTGGCTGGGCGCTTGCAACGGGTCGAAAGTTTGGCTCAAGGCAGAACAATCTACTAGGACAGTGTGCTCGCGTCCTTACTCAAGTAAGCAATAACAACATTCAGACAGAGGAACTATTTAGAAGATAAATACCTGTGGCAATCTTTGGACGCTTTCCAATGAACCATGAAGAAACATTCATCGACAATAAATTATTCACTGATCTTTACAAGATTTAAGTAAAATTAATATTGCAAATTGGAGAACAGTTAATTATTGATAAAAACCTCGAAAACAATTACTAAAATGTGTAAAACTGGACGTTGCACAGCAAAAATCTCATAGTTTTTTTTTCGCCCCTGCTTATTGTATAATTCATATCTAAATAGTCTAAGAGAAAGTAGAGGTAGTTGCCATATGTCTTTGAGGGAGAGAGAGAGGAGACCAAACAGTTAAAGAAGCCAAGAAATTTAATTAGATTTGCCACCGAGCGTTGTGAGTGAGTGGTTAATGTTCTGGCCTCGCATTCTGGAGGACGCAGGTTCGAATCCCCATCCGGGCATCCATATTTGGGTTTTACGTAGTTTCCCCAGATCACTCCACGCGAATGCCGGGATGTTTCCTGCAAAAAGGCCATGGTCACATTCCTTCCCGTTCCTTGTCCTCAGGCCTATCCTACCTCTAATGACCTCGACGTCGACGAGGCGTAAAGCCATAAATAAAAAAAAAAAGATTGGCCAGCACGAAGGGCCCTAAGTTTGGAACCGGCCTCTCCAGATGTCTAGCATGGTTAATCTTCCTAGCATAATCATCCTGATTCGTTATCATACTAATGCCATGTCAGAGCATGTATGCCACTTCTCCACTTTCCTCTCTGCGTCCACCGTCCACCACTCTTCCTCTGCAGTTATGTTCCCATTCAGATTCCTTCTGTTCTTCTTTTTCTTTCCGATAGGGCCAACTAGGACCACGTGCCAATTTCAATTCTTCATCCTTTGTTGTTGTTTTTTCTTCCGTTCCATCCAATATTCCTTCATCATTTTACTAAGGTTCTTCCTTCTCTCCTCAAACCACTTCATAGTAGATTTATTTCCTCCTTTGCCTTGGAAGCCTTCCATACTAAATACCTTATTTCTAAAGATCTCTCTTTCTTATTTTAGTTGTTTCCAAATCTTTCTCTTGAATCCAGCTGGTTGCTATTCTTGTACGCTAAGGTAATTAAATATCATTTTTTTAAAAATATTTTATCATTCATTCTATAGGTATGTCCAAAAACAGCAATCCCTTTTTCTTATTGATTCTGTTATGTTTTCTGTATTCTGGTATATTTACTTATTACTTCATAATTTAGTTATT
This sequence comes from Vandiemenella viatica, assembly GCA_031002005.1. Classification (NCBI taxonomy): domain Eukaryota; kingdom Metazoa; phylum Arthropoda; class Insecta; order Orthoptera; family Morabidae; genus Vandiemenella; species Vandiemenella viatica. The sequence goes on along the minus strand of JARYHS010011408.1, from coordinate 244,704,897 downwards.
TTTTCTGCTTATGGCTTTGCGCCACGTCGACATAGGTCATTAGAGGCGGGTTGGGATTGGGGACAAGGAACTGGAAGGAATTCGGTCATGACATTTTTGAAGGAAGCATCTCGGCATTTTCCTGGACTGGTTTGGGAAAACCATGGAAAACCCAAATCTGAATGCTCGGACGGGGATTCAAACTGGCGTCCTCCCGAATGCGAGGTCTATAGTTCTGTTGTTTTAACTGGACCCAAGATTTTTCTCTTGATCCTTCTTTCTAGTAATCCCTTCTGTTCTTCACTATAACCAACCATATTGTTCTGTTGTTGTTGTTGCTTTAGGGCGTGTCGACATTGAGGTCATTAGCGATAATGTTCTGGATCTGCCTCTTATCCCTGTATCTAGAATCCTACTGCAATCACACGTGTTAGCATCCTATCCTCCTCAATTCTATTTAAATGTCCACATTATCTGAAATTATTGTTCTCCATTCTTCCCTTCAATATGTCAACTACAACCTCCTTATTTTTCACTCAATCTCGCCTCGTTTTTCCTATCACGCTTATCAAGAACATCTCGTTGGCTATGGTTTCACTGACCTCTCTCTTTGACGTAGCGCAAGTTTCTGCCCCGTACGTCAGTATGCGGGCATGGCACATTTTGTTAATTAATTCCTTACATTTCATTGGGAATTTCCTCTTACGCATCGGCATATGTTTGGTGATGGGGCTTGGTGGGATATTGGTTAAGGAATTAGAAATAATGTACGGAATGGGGAAGATGACCATGACCACAAGCTGGCGCTCGATTTCATGCATAAGGAATTGGGAAGATTTTATTTTGTTGGTAAGGGTGTCAGGAATTGGAACAAATTACCAAGTTAATAATTTACCAAATTTACCAAAAACGCATAAGGAATTTAAAGTTAAAATTTGTAAATCGGGAAGTAAATGGGGGAGGAATTTGACACTCCAGTTATAAAACAAACCTTTAAACAATAAAACAAAAAGGGGTAATTACATGACTAGGGGAAGTACCACCTGAGCGTTAGCTCCATGGCAATTAAAATTAATAATAAAAAAAAGACCTTAAACAGTGTTAGAATCCATTCCTGTGATGCAGCTTCTTGCTTACCACCATGTCCAACCTTACATGAGGCATTAATTCACAGTTCTCAACGATTTCAAGTTCTTACGCACCATTTCTTTCCTGCCTTTTCATTATTGATTTTCATCCGATGTTTCTTAAGTTTATCAAGGCCAGATGACAAATTTGCTACATGACTACCTACGTTTTATGCTCATTTTTACTTAAAAGTCCTTCCCTATTTCAGTTATGTTGTCCGCTTCCTCCCATTTAGACTCTGGCTCAAAACTTTCTCACTTCTTTACGCCTGATATCAAAAACAAATTGATGGCCATCGTACCCTTTTCCCTTCCGCGTACTACCTGCTAATTATCCTCCCAGTATTCACACAGACATCTGCCTCCTGTCTTCCAACGACATTCAACCATCTGTCTGCTTATTAACGAAAATCTTTCAGGCGATATTTCATTAAATATAATCTTCACGGGTGTTCAGCCGGATGGTGTCAAAGTAACACGACGTTTCAACAGCAAGCTCGGCTGTCTTCATCAGGTATCGGTGTCTGCTGGCTGTCGTGAGCTGGCTGTCACCGCGTCGACTGACCTTTCATTTTGCCGGTAAAACTGCTTTAGCTTTATGACAATACGAAGTAACTGCAGTTCTTTCACCTGAAGTGACTTCTGATTAGAAATGGTTTGCATTGCAAGACGTGCATCGTAAATTCAAACTATCAAAATTTCTTGGAATAACATTTAGTGCGCATTTAAGTTTATCCATCTAAATAATTTCATCATTTTGTGTGTTCACTACTTAAATTTGGTCTATTATCATTTTGAATTTCCGGCAATTAGGTATTACTTTTTTTTTTGTCTCTCTCTTTCTCTCTCCGAACTATCAATGTTCTATATCGAGGGAAATATATGTATAATAATAATAAAAAAATCCGTAATGAAATTCAAAAGTTAAAAGACCCTTAACGAAAGTTTAACCTTTTAAAAAAGACCATATAGTATCTGGCAGAATCACTTCATTCTTTTTCGAAATGTTCCTTTTATAACTTCAAAGATTAATTTCTACTTTATACGACTCTTTTATTTCACCAAAGACTACAGAGTATCTCAATACTGGGAATGCACGTGAGCTAGTTGGCTCCGATCCGATTTCACGCATACACACACGTTCGCGAATTTATTTTTTAATTTATAATGTGTTTGTAACATGTATTAACTATGTTTTTTTTTTTTTACTATTGACCAAAGACCACAGACATTGGCAGAATCGTTATGTGTCGTTGACACTAAAAAACAATTGAATGTAAACAACGAATGTTTTATTTCATTTAATTTAATGTATTTGTAACACATATTATATATAGATTAGCTTTCTGCACTTCTTCTCCACATAAACTTTAACTATGCCAAGTCTCACACTTCTACATTCTTAAAAAGGGAGCCGAAGTTTTCGCTTAGCGTATTAATATATAGATTACCCGCTCTCTTATTTCGTCGCTTCTACGTCTTGAAGTTTTGCCGTCTGTACAGAGGCACTTATTTACAATCTTAAATTGCTACTAAATAACGCTGGAAGGAAACTCGTAAGAAGCGTTGACTCTAACAAGCTGAGGCGTCTCTGTATGATCAGTCTTCAGTTCTACAGTGCTGCACACTGGTGAAAGTTAATAGTAATGAGCAGAAGTCGGGAGTTTCTCCCAGCTATCTTGAAGATCTGTCTTTTAATTTTTCAGTTGATTTACACTGTTACGGGTAGCTCAGATGCTCGCATCTGTTTCAATGATAGAAATAGATAAGTATCTCTGTGTTTTATAGACTTTTACTTTGAGTTTAATGAGTTGTTTATTCGGTTGCTTGATAAATAACCTATTTATAAGGACATGGGAAACTTTCCGAACATTTCACTTTCGGTACAGGTAAAAATAACCTAGCACTGCCGTATCTGTTAGATTCCCAGATAAGGGTTCGGCGTTCGTAAGCCACTTACTCAACTTCTTCGATTCGCCCATCCTGATTACTGTTTATACGTTATTTTCTGTAACTATGTTGGCTATTCCTGCTCCGGGCACCAATTGCAGGACCAGTCTTTCTTTTCGACAATATAGTTTGTGAATTCGGTAGAATAATCGGACGTTGGGAAGACACTTGATACTGTTTGAGGACATCCGGGTAGTTTTCACCTGTCTATGTTCTGGTTGTTTTAAAACACGCCCAATCCTCCACAGCTAACTGTCATACCCTCGCCAAATAAAACGTATGTGAGAGCTTTTGCCGTTGCGCCTATTGTCTTGTTGCTGAGCCATTCTTCTACTGGATAGTGGTTCATTTTGGATTCATGGCTTTTTTACTGCCTCTGATCTGCACTTTCTCTTTGTCTTAAGTGCGAGTTTAATATGGGTTTATCACAAACTGTGAATGGATCGCACTTCATGCTACCTTTTCAATGTAATCTGTGAATTATTAGAGATTACAAAAGAAGTACGAGTGGTCTGGTAGCTCAGTGGTTAACGCGCTTGCTTTCAAAAGTTCACTGCTGGATTCCCGGGTTCAAATCACGGTGGGTGCAGCGTGCAGGAATTTTTAAGAATTGTGTTTGATCACATGAGCTACGTCAGATTGCTCCGTGGTTCGGATTCCACGGAAAGGAACTGGCCGTCCTACCTCTGACACAAAAGCTTAGTATGTCTCCTTCGGGAAGATCCAACCAACCTCCGGGTTGTAGACTAAGTTAGTTTAAAAGAAGTACCAGTGACCAAGCTTCTCTATCGCAAAGATAGGATGAATTTGTAAAATAATCGATTACGTGAACATTTGCTTCTGAAAAGCAGAAATAGTTTCTTAATAAATGTTTTACATCCCATCAGCTTCCGGCTCATTACTGTCAATAGTATTCAGGACAAGGAACGGTACGGAACAATCATTGAAAAATCACCGGATGGGGATTTGAACTCTCGTCCTCCTCAATTCTAGGCCCGAGCGTTAGCATTCACCAACCGGGATCGGTCAGAAATAATTGACGGCAACGAATGAATAAGGGCGGATGTCAAGCGCGAAGTCGAAAAATTAACTACATTGTACAATTCTTCGAGTTAACTCGTTAGGCTCGACAGTTTAGTAAGGCATTAATAATTTAATTCACTAGGTTTGTATGCACACCAACCACTATGAGAGGGCTCTCAACTGCCATTTCCCACCGAGCATGGTGGGTGAGCGGTTAACGCTCTGGCCTCCCATTCGGGAGGACTTCGGTTCGAATCCCCGTCCGAGCATCCAGATTTGGGTTTTCCATGGTTTCCCAAAATCACTCCAGGCGAATGCCGGGATGGTTCCTTCGAAAGGCCATGGCCAAATTCCTTCCCGTTCCTTGTCCCCCATTCCATCCCGCCTCTAATGACATCGACGTTGAGAAGGCGTAAAGCAATATTAAAAAAATGCAATTTCCAATGCCGACATGTTGGCAGTTCGAAGTGTTCTTTGAAAAACCTTCCACTTCTAATAAACACTGCGCAGATTGGGAATAAGATCGGATTTGAATGCACTTTAGTTGTCTTGTTCATCGATATTCGTGAAATTAATCACTGTAGAACGTAAATTATAATCCGGCTACTAATCTTATAGTCTGTTGATATTATTTTTCTTAATGTCTCTTCTCCACTCAGAAGGTAATACTCATCCTGGTTGTTAACATTATTATTATGACGAGATTCATTAGGTTCTAGCAACGGCGTTACTGAAATGAATTCTTCAATGGATATTTTGAAGGAATGGTCTCGACAGTTGCCTGCTAATATTTGGGTAAATCATGGAAACCCATATTCGAATAGCAAGATGCTGCTTCGAACCCGCGTCCTCCGGAAGGTGAAGAAGTTATCCATTCCAAAAGACCTCTCGTTCCTAAAACTTGTAAATACGTCAAGAATTTAATCTGCACATAATACATGTTCCATGATTATACGAACTGTGGTGTCTAATTAAAACTTAAAAACAGTTACACTGAATCTAGAATGCTGCCCATACCTGGTGTAACTGAGAAAGACTTGCCGAACAACCTGCCACAAAAATTAGCGAGCCTTATTATCTCTCACCTTCCATCTACGCTGAAACGCTTCTTAATTCTTAGGAAGCGGAGAACTAGGCGTAAGAGCGATGTGGGTGACATAATTACAATTAATGACAGTCGTTTTAGACGCGCATGTGAGAATCAGATTATAGCGGAAATAATTCTCGCTTCGAGATAATATCGACGCTGGCACTACATTGTACGAAGGTCAGTTGCCACGATCCAGTGCAGTCAGGTTGGCAACACTGTAGCCGAATCAGCATTCCAATCACCTCTTAAGTCAATGCCGATAATGGAAAGAGATACGCAAAAGAACCAAAAGATGTCGGCCACTGTTGGAGAGATGCCCGGAGTTCAACGACCTTCAGATGTAAACTGGAGGCGGCTCGGGCAGTGGGGATCACCTTGTGTTGTGGGCGTAGCGAGGCTGAAGGCGCATCCCATCACCCAACACTCTGCGTCCACCACATGGCGCCTTCAATAACAAAGCCTCAACCCGCATTTTCTTCAGAAAACAATAATCTTTTAGGTATGACTCATTATTTCACTATCCGCCTCAAAAACAAAGTGTATTGGTAAGATTTTTTTTTTTTTACTTGTGGCTTTACGCCTCGTAGACTTCAAGGTCATTACAGGCGGGATGGAAGCAAGGAACGGGTAGGAATTCGGCCAGGACTTTTGAAGGAAACATCCCGGAATTTGCCTGGAGTAATTTGGGGAAACGATATAAAACCCAAATCTGGATGCCCGGACGGGGATTCGAACCGGCGTCCTCCCGAATGTGAGGCCAGAACGTTAACCGTTCACCGACCACGCTTGGTATTGGTAAGGAAATTTCTCTGATCTCCTTAGAGACCCCCATCTCAAAATAAGTAGTCCAGCATCTGCCTTGATGTGAAAACGAGTTACTTATACCGTACCAACACAGATTTCGAAGGGACAGATCGTGTGAAACAGAATTGGCCCTATTTTCGCATGACGTAATGAAAATGTAGGTTCACAAGTTGATGTTGATGCAACTTTCTTGGATTTTCAGAAAGCTTTTGACTTTGTACCACACAACCGACTTTTAGCGAAGATTCTAGCATACGGTATATCCGATCAGATTTGGAAATGGATAAGTGACTGTCTAACTGGTCGGTCATAATATGTCGTTGTTGACGGGGAAGCCTATTCTATTCCAGATATTATTTGGAGCGTTCCTCAAGGAAGTGTAATAAGACCATTTGCTTTCCTAATTTTTATAAATATTTCGGTGACGACGTTAATTGCTGGTAGTTATTGTTTTGCTGATAATGCAGTTATATATAGGGAAGTAAGGTGCTCTGAAGAATGATTAGAAATACAGCGTGATCTGGATGTTATTTCGAAATGGTGCCTGTAAATGGCAGTTTACACTTAACTGCAAAAAGTGCAAGGCAAAAAAATCCGTTTCTTTACGAATACAAAGTTAACAACTCAGTTGTTCACATGTTTGATTCCCTGATGTTTCAGGGTGTAGCAGTACAAAGCAACATTAAATGGAATTGCACTTCCGTCGTGAATAGGGCTAATTCTAGATTACGATTCATAGGTCGTATTTTGTGAAATTGTTAAGGCTCATACAAAGAAAATAGGGTATAAAACTCTAGTGCGTCCACATTTGGATTACTATTGTGGAGTTAGGGATGAGTATCGCAATGGATTGATTGGTGCGTTAAAAAAAGTACAGAGGAGAGCCGCTCGATACGTTACTGCTTGCTACAGCCCTCGTGAAAGCGTGACAGAATTGATAAATAATAGGTTGGCTGGGATTGTTTGTAGACTGACGACATCGTTTTCGTTTGATTTTATTGGAGAATATGCAAAATTCTTTGACTTACGGGTGCAACGGAATACTTCTTCCGCCAACCTATTTAGGTCGCAATGACCGGAGGGATAAGATTAAAGAAATAAGATGCCGTGCGGATTCTTTTATTATTTCTTTCCTCCTGCTATACGAATTGGAATTACACAGAATTAGTATTGGGGCTTAGCACCCTCTGCCACCCACAATATTTATGCATTGCAGAGTACGGATTTAGATGTAGATTATAATTTTTGATGTAGAAAAAAACAAACTGCAAGGGTATACGCCATTCAAAAGTTCTTGGGGAGCCTTTATCACCGTGAATACAGTGATTTCTTGTTTGCTGCTATTCAATGTTGAAAGTGAAAAATGTGTTAGACTAGCTCAGTGAAAACATGACCTGATTGTTTCCGTCGGAACAAGTTCTAGAACTTCAACAAAATTCCCCAACCCTTCAAAGTTACCCTCGCGATGTTTATAATTTTAAAATAAATTTCAAAAATATTATTGTACAATATTTTTTTTCTGTCAAGTGAATTAGAACATAACATATTTTACAATATAAGTACATGTGAAAGTTTTTAGTCTTATTGTAGTTTATATAAAGCCAAAATTAATAACTAAACTGTTTATGTTTTACAAAATTTCAGTCATTCTTTGTGTTAAATTAGTGATTATTGGTCAAAATAAGTATACCTGGCAAAATAAAACTTCACATAGTTTTTAACTTGCTCTAAGTAAACTTGCTTCGAGATCTAAGTTGCTTTCTGCTAGGATTCCAATTCCTAACTGATTTGTATTATTATTATTATATCTAACGATTTATTAAAATACTTGCCAAATATTTTATTGATATTCTTATGTTTACTTCCGGATGGCAAAGAAGTACTAAACTCAGTTTTAGGATCGCAATGATTTATTCCTCCTGGCGCATAAAAAAATAATCTGTAAAATGCTTTGCTTTGGAAGAATGGGTCAGTTTGAAATCAAGTTTCATGGGAAAAGAAAGGATTGAATGACGACAACGTTACTTTTTCTTCTTTCTTTAAATTCAGTATTCATAATGTTTTGAAAGTGCGATCTCACTAGTGCTATTTCGATTAATTTTTCGTCTCGTGTCTGACCTTCCTGTTGAAAACCACGGTACCACTCCTTGCATGGAAACATGGCGTCCTTCATCCAAAGTCCTCGCTTGTACCAAGACTTCAAAATATTATCAAGGTTATCGACGTGGGATAATTGATTTCTAAACATTTGTTTCAACTTTCTCACCATCCCCAGAAATAGAACTAAAACGTAACGTGACTAATTGGACAATAAGGTGTACGAATTAATCCAACACTCCTGTTTACCCATTGTACCACTTGTGAACCAAGCTTTCTTGATCCAATAACAAGCTACGTACTGAGTGTTTTAAGGGGGCGTGCATAAATTACGTGAGGTGAAATGGGGGTGGGGGGCAGTGAAATCTCACCAAATTTCACTAAGGGGAGGGGGGGTTAACGGAAATCTCACGTGAGGTTTTGGTAATTTTTGTTGAACTAAAAAAAAAAGTCTACAAATGACGCGATAGTCGATTTTAGGGGGGTATTTGAGGGTGAGACCTAAAAAAAAAGGTCTCAAAATGTTGCGAGGGTGATCTCTAGGGGAGGGGGGGTCTCAAGGGACCAGATTTCATCAGAGATGTGGGGGGGGGGGTCCGAAAATCCGGAAAAACACCTCACGTAATTTATGGATGCCCCCTAAACAAGCAAAATCAACGCTGAATTATATGCCTCTTTCACCAGTACTGACGGTAGATTGATCGTCAAATCGTTCCCAAATTTCGTTCTAGTCCATAGGATCAACCCTTTTCGCATCGTGTAATGACTACTTCCATCACGTATGTGGTATCTGAGATTACTTTTGGATGTGTAGAAACCATAAAAACCCAAACAATCTAGATACAGCGAAGCTAAAAGTTTCCCTGGTTGCGTCTTCACTTCATTTGGTCTAATTTTGAATCGACCACGGAATGGTGGCAAATGTATTTTCAGTCAGAAGAATTTGTTATTGTTTAATACTATTTTAACGTTTATAGAAATCAGCAATGAATATTTTATAATTCTTTAATGAAAAACTGAAGTAATAAAGCAGGCGAAAGTCTTTAAATATCTCGGTTCCTTGGTGTATGAAGACTTGTTTGTGGGATGTAAGTTTCATTGAGAATTGCATTGACTAAAGGAGCTTTCAACAGGGAAAAATTACAACTGTTTGGTAAAAAGCTTAATGAAAAGTATGTTTAAATGTTTTGTTCGGTACGTGGCGCTATATGACGCAAAGAATTGGAACCTGAGGAAAGAAGACTAGAGGAGTTGTGGCTAAGGCGGAGGAAGGTTTGAGTAAAGAAAGAAGATGATTCTCATGGGAGTAGTTACGACAACAAGAAAAAGGAAGGCAGTTTTACTAGGGCATTTGTCAAGCGATTAAAATTTTCGATGGGACCGTAAATCAAAAAAAGAAAGAGGGGACGTCGAAGATTGAAGATGGTGGATGATATTAAAATGTTGAACATTTACAATAGAATGAAATAATGAAGTGGCGAAGACATGCCTTGCAAGACCAGCCTTAGGATAGAACACTGTGAAACTGTAATCCGATCGAATCCCATCTTTCGGAACGAATAAGGTACATTTTGGTTCCTTGTCGAATAGGTGGTAGTAAAAATGAAAGCTATTTCTGTGTCCAGCTGTGAACCAATGTACCGAAATCTCTTCAGCAGCATCTAAGTAAGCCAAACAGCATCTCGGAGAGTATTATTATCACAGTAGAATGAGGAGATGAAGTAACGAACTATCTAGAAGCGTATAGTTTGTAATGGATTTTCTTTGTTCATTCAGCCGAATATTGCAGCAGGGTACCTCACGCGATTTTGCTTATTGTGATACTACGTAAATCTGATTCTATTTCTGTCAGCGAGGCGGGTGGGTGAGCGGTTAACGTTCCAGCCTAGCATTCGAGAGCGTAATGAGTGAGCGGTAACGCTCGGCTCTTTTAAATTTATAATTTTTGCTTCTACCTTTACGCTTCGTCGATGTCAAGGTAATTAGATGCGGCAAGGATTGGGAAGGAATTCCACCACGACCTTTTGAAGGAACCTCCCGAACTTCGCCTGGAGTGATTTGGGGAAACCATTGGAAAGCCAAATCTGGATGGTCGGAAGGGATTTGAGCCCGCGTCCTCCCGAATGCGAGGAGGCCTTAACGTTACCACTGACCCACCGTGCTCGGAGGTAACGCTCGGGTGTGGCATTCGGGAGGACGCGGCTCGAATCCCCGTCTGGCCATCCAGTTTTCACGTATCCACGCCAGGTGAATGGTTCCTCAGAAACCCAGGGCTGATCCTTTCCCGCCTCTAATGACCTCGATGACGACTACCCGAAAACGCTACGAAAATTAATCTCCGCCTTAAAAAAACTACTCCTTAAATTGTCTCCGTATATGGTACTATATACTTTGATGAACAATTTTCTTTTTCGACGGGATGAATGTGATGCTTGTGGCGTACCATTGACGGTGCGTCACATGTAAACAATCTGTATTTTTTTTTTTTTTTTTTTTGTATACAGGCAGATGTCGGCCTAAATAATCGCTCGTTCCTTATTTTTAAACAATGAAACTGGAAACGTGAGGTTTTATGTTCATGTGTTTTGGCTGGTCTTGTCCCAAAGAGGCAGATCGGTATAGTTTTTAAAATGTATTGTTAGCCCCTTTACAACCACCTATCCAAGCCTAACGTTTTTTTCTGTTTATAGTTTTAATTAAGTTATAATTCATTTTCAAATCTTGTTGCCCCATTTACCGCCAAACAGACATTTTCTTGTTTTAATGGATGATACATCTGGTTTTCTTTTTTTAAAACCAACCAGTCATTGATTTCAATAGTTTTGTTATTTAGTGGCTTTTTTCAACTTTTTTTTTTTTTTTTTTTAAAATATTGTGTGACGGATCCCTTTTCATTCTGAAACACGCCGGCCTCGGTAGCGCAGGGGCTAGAGTACTAGCACCGCGTGCCGAAGGCCGCCGGTTCGAATCCGGCCGCGGGCATGGATGTTTAAGTGTTGTGTGTCTTTGTGAGTGTCCTGTCCGTCCCGTGGCGTCCATACATTGTAAAAATACAATATATATAATGGATGACGACTTATACACTGAAAGCCATAATAATTATATTGAGCTGGCTGTATGGCCTCCGTTGCCAAATGCCATTTTAAAATAAAATAAAAAATAAAAAATTCTGAAATACAACAAGAAAATGTAAAATGTTTCATCACTTTACTGTACCTATTTTTTCTGTTTAAGGATATTGACACCAATGTTGACGTGCCCTTAAGTACTAACAACAACAAACTACGCTCTACACGAGATGATAAACGAAAAGGTTTACGAGTATATCACCTACATCACTTGCCGCCTGATATCAAGTCGTGCCTTCGGTAATCTGCTGGGTAGCTAAGAGTTCTCAGTAAGCTCACACTATAGATGATTCTGCTATTGACGTTCCTCAGCGCACGTGCTCCATCTGTTGAACACGCTGTTGTTAGCAGAAGGCGAAACAATGCAGGGAATTTCGCTCGGTCAATTGGCTGACACAACACAAGCTCCGACGCTGATGAATGTATTCGTGCTGTCAGGATGGGAGGGAGTTACGTAAGCTTGTAATTAGCGGTAGAGGAGTCCATGCCCGGACGCCACAACAGTCCTTAACTGATTTCACATGTCTCTCCCCGTGCGAGACCTTGCCGTGATCCAAACAAGACCTACAAGGCTACACTGTCTTGTGACGAGATCAGAATTATTTTCAGGATCGTTAACTATTTTTTATGCTGATTTGTGTGGAGTTTTTATATCGTAGATTAAAGAATATCAGCATAATTTGCGGTTGGAATGTATACTTTCATAGCACATTGTGTTCCACTGTTATCAATATCGGTGCAAGCCTCAACGTGCCATCTAGCTTCAGTTGGAAAGAAGAATTTGATAATTCCAGAAAACGGAATAATTTAAAAAAATTATTAGACAATTTTTTGTCATTTCTCGAAATAGTTGAATGTATTTCTGCATTTGTTATCGATTGCTGGTAACATACTGAAGACAAACGTTAGGGAAATGAGTATAAGGACTGTCTCCATGAGAGCGAAATTACATGTTTTACGAGTGACTTGGCAAACGTCAGAAAGACAGACTGAGGATTTTGTTTTAGTTTCTTGTTGCATTTTAGAGACTGAGACAAAGAAGATAAAAGAGCAATTGAAGCTTTACAGATATGTAAACGATGAAGAACGAAGACAGTAAAATGAGATTGTGGCTTGGAAATAAGCTGTGCTGCGAAGAGTAGAAGAAGTAAGTGTAAAATCAAGGAGGGCACAGTATAGGAATAGAATTTTTGAGAGAAGGGATCATGAAAAAATAGAATTTTTATGATTGCTTGGGGACTAGGTTAAGATGTAGTCCTGCTTGTTAAGAATTAATTTTTGTTTGTATAAATTATCAATAAAAATATTATTAATGATTTAAATTACTGATATGAGGAATCGGAATGTTGCGTTGAACGTTAACTACACCGTTGTACCTACGTTTGAAATTAATATACATTTATTACAAAATTATTCTTCATCAAATATTACTAGAAATAGTATGAACAATTAAAAAAATCTTTAAAACCAACAATGGGTTCATTTTATATCAGTTTTAAGCGTTTCCATATATCCGCTCACTAAGCTCAGCTGGGGAATGAGATTTTCTCAAGGGCGACACTGGGATTATCAATATGATAATGATTTGCGGTGATCGCCACATCGGCTGGGTTACCAAATAGCAGAAGGTGCCAAGTCTGCTGCCCGCAGTCTCCGATGCGTGATTCTATTTTCTGTTTGCCATCGGAGAACAACGTCCACTCGGATAACCGCATGGAGCACAAGAACAACCAAACACCGCACCGGCGTCAGTCGTCGCACCTCTCTCTCTGCAGGCTGGCCACGCACTGACCACACAGCTCGCAATCCACTGTACTCCTCACCGCGTCACCATAGCGGCAAGTTTTGTTCCTTCACTAAGGCTGCCCGGCCCAAGGTCACATTCCGGAACGCAGCAGGGCAGATACCGTTACCTTTTTTAGCACCCGTGCGAGCTACCGGTCCAGCTCCTCGCAAATTTATAACGATGTAGTGTGGTCATACACTACAAGGTCATTATAGTTTGAAGAGTATTGTGGGTAAGAAACAGAAAGGAAGTTAGCCCTGGCTTTTTATAAAGGATTGATTCTGCGAAACCAAGGATAGCCGGGATGGGTATCGATCCGAATACCAGACCTGAACGTTGTTGTTGTTCGAGCTTTACGGCGCATCAACATCTAGATTAATAACGCTCACCTGAACGTTAAGCGCTCAACTACGCTCGGTACACAAGTTTCCAGCGGTTCGAAATGTAAAGTTGAGAGAAAGAAAATTGTAGCCAACAAAAAGGAATGAAAATAGAATGCATTCTCTGGAAATAACTTTCCATAAAGCAAGCAAAAAAAACCCACACAAACAAACAAAACTAATAATTAGTAAATTGTTAAATATGTTACTGTCACTGTTTCACGTATCGTACGAATCGCCAGTATCCTAGTATTTGCATTCCGAGGATTTCTTCTGATGTTGCACCATACATTTCGAATAGAGTTCTAGGTGAATGTCATCTTTGCAGCGACATATTGTGTGTTCAAACGTAGAGAACAATTCAAATTAAATGTAGAGGCAGTAAATGTGAAGACATTACCATGTGTAACTAAATTGGCATAAGATTTAACGCGTGGTGTTTGGACGTCCGAGCGGGTGTCCCGGGTTCGACGCCAGGTGGTCCCAGCCTTGCTGCCCGCTCTCCAAGGATCCTCTCGGCCGGCCAACCGTCTCGCTGTTGACATTTACTGCACGCACCGCAGATGGAGGCCGTGGACCTCGCAAGGCCGTATTCAAGGTGAAAAGAGTCAGCTGGAAGGCGCCGCCTCAAGCATCTTCCGAAAGTGACGAACTTAACTCTGACAAGTAATTGAATAGGTTCATGCTAAAAGGGGTTGAGTCAAAAATGCAAATTGAGAAAACATGTGATTTTAGTTGTTAGTGGTAGATCTCATTGTTTTACGCTAAAACGGGATCAGTCAAACACACGGGTGTTGTAGAAACAGGTACTGATTATTGATGAATCTACAGTATGCTGAAAGGGGTTCAGTAATTGACTGAGTTCCTTTTAGCACACAGTATTATTAAAAGGGAAATAATAATAATAAAAAAACATGACAGGATTAACACAGTTGATCATATCGTTCGACTTATTTTAAAATCAAGCAAGAATAATAAATTCACTGTAGTGGCTGTCAAAACCGAATATGTTTTAGATTTTAAGAACTGGTGGCCAGTGTACTATAAGAAGAATTGCATATCTGAGAAGACAAAGGGGAAAAATATACGAAAACAAAGTATAGCTACTACAATATCTCTACCATGACTCACAGCATCTACAACTCATAAGTTCCTGGAACCGACAATAAATTTAATTTTGTATCACACTTTTAAATTTACCAGCTCATGGCGGCCTCCCCTACACCTACCTACTAGTAAAGCTTACCCTGAAGGAAAAGCTGCCATAAAGCAAGCAAAATTAGATGACAAAGCTACAACAGTATATACCAGCTGAACATCAAGGGTATTACAATGAAATCTACCTTTGGCCAACAACCGCTGAGGATACTGAAGACGAGTGATATCAGAGGCACTTATTTTTTTTTTATAAAGATAAACTTATAACTATTAAATAATGACATACTGATGATTCTCAGTAATTTAGATATTTAAATCGTTTTTAAACCCTACCAATGTGATTGTTTTTCTAATATATTCTAAAAGGTATCAGTCAATTAATTTTTATACATTTTTTTCTAACATATAAAAAAAAATTAAAAAGTTTTGGTAGCATAGAAACATTAGCGCTATACTGAAATTATATTAAAAAAATTATGTACATAACTAATTTAAGAATACTAGGCTAGGGACAGATTTTTTTCAGTTTACCGAAAAGTGTTTACAAATGACTTAGCTCGTTTTAGCATGAACCTATTCATTTAAGAATTATGGAATTTTCACAAGAGCTGTCACCCTGGCAACAGCGTTGGTCCAGGGGCTGAACCAGGTGAGATGCCTTGCAGGTTTGATACGAGACTGTCAAAGGCTAAGAAAGTCATACCCGACAAAAAATCAAACGCCTGCCTGGAAGCAATAATGCGGCAATCCCACAGCCAAACTTGCTACATCTTTGCTAGCAACGAATTGTTAAGACTAAATGTTTTGCTTTCAAGTCTCAAAGAAGGAATTTCAAGTTGATGGAAAATAATCTGATCTGTTGTTAGAGAGGGTATTTTTATTGCAGAATTTTTCAGTGTGTTATAGTAATAAGGTTCATGTTAAACCAAGTCTGCCCAACCAGTTTTGGATATGGGCCACAATTTCGATTCTAATATAGCCTGCGGGTCACATAATACTTGAATATAGTTACAGATATTTAAATGCAACAAAGATATAAGTATTTATCTGTTATATGGCCATCTTCAGTTCAGATATACACCGATGGGTCAATGTTACCTTTGACGGGTAGGGTAGGCTGTGCAATCTACTGCCCCGAGACACCACACGCTCAAAGGTTCCGCCTTCCAGGTCACCTACCAATCTACTCGGCGGAAGCCATTGCCATCAATCAGGCTCTTATATACGAAAGAAGATTTTTACGGCGAAGTGTACTAATACTCACCGATTCACTTAGTGTTCTTCGCTCCTTAGCCATACCTCTTATACTCCAGCGACCTAATACATCAGTATAATTCAACAGACTGTAGAACTTCGCCAACGCGGTTGCACCGTTAATTATATCTGGATAACCGCGCACTCTGGAATTAGGCATAACCAATACGTAGATATACAACATTTTACGCTTTTAGCAGGCGTCATATTAATTAAATATTCCACTTACTTTTTTCGGGGATCGCACTGCTTTATTTGATGGTTCAGTACCGACGTTTCGGCGCCCAACCTGGTGCCTTCATCAGGGTTTCCAGAATCGAAATGGTGTGGTTTTCACACAACTCCGTCGCTGAGCTAACTGTTGTGGTTACCGGCAGCGGATGTCAACTGTTCCAGTTTTGTGTTGCGAATGTCCACGAGTGCACATTTCCATTTTTCGCTTAAGCCATAGCCACCGTCTTTATTTAAATTTTTGGGATGTTTGAAGATTTCTATTGATTCCCTTATTTTCCGTTCTAGAAGACCTTTGGGTTGTGCTATAACTTCTGTTTTCTCCCATTGAATTTTATGGTCTTCTTCTATCTGATGTTCTGCTACAGCTGTTGTATGACCAAGTCTTGCGTGACGACAATGTTCTTTTAGTCTTACAGTAACCGTTCGGGAAGTTTCGCCAATATACACCTTTCCACAATCGCAGGGTATCTTATATACTCCACTTGCTTGTAATGGTGGTCTGCGATCCTTTGCTGATCTTAAAATGCCTCTAATTTTGTTGTTACTATTAAAGACTGGTTGAATATTGACTTTCATCAGCAATTTTTCAATTCTGTCAGTGACTCCTTTTATGTAAGGTAAAAAAGCCTTCTTCTTTTGTTCTGTTAGGGGGCATCCATAAATTACGTGAGGTGTTTTTCCGGATTTTTGGACCCCCCTCCCCCCTGGTGAGATTTCGTGAGATCTGGCCGGACCCCCCCCCCCCCTCTGGTGAGATCTGGTCCGTGAGAACCCCCCCTAGAAATCGCCCTGGAAACTTTTTTTTAGGTCACACCCTAACTTTTTTGACGAAGTACCCTCCTAAAATCGACTTTGCCGCAAATTTTTTTTTGCTCTACTGTCCCCGAATTTTTGGCAAAATCTCACGTGAGATTTCCGTAGACCCCCCCCCCCCCTCCCCTTTGGTGAGATCTGGTGAGATTTCGCCAGACCCCCCTCCCCTATTTCACCTCACGTAATTTATGGATGCCCCCTTATCTCTCCATGTACCTCTTTATTGTTCCTCTTGTTACTGCTTAAGGCTATTATCCGACTACTATACCCATTCTTCCGTAAGACCCCGTGTAGGTGTTTCCTTTCTTCTTGTATGTGCTCTTTATCTGCTACTCTTTCCGCTCTACAAAATAAGGTTTTGATCAGAGCGCTTTTTTGAGTTGGGTGGTGATGTGATGCAGCATTTAAGTAGAGGTCAGTATGTGTAGGTTTTCTGTACACAGTGTGTGTTAATTTTCCATCTTTTCTTTTCACCAAAACATCCAAAAAAGCCAGTTGCCGATTAGTTTCTAATTCCATTGTGAACCTTTTTTTTTTTTTTTTGATGGATGCTGTTAATATGGTCCAGAACATTTTTTAACTCCGCTTCTCCGTGTGGCCATATCACAAACGTATCGTCTATGTATCTAAACCAGATCAACGGTTTGTTTCTAGCTGTCGAAATGGCTTACCCTCCAAGAAGACCTTGGTATTCAGGATGGAACTCTCAACGACGGTACATTACTTCTATTATTCGTATGAGATTCCGCCACGGCGCCTTCCGTAGTCATCTTTATAGCATGATGGCGGTAAACACACCTTACTGCACATGCAACGGACAGGCACTACAGGACCTTAATCACTTACTTTTCAAATTTTCTAATTTTCAGTAACAGCAATCAACATTCATCAAATCTCTTGTGCGAGCACAGCAGCCATTTCCAACTAGCATTGCAGTACTACTCGCTACAAATAACAACAGAATCTACAGTATCATCAAGGATTATATTATGAACAGTGGCCTACATATTTAATGTATCTATATATATCTGCATATTTTTACATACTATTAATATTATTACCTTGTAACTTCACCAGGCTGACTGTATGGTCTATTCAAGACCTAAGGTCAAATAAATAATAATAATTAAAAACCACAGTTTAAATTACAATCAAAAGGTAAAAACCATCAATGAGATCTTCGCAGAGTTTTTTAAAATTATAATCAAAAAGTAAAAAATATCAATGAGACTTTTGCAGAGGTTTTTTGACCCAGCATATTCCAGACCGCTACTGTTGGCGGCCAAATTCAAATGCGCTGGCAGGCCTGGGATCGGGCGGCCATGTGTTATACTTCTTCGATTATTGGTCCCACTAATGTTAAGGCCATTGTATGCGGATTCCCGTTACATTCCTCCCCCTCCCCCTCCCCTCCCTCTCAAAGGTTTCAAGTTAGAGAGTTTATTATCGTTAGGCAGCAAAATCAATAACGGGAAAACATTTTATAATTTTGTTGCTTAGGGTCAGCTAGATGCTTTTTACGTGCGGAATTTTGGATTTTGGTTTACAATAGGGCTTATACGCATCTGCAAGTGCGAAATTTTCGCATGAAATCCTACATCCGCTTTCGCATCCGCAATTTTTAATGCGGATGTATGTCGGATGTTTTGTTTACAATGCAATATATATTACTGTTTTCTGTTTATATGAGATTTTGGCCATCGCCGCTTAGCTAACAACAAAGTAGTTGCTTTTTTCTGACGGTCTTGCAATGAATGTAACAATGAACTGAACATTGTTATTACCTAATTGACAAGTTTGAACTTGCACGTAAAGTAAAGCGGCCTAGTTACTGTCCAACCTATACGACATCTGTGTAGAACTACCGTAGGATGCGCTCACCCATTCACGCTAATGGAAGGTGCCCAACAAAATTCTCCAAGCAATCCTTTCCACTCATACTTTCTAGCTGGACACCATGTGCCACTATCGCACACTCGTAGGATGTTTCCTCCAATAACTTTAGCTTGTTGTGCAGCAAAGACCCGTTTTGGTTTCCTAGGAGTCCAACAACATACAACACGTCCTACATATAGTCCTGTAACCTCTTTCACGGCCCATCAAGAGTTCTTTATCGAAAATAGGATCATGGTAGGTCCTACAAGTTGTACTGTGAATGCGCCACTAGAGCGGTGGGAAGGCGGGCGGCGAGCACGGAACTGAGCGTGGTGGGTGAGCGTTAACGCTCCGGCCCCGCATTCAGGCGGACGCGAATTCGAATCCCCGTCCGAGCATCCAGATTTGGGTTTTCCATGTTTTTCCCAAATAATTCCAAGCGAATGCTTTCTTTAAAAGGCAATGGCCGAATTGATTTCCGTTCCTAGCCCCCATCCTTTCCCGTCTCTAATGACATAGACGTCGACAAGGCGTATAGCCATAAGGAAAAAAGAAATGAGCACGGGGATGTTCGGTGGCGTGGCCTTGCGCTTGATGTTTGTATTAGTTACGCCAGGAACTCCAAAAAGTTCAAATTACTAAGATTGGATTTTAGATGTGTGCGTAATTATGTACATAATTAAATTCACTTGTGAAATCATTCCACGTTTTTTGTTGTTAAAAGATGGAAAAATAAATCAATATTAAGGTATTATATGGAAATATACTTATGAAAAAAGATACAATTTGGTATAATATATATATTTATCTTGATTTTAAATTTTTGATAAAATATGAAAGTATAAATAATTATAAATTTATTTTTCCACATTCGCATCCGCGTCCGCAAAACATCCGCATCCGGTGCTGAACATCCGCATCTGCATCCGCAAAGATGAGTTCCGTTACAACCCTCGTTTACAACTGGGATATAAGACGGGCTTTAGGACTCGTTGACGATGAAGTCGTAAAGGCTTCAAAGAACAAGTTTTCAAAGAAATGGAAGGTTAATATCTGATTACACATTGGTGGTTTTCTATCGAATGAATTCTGCATCAGAGATGCAGATAGTTAATTACGACGCAGTTTAATAAGTGTCCTGAGGAAGACTAGTTTTTAATGGTATTATACAGCATACTAGTTTTTGTTCTTAAAACTTAGTCACTTCTTGTGTGTGATAGGTTCCATTCCTCCGAATGCCATCAACTTCTCCTTTCGATATATTATATCCTACGTAGCGCGAACTAGGCTTTTTTTTTTTTTCTTTTTGCACACTTGTTGGGATTATCTGTAATCTGGTTAATTAATTTTATTATTTATAATATTGTGAAACCAGCATTGATTAAGAACAAATCTTTTTTTTTTCAGACAAGTTAAGCACCAAAACTTCTGCACCTTTTTTATTTTTTTTTTTTATGTTAATTTAATTACTGCTGTGCAGTTAACAAAATAGTTTGTTGTACCTCAAAACTACTTCCGCCTTAGTTGGAATACTAAACGTTTTCTAGCATTAAATGAATACATCGATTGTGTGAATATAAAAATGCTACTGTATCTAATCGAAACTGATTTCTGTGTAAGTTATGTTGAAGTCCAGTTAAATAGTAGATACAGCATCTGCGTCCAAGTTCGAGCATGGTTTCGTTGCAGAGTCGCGGAGTGGTGCAGTGAGTTGTTCCCAGGCTTGCTGCGGTGAAAGCCAAACAGGAACCCTGGAACCGCTGGATTACGCGCTATTTCTGCGCTGCAATGGTGATGACGGGCGACAAGGTGTTCGCCTCCGGATTAGAAACCCGGTCTGCGAAGAAACAACATGCATTCCGCAAGGCTGGTCGGTCCGCCAGAAAACATTTCACTACTGTGACATCATCTTTGGAGATCACATACTGTGGTTCTAGTGAGGTTGACTTTAAGTAAGTTTTGTGGTTGTGTTGTATTATCTGTACTTAGTTGCATTCAGAACACGCTTTTGCCAAAGAAAGCCAACAAACATTTTTTATTATTAAATTTAACGCTGCTCATGTTGTGGTACCCCGTTGGTTCGGAGAGGATAGGGGGAGGTTTACCATCACGTAGAAATTTTTTCGGGAATATGAGTATTAATTTTCTAATTTGGTTAATTGGTGAACTAGAATCTTGAATGCTGCAAGAATTTAAGTTACACAAAAACAAAATATTCAATTTATTCTGTCTTCTGGCTTATACAAGACTGGGCATATTTAACATTACGTTAATCACTACATATTCAAAGAAAATAAACAAGCAATACCCGGCGTTTACGATTTACTGGATAAATGCAACCATAAACAGATTTTAAATATTTTGCAAAGTTAATAAACAATAAAGTGGCGTCACAGGCCAACAAATTAAAGTTAACAGTTACAAAGAAATCCCGGGGGCGCCATTTAAAGTGAAAAGCATCATTTTAATTAGTTATAATGAGCAAGATGCTTAAAAAGTTCGAAGTTAATGAACGTGGAAAGTTTGTTAGCTCAGTAAATATTGTCGTGATGAGAGCCGAGAATCTAATCTCGGGAGCCGCTTACGGGTTGGTAAGCCTCGTTAAAACCCTATGTAACCATTGACCTTTGCATTGGTACTTTACCGTGGCCGCATCTGCTTGACGAAGTGTGACACGCTGTGTCACAGTTGGATGATAATTCAAGGACCCATCCGCGCTAGTGCATCTGCTGATGGCCTCTACCAGGTGAGACACTATGTTTCCGGCCACATCTGAGCCAGAAAGCGACTAGCTCCAACCATGGACCAACTGCTAGGAGAGTTGTGTCGGGCGACACGTCTACACTTCAGCTCGTCTGAACAGCAAGTCCTCTCTCATGGCATCCTCTTCTCCCGCCACGGAGAGCCAGCTTCCCTCTCCCCGTACATGGAAAAGAAGCATTTGATTAACAAATGTAGACCCTGTAGCCATGCACGATTGGTGAAACGACGTAGCCCACAATCACGTGTTCCATGCCGTAGCTAGCATTCGTCGCTCGTTTCGCGCACATTTTCCCTGACCTTGCACCCCTTAACGGAGAGCTGGGGCCATCGCCCTCACCACCTAACGGTATTTTTCCGTCCTTCACTGCTTGGTCCATTGTGTATGCGGCGCCTGGGTGTCGCCAGCGCTCGGCACTGTCCGGCTATTCGAACGCTTAAAACTGCAGTTCTAACATTTTCCACATTTAATACTTTCTTAACAGAAATTTTGCAATGAATTAAATTATATAATAATAAATTTGGCCACCCAGGTTTAATACATAATTATTTACGCATCAATTATCCCTACAATTAACATTTTCAATAAACTAATATAATAAAATATTTAATATTAATTATGATTACATTAATATTCATTGGGGGATGACTCTGTCATACCAAGATGTGGAGCAGTAAACTATGAAAAAGATAATTAAAATATTTAAATATCTTATGATGAAGTCAGTCCGCAAAACGATTGGGCTATAACACAGTACGAAGAGCAAGCCAATTTAACAATAGTGTCCATTATGATTTGTGTTTGTTAACATAATGCGTTTTCCAGAGTGAAGTGTGTTAGCCCGTCAGTGCTTTGGCAGTCCAAGCTTTATGCAGGACCAGCAATTAGTTCTTGGAAGACTCAAAGCACGAAATTTTTTGTTGTTGATACCGTGCACTAAATCTATCATCGCGCCTCAGTTTTTCATCCGAGGATTGTGGGCGAGCCGTAACGCTCTGGCCTCTCGTTCGGGAGGACATGGGTTTTTGAATCCCTTTAAGTTATCGAGATTTGGGTTTTACATGGTTTCCCAAAATCTTTCTAGGCGAATGCCAGGATGATTTCTTCAGAAAGGCTATGGCTGAATTCATTTCAGTTCTTTGCCCTCAGTCCTTTCCCGTATCTAATGACCTCAAAATCGATGAGGAGCAGCATAAAGGCAGCCTCATTTCTTCTGTCGATATAGCCAGTTCCTTTCCATTTTTGTACGCTCTCCTCGTCAAAACGTATCGTCTATAAATAACACCGAAGTGAGTTTTTAAAGACAATTGTTATTCAGCATTTAAGTAGTCTACCTCTTCAAATATGATCGAGAGTGTAATGATGTAATTTTATGTACGCTGATGGTTGCTAGAAAAAAAATCAATCAGTGACTCAACGATAAGCATTTGTTTCTGAGTAGCTGTATTTCATCTGTTTGTTCGTCTCTGTTGGTTATGAGTTAGAGACAGACTCAGCTTTTACTGATTAACTGGATGAAAAATTCCTTCTCATTGAGGAACATGACTTCCTCTCGACTCCTGACATTGCAGCCGTTGGTGTGCGCTGTTCCAAATAACCTTACATGGGTACAGCCAGGACGATTTTGATCATTATCGTCATGTCTTCAAGTTATCTTATTTTGAATGTAGGTTTGTCACTTTTTTTAAATGCAGGTTCTTGATTACCCAGGCAAGCACAGGGCACCACAGGGTGATGTAGACATCAAGTGCCTCTCCGCCCAAAAGAAATGGATAGAGTATAGAAACGGGGAGGAGTTCGGCCATGGCCTTTAAGAGGAACCATCCCGGCATTTACCTGGAGTAATTTCGGGAAATCACGGAAAATCAAAATCAGGATGGTATATTATTGGGGAGATCTCTCATTAAATCTCATTGTTCTTCACGCATACAAAAAAAAAAAAAAAAAAAAACCGAATAAGAGGACATAATTGTCCTGACCGGTTCGCGACGCAATCGTCGCAGGGGTCAAATCTCCCGAAGGACACTCCTCCCTTACCAAATATGCAGGGATTACTTTATCCGGAATTAATAGTTCTCCCTTACTGAACCGAGTCGAGTACACCTGGCTCGGTTCACAGCGACACCTTGGTGAGAGGTGCCTATGCCCCATGTCACATTATTTGTTACAGCGGCATCGAGTATATTAAAGTGCTATGACTGCGGGATGATTTCGTATATAGTTGACATTTTCTTTATATTTATCGCTAGTAGATTTTTTTTGAGTTTATAAAAAAATATTACTCAAGTTTCAATTTCTTTTAGTGTGTTTTTAATATTTTTTGAAAAAGACTTATGTTAAATATATAAGCTGCATTAGAATAATCAGTTTTACTGGTGTCGTCCTATAACATGTGCAGTTGGTTCCAAATAATTTGACGAAATATTAATGTTGAGGGTGAACACTTATTGTGCTGTAAAGCGTAATATTCCGGATTGAAGTGATTTAATCGACTTTTTGTCTTTTCGGAAGTATTAGATTACACTTTGTGCATTACTTTTGCTCCAACAAACGGCTCTACACTAAAGGAAAGAAGAGCTCCTTTATCCTTGAGTGCTTTGGTAGATGATGCTGTTTGATGAGATGGGTATGCTGACATCAGCAACATGCAAACTTTTCCTGTGACCTCCACAGCTCTGAGAGGAGGTATTTAATGGAGAGATGCGTTGTTTAGCGAAGCTGTGATAGTTCTAGTCGGCAAAGAATTAGAAAACTTGTGTCATGAAATCTGTACCAATGCGCCTGAGAGCTGACGAATGTATCAATCCTCGCTATATTAAGGAAACAAAGCTGCCAGAAAAAAAAACAATCTTCCCAAAACACAATTTTATAAGTACGTATGTGCGGACTCCTGGTTGACAGTATTTCACCAACAACCACCATGTTTATTTGGGTCAATACGTTTAGACTATATTTCTCAAAACTCAAGTACAATTTTTCTAATAGCATCACGGTCTGGAAGAAGATAAGACATTGACTATATTACCACGCTATTACATCCCGGGCGAATTAGATCATAAAATGTGGGCTGATTGAGGTTTCATCCCTATTAATCCAAAGAATTTGTACTAGTAGATCATTTGATGTGGCTGCAAAAAACACAGAAATATTATTATGAAAGGACCGAGCGTGGTGTTTGAGCGGTAACGCTCTGGTTTCATATTCGGAAGGAAGCGGGTAAGAATCCTCGTCCGGCCATCCAGATTTCGGTTATCGATTGTTTTCCCAGATCGCTCTAGCAGAATGCCGGGATAGTTCTTCAATAGACTATGGCAGAAATTCTTCCCAACCCTTTCGCCCGGTCTTTCCCACCTATAATAACCTCACCATGGACGACGCGTAAAGCTACAAAAAGTTAATATGAAGAATTTGGTTTAATCAAAAACAAGAAATAACGAACTCTGTATACATTCAGTTCCGTAGCATTCTTTTTCCGTACAGAGAGGAGAATTGGTTTCGTTGAATCTCCTTTTATTGAGGAACAGTTGTCCGATGAAAATTGATAAAAATAAAATGGATCTCCTTTCCAAACAAAATCAAGACTTACAGAATACATAATAGGAATATTGAGGAGCGTCTAGGTAAAAAAAAAAAAAAAATTGTGTAAGTATGTACTGTACATAACGCTTTCTCCAAATTATATCTGAGTATAGATTCAACTCTGCCAGAACGGGAAGGTACATTCAGTGTCAAAATTAGATAGCGGACCTATGCTTTAGTAGCCCAGGTATGGGTGAACTACTTGTAAGTGTGGCAAAGCTTACACCGGTAAAGCGTTATAGCCTAAGATCCTGTTACATGATTTCTACGTCCATCTGTTATTTGATTGATACGCAATTTTTAGGTGTAATTATTAGTAGCAGAATACGATTCTGCCAGATTGCCTCCAAATATGGCCGCAAGAATCTTTAATTATATTTTCAACAAAAAAAAATAAAAAAATTCGTTCACTTGCTTTTTAAGAAAAATAAATTATAATTTATTTCAAAGAGAGACATGTGAAGAACACAAAAGTCAGGGTTGTCTATGTAAAAGTGGCCCCAGGTAGTGGCTGCCAGCTGTTAAAGTTAGCGCACCATACCGTCTGACCGATGCTCTTACATATCTCTTAACAGCTGGCAATCCTTACTTGCGGCCACATCTACTGTCGGAGATTAGAGTCTATGTTTTATCTGTGGACTAGCAGTTATGTATTATATGTGGACTCTGTTTCTTGTAGTTACTTTGTTACTCAGAGAGATTAATAAAACACGTTTGTTTATGTGATTTATATGATTTAATACGCAACATTTTATGGTGCCGAAATCCCGGGTAAGAAGCTTATTGTTACACGAAGCACGACTTCCATACGCTGTCTCGGCTACGAAGAAATATTTTGAAATGAAGTAAATTAAACGACAGCTTCTATTCGGTAACCAACGACACGTAAGTTCTAGACGCTATAGAAAGCATAGTATAATATGGGCGTACAGTAATTTAATTACGAAGCATACTTGAATTGGGTCTACTGGAGATTGCGATTCCGCTACAACAACATTATAGTAATATCGTTGGAATACTGATGTAGTCAGTCGCAAGACGTAATATTATCAAGCAGTAATTCCGTTGTAATACAGCCTGGACCATTATTTTCAAGCACAAATTATGTTGTAATACAGCCTGGACCAGTATGAAACCGTTAAATGTACTTAGGGAATAATTTATAGTGTAGACTTGCGTTTGAACACTGCAGTATTATGATGACAACTCCTGGCGGAATCGCGAAATACCTGCGGTATTACAACACCAATTTGCATTAAACTGGTAAATAATACGACGCCTACGCCATCTTATGGCCTGTGACGTGACTATCTGCAGAATTTTTTAGAACGTCTACGAAGCGAGTTTGCGTTTAGCTACGGTCGCATACGGAGCTAGTCTAGCAGCTACGAGAGTGCTTCCTTGTTTACGTGTGTGTCGGTAGTGAAGTGAGTCTACAGCGGTGCGAGTGGCCATAGCGTCAAGCGAGTGTATCGGTGACAACTAGTTCTAGTGGCGACTTTTCCGCAATGTATGATCGCAAAACGTGAAGAGGACATGTTGACGAAGCGACTGATGTAAATTTCAACAGGTTAGTGCCAGTTTCTAGTAGGTCGATAAAGTGGTGCAGTTCCCCAAAAATTTAATTAAAAATACTTTCAATCATATTTGGGTAGGCAACCCGGAAAAATAGTATTATACTACTAATAATTATACATAAAAACTGTATTTCAATCAAATAATAGATAGACGTAGAAATCATGCAGATGACAGACAGCACGGGTTCAATTATAGGTAAAACAGAAGTACTTTATGACACGTATTGAATGTTTTTCTCCCCATCTGCTACATTATTGAGTTAATGGGATGAAAACCATAGGCTTACGGGTAGTTTAATTAGAATTTCAATCAGTTAGTGTCATTGCTTGTGTTTAACACTATATGTTTTTGTAATGTTCCTTGTTGTAATCAGTATTAATAAATTGTTAATGATAGGAATTGTGGTAACAGCATTAAACAAATGTTAATTTGTCTTTAATTCATTGGTAAACAAAATTGGCATCGAGAATCTCTGTTAACCTTTTGACATATCATGAAAATAGATTACAAACCAATAATTAAGCAGTAAATGTGTCACAGTTGTAGTGGGTGCCTTAGTGGGCAAACTACGTTACAATTATCTTTCATACCTTTATGATTAATGAAAGGAGACTTTTAATTTTTATGAAGGAGTGAAAATTTATTAATTTTGCAAGAATCTCGACGTTAGTTGGAATTTTGAAAAATTGTCACAATATGACATTTATTTTCTTATCAATGGCGATTACAAGTCTGAGCGAATTTACCGTTAACATTAACACAAATTGGCAAAATCATAAAAGCAACGCTCAGAGGTACAATTAGCCGTCATGAGCAAGCAAACAATTGTTTATTTACTTTTAAATCCATCTCAGAATTAAAATGCAAGAAATAATGACATTTGGAAACATTGAAAAATACAAGTTATTATGACCTTAGACAAAGGTATCATGATACTGTGACTTTACAGTGCATAAGAAAATCATGGGTGCCACGAATGAACAATATATCATTCGAAAATAATTAGTTCTGGCAAATTTTGCCGCTAGTGTGTGAGACATAGAACCACATTAACATGAGGTATGTGGGTAACGAAACAAGGCACGCATTACGCTGGCTTAGAAGGACATTCTGCAGGACAGGGGTCAGCGAATTCAAGTGTATTACGGCGAATTCTCCATTCAGGCTCGAAGAAAGACGAAACACATTAGCACTTGCCAGTTTGAAAAGGCAGATTTACGACCTTTCACTGCTCAGTATGGGGTCGGCCGCAGTTCTATGCATGGACAGCTTTGACGAGTGAGATATATATCGCGTGACCAATTGCAGATACGTGATAACGTCAAGACACGCAAATTAGAGATTCTGTGAATGCTTACTGCGAGAAACTAGTAAAACCGAGTGGACACGAAAGAAATACGACAGTTTCCGAATAAATCCTCCAACCCCGTCAGAGGAATTATGTGTTGAACCTGAGAGTGCTTGGAGGGGCGAATGTTTTGCCAATAGTATTTTAGTATATAGAATAGTTCTTATTTTTTTGATATAATCTTGTTTCATGTCCGCCAATGAGGAGAGGGGCAGGAACGTCTACATCGACGATAGGACCAGAGAAAAATCGGCGGAGGAGGAGAACCAGCATCCCGGGTTTTAAAAGGGTTCGCGAGATGCTCTTCGTGGTCTTTTTGGGTCTGACTGGTTGGTGTTCAATTGTGCTGGCGCACAAGAACGACCCAAAAAGCCAACAGCATATCATGCGATCGGTTCTGCCTTCATCTTGAGTCACAAGGTGACAGATAAATTCAGTGTGGGGTCGGAGATTGCTGACTACATCAATGCCGGACAGACGGTAAAAACACAAACATTGCACCAGCTAATAATATTGTGTTTGAACTTTAACGTCACCCAACATAACGCTCTGAGCGGAGAAGTCCGCACGATAAGAATTCTCACTCTCCGATATATAAACTGAGAGATTAGCCGTGGCATTTTTGAATTCAGTAGTTTCTGTGATTGAAACGAAGGACATTAGCATTCAACAAATAATCTCATTACGTGTCCTGCCGAAAACTGTAAACTGTTAATGTGTTTATGAACATCTGAACGGATATTTTATCGTCTTGTATTACGTAATTTTAGTGGCCATTAATGTAGGACAAAGGTGTTGTTTGTGAATAATTTTGATTGTTTATAATTATTAAATTTAAATCACCTTATGTCTGTTGGCCTTCATTCAAAGAATATATGGTCAGGTTCATTATTGTTAGTGATCAATAAATCATTTTGACCCTATTCAATCCACAAAAAATTAATCATTTGTATTTTGGTAAATTTCAAATAAATATTAAATACCATTTATAACGGCGGTATACCGTACCCGCTTCACTAGCTAAGGGTTTTTACAATTACAAAGTGAGAACATGGATCTATCCTCTCAAAGTCGCTTAAGGATTCAGTTTAACGGAATGCACAATCAGATGGCTTGGTTGTAATAAGTTACCATCGTAGTTCTGCGTCTGATGTCTGTTGTGTTAAGAGATGACCCACGGTATGTGTGACTGTCTCACAAGGCGGCTACAGACACATCCTGTCTGTTAATGCGCATCATCGCATTACTGGCGGTGTCGCCGTGATAAGCCTGCTCCAGCAAGCCGGCAGCCAGAAGTCGTACAGCGGCAGATGGCGAGAGAAGCCAATTTTCCGAGTCCACCTCAGACTAGACTCGCATATAGAATGTCCAGCTCCTCGCTATTCGGTCTGCGAGGAAAACTTCTGGCTCCACCCCCTTGCAGTCTCGAAGATCACATTTAACAGAAAATTCCCAGGATTTTAAGTTATATGCTCATTTGGATTGGATCTTCAGGTTGACACCTAATGTCACGTGATATCCCCGATATCTTATTTGCCCCGCGTAACTCACAGAGGTCGGACATATTCGGCTGCGTTCGGGGACGACTCTGTGTTCGGGCGGCAGGCATTTCCCGCCAGGTGAGTGACCTTGTTGACCGCCCACCCTCAGGAAGCAGAGTGTGTCGTCCGGCAAAACCCTAAATCCGTGACTTCCTGTCGCCATGGTACGGGAAGACCACGATTAGCTTCAAGCCTACACAGCTCAATAATTCTTTAATATTCGCTTTAACAAGATACACTGAATGTTCACCATTGCATTACAGTCCTCACTTGGAATCTTGAGTACTTTTGGAAATTACAACAAAAATCTGTTTAGGTGGTCGCCCAAGATTTATGTAAATTACTCTAACATTATGATTTATATAATAAAAGAAATGCACATTAAAATGTGGCGACAGTGCGTCATGTTACACAGTCAAACTGTAACTGTCGCAGCTATAAGACACTATTCCAAAGTAATTGCTGGGCTTTCCCTCATTACGGAGAAGAATGTTCATCAGCTGCAAGGAAACATGTGTGGATCTGATGATATTGACGAATGTTGTTTCACCGATTCAAAGTCTTCACTGGTGAATGGCAGTGAGAGCAAGATACGTCTGTAAACAGGACTGGAGTCTCTTGTCTCAAGAGTGGCACACTTGCGTGGACCCCAGAAGCAAGGAATTGTTACCAGGGGTATTGTCCGCAGCTTCGAGGTAAGATAAGCGCGCTCTGCTTTACACCCGAAACTCACGGAATCAGTAGCTGAATGACCGAGAGTGGTGGTGTAACGGTTAGCGTTCTGGACTCGCATTCGGGAGGACGCCGGTTCGAATCCTCGTCCGGGCATCCAGATTTTGGTTTTCCATGGTTTCCCAAATCACTCCAGGCAAAATGCCTGGATGCTTCATTTAAAAGGCCATGGCCGAATTTCTTCTCATTCCTTGCCCCCCATCCTTTCCCGTCACTAAAGACCTCGCTGTTAAGAGACGTTAAGCAGTAAAAAAAAGTAGCTGAATGCCTCCAGTCACTAGGACCGTCACCCGATGTCCGTAGTTTTTGGTAACAGTTCCCAATTCTTGCCTGTGTTTCATGGTCACGGGCCAAGTCCATAATCATGGGAGTCAATCACAGCATCGGATGTCCCGCATTTTTAACGCCTGCGGAATAATCTCTCGTTGAATTGCGAGGAATTCCAGGAGCCGTTGCAGGGGTAGCTCAAGTCATTCAGTTGTTACTAACTTGTTTATCACTTTGCTACTCCGTCGTCTCCAGTTCGGATGATACCTGACTCACCACGCCATTCCGCATTGTTTTCTCTTGCTGTTCATCACAATGCGAAATTATTTCCCGGGAGGAACACAGCACTTCCCGTGAAGATAGTATTATTGTTTGCGTTTGATAAATTACAACCAACCTGAGGTATTACAGTTTATTGCGTCGTTTTTATCCATACACCGCACCCTTTTTTATTGTAATGTACGTCAATGTTTGTTCTCAGCGTACTTACCTAGTGATACGGTTTGTTATGTAAGGAAATTGTAAATGGGACTAGTGTCGTGAGGTTTCAAACTATACTCAACTAGCTTTTATGTTACAGTATGGAAGAAAATATTATGGTCCACTTTTCGGTATTTTGTATCGCTTTCGTAGTCACTGTAATTTTATTAACATTTTTATTTCGTTATGAGATTTAAAAATTTTACTTAGACTAATAAATGATGCCTTTTCTTTTAATTAAATGCTTTTTTCTATATATGTGAAATTTGCTTATAATTTTCTTTATTTTTACTCGCCATTAGTTTCTCACAATGTTCGATGCAATCTGACACCTGCTGAAGTTCTGTGCTGATCCATTCATTAACTCGTACATCATCTTCTTAGATTATCTGTTTCACATAATGAAATCTTAGCTTTCTCTTCATTCCTTCCCTATATAAGCTATCATGCGTCTAAAAATGTGAAACATCTCTTCTTGCTGTAACTTTCTTCCACTTATTTCTTTGTTCATTTTGTACTATGGTTCCAACATTCAGCATAGTTATACAGCATCTCATTTGCAATCATTAAAGTTTTTCTTTCGTTATTGTCTCCTTAAAACATAATTTTTACGTGTATATCTGTGTTACACAAAAACAATTTTAGAAAGTTGTTTTTCAGTCCTAGTTCAGTAATTGAACCACAGGCCTTTCTTCTAGTGTAGAAGACGTTTTCTGATGGCGTGAATCTTCTACAGGCTGTAATTTTAATTCCTAAGTAACAAAATCGAAGCTTCCACTAATCCAGTCTACCAATTTTGGTATTCAAGTGCTGTTGGCGAAGAAAACAGGTTTTAAAGAGAGGGAAGCAACAGCTCATTCTTTGTAAGAAGCAGATAAAAGAAACTGATGAAAACGATAAGACAGTTACTGACATCAGAAACTTTTATGGTAACCTATATAGTAGTGAAATGGAAATTCCGATATTTTCAAACCTGTCCAACATATACTCCTTCTTTCCGCAGGAGCTATGATTCTATTCTACTAAATTATAGTGAAGGGTATAACCCGACTCCAATTTTCGTACACGCATACCTTGTACTTTGGTTATTAATGTTCTAAGACACCAGCGTTTTAGGTTAGTTATTTTCATGACTTCTAGAATCAGTCTGTTTGAGGCTGGTCTAAAAAATTCTCGACCATGACTCTAGATGGCAAGCTGATTGTTCCTTTCTGATCAATCAACAAAATGCTATGAAAAATTTATATTTGCCTTTAGAGTGATCAGACCTCCAAATCCTCGTGAAATTTGAAATTTTGTAATCCACCTGCGCTTGAGACCGAGAATTATTCAGAGTATCCTGGTATGCTAGGATACAATCTCATGACACATTTGTGACAAGTTGGAGAATCTTTTATCACAACTTAATCAGAAAGTTTGTTTGTTTTCTTAAAAGTTTAGAAATTTTTTTTGCTTACGATGCGTTAACTGGTTTGATCAAATTAACGACTAGAGAAGTTTATTTAATTTTATTTAATTGCAGTGAAGCACTTGCTCTGGTGACAATTTCCCTACACACCCATCTTTCCCCTTTTCACTCCTACTTTTTCCCGCTACTAATTTCAACTTTAAATTTAGCATTTTTGGTAAATTATTCATCATTTCTCTTAGTAATTTATTCCAATCCCTGACCCTCGCTCCCTATCTTCCCAAACCCTTGTGCCCGAAATCGAGTGTCTGGCTGGTTCGTGTTTCAGGTTACCGTCCGTTGAAGGGATTCTCACTCTTTAATTCCTGTAAACATTCTTCGAGAAGACAGTGGTATCTGATGATAAACTCTGTAAAAGATGTATTGTGAGAACTGTTAATGGGGTTAAACGGACAATGTACTTCCGCCATATGCTACACCTTACTCAAGAAAGGAATAGACGCCTGACGACGTTGGAAAGCACACCGCAGCGTGCGGGAAATAACTAACTGTTCAGCAGCATAATGGTGTCTGCATACGCAAGTGCCCCGAAACGAGAGACAACGCTTTGAGAAAGAGTGAGACTATCCTGTGTCGGAGAGAGAGAAGTGGAGAAAGAACTTCAGGCGTTGCAGAGACACCGGCAGCCATTACAGCAAATAACGCTTGGACCAAATGCATGTAGTGATGCTGAAGCCATCCTAATGTCGGCTGAATTTAAGCCCCTACTACTGAGTATTAATAAGTGTAACTTACAAAACTGGGACAGAAAGTAAAGTACACCATTTCGAGTTCTCCGGAGTGCTAAGCCAGAGCATTACCGCTCATCCACCATACTTCGTCTTAGTGAGAATATATTCTACCAACGTCTTAGGTTCAATAAGAAACTCTGCAGGAATCAATTTATTAGTTTAACAATAGACTAGATGACCCGTGCTGAAATTTCGCGAGTACGATGAATAGTAAGGTTGGTAGGTTTGCAGTAGACTTGTGACAGAAAAAAAAAATCACCTTTTAGAAAGAATATATACGATATTACTGTTCGCGTGAACAATATTAAGTTTCTGATCATACCACCAAATTTGACAGAGCATTCTTAAAATAAGAAAAAAAAATCAGAGGCCTTAGTTCCGATGTTTTCAACCTCTCGGACTTATTTCTTCGACAATTTTGAATCCATGACAACACTTTCATAAAGGTTTGAAGAACTTTACAAAAGATTTGCAAATGTTACCTTTCTAATAGCCAAGAGTGCATTATATAAGGTAAAAAAATGTTATTTGTTATTTATACAATAAACCTTGTTTATGGTGAATTATTATGAAATATGACACTTTTAATTACGTAAACGTACCAGAGTAAACCAAATTAAAGGTGAAATGTCCTATGATATTCTTCCAGTCTTGATCAAGCGTCAACAATTTACTGTGATATCTGGATGTTGTGGATCATTTTCCTCAATTACTGATAATATTGATAAATAAATAACGCCAAAGCAATTGAATGTTTGACATTTATTGAACATACAGTACAGTGCAATGCAGTGCAGTGTTGTGATGCTAACTTACTTTACTTTCCGTGTCCGTGTTGTGATAATCAACAGTTTAATAACCATCTTGAAAATGATTCACTTCTCACAAAGAAAGCAAAAATTACTGCTGCTCAGAGTGGAGAGTAAGTTAAAGCAATAGATCGAAAAATGAGAACCCGCTGAAGATGCTTCTGCAAAAGATGTGAAACCATAACAATTTCTCCTGGCCGATTACCTCACGAGAAAATCGAATAAAAACTAGAGTAATTGTGTCGGTAAACCTTAACAGCCATCCATTAAGGAAGTGAACAAAGAGCAAATGATGGTTAGTTGCATAGATTCTCTAGGGCTGCCGCTTTTGCTCCTGTAGTGACGTGCTAACATTTTACATGTCACTGCCGTGTACAGGTAGCGCGTTACGGATTCAGGAAGACTACAAGACACGCCAGACAATAGAGGGATCCTTGAATCAAGGATCACTGCAGGC